>JADMLD010000861.1:0-1200000 GCA_017589585.1 Phylloscopus whistleri | reverse complement strand
GGTGTTTAATACCATCTCAACTTGATGATGTTCATAGGGAAAAATGTTAAAGCACATATCTGAAGGAATGGGATCTATATTTGGATTATTACACTAATATTTGCCATTAGGCTGCCAGACTGGCTAAATCTATCTCAGGAGCCAAGCCCTTCACCACAGCTTGATAATCCCACTGTGGTGGGCTTCATCTGGGAATGAAAACCTTGCTGAAGTCCAACTAGCCTTTTTACCTGTGTCTAGAAGTCATAAATTACGTTAGGAGCTTGAAATAGATTAAGAAGAGCTTCAGTGCATTATAGTCTGCGGAATCCATAAAAGTCAATGTTGCAAGATGGCAGTAAAACTTCCTTACTGCCTTCATGCTGAGTTCCTGCAAGCAGATGAGAAATCAAAGAGGAGGAGGATTGTTTTTATGGCATGTGACTGTTGCCATGAGATTCTTGGTTGCCACCAGAAAGGTAATTTTGCTAAATGGCTGTGATCAACAACCAATTGAGACATAGAAAAGTGCTGCATTAAAGTGGCATTCCATGCGTTCCTGTGCACCTCTCATCTTTTATCCCAAAGAGCTCAGAAGCAAGACAGCAGGGCCTCTCTCGGGGTTACAGCTGGTCATGCTTGGATAGTGCAACTCCCAAGAGCCTAAACACAACAAATCAAAATCTGTGAAATGATGCATGGCTTCACGCTTCTGTAATTTGGAGAAAGTACATATAGATTTCTGTTCTTCCATTCCAAGGAGCCTTTGAAGTATGTCAGGTATTTGTAGCTTTGGATGTCTCAGTTGTACATGGGAGAGTTAATGACTCACACCTTTCCCAAACAATTGAAGTGCTTCCTGAGTAGCAGAGAAAACATCCCCTCCTCTGCTCCAGTACTGACTCTCATTCTGATTCATTCTGATTCACATTTGTTTGTTGTCCTGTGGCAAACACCATTTGGCATGTTTACTCCTAGGTCTTAATTACCCTGCAGCAGTACTTTTCTCTTTAGAGGTCTTATTTCCTTTCCCTCTCTCAACTGTAGCATGAAGCAGCACCTAAATTAGTCCAAAAATCATGGCTTAGTTCTTCCTCCTGTCTTCCCTCCTCTCACCAGCTGCTTCTGCTTCTTCCCCTTCCACCAGCACCTGTGGGCCCTCTGCTGAACTTGAATCAACTTGTTAAAGGAACAGAGAGTTACTCCAGTGGACAAAAGAGAGTTTTAGCACTAGGTTTGCAATTCAAATTGCCTCAGTGATGAGGTTCATAAACATCAGGACCAGTGCACAGGAGGGAGCCACACTGGCACCAAGAACATGGTAAGGGAGAGGGACTGTGCAATATCTCTGTACTTAACACAATGAAATGAATTAAATTCCTAATTCTGCTTAACTGTAACTTTTGTTAAAGATTGATGTTGCTTTTTGTCCCAGGAGGGGCTTTTCCTGAGGCATGTGAGAAGGAAACAGAGCATGCTCTGGGGCCAGAAGAGAAGGGAATGGCTCTGGAATCCCTCCCTATGTCATCCTTAATTGTTACCCAAGTCCTCACATCAGAGCAGTGTTTGGGCAGGTGTCTTGCACAGGCTGTTTTAAAGAGCTGCTTGCACCTCCTGTCCTGTCTCTTGGTTAGCACCAAGAGAGTGGGGGAATGGACCCCAGAGAAAATGGGCATGGGGCAAGTGCTTATTTGGCTGAGTTTCTGTTTGCCCAGAGGAGTTCAGCCTGTGGCCATGCAGAAGGATGTCAGCAGCACCAGGAATGGGTTATGTCAGACCTTTTTTTTTTTTTTACAGCCCCTTGGCCATATTGTATTCCATCTGCTTATCACAAATCTGTTGCTCTCTCATTTGTGCAGAAAAACAGGTTCAGAGGGCTCTACTGGAAAGCAGGCCATGGAAACCTCGTGGGCTTAGCACCTGGAATGGGGAGGTGCTTGTGGAGCAGCAGATCTGCAAAACAGCAGCAGCAAGATTTGGGAGAGCTGGGTGGGCAGGTGACAATGTTCAGAGTCGAGTTTGTCACAAAAGAAAATATTCATTACCCATACTCTCACATTGTGTACATTTCTGATGCTTTTATTTAAACAGTTGGAGGTACAGCCAGTAAGTGGTTGTTGAAAAATGCAATGAAACATTTATGGGCTAAACGTAGCCTATAGGATGTGGTTAAAATAAAATTGTAGGACTTGGGCTTTGTAACACAGCATGCTTTGAATTTTAAGTCCTGAGGACTGTTGTAAAGGCTGTCTGTGCTTTGCAGAAGAATCTGTAGCAGCCAGATCAGATCTCTCAGATGGTCCTCTTTGCATGGGCTGTTACTCAATCACCCTTCATTCTCTTCATTCCTCTGCCCTTTATGCTTCTGCCTAGTTTTCTTCCTCCCTCTTACATGCTTGATTGCATTTTTATTTCCCTCAATGCATCTCTGCTATTTCAATGTTCCAGTGGTACTTGTTCTCCCACTTCCAAACAACACAGATTTGCTTCCCCTTTTGATAAGTTTTGCTGTTGACCGATTACCTTGCACCAGTTAAATATTTTAACAGGCAATCAATACTATAGAGTTTAGCAAAGCAATTTAGCAAAAACACTGGTAGGAAACCAGCAATCGTCCTCTGCCCAAATAAACTAATATATAAACCCAAAGTTTCCCCTCCACATCCCACACAAGTGTCTATCTTCACACACAAATAAAAATATTTGAAATGTTACGAGATTCCTGTGGGTTCTTTAAATGTAATGACCTTCTCTTGCTATTGCAGGTTTTAAAAAAATAATCGTTGGAAACCCAAAATGCTTTCCCTGAAGTATTCTCTAACTAGACCACACAGATTGCAGTTTGTGTGTTGTGAGGACAGGGCAGGGTTGTGCTGTAATCGTTTATTAGGGAAATCTGGAGTGAAGGCATCCACGGACCAGACGGATTAGGAGAATCACAACTGGAAGCTTTCTTTCTGTCATCCTTCTCTGCAGCATTTGAAAAAGAAATTGAACTAATAACCCTCATACCTCAAAGCTGTGCCTTCAGGGAGCCATTATGTTCACTCCTCTTTGCACAGAGGATAAATTTATTTTATAATCAAGTGTTGTTAATGCACGGAAGAACATCTGCTTTTTAATGTTGGAAAATGAGCAGAATTTGTCTTCTGAGTACATTGCAAGTGATGCTGCAGTTCTGGAAAAATCATTTTTGTTCAGGTTTTGGGAGTTTAAAATAATTCAGAATTTTAGGAGTTTTGTCTTCATGGAATTAGGAGTACAACAGAAAATATTCATTTATTTTTGAAATCTTAAAAAAACTGCTTCTTGGGGTACCTTTGACTTGTTCTCCTCTGCTGTCTACAGAAAAAAAAAAAAAAAAAAAAAAAGGTAGTGAAACATCTCGATCTGGAATCCCTGTCTTGAAAACCACTATTTCTCCCAAGTTGCATTGTCCATCAGATGATTTTGATTATCTTTGTAGTCGTGGTAGTGGTTGATTGTAACAAGTGAGGCTGTAACTTGTTGCAGTTTCTGGTTGGTCTTGTTGGGCTTGCATTATTAATGAAAAGCAGAATAAAAAGCCTGTCTGCTTTACCATCCGATTCTCATGGAAGGAGCTTTGTCTCCAGAACATTTTGGCAGGATTATTTAGTGATTTCATTGTGATGTGTCAGATGCATTCACATATTAACAAATAAATTTGGCTAGGATTGCAAATATTTGTTTATATAATGTATTGCAGCAGTTGTGTATTTTAGTAACTTGCTATTCTTTTTCTTCCATTCCTTGCTTCTTAGACATAAATAGAAGTGAGTTGTCCTTTATCCATATATTGAGAAATTGAGTTTCCACCTGCCTCCAGGTGCTAAATGGTCCTTTTCCAACAAGTTCAGCTTAGCTAATATGGGAGATGGGCTTAATGAATCTCTTACTCTAATAACTCAGTCCAAACTCAGAGCCACGTAAAAAATACCAGCCTGGAATCCTGTGTCTGGTAGTGACTGCATCCTTTTTGTGAGAGGCTTTGGGAAAAAGGGACAAGAACTCTCCCCAAAAGAAGAAAGTTTCTTTAGGGACTGGCTGCTGAGTTTTGGATTTTGTTCAGAGAACTAATCAAATTGGATCTTCAAAACTGAAAGCCAAGTATTGATGTGGATTCAAGAGACAAACTGTTGCTAGTCTAAGAAAATAATTTCCATTTTTCTATTCAGAGTGAAGAACAGCCCAAAACAAAGCTGAAGTGACCAGTTTAAAACAATGTCAGCATTTTTTCCCCGTGACTTTTACTCTGTGTGGGTAGAGGGAGGAATTAATGGGGTAATTCTGTCAGAACTTTTTGATTATGTGATTTGCCAATTACCCAATTATTCTTCTACAGATTGATTATATTCTCAATCAGCTGTGGTGATTGAAAACATACCCCAGCTTCTTGTGAAATCTTGGAATAATTCTTGCAAGAAGTGTGTCCTTGGACCAGACTGCCTAATGAACTTGATGGTGTTTGATAGCCACATGCCAAATGTAGATAAATATTTTATAGTTATGGATCAGTTATCCAATCCATTCTGCAGTAATGGCTCTGCTCTCTGCTCAGCTGGAGCTTTTATGCTGCTGATTATCCTTTTGGGACTTAGAGGAAAATGGAAGCACTTGAGGTCAGTGGAAAATTTTCAGTGTCAGGGTGGAAAGATTAGATTGATGGTGGAAATATAAGTCTGTTCATGTTTGAAAAAGGTGGATAAATGTTTTTTAAGTGAAAAGTGGCAATTTTATGACTAAAACAATTCACAGAAGTGCATTAATTGTCCTGAGCTACTTTACACTGTTTTTCCCTTTTTTCTCCAAAGGAGTTGAAATGCATTTTGTTGAACCTGTTAACCTTGGATTGTTTTGTGTGGTGGTATCACTTTATGTAAGCACAACACTGAAAAAAAAAAAAAAAAAAAAGCTGTGGAATATCTAATTCCCTTGACAAAATGTTTTTACTCCTTTAGTTTGGGGCAGAAAAAAAGTTCCTGGAAAACTGGGGTTTATGGGTTTTTTTAACCATCTCTGAGCAGAGGAGAGAGCTGAGTTTCCAATACACTTTCCCTGTGGTTCCTCATTTTCCTGTCCTCGTCTGTTCCATCACCACCATCCCCTTGTCACACCCAGTGCATCTCTCAGTGGCCTTTTTGTCACCTCTGCCAAGGACAGAATTTGAATTGTCAAACCTTCCTCAGCAGTCTTTGTTTACTAGTTGGTACTTCCCCCCCAGAATTTGCAGATATTATGACACAGATGTTATAATGCTCCTATTATTTGGCTGGCAGTTGTTAAAGGAGGGCACGTAGCAATAAACTTCATTTTCTTAGAATATCGATATGGACGTGCTATTTATAGGAAAATAATCCAGTGGAATAAGTTAGAGTTTATTGAGAATGTTATTATATCTTGCCCAACTCAAGTTTTAACCTAAGAATTACCACAATTCTGGAAGAGCATTTCTCTAAATGTGTTTCCACGATCAGAAATAACTTAGGAAAAAAGAAAACCAAAGCGCAGTGACATGGTAGGAAATGAGAGTTGCCTCTTGTATATAATCTTGAACTGAAGTAATATAAAAAGCATGAAGCTGAAGTTCCCAGTCTGGCTGAAGTTCTCTGGTGTGGGGAATTAGTTTCCAGGGAGCACATCTATCAGGCTGATTACACAACCCACAAGCACTTTCATCAGCTCCAGCTGCCAGAGGAGTGCAGGGATAGTCCCTTTGACCAAAAGTGCAGATTTTTATCTCCTTACGAAGACTGTAGATCCATACCTTAAGAAATGTTTTGTTAACATGCAGATGGGCTCAGGACGGCTCAGCTGCTTCCTTACACTTTAAAGAGAAAAACAAAGCTCCAGAAGCTGTGCTTTAAGTGTAGTTGTGTAGGGAGTAATCGATCATTTTGTGAGCAAGCTTGCTACTGAATAAATTTGGATGTTTTGGAGCAGAATACCCTGTAAACACGTTTTGTACCTTACCAAAGTAAAAAGGGTTCTTCTTCAGAAAGTCTGGTACACTACTGTATTCATACTGCATCAGTTTTGCCCAGTTTTTAGCTTCAGATGAAAAGTCAGAGACATGGAAAATACTGCAATTAGAGGTGTGTGACACAGTGAGCTGAAATGTGGTGGATTAAATTGTAATTTTGTTTTCAAGCTTCCTTTTTTTTTAAGACCTAAAAGAATTATAATTTAAGATCTAGTCTGTCATTGCAGATTCTTCACTTCCATTTCAGTTGATTTTTCAGGTTCATTTTGGAGGATGTATTTTCGAGGACATGGGGAGGGAGGTGACAAGATGCTGGTGATAGTGGCACCACTCCAAGAGCTGTGAGTCTGTTTCCTGGTTTGTAAATTTTCAGGATCAGTTTTTAAAAATTGCATTGGTTTCTGTTCCTCTTCCCTTAGGAAAGCACTGCTTAGGCTGGGTTGGCACAGAGTGCTTTTGGCTCAGCTCTTTTCACTGCTTGGCATTTGGTCGTGCCAAGGCATGCTCCAGGCTCAGCATTCACTTGCTGCACTGAATAACTGAGCTGATAAAGGCACTGAGCACTTGCTCCATCAGGCAGGGGCAGGGCTGTGTGCTGATTGCTGAGTGCCTGATAAAACAAAAAAATGTTCAAATTGAGAGATTATGTCCCTTTGTTTCCCAATTCCTTTCTTCTTGTTCCTGTGTAATGAACTTGTCTAATTTCCATGTGTGAAACGCTGTCTTGTCCTGTTGAATGTCAGTCTGTTTTTCACTGGGGATTACTGCAAAGACATTTTTAAAATGTTTAGCTTACAACAGGTAATTAATCCTTTCTTAGTAATACTGTTTGTGTTCTCCAACCCCTTTGAGAAAAGGCATCTCATGGGTCTTGAGTGGATGATAAAGCAGTGATAATGAATAGTTTGCTTTTATGGACATAATAGAGAAATAAATTTTGCCCTCTGACGTCCAGTACATTTTACCCTCTAGTAGTTGCTCTTCAAGATGATTTGTTTTTTCCTTGCTTGAGATAGACTTTTGGTGACAAGTGTCCTGTGGACCATGTCCATGTACAAGCTGCATTGCCATCAGCTGCCATCCTCCTCATCCAGCCAGTCACACTTGAGGGAGCTCATTTGAGATAATATCTAATGCAGAGACTCTCCAGCCTGTGCTCAGCTTGGAGCTTGAGCACAGTAATTACACACAATTTTAGCTTCTAAGTGAGCATTTGCACTAGGAAAGGAGCAGATCAAAACTGAGAGAGCAGGCAAATCGAAACTGAGCATCCTTCTTTGGTAAAATACTTTTAAATTTTTCACATTGCAGGAATGATCATTTAGGAGAATGTTTGAACATTGACAGTTTGCACACTTGGGTGAGGTGTGTGGCTCAGGGCTGTGCAGGAAAGAGGGGATGCAGTGTGCTTTTCCTTCCCCCAAAAATACCAGTCCAGAATTTCCCTGGGAGCCTGTGCAAGTTACATATGCACAGAGAAATAAGTGACTGCTGTGTGAAGGGATGGGGGTTTCAACAAAGCATTAGTAGCTTATTAAAAATCTCTGCAGAGGGTAGAAGTTTTATGTTTCAGGGAGGTTTTTAGGTTGTTGGCTGCTGTAGTGTTTCTTGTTCTTACCCTGAAAGTCCAGAGAAAATGATGCTGAGTTGTGACAGGGTAGCCCAGTTTTTTAAGGATGCCCTGCTTAAGGGAATATTCACAGGGCTTAATAATGTATTATTCAGCTTTAAGGTTTATTTGTGGAGATTTGAATTCAGGAAATGGCATTGTTATGCAAGAACTGGAGCAGCTAAAAGGAAAGGAGATTAATATGCTAAGATTTGGAAGGGGAAGCTGGGGTTGGAGGATTATGTTAGCTTAGGCACTGATTTTCATATTTAACTATGAAACTTTCTCCAAAACTTACTCTTCTTCAGAGCTGAATTGGGATTCAGGATCAGAAATATGTTACTGATGCATAGAAGCTGAAGATGTTTCTTCTCTTTGTGCAGAACTTTTCCCACTCATTCAGGAGATGTGGGCATGCTTCACTGTAGGCATTTCTTTCCAGGGACTCATTAAAATGAATGCACAAGTAGCACCAGATCATTTTTATTCAACTGTGTTATTAACAAAATGGAAAGTTGGAGTAATTAAGCCGTGAAACTGTAACTATCCCTTGGGAACAGCTCAACAATTGTGCTTCAGAACGTTTCCTATTTGAATTCAGTGCTTACTTCAACAGAGGAGAGGGGCAGCAGTACAGAGATGAGCTTGTGTGTCTGCAGATCCACAGACTGGCATTTACAGAGGAGTTTACATCGTGGATATTTAAAATGGAGAATTTAACATTGGATTTTTTTTTTATTAAGTTGGTGTATATATTATGTATTTCATTTGTTGTTGTGTACAGTAACTGCAAATCTTAAAAAATAGAAAATGTCCAAGTTCTGTGAGGTCTCATGCCATAAATTACGTCACAAGATACCGTTCAAAATCCCAGTATACAAAATTTGGTATCTCACATATCACTTTCTCTTACTACTGAGAAAAGCACAGCATTGCAGCTTTGATGTTCTGTTAGTTTTTCATGGGGAGAGAAAATCTCTTTGAACAGAGGAATGAGTTATAAAAGAATAAGACTAGAGAAAATTAATCTATAGCAATGAAGTAATTTAAGATCCTCAGGGAATGCCTACCTTGTCCTGTTAAAAAAAATCTCCGAGTTTCAGAAAGGAAAATAAAGATTGTCAACTTAATGAAGTATCTAATAAAAAGTTAGTATTGAAAGCTTCTGACCTGAGGGCCAGTTGAGAGAGTAATTTGTCCTTGTAATCTTTCTCACCTGTCTGTAGGAGAACCTGGGGCTCTTTAGGAATAACTTCTGTCCTGTGTTTTGTGTAAGAGAATGTGTCTGTGCTGTAACTTTCAGGACAATAAATGTGCATTGGGATTTTATTTCCCACTGCAGCTGGACTGAAAAGGAATTCTGGCATCCTCAGCTGGGCAGGTCCTGCAGGGGGCTGAAGTACCATGGCCTTTGTAATTTATCCAGCAGCATCTCAGCAGCCTCCAAAACACCCGAGCTGTCAAGCTGAGCATTTTGTGTGTGGTCTGCAGGCAAAATGTTCTGACCTGTTATGAATGAGAAAGTTGTTCTAAAACTTGTAGTGCCTGAGGAGAGGAGTGTGTGTGAAAAAGAAGGTTCCCAACTGCAGAAATCCCTGCTGAGCAGTGTGCAGGCTGGGCAGGGGCCAGGTGAGATGCTCTGGTTCATAATTACAGCCCCGTTCTCAATGAGTAGATATGGTATGTGCATTTCTTGACCGTATCTGGTGTTTATGGCCCATCACTGTGTTAGGAAATGTCTCACAGGACCATGTTGCCTTAAGATTTTAAATTAAAAACTTTATAATGGGATGTGCAAATAAAATTTACTGAGGACTGAGGGTTTGAGGAGGAAACCTCGAAACTTTGGGAAACACTGATTTTAAAAAATTCTGGATAACATTCACATGTACAAGTATGGATTTTTAAAGTGTTAACGTAGACAATATCTCACTTGCAGGTAGCAGATCTTTAAAGATCTCTGACAAAAAAAACAAATTGAGAAAGGCAGCACATCTTAATAGCCTAATTAAAAAAAAATATAAAAATTCTGGGCTAAACCTTTGGTAATGGTCATTCCAAGAAAGGCAACAAACCTTGTTCAAACCTTAGTGCCATTAAAGAATAGTTCTGGGGTTTCTGCTGTTCCTCCTTTAGAAGCGTTTGTTGCTTTTGGCAGGTGAGGACACGAGAAAGCTCAGGATGGTTTGGTTATTTTGGAGGAGCTGGAGCTGTTTGAGAAGATAGGAATTTCTGTTTAGAATGGAAAACTGATCCTAATGGTCTCTTTGGAGACAGAATGGTCTTTCAAAAATTCTTTTGCTTCTGGATATTAGAAAAGCACTTTTTTGTGGAAAAGGCATGTTGGGGCTGAAATATGGCACCACTGAACATGTGTCCAGATAAATTACACCAGTTACTGGTTTTAATTTTGATTAAGAGTAACCTTGGAGATGTCTTCCTGTTCACAATAGCAGTGTTATTCTGGCACTGCTTGCTTTTCTTACACTATTGATACTTCATCCACCCTCAGTCTGTGTGCTCACCTCAGGGTGTGTGCCAGGGTGAGTGCTGCCCCAGCTGAGCAGTCAGGAATTCTGTCAGGAGACTGGCCCCAGTCACCCTGCAGATCATCCAGAGCTGGAGCTTTTCCTTTTAGAACAGGGATAGTGTTTATTTAGCCAGAACTGTGTGGGTCAGGGAGTGCTGTTCATAGGCTGACACATTGTTGTGTTGGTCTGACAAGCTGATGCATAAAAATTGTTATTTTGAAGTGTTTCAGTTTTTATATATAATGAACTTGAGGTAACCTCATGAAAGCCAGAAGGAAAAACTGTATTTGTTAACATGCCATCTTTTTATTTTCCTTCCATGAGCATGTGCTGCTAATATTTAATCTTCAGCATGTCCCAGATCATGCACTGAAATAATAATTTTGCCCTATCAGATCACCTTTCTTCTAAGATGGGGATTTTTTTACTGCCTGGCATTAGTTCTTCTGAGTTTAATTAGGTTTAAGCATTAAGGATACACTCTACTTGCAAAAGAAAGTTTGAAAAGATATCACCTTTTCTTTCATCTTTGTGTCCTGTTTCAAAGGAATATGCAACATGAAACCTCAGTAAAAACTCTCTGTAGAGGAAGATAACCATTATTCTTTTGATAATTTCTATCAGCACTATTTATGGAATGTATAGTTATCCATTCCTTGTTTTTATTAATTCATGGTTCTTCTGTTTTATGTTAAGTGCTGGTTTTTTTCCTTGTAGTCCCAAAATGTCATCAAACAGTTGCACAGTCTGTGTTTGCCATGGCCCACTGTGGGAAAGCCTCCAGGGGAAGGTGTTGGTGTGGAAGGGGAAGCTTTAGGAGAGAACAAGTGTCAGACACACTTGGCTTTGACAAGGCAGTGCAGGGCTGTGCTTCCCTGCTTGTAACAGAAGCTGCTGTGAGTAGAGGGACGTTTTACAAAAAGGAAATTGTAATTAGGGAAATAGCATGCTCCTTAATTGCTGCCATTTCGGGATGATCAACACTAAAATGGTGGTTTGTGTCCTGGTGTTTGAAGGAGTGGGAGAGGCATGGGCTTTAAGAAGCACATCTGGGTTTTAAGTGTTTTTAGCCCATATCATGTGGCAATTCTGCATGTTGATTTTGTAGGAGAAGGGAGAGTTCTGGGCATGTGGAGAGGGAAGGGAAGATAGAGCAGTTCACATACAACATCTGGGAAAAATCCCTGGAAAAAACCCACATGATGGTGTAAATGGAGTGAGAAACAAGGTGGAGCACCTAAAGCTTCCGAGCTGCTGTTCCTACACCTGCTTAGCAGAGCCAGGGAGGAACACAGGACCTCCTTCTTTCCCACAGAGCACGACTGGGTGCTCCAGCCAGCTCCTCCAGCATTTACATTATCTCCTTTAGGAAGACTTCAAAGCAGGCACAGGAATATGGTAACCAAGTGTGGGATCTGATACAAGAGGAGATGTAACTGGAGAGCTTCCTTCTGGAGGCAAACCCTCGTGGCTGCTGATGTTTGTGCAGAGAGAAGAGCAGTTTTATACCAGTTAGGGGTGTATTTGTAGCAGGAGATGCCACCAAAACCAAGCAATTTGTGTTAGGGTTGTTTTTGTTGGTTTTCAGACACACACTGCAGATCTGGCTATCACTAATATCAAACTGCATCATCATAATTGCTTCCCAGATCCTCCTGGCAATCCCTGTGCAACGAGTGCCTGCTGGGAATATGGATCACCTGCTTGGCCAGGTACAGAACTGAGTGTTTAGTCCCAGGACAAGACCCTGGGCTGTCTTTTCCCCCACTCCTGAGTCTGTGTTGTGCTGCCAAAGTGAGTATTTGATGTTGGATGTGAATTCTGTCCCTGGGCACACTTGACATTTGTAGAGGGCTGGTATTTATTCTATGCAGAACCAGACTAGACTGGTTTTGTCTACTTAAAATAGCAAATTCAAAAGATTTTTAGCATTTGCCATATTGAATAATTTTCAAACCTTTTCCATCTCATTTTCAGCAGTGCAAGTTTCTTAAGGTTCCTGATGTTGTCTCTAATAATACAGGCTTTTAGAGATGGATGGTTCTTTGGCTGCCAGGTTATTCCACAGAAGAACATTTGGAGAGTATTTATTGACTGATACATCCTAATGGCTTCTGAAATGCTCTATCTTGGTTTGGTCTGGAAATCTGAGTAGATATCACATTCTTTTTGTTTGTCTTTTGGGATAAGGTTAATGAGTCTTGTAAATTATTAAGGGCTGTACTCTCATCTGCCAGGCCTGATTGCTCTGGATAGGTGCTGTGTGCTGCTCATTATTAGGTGGACTGATGGCTGCCTGGATGTATTATTGATGATTTAATGGGAATTTCCCTGTCTGGAAAAGGGTGGTAGGCTGATGGAAAAGCTTTGCATAGAAAGGTGATGTTAAAATATTTGACACATTTATTTCTAAAGGTGTGTTTGGCCTCATGCCATGGGTACCCAGCATGGAAAGTTGTCCTGGGAAGCAGGTGGAATCCTGTCCTGCAGTTCTCTTGCTGTTCTTACAGACCCACGGGATTTCTGTTATAACTTTGATATAATCTGGAGTGTGTTCTTTTAAAAGCAATGCAGTTTTATTTAGCGTGTCTTCATAAATACATTTCCATTTCTACTACTGTTTTACCACTCAAAAATGGGCTGTTAAACAAAACTAAAGCAATGGAGCAGAAAAGATTCCTAGAGTTGAGTGTGGCTACTGTGGTATCCTGCCTATCATCAAAACCAGCTTCAAAGTGTTACTGCAGCCATCAGGCAGGGAGAGCAGGCATTACCCTGCCTGAGCTCATAATCCTTGAAGTTTGAATCTGCTCTTAAAGATCTAGTGAGACAAAATTTCATTGCTATGTATCCCATTAAGAGAATATATTACCAGTATATGTAGGATAACTTTTCTGCTAATGTACGGGTTTAAAATGTTTTAGGGACATAAATCAATACCTTAAACTGGAACCCAAAGCTCAGAATGCCCATTTCCTTTAAGACGTGGCTCGTTCAGGGTGATTAATAACTCTTAGTGGTACACCTCCACTTAGGCCTGTCTAAATCTGGATTGCCACAAGTTTATCTTGTGACATGTCCTCCATCACTCCCACTCCCTCTGGCTCCTCGTGGTGGCACTGGCCTGGTTTCCAGCTCAGTCACATCCTGGATCTGCTCTCTGTGGGATCATGCAAGCACAGGAAGGGGCAGAGGCCAGCAACAAGGGCAGGGCAGTGCCAGCCCAGATTTAGATTGATTTAAAGGGTTGTAGATCCACACCCTTTTGAAGCATCACTTGTTTGGACTATATTAGCTTCAAGTTTCCACTGAGCCTGGAAGTTTCTAGTTGAAATGGATTTTAGATTAAGCAGAGAATTTACAAAACAATAGGAGAGAGGAAAATGGTATCATGAGTCATAAGCATGGGACCTTCCCCCCTGTCTGCTTAGAAGTGCTGAGATCCCCAGGATTAGCTCACAGAGGAGCTGTAGTTTCCAGCATGCAATCAGCCACCATGTCCATTGTACTTTCAGTTTGCTGGAATAAAAGAACCAGATTAGTCATCAGAATTTAGGGTTAGCATAAAACTCGGTAGTTTATGACCACTTTTTTGAACAACACATCTTAGATGGTGCTAAATGCTGATATTTATTCAATGTTTATTGGTTTGGTGTGTTGGCAAAATGGCTGTAAGTGTCTAATGGATGTGGGGCATTTGGGTTGGTCTCTGTATTTATCGTTGTGCAGCTCAGCAGTCAAACGTGTTCTGCAAAGCTGCCAGATTGTCTTGATGTCCAGATGTCTCACTGGACTCCCTTTAATGCTGAACTTTAGGTGAGACTGTGAAGGATTTCAGTCCAGATTATTGCTAGATCATTTCCTAAGCCCGAGTAACCTGTACCTGTGGGCTGTGAACCACAGCCCTCTTGAGAAGCAGAGAATTATGGAAATGTTTGGCTGCTGAGCTAATGGGCGGCGTTTGAGGACTCAGAAGGGCTTCTTACAGCCTGGCTTGCAGGCAGCTGGCTGTCCCCATCACCCTCCTGGGGAACTGCAGCAGTCCCTGGGAATTGAGAAGCTTCCCTTGGCTGGCTGCTGGTGTGGAACAGCCTCGATGGGCAGCTCGCTGCTCCTGGAGCAGCTGCCAGGAGGTTGCTCAGCTCTGCCATAGCTCAGCCAGCACTTTGGCATCCCTCAGAACATTCCTTCAAACACCAAAGCGTATTGTCTCCAAAAATAAAAAATACTAAGTTCCACACCCATCCCTGTCTTCTTCCAAAGCCATTTTTTATTGTAAATTAAGGCATTTTCTTGAGCACTGGTGTTTAACCAGGTTGATATTTCTTTGCGTGGATTTTTGGAATGCTACTATTCAGTAATGGCATTATTGACAAAAGAGATATTTCTTTCTATTTTTTGGGGGAGGATAATGTGGCCAGGCTTGGAATTACAAAGCCCAGAAATGCTTTTGGGCATTGAGTAGTAAATTGTGAGTTTGGGCAGCTTTGTATGGCATTGTTCTGAAGACTGATATCAAATAGGATATTTGCATTGGCAGAGTGAAGTGTGTTTAAATTTTCTATGGAACTTAGAATTTGTGTGGCTTGTGGGATGATGAAAAGATATCATCTCAAGATTTAACCATTCAAATGCTGCTACTCTGAATCTGCTCCCTACTCATCATTGCCAAATTCCTCCCTCATCTTTAGTTTAACGTCGCTTCCCCTTCCATCTCCTAATGTTCTGTAGCTGATCTCAGGTGTAGAACAGAAAGCAAATTAAAGTTGGGATTGCATCCGTGGTGGCACTGCAGCCCAATAAAGCTTGACTTCTGTTTTTTCCTGGTCATTCCTTTCCCCTCTCTGCTGTCTCCTGTGCTGTGCCAGCACATGTTGGTGAATCCAACCAAGGAAGTGATTCAGCTGGAGAAGGAAAATCCTGCCAAAAAGACCAACTGCCAACATAAACCCATGTAGTCTTGGGTGGTTGGACTGGCATGGGAACAAACAGCTGGGGAGAAAAGGTAGGGGTTGTTTGTTCTCCTGCTGAAAAAGTTATAATGAAGCCACAGCCGAAAAATTAAGATTTTGCCTAAAAATAAGTGATATGTAAATGGGACACACACAACAAACGAGACAAACACTGTCAGGGTCTCTTTTTCCAGATCTCTGTGTTAATTTAGCCCTGGTCAGGTCCTTACTAAGGTAAATTAAAGCATATGAGTGATGCTGATGGGGCTCAGGCAAATGACTTGATTGCTGAAGTTCCATGCAATGAGGTTTTCCTGCTGCAGTTTTTGGGAGCCAGGTTTGCAGGTTGCAGCCTCTTTCAGGAGCAGCTGTAGAAGGTGGTATTTGAGCTGCAGGTGTTGGTCACTGGTGCCCTTTGTGCAGCCCCTGTGGAGCAGGACCAGCCCCCTGCTCCACAGCAGCAGCTTCTATGTCCATGTGCACATTGCTCCACTGACTCAGCTTTGGTCTGTCAGGCCAATGAGGAAGACGGGGATTCCTCATTGATCAGGTATTCCCCTTGGTTTTCCCTTTATTTTTCTATAGCATTAGAGCCAACCTCACAGCTGTGCAATCGGGGAGTGTGCCATTGTGTGGCTTCTACAGCAATGCAGATAGAGCAGAGCAGGGGGGAGAGCTCAGAGCCTCTGTAAGACACGACTCAGCATGGATCCTGCTGCTGCTGGGGCAGCTCTGAGCACTCTGCCCTTCCCCTTCCTCCCCAGCTGCAGTGGTGCTGCCACCTCAGACCTTTGCAGCTGATTTCATGCAGTGACTCCTGAACAGGACCTGGCAAGGCACAGAGCTCCCTGCTGTGTGAGGAGTGGGTGGGCACGGAAGAGGAAGCAGGAGGGCAGGGAAAGGAGTGAATCCTGTCCTTCACCCGTCAGGACAGCCTTGTGTGACTTCACTCAGCCCCACGGGTGATGCAGATAAGGAGGGCAAGCCTTTACTGCTCTGTGTGTGTCAGCTCCCAGCTTTTACCTCAGAAGCACAAGCTGCACAGCCAGGCTGCAGCACTACTGGGAGCTTGTGCAGAGCTCAGAATTCAAAAAGGAAAAATTACTTTCCCTTGAGCTTAAAAAGCCACAGCTTAATGGCGATTTGCTAAAAGGAGGGGGACGCTGATGCATGTCCTGGGTGTTTTTGGTGATTGATTTTTGTGGTGAATCGTGAACCTGTAGTTGAAGTGTAACTTCTGAAACTCACAAACAAGCACTTACAATGAGCAGGGAAGTACAGACACCTGATGCTTGGGTTAGGTGGCTTTGTCACAGAGCTCCAAAAGTGTTTTTTTAGGGAAGCATGTTGTGATGGCATTGGCACCATGCTGCTCTCATCTGCCTCTCTTCCATTGCACATACAAGAAAAAATAAGCTGCGTTAAACTTTGTTATTTTCAAGCCCCATCACAGCCAACAGTTTTCCATTGTCTTCTGTTCTGTTGGTTTCCTACAAGAGGCTCTCACACTGCAGTCAGCAAAACCACAATTCTCTATAGCTTCTTACTAAGCAGCTCCTTTCTGGCGGCAGAGTTGGGGGGTGTGTGGTAGCCTGTGTGGAAGCAGGCAGCCTGCACGGGACCTTGTTAGATCACTTTAAACACAGGCTTTAGGAAGCAATCCTGTCCAGGTCATGCTCCCTCTCAGCCCTCTGGCATGGAGGAAAGTGCTGACAAGTGTGATGCTTTCATTCACACTGCTATCTGGTAGAGGAACTTCAGTTCAAAATGCATACACAGAATTTTAACTCCTAAGTATTGTCTTCCTCAAAGATCAGGGAGTAATCAGTTTGCTTCCTTTATGAAAGGAAAATTACCTCAAAATTTCTTAAATTATAAAGGGAAAGAGGATTTACCTCTGTATACATTTCTAAATATTTTTACTTGTTATATAGCTGTTTTCACGCTCAGTACATGCTTTTCTGTCTGTAGAAAGTTTGTGTAATGCTCCAAATTCTGTGTGGAAGTCAGTCTGAGCCTAAAAGGGAATAAAGGCAATGACTCTCTGAGCCCTACTTTGGCTCCCAGGATGCTAAAGCCTGTGCCAGAGGAGATAAAGTGAAGGGAGGCTGCACGAAACCCGTCAGAGCTGTTAAAGATGTAGCAATGCAAAGCTGCTGGTATTTTAAATAATGGTTAAAATAAATTCCTGTCGGTTAGTGCTGGACTATTTGAAATTCCCCTACGTTTAAATAAAAAGGGAGAAGGAATTTTAACCAGCTCATTTGATAGAAAAATGACCTGCAGATGGGGTTTGAGAGAATAATAGGCAGCAGATTACAGTGGGGAAATCATAGCAGAGCATCAGGCTTTGATGGGTTTATGCAGAGTGGGCAGTGGGGAGATGGGAAGAATTCCCAGTGTAAACCAGCACAGCTCTCATTTTATTTCCACTGCCTGTAGCTCTTCATAGCAGCATTAAGTTTATGAAGTCATATATGCTGAAAAGTTTGAAAACATCAGGAGGGTTTTGTGATACGCAGATACCAGTGGGTTTTCTCCTCTTGATGTGCCCATTTCCAAGTACAGTCATGTGTGGAAAACCTCGTGTTTCTTCCAGTCTTGACCTGCTGTGATGAAGGGCAAATATCCCTTCCCTGGTTCCTAGTGTCCTGAAATGTATTTAGTAAATATTACATTTTATCAACACTGAAGATAATACTGAAAATATAAACATAGCTGGTTTGTTTTCTTTGAACCACCATAACTCTGCCAGATCAGAAGGATTTTATGAAGGAGGCAAAAATCTTACACCTGCCAAAATTCAGTTCTAAAGTGAATTTCTAAGTGAGAAAGCTCTTATGTACGTACACAGAATAGCACTGGAATATCTTTTTTTCCTTTTCTCTATCTTACTCTCGGGAAAATCTAAAATACACTTGGTGTAACTTAACAACAAAAAAATTGAGATTGCTGTGGGAGACTACAAAAATTTAAATATTCTCATGAATGACACCTACTGGGATTTTTTTGTTGTTGTTGTTAAATGATGGAAGCCAACATTTTTAATGCAATTCACAGCATTTATGAACACATTTGTGATCTGAAAAAATATACTGTAAAATTCCTGTGTGGGCTTCTGCAGCCCAGGGATGCAATTGCATGTGTGCCTCCTGTGGGATTTTTCTTTTTGCCCCTTTTTTTTTAATAATATAGTTTTGTGTATTTGAGATGCTTACCACAGATTGGAAGTGGGGTGTTCCTCAAAAATGTAGCCAGAACACTTTTTGTGGCAGCAGATGAACGATGGCCATGTCTGGACTGAGCAAAGCTTTGGGGCAGGGCCCTGAGTGGCTGGGCAGGGCCTGCCATGGCTGTGCTTTGCAGCAGCTGTTAATCCAAGATGTTTTCCCCAAGGGGGGCTGTACTTGCAGTGACCTTGCCTGACCTCAGCTGGGGGTCACTGAGCACTCTTTGAGTGAAGAAATATTTCCAGGAGCTGTTTCCTGCTGTGCCCCCTGTGTCCAGTGTCCTGGACCAGTTACCATGGATAGCCAGGTAGTGGTGATCAGGTGAGAAAAGCAACTTTTCCTGTAACAGCAGCTCCAAAGTGCTTCAGTGGGACCTGAGGGGAGCCTGACCTGCCTGCTGGATCACAGTGCTGCCCCAGTGTTTCAGGAATATTTTGTACTTTTGGAAGTGAGTGATAAAGATCCCAGTTGGCTTTTAAAGCTGGAAAAGTTGAGTTCCAGGTATTACTCCTACAACATTAAAAGTGTAAAATGACCAGTTTCAGCCTCCTTTACCACCACCCACTGTCCATTTCTTTGCAATCTGTTTCACTGCCTTTATTTCTATTCTTCCAATATGGTCTTACAATTAGAATACAGATGCTCATTAGTGTCTGCCTCTAGCACGGGTGCCCCTTTTGAGATGAGCTGGGAAGTTACAAACTGCAGTGAAATGCTCATTTGAAGGGGAAACAGAGCACACTGAAATTATTTCAGTTCTGTAAAGCATGAAGGCACAGAAAAATAAGCTGATTTCTGCTACAAATCTTACAGTTTGTTCCCTATTTCATATCTTCTAATAATGCTTGAACGGTTCTGCTTGCAAACATTTAGAATCACAGTGAACCTTCTTTTACTTTCTATGCTTTTTTTCCCTAAATAAATTTTCTCTACCTTCAAACACGTCTCTTTGTTCTCACTGCTCTAGAATTCTTTCATCCTCTTCTCAAAAGCTTCTGAATATGACACACAGTCTCACTTGAAAAGAATGCAGAAGAGGAATGCAGGCTGGGGAGTTGGAGGTATGGAGCCCCATCCACTCAGCACGAATGCAGACAACAGGACACTTCCACTGCAAGACAGGCTGAGGGGGCTTGGAAAAGAAATCACAAATCATTATGGCATAGGAAAAAGTAAATAGAGGTGATAAAAGAACCAAGTTTCTTATCTGTTTTTTGTTGGTTTTTTTGGTTTTTTTTTTTCTGACAAGAACCTGGCAACTCAAAACAAACGCACAAAGCTGAGAAGCTGTGGAATGTCCTTCCACAGGATGTTGTGGATATGGGATTGTGAATGGGTTCAAAAGGTAATTGGATAAATTTATGAAGGAAAATTCCATGCAAGAATATGAAGTATGGAGACCCCAGTTCTGTCCCAGGAAGTCTCTAAGCTGCAAATGGAGATGGGGGTGAATCTGGAGTGGTGCTGTTCGTGCCTCGGTGCTCTGGGCTGGTGCCAGGAGCAGCCTAATGGACACGCTGGATTTGGGGCTGAGTTGCCAGGCTGCTGGCATCCTGTAACCACTTTTGTCCTCTCTGGGGCTCTTCCTGGGGTATCTATGATCTTTCTGATCTTCTCGATATCTTTGCTCTTTGGCAGCTTTGCTAAATCTGCAGTTTGTTACCTCTGTTGTTTCAAATGTCAGCAGCTGAATCGCATCCTCCCTTTCGAGTCCATAATTTATCCTGCACAGATGGAGCACTCCTGCTTTTCCATGGCAGTCGATTCCTCTGTCCTTAAATTTGTGTTTAGAAGTGAAATGTGTGAAAAAGTAGCTTGCTGCTTCAGCCTTTCCAATTTGGAATTTTATTCTGAGCTAACATATAAAATCATTTTCCAGAGGAGTATTTAAGCGATTCCTCTGTAGCTTCAGTAACGGTGTTGTTGAAGTATAACTCACATTTGAGATTGCTTCACCCTGGGCAGCTGCTTTAGCACACTGAACCATGTTCCTTTGGCCCTGTGGTCTGCACCAACCTGGGAAATTGTTCCTGTTCACCAGCAGTTCTTACTTGTGATCCAAGATTCCACTCCCCTTACTGCTGATGCCTGTTTCTCCTTTCTGCTTTCTGTGTATTCCCAGTGAACTGTTTGTCATCTGTGGATGTTCTCAAGTGTCACCATTTGCATTATTCTCTTGATAGTCTTTTACTACCCTCTTGATTTTGCCTCATTTTTCTTTAACTACAGATTTCAAACAACCACTTTTCTCTGGCAAGTGAGTTTAGAATTAAAGCTTCTCAGAGTCTCCCTTTGCATAACAATACTTGTCAATGCAAGTGCATAACTCCTACATTGATCTTGATCCTAAATTTCAGTATCATCTTTTTTTTTTTTTTTTAAGCAAATGCTCTGCCCCTGTAGAGTGAGGCTGCAGCAAGCTCTCTTATGTATCTAATAACAAGCCAGAACTGGAGCAATACTTGCAGTGCATTGTCTTCTGTCCTTGCCTGTTTCCCATTGCTCAGCACCAATTGTTTCCAGTTGCAGCTGTTTTATCCAGCTGCCAAAACCACTAATGCCCAACCTGTCTCTAGTAAGAGAGAGTTTAAAGAAATAATCTTCCTTTTCTTCAGTGTTTTGGAAGATGGCAGTGCTTTGGGTTATGATGTAGTTTGCCTTCTGCACTCAGTCTTAGGCTGTGGTGCAGTGGGTGAGTGGGTGGTGGTGAGCAGTGCAGTGCTATGTATGCAGCTCAGGGAAGAGAATTTCAGATAACTGGGGAAAAAATCTGGAACCACTGAACACTTGCTGAATTTTGTGCTATTTAAATGCATACTCTGTATCTTAATACTTCAGAAATATTAAGTGCTACTTGAAGCTCCCTATTACAACTCTAGTTGTTTTCCATCGGTATTTTTAAACTGCAGTCAGAACAAGGGAAAATGCCTTAAGTACTTGAGGGAGAGAAATAGCCCAGGAAGGACTCACAGAGCCTTTCCCATGCCCTCAGGCCTTTGCAGGGAGCACTGCTGTCAGCCAGTGCTGTTTGCCTTAAGGAGGCTTTTCAGCAAATAGTCCTGGTTTTGTTAAATTTGTCAGTGTTCACTCAGGTTTTGTATTCAGTGCACTGTACATTCTGACCTGGCCTCAAACTCTGCTAATTCTGCTGACTGACCCTACAGTTCTGGCCCTTTCACTGAGCTGAGGTTCGATTTCTGACGTTCTCTCTCACCTTCACCACTTTTTGCCTTTTTTTACCTTCTGGCTATTTCAGCCGATTCAGTTCACTTTCTGATGTAGTTTCTTCCTTTAAATTTACGTAGTATATGAGTGCCTTTCTTATTGCAAGGTCAAATGGTACTTCACTGAGAAGTCAAAATGTGTAGATTGGCTCTTGTCACAAGCTTAATTTAACCATCATTTATGTTCCTGGAAGTATTCCATTTTTGATCCATTTCATTTATCTTAATACCTGCTTTTAAGCAAAACTTTGACAAATGATAGCAATATGGGGAAGGTATTTTAGCATAGTCTTTTGAAAATCACTTTTCCTAATATGTGAATTCTAGTCCAGACCAGACTTAAAATAATAGTGTTAGAAAATGTCAAACCTGGTAAAACTATTAAAAAAAGATCAGGAATTTGACTAATGGCCCATGTATATGGCTTAACATTTAAGTAAAGATTGCATTTCTGACTTGAGCAATGAGAAGAATTCAGCTAAAGCATTTCTCTCCAGCTTCCTGCTGAAGTGAGTTTTCTTTGTCTGGCTGTAGCTGCGGGAAGAGCTGGGTGCCACACATCCCTGGAATGTTCCAGCTCTGGGATGCTGTTCCTGGCTCTGGGCTGCAGCGATTGGGTTTGTGCTCAAGCTGGGTTGGCTTCCTGGGCTCAATCCTTGTGTTTTGGGAGGGCTGGTGTGTGAAAGCCAGGAAATGGCAGGATCATTCTGACAGAGCCATCGAGGTCACTGCTCCTAACTGAGAGTACAGAGTTGAGGATCAAGACCTGGATCCTCTGCTTAGCCCAGGAGGGAAGGAGCTGTGGGTGCATCCCCAGGACAGAGGTGCAGCCTCAAGGCCATGGGTCCCCCCAGGCTGCAGAGGCTGCATGAACCAAGTCCCTGCCCTTTGGCAAGTGCTGTGCCCAGGAGGGAGGGGTGGCATTCCTGTTGAGTTTATCCTGGGGCTGCTCTGGTAGCTGTGCAGAATTCTGCAGCCCCTCTGGGGCTGGGGACTCAGGACTTGTCTTTGTCCCTGGCATGGAGCTGTTCTGCAGGCTCACAACGGCCTCTGCTCTCAGGAACTTCATTCTGCAGGAACAGATTTCATGAGGACAAGGCCATGCACACGTTCAATCTGCCGCTGTCTCCTCTAACCCCAATTCAGGAAGATTTTCTGATAACCTCTGTCGTACATCCAGGAGCCTTTGTGCCTGTGGGGGGGAATATTTGAGGCTGGCAGCCACAGTTTTAATGTTGGCAGCCACAATTTTAATGGTAGAATTGCTTGGATGTGGGCCTGGCTTGGAGCACAGAACCCACTGCCGTTTCACAGCTTTATTTCCTGAATGGAAACCAGGGAATCGACATCATGTATTCAAGAGCAAGAAAAATGGCATCAACAGCAGAGTGTAATTTTTTTTTATTGTCCCAAGCCTTCCTTTGTTTGCAATTTTAGCTTAATATATTCATGATACCTCGAAACAGGGGTATGCACTGAGATGGGGGTTTGAAATTGCTTTTGTGGTTGTTTCTGGCTTATATAAATGTATATATTCTGTAAAGATTAAAAGTGACTGGAAAAGAGGGTTTGGAGGAGATTATTCATCAAAATGGTTTGTTTTGTTTGGGGTTTTTTTCCAATACATTGGAGGGGAGGGGAAGAGAAATTTCAAGCTTGTTCTCTCAGACTTTGGGTTTGTTCAGCTTTCTTGCTTTCACAAGATGTCTTATTTTTGCCAAAATTTCTAATAAGGCACTGGAGTGAAGTATATGCTAACAAAAGTAATGTTAAGTGTTTCAATAAAAATCTCTCCTGCTAGTTGATCACAGAAGCACAAACTCTGTGGTTATTCCATTAATTCTCCTGAGAGTTTCCAGGACACTTTTTTCAAGAGCAGATCTACTTTTTTATACTACTCATTGAAATATATGGATTTCAAGTGTTTTCAGGTCTGCGATTTTAATTTTTTATTTGCATGTAAAATTTATAAAGTTAGATTATGATATTGTTGTTTCCCTTGTTTCTGAAAATACTTTTAAAGTATCATGCCTTGCATGATCTGTCAACTCAAATTATTACATTGGCATATTTTTTTCTGGAGCCTGTGCAATTAAAACCACTTAAATTGTTTGTGTTTTGTGATAAAGTTCAAGGGAGAAGATAAGCCAGTTTGTTCATGGCAATTTTGAAGTCTTGCTTCATACTTTCATTGAAACCCAAAAATGTTCTATTAGGATTGAAAGGAAAGTGTGGGAAGAGAATGGCAAATCCCAGTGTTAGAGCTGTAGAAGTCTTGTCAGAGTGCTTGAGAAACTTTAAATGGTCTTGTTTAGTCAAACAAGGAATTAGGAATTTGCTTAGGGAAGACGTGGGCTGGAGGTTGTATAAAACAGAATCAGAAAGGTCAGGGGAGATGACAGTAGGGCTGGGATGTGATTGATGTTAAAGGCAGTTCATGTGCTTGTGTGGAGAAAGTTATTTCCAGCATTGCTGGAACTCAGGGAGATTTGAAATAGTTCAGTTCATGTCACAGATTCTTCAAATTTACACATGTCCAGACATTGTTTGGTGCAATTGAATATTGTCTGTAGTTATTTGTTACCTTTTAAATAGCAGCAATGAAAGAAAGAAAATGTTTGTATTAATCTAAATGGGAAAGTAGCAGTGGTGTTCCTCAAGTATTCTGAGTTCGTACCTGAAGTGAATTTTCTTTATTAAAAATATTTTATGAGAAGATTTGGAGAAATCTGGAAGAGAATTCTCTGTTAATCCCCAGAAGTGAAGGTTGTGATATTCTTCTGCAACGAGGTGAATGCTTCTGCAGAAACAATTTGGAGAAGAAAAATATCCACACCAATGACTTGAGCTGTGTTTCAGCAGTGCTGCCATGCCCTGCCTGGTGCTGCAGCAGGAGCACTCCCATCAGGATGGACAGCTGGTGACAGCAGGGATATCAGCACACAGAAGGGAACAAAGATCTTTTGGGAGGGTTACAGAGAAGGATGGAAACTTCAGCAGCACCATGGACAGGCTAATGAAGGGGATAGCAAAGCACATTCTATTCAAAAACTTGTAATATTTATATCATGTGTAAAGAGAATAATTCAAACTCTGCTACTTCACTTCACCAGCATTCCTCCTTCCCTTAGCACTCCCCTCACTTATTTTTTGCCAAGAGCTGCTGTAAGGAAATACTTCTCTGCATTTCTCTTGTTTCTGTCAGTAATAATGGTGAGCCTGAAACACTTCTGCAGTGGCAACTTTCAGCACTTCAGTAAATTGTGGCTTTTGTCAGATAAATTGAGTTGGTAAAATTTTTCTTGATCCCCAAAACCCTCATTTATCTTCCCATTAAATATATATATGTATTTGTTTTTTTCCCAGCTTCCATTCTTCCCCTTCAATCTGTAAGGAACAGCATATGATGTGGTTTCTGTGTTGATTTTCAAGATCATTTTTAGCCTGTCAAAGACTGTCTGTCTCAACAACTTTGAAACAAAGATTTTTTTGAATAGACGAGGAAGTGCAGCTGCCAGATGAACCGACACAAGAAACTGGAAGGGGAGGATCTTGCAGATGGTTCTAATAAAACTGGGCAAACAGCAAACGGGGGTGGGGGCAGAGTGGGTTGAAATGCAAATTGCAATCCCAGTGCAAGTTTTGGGGTTAGTTTGTGAAAGAACGTTGCATAAACATTGGTTGGAGGGTTTGGGATTGGGGGCAGTTTATTGTTGCTGTGTTTTTCCTGTTGCCACGGCGCTGCCAGCTCTTCCTTGTCCCTGTGTCCATGTGCTACCTGAGCTTGTGTGGCTGTGCCAGGAGTCCTCCTCTGGAAAGCCACATTCAGCTGCTCACAGGGTTTCTGTGAATGTGAAATTCCAATAACAGTCTAGGTTTTCAGTAGCTGTTGAGAGAAGAAATTGTGTTTGTTGGAGCACAGAGCAGTGAAAATGGAGCAGAGGCTTGTGTTGCTGCATTGTTCTGCCTGCTATCCCATAGCCAAAACTGCATTTTGGCCCAGCCTTGATAAACCCTGTGTTTGAAGTTTGTACTGCATGGTTCATTCATAAGGATGGAGCGTGACTAGTAGTAATTTCTGTCTTCTCTGCTAATTTTCTCCTCTTATTAAATGGTATTGGGTCTGTAATATTAGGCCAACAATTAATGAATAAAAATTGCAGTAGGAGAGATGCGGCTGAGGGTCTGGATTGCCTCTGATGGTCTCAAATTCCGTCACTACTTCTTGACATGATAATTTGGGTTTCTTTGGTGGTTCTTCGGGACAGGAAATCTTACCAACACCTCATTTTCAAAGCCAAAACATTTAAGTCTTTATTTTTTTCTTCCTCTTGCTAATCTTTCCCTTCTTCAATGAAGGAAGAGTGTTTGAGAGCACACTGGCTTTCAGCTCACACAGCAGCCCTTGGGGATGTGTCTTCATCTTGCTGTGTCAAAAGCTTTTCAAATCAGTAGTTCGGGAGCAGCAAATCCTTCAAATGCATGAGTAACAGATACTTGTTTTATTTAAGAGTCCTTAAGCATGAGCAAGTCATTAAGTACTTCCCTTCTCCCCATGAATCAGTTCTATTTTAAACAGTCATCCTGTATTTAATATTTTTTAAAAGTATCAGAAGTTTTGACTTTTAAACGTTTTTGGAGTCTCTTATGTACCTCTATGAATTTGTATTAAAAACATATCTGTCAAGGGCTGCACATTCCCTGTACTGATGCATTTCCTTTCCCTATATCCTTCAAGAGTGGATATATTCTGTGTGCAGCGTTTCTTTGCCCAAGGAGACAATTTGGAAGTGAAGAAGTTTTTATTCTGCAAGCAGAGCACATCTCTCCATTACCTGGCCGATGGCTGGGCAATGCCACCACTGAGTGGCCTCTCAGGAGCTCACAGCGACTCCAGCAATGTCCCTGAGGCTGCGGGGGCTGGGACTCCTGCGGGGTCGGGGTTTGCAGTGCCGGGTGATCCCTGCAGCCTCCTGGGCAAAGCACAGGGGTGGGGCTGTGCAATTCCACTGCAGGGCATCCCATGGAATGCTTGGGAGGCTGTGCAATTCCACTGCAGGGCATCCCATGGAATGCTTGGGAGGCTGTGCAATTCCACTGCAGGGCATCCCATGGAATGCTTGGGGGGCTGTGCAATGCCACTGCAGGGCATCCCATGGAATGCTTGGGAGCTGTGCAATGCCACTGCAGGGCATCCCATGGAATACTTGGGAGCTGTGCAATTCCACTGCAGGGCATCCCATGGAATGCTTGGGAGCTGTGCAATTCCACTGCAGGGCATCCCATGGAATGCTTGGGAGCTGTGCAATTCCACTGCAGGGCATTCCATGGAATGCTTGGGAGGCTGTGCAATTCCACTGCAGGGCATCCCATGGAATGCTTGGGAGCTGTGCAGTTCCACTGCAGGGCATCCCATGGAATGCTTGGGAGGCTGTGCAATTCCACTGCAGGGCATCCCATGGAATGCTTGGGAGCTGTGCAATTCCACTGCAGGGCATCCCATGGAATGCTTTGGTCCTGGATATTGACCCTGTGATGTTGTCGTGCTTTGCTGATCCAGTCCATCTGTTTCCCCTCTCTTTACTGTATCATGCAAAAAGGATAACGAGCATAAATATTTATAATTAGGTATTTTTGCAGGGGTTTGTGTCCAAGATACAACATGCTGAGACATTAAACAGCACGAGTGTTGCCAGAATCCTACCAGCTTGGCAAATGTGACAGCCAGCTGAAGGCAGGGCCGAGTTTTTATGATAAAATCAGGCCACGTACTGAACACTAAAGCATCACCAGTTGTTCACAGCTCGGGAAGAGTTCACTTGCAATCAACATGAATAGGAAAAACCTTTCCCAAATGATGCTGTTTCCTTGTGGATTTGCTCCCGTTTTTGCCTCCTTACACAGTCAGCAATCATAATTCAGATGGAGGGGGTTGAAAGAGCCTTCCTGTTCTGATCTTGGCAGGAGGTGCCCCTTTACCCCTGGCTGTCACTCAGCCTGACAGGCCCAGGAGCTGCTCCAGCCCTGGCAGCTGCCGAGAGCCGGGGTGTGTGCAGGAATGGTTTGTGATTCATTTGTTGAGCGTTCCTGTCCTTTGTGCTGCGGAGAGGGCCGAGTCACACTGCAGCTCTTTCCATCGGGAGCTTCTGCTGCCCCAGCCTCCACGGGAAGCAAGGGAAAATGGAGAGGGGCTCATCTGCAGCCTCATTTACTCCATCCGTGTGAATTGCCCCTTTGGAGCAGCAGCTAAAAAGGATTGCACATCATCTTTATCAATTAACTTAAAACGGTTTAAATGAATCTGTAGTACCGGGCACTGGAATAGAAGTGAGTATGGGGTGGCTGAGTCTTTTCTTTCGGAGTGGTAGATTGTGGTTTTTAAGTCCCTGTGCTGCTTGTGAGTACAATGACAACTGTATCTGTGATCTCTGTGCCACCTGTTGCCTTAGCTACCATTTCATGTGCAATATGCTGATGTTGGAGATGACATGTATTCCGTGGCGCCTCTGAAACACCTCAGTGATCCTCACAAGCCACAGGAACACCAGATTTATACCCAGCTGTGGCAGTGAATCTCTGCCATCTCCAGCTGTGCCAGAGCTGTTGGAGTGCAGCTCCACAAGCAAAGGCAAAGGGCAAGCAGAGCCCTTTGTAGTGCTGGGCAAAGCCTGCAGAATTTTAGGACAGAAGTACAGACACCTGCATGCAGCTAAAATTTAAAAACGTGTGTAACTGTTGGTATTTTATTCGTGGATACTGCTCTGGCAATGTTTCCTGGTTTGGTGGTCCCTACAGAGATGTGCCCACAGTTTGGGAACAGGTCCTGCAGGCTGGTGGACATTAAAGGAGGAAATCCATTCCCCCTCCTCCCCTGGCCGGCTGCTTGAGCTGCAGCATCCTGCCTGAATCCACAAAGTTCCCAGTCTCTGGTTCTTCTAGCCAGAAAAAAAGACATTTTGGAAGGGGTTAAAATTTTACACATCTTCTTACACAGAGACTTTAAATAATCTTTCAGTGCAGCCATTCTATGCCGTGAAGTGTTGGCTGATTTTTCTTTAGGGCTATTTTCTCTATTTCAAAGAACTTGATAAAACTCAAAGAAAAACTTCGCTGCTGTGTGAGGTTCTCAAAACTACGCAGGATTGTGGTGCTCCTTCAACATTCCTGCTGGAGGCTTTGCAGGGCCCAGTTCTCATTCCTTTTCTTCTCCTGCATCCTGTTTCTGGCTAATCCCATCTGCAAAAGCAAATTGGTTAGGAGAAGATTCAATCTTCTCCTTCCAGAGTAAGCTTTTGACCCATCTCTAGTATCTCTGTTTAGACAATGAGCCACAAGTGGAAGTTTTAGTGGCTGTTCCTTTACCTGCCTTCAGTGGGAGGGTGTTCACCCTTCTCATCAAGTCCATTTTCAAGCACATCATGTGTGTTTTCTCTCAGGATGATTCTTACTCATCTCACTTGTTTCTACTCATCTGCAGAGCTATTTCAGAAACTTTATTTCAAATGTCCTAAGAAGTCCTTTTGTGGTGATAATCATTGTCAGGGTGTTCTGGTTGTGCTGCTCAGCCTGTGCCCTCACCAGGCTGTTTTTGCTTTGCACAGAAGTGTAAGTGTTTTGCCCCTTGTTATTTGTGGCTTCCACTGTACAAATAATTTGTGTTTGCGTTCTTTCTGCCAACTTTGTCGCCCACAAACGTGTTCACACTTGAAGGCACAAGAAGCAGAATACCAGAGGAGGGGAAAAACCAACCTCACAAACAAACCCCCAAAAGAACTACTCAGTGCTGTCTCCTTGAATAACTCCAAAGAGATCTGCTCCTTTTCCCAGGAAAGGTCCTTCATTCTTCCAGTAGGTTCCACAGGCTGTTCCTCAGCCTGTGCCTCCAGCCTATCTTCGTTGCAGAGCTGCAGTGTGGCTCTTGGGCAGGTCGATGAAAGCAGCAGTCTGCTCCTGGGGAATGGAAAAGAATTGGGAATGTTAAGGACAAGGACAAAAGTCTGGGGTACCAGCTGTGCAGCCAGAATACTGAAGAGAATTCAAGTGTCTTTTTACACAACTCTCATAGCATTTAAGGTAGCAGGAGGTCACTCAAGGAAAATACACAATAAATCAGATTTGAAATTTGTTTGAAATAATCTTCTTGTCTGTCTTTCACAGAAAATGTTGCTGCCCTGACCAGCAGTCATGAAGAGAAGGAGGTGAAGCAAATTTGTCTGGAGAAGTTCTGAAATTTTCAACAGGATTTATTACCAGTGGCTGCAGGAGATTTTGCCAAGCCAGCCATTGACATGAAAATGAATTCAGTGCCTCAGACTTAAGTGGTAACTCATTTTTTCTGTCGTCTTCTTATTTCCAATAGAGTACTGTAGGATAATTTGGATTATAGATTACATTGTTTTACTACTAGCAGAGTTTAAATAGTGAAATCTTACAAGAGCCAAACGTGAGTTTGTGAGCTTCATTCATTAGCAGAAAGTTGGAATTTTAGTATCTGGTGCTTTATTCAGTAGTTGAATTTTCTTCCTGTGGGTTCATCCCATTTCTTCATCCCATTTCTTCATCATTGAAAAGCAGAAAGATTTTGCTGTTTCTCCATTACTAGCTGTCTTCCTACCCAATGCCCAGCAAACTGCAGTTTGGAGCAGGTTGTAGAAGCAGCTCTGTCCCTGTTTTTTGTTACATTTTAAGTACTTTGTGTGACTCCTGAAATATGTGGAAAGACACACTTACATGGCACACTAGGAAGTTTGTTCTTTTCTGCTGACATTCAATATTTCCTCAAAAATCTTTTTTCCATTTTCTTCTTTTCTTTGCTCTTCTTATTTGCTTATCTTTTTCTCTGCCATTCATAGCTGGGTGTTAAACATCTGAAATACTTCTATGCCTGTCTTCCTAAGGTCGGTTAACTAGTCAGGGATACAAAGCTATGCTACTTTTTAAAGTTAAATTGGGAGCAGAAAGACTCCCAGCTCTGTCTTGCCATCCCATTTTGGTGTAGAACTGACCACGAAAAACAGAAGCGTTAAGAGGGGTAGAGGGGAATAACCACATATTTAATACCACACCAAGGTGATGTTTCCATGTCTTTTGAGGCAAGAGAGTGAAAGGAGGTGTTTGTGCTCTCCTCAAAGCCTCACTAAAGCCCAGCACAATAGAATCTGCCTTGGTTTGAGAACTATAATGTAACTGCATATATCAAAAATGACATCTCACCACGTTTCTTTCATTTGTTGGGAGTAAAACAAAGGAAATCTGTTATGTGCTGTGGTTTTGTTTGAAATGCTGCTTTCTTATTCTACCCTCTGTTTTTAGAGGGAGAGTGAACACATCTGACAGTAGTTCTAAGTGATTGATGGTAGAAAAATTACACCTGCATTTCTGAACTTGACAAATAGACCTGTTCTTATTTCCCAGTCCAGGTGAGGTATTCACTCTATCCCTGTATCACAGGCTGTGTTAGAACTTCAATGGAAGAACAGTCAGTGCCCCAGAAAGATTCTGTCCGAATTTCTGTGAGGTTAAGGGTGGGATTGCAGGAAATGGTCAGCAGTAATGTAGCAGTTCTGTCTGAAACCCACCCTGAGGCTCTTGTCTGTATCTCTAGTTAGAGCACAGTCAGAGCAGCACTTAGGAGCCTCCCAACCAAGAGCTTAGAGCTCAGCCAGTGCATCAGGTGCTCAGGAGGCTGCCAGGTTCTTCCCTCACTGAGTTCCCATCTTTAGGAGCTGTTTCTGTACCATGTCAGTCTCTTTTGCTGCATTGGCAGGAAGGGAGAGCTGGCAGATTCCATCTGTCTGCAGTGGTGACAAATGAAGCTCAAAAAGAACTTAAAAGAAAAATGTTTTTCTTCTTTCAAGTTTTTAGATTTACTGTGCTCTCGTTAATGCCTTTTCTCTGTTGTTCCCTGTAGCCCTGAAGTCCTTTCTCTTTGAAGGTGTGCACAGATCCTTAGATCTGATTCACTCACATGGCTAATGAGAACAAGAAAAAGACAGTTCCAGCTCTCATGTCTGTTTTGCAAAAGTTTTGGAGCTGGAGCACTTCAGTGGGATGTTTGATTTCTGTAGGGCACTTTAGAGCCAGAAATATGAGCAGCACAACCTTCAAAGCAGTCCTAGTCACAAACTCTTGCCCATTCTCACTGCAGAAAATGCACCTCCTTGGCTTGTCTGTGTGCAGGTCAGGAGAGGATACAAACAGGTTGTAACCACCATTGTTTTAGAGGAAACTGGAAGGTGTTTTGCATGTTCCCTTGTACTTCCCTGCCTGGCAGAGCAACTTCTTCATGCATCCAGCCTTTAACAAAACAGCACCAACTGTAAATCTGCCTGGGACAAGGACTTCAGCTGAGGAAATAGGTTCCCATCATGGTTTCTGCATTCAAATTACTGTTATTTAGCTGATAAAAGTGACAATCAGAGGCCCAGAACAGGATGAACAATGCTGTGAGATAGATCCTCTGCTGGCACAGGAAGGTGGCAATCAGCTGAACACAAAGAGGGTTTTGTAGCTGAGGGAAGTGCTGGGTGAGCTGGGTGGGATGAGGCCTGGGAGGAGCCAGGGGTTGCTGCTCTGGGCAGATATGTCTCCTTCCTGCTGGAGATGCTCTGGAGTGGCCTAGGTGGGAACTGATTGAGTGCACATATTCTGTCAGTGTCTGAGAGCAGCTGGAGGATGTTGCCTGGGAGGTGCTCTTGGCTCGGGGATTTTAAATGGGAGGGTTTTCTCTCAGCTTGAGAACACATTTTTTCCGCTTGACTCACTGACCGAAATCTGAATGAGTGATAAAATTTCTAAAAGTAATGTTGAATCGGTTGGAATAATAAAAAATGCATTTATCATCAGGAAGGAAGAGCAAAATAAGAGAAAAGATTCAATGAAGAGGAAGTCACCACCTTCCTAGTAACAATGGGAGGCTCTGGGCAGCTCACACACCTCAGCCTGCCTGGCTCTGCAGCCACACAGCAAGCTGCCATCACAGACGGTTCTTCTGAAAACCCTCTCAGGCTCCTGTCCCACACACAAGACCCAGGCACATTCCCTGGGATGCTTTCCATTGAAAAATTGCACCAGGAATGTGTTTGCAGAGGCTCCCTCACCGTACAGGGCACGAGCCCTGTGTGCATGAGAGAGGCTGCCCACTGACTCCTGCAGAACCCCTGTTTGTCCAGGAGCAGCAGCACCAGCCTTTGTTGCTGCTCTTTGGCTTGGCACACAGAACAAGGGAGGAGCAGAAAATGCTGGCGCTGAAGAGGAGCCTGTTGTGATCCATGTGAGCTGTAGATAAAGTGAGGTATCTGCAGGGGCAGGCAGGGGCTACCGGCTTAGATGGATTTTTAGGTTAGGATAATAACCAGAATAACATTCTTTTAATGATCTTCCATTTCTGTAGTGCATTTCCTTTGTGCACTCCTGGCCAGTTTTCCAGGCTCCAAGTGCTGTATCACTTTCTGTGTGCTTGCAGTTTGGAGAAGCTTGGGCACAGAGGGCTGTGCTGGGTGTGCTCCCCGTGCAGAACAGGCCAGCTGCTTCCCTGAGGGTGAAACAGGGCACACACAGGAACATTTTAACTGCAAGTACACGTGTGCAAAAGAAAAATGCAAAATTGAGGATATTTATCTCAAAAGAAGCTGAAGATACTGAAGTCAGGATGTGTTTGAGTTAGGGGTTAAGGAAAAAGTTTTTTCTTCCCGAGACATGACTTGTTCATTTGTCAGGTTCAGCCAGGCTTTTCCAGCTGAGGTTTTAATGGCTGAAGGCTGATTCAAAATGGAAACATTGACAGACTAAGGAACAATACCTTAATAATATTTATTCCATGTCCCTATATGCACTTCTTTCCAGAGGGCAGTGCAGATTTTTCATGCTTGCAGTCATCTCTGTTTTCACTTGGACTTGTCTCTGAAATGTGCCCATCACAGGTGTGTTAAAAATTCTGTCCTTGTCAGTTCAGCTGATGGAAGGCAGCTGATGCTGTGTTTGCTGAATTCATGCCCATGTGATGGCTGGAAATTTCAAATAAACAGGACAAAATGGAAAAATCATCTTGTAAGTGTGTGGGGCTCCTGCTCTTCACTTTGGCCGTGCTGCTGTGAGTTCCATCCGAGCAGCTCTGCTGCTGGGGGTCTTGCAGCTCCTTTTGTGATGGGATGGCAGATTGCTCATTGAGGGAGGAGGGAATTTTCAATGCTTGGGAGGTGAGAGGCCTTGCTTATGGTGAGGTCTCCTCTTTTCATTTGCTCCATGTTTGAAACAAATTCACTTTCCCCGAATTTCCATCATGTGAAACTTGTGTATTTTGCTCTGTCATTTCTTTTATCAGCTGCTCAGTTGGTGATTATTACATTGTATTTTTCGTGCTGGGTCCTTTCTTTTTTCTCTAGTCTGTTATTACGTGATGTGGCCTTGGCAAGAAACACATTCCCATCCTTCCAAACAAAAAAACCAAATCCCAAACCAAACCAAACAAACAAACAAACCAACAAAAACTTGCATACAGTTCAGATCCTGCTAATTAAGAGAACTATGAACTTCTAGGTGAAAAAGATAATTAACACATTTGAACCTGCTGCAAGCAATAATCATCTCCATGGAATGCAGGTAGTGCCACTGTCCTGGGCAGTGCCACAGGCTCTGGGCAGTGTTGGATGCCCTTGGGTACTCCAGCACCCCCCTCATCCAGGGAGTTGCTGCAGAAACACTTCTTATCCCCCCTTCAACACAAAATAATTGGAGTTTTGGAGGCTTCTCAGAATCAAAAGGTTTCTTCAGTTTATCCAGAATGCAGCTTTTCCTCTCAAACATCCATTTCCCTGGAGATGGACTAGATGACCTCCAGAGGCCCCTTCAACACTAATGATTCTGTGATTCCTTAACTCTCCCCAGGATAAGTCTGAAAATGCACTCAGAACCAGCTGCTGATGGTGCACAGTCTTTCTTCCTTTGTTCTTCCAAAGAGGAGTTCTTTCAGCCCAATCATCACTATCTTAAATATGAACATTAGCATATCTATATTTTAAGCAGAAATACTTCACAGGCAAATAGGCAGGGCTTGAAAGAGACTTCAAAATACTTCCAAAAATACCTGCCTTGCTTTCTTTTTCAGCCTTGTCTTATATATCATTCTCTATATGAGTTAACCTACTTTTTTGCTAAGCTTTTATTTTTGTTCTGTTGCTTTCCGTTTCTGGTGATATAAATTCTGTGTATTCTCTTGGGGAAAACTGCAGGTTACACTTTAACTTGCACCGTGGTGGCAGTGCTTTGTGATTTACATTACAGTGGCATTCCAAAGATATTTCACGAAATTCAGACTTTTCCTACTGAAGGAGTATGGTAGGCCATGTGCAAACATAACTGGGATTGTTTATTTTTCCATTACTAGATAAGAAGGTGCGAGGACAAATAAAATACAAAATGAGGAGAATCCCTATTCCGGATTCTTTAGATTCCTGCCTCCCCACCCAGATTTTTTGAGAGCACTGCAGGCTGCTGAGATGCATGTTGGTATCTGGTGCATAGCCCTACCCAAGATCTAACAATTACTGATTAGTTCTGTTTCTCTTTTACTGTGCCTTTACTGTGCTGTGTTGTTGTTCTCATGAACATCTTTACCAGGTTAAAATACTTCAAATTTTTCACGGTGATTTCTTGAATTAGTAACTAGGAATAAAAGTACCACTTGATAACAAGTAGTGACACCTTGTTTTCTGCTATCAGTGCAGCTGTAAACTAGTCAGAGGGGTTGAATTTATCTAAAAATCCCTGTTTTCAGGGAAAGCACTGCTGGAAATGGAACTAAGACAACTTTCTCTTGTTCGTACTGACTTCCTCTTTCAGTTGTTTTGCTGAAAGCACACAGGTACCTCACAATCTAAACATGTATTGTTCCATGCAGGAGGAGAAGTGCACCAGCAGTTTTGACTTACAGACATTTCAGATTTCCTGAGCACTCTCTCTGCTGTCCCCTCCTGTAATAGTTTCAGATATGTGCACTGGCAGTCAAATCAGGATATGTGATTTTCAGCATAGAACTGTTTGCTTTCAACATCCATATAAGGCTTACCGAGGAGGATACACACACCCACCAATTTAAAGATGCCAGAGTATGAGAAATAAACAGGTATTACTCCAGTAATGCCCACTGGAACAGTCTGGGGTGTGTTTTATTACATCAGTGTTGTGGTTTCAGTGTATTTAAGTTTAGGGCTTTAAGTAAGTGAATTTACAGGTATTAAATGGATCAAAATTTATGAGTTTGCCATGTTAATGTAAAAGGCATTTCTTCTGCAGCTAAAGAAAGGTGGCACCAAGCTCATTGAAGGAAAAATAGTCGTTGCCTGACTATGAGTCTGTGTTACTGATTTTCAAGAGTTTAGCTGATCATATCCATTAAGCTTGATGATGGTGATGGATACAAAAATTAGCCTTGAATATCTGAGTGGTAGTGACATACTTGAGCCTTGCATCAGTCAGTATTCAGTTAATTATCTAAGTATCAGTGCAAAAAGAGCAGGCTCCAGCTGGCTGTAATTAGAGCTGGATTGTTCCATGCCTTCAAGACAATTTTTACATTCATGGGATCTGCAGCTTTCTGTTGTCCTCATTTCCTGCAACATAAAAGCACTTGTGTGTCAAAGAATGAAAGGGGGCAGAGAGTGAGAGAGACTGTGCATATAAATCTCATTAACATCCCTGACAGTCTGGCTGAGACATAGGCATTGCAAGTTCTAAATAAAATTTTTAAAAAATAAAAAGGGAAAACAACCCCCAGGAGCCATAGACAGAAAGTGTTATTTCAGTTGACTGCAAGACCAGGTGGATCTTTAGAAAGCACAGTGGGTTCTATAAAAGCTGAAATCTGCTCTGTAAATTTTAGTCTTAATGAAAGACCACCAGCCTGTGCAGGAAGGAAGTTGGATGGCAAATCAGGAGTGTGTGACAGAGCAGTCAATGAGGAGTTGTGGGATACAGCACTGCAAGTGCCATAGATCACAGTCTGTTTGTGGAATTCAGGCTCTGGGTTTTGCCCTTGTGCTGCTGAGTTACCAGCACTGCAGTGCTGGCACTGGCTCCCAGGGATGTCCTGGCTTGGGGAGACACTCCTCAGCTCCCTTCAGCTCTCAGGTCATCATGACCTGTGCAGCCTCTTGTTACCAGCCTCTATTTCAACTCATGAGCAACACTGGCAAGTTTTCAAATGATCCTCTATTTGGGGCTGAAACAGCCTTTTTTGTAGTTTGTGTGTAAGAGTGCATGTTGGTGTTTCAGTGGGATCCCGTGTGGGAGGTCTGTGCCAGTAACAGGGGGGTGGAAAAGGGCAGTCCGTGTGAGCCCCAGAACTTCAGAACAGGATCTGTTCAGGCCATGATGCTGCACAAAACCTGCTGCTCTTCACCTGCTGGAACCTCCCCTGACCCTTCCTGGCGAGCAGAGGGAGGACAGAGGTGCAGCAGCCTCCCTGCTGCTCATGGCCCCCCAGCCTTGTTCCTTTGGCTGAGTGTTGGTGCTCAGAGGTGTCAGGAGAAGTGGTGAGGGTACATGAAGGTGAGCATGGCCATCTAGTTTTAGCTTACAAATATCTTACAAGGGCCTAAAGAAAGTTAACAAAACAGTAGTTGATAGGGAAATGTGTACAAGTTAAATTCCTTTTTTATTTACTGCAAATGAAATACTGTCAGAAGCAGGTAATAGTTGCATGTGTGTTTCTGTTCAGATTGGCTCTATTCAGGCATCCCCAGCAATGGCTGTGCCAATACCTGAATTCATTTAGCAAATGCTTTTGCCATGTGGTCATAGAAGTGCAGGTACTGAGCTGTGTCTGAGCCATCATCCCATCATCCTGCAGTGCCCTGGCACTGGGTGAGCACAGACAATCTGTGTGTCAGGCCACTTCAGTGGGGTAAGGCTAAAGTGTGGATTACGCACCCAAGAAAATAATTTCATTTTGTGTGCTGAAATAAACTTTGTAAATTTTCTTTCATGCATTTGATTATTAATAAAGAATTAATGTTTTGCTACTTTGACAAGGATGCTTTACTTGCCTGCTTCTGTGAAAGTTTATAGTCTCTGAGTATAGAATTTAAAGTCACAGATTCTATTTATTGACTGAAACAAAGTCTCTCAATCCTCAGTATCTTGCTAATTTCCTTGAAACTTTCCTGTGAGAGCTATGCAAACCCAGCTGGACAGGTAAGAAACTGATACCCAGTGTGGGTGTACAGACCTGCTTCAGCTCTGGTCATGGGGCAGAGTCCCTTAGCCATGGTTTGATGGTAGTTATTCAGCCTGGTGACACAAACTATTGCATCATTTTGTTATTGCACGAGTCGCTGCAAGCTGTGAAGTTGTTCAGCTGTGAGCAAGGGCAATTGGTGATCTGGTCTCCCCCACAACAGAATCAGAGAATTGTTATGATAATTGTGTTCAACCATAGACCCAGCACTGCCAGCTCCACCACTGACCCATGTCCCCAAGTGCCACATCCACACAGTTTTCAATCCGCCTAGGGATGGTGACTCTGCCACTGCCCTGGGCAGCCTTGTGCCAGGGCTGGACAACCCTTTCAGGGAAGAAATTTTCCCTAATATCCAACCTAAACCTCCCTTGCACTCCATGTCTTTCTTGTTGTGAGGGGCCCAAATGTGACGCCAGGATCTGAGGTGTGGCATCTGCAGTGCCCAGCACAGACAGATGGTCACTGCCCTGGTCCTGCTGCCACACCATTGCTGGTACAGCCCAGATGCCATCAGCCTTCTTGCCCACCTGGGCTCATGTTCAGCTGCTGCCCAGGTCCTTTTCTGGGGGGAGATTTCCAGTCCCTCTGCCCCAGCCTGTAGCACTGCAGGGAGTTGTGAGCCAAAGACAGGACCCAGCTCTTCACCTTGCTGAACCTCATACAGTTGGCCTTGGCACATGGATCTGGCCTGTCCTCTTCCCTCTGCAGAGCCTTCCTGCCCTCCAGCAGATGAACACTCCCAGCCCACTTAGTGTTGTCTGTGACCTGGCTGAGGATGCCCTGGATCCCCTCAGGCCAGCCCTTCTCCTTCCCTTTAGCCTGGTTTAGCACTCAGTAGCCAAAGGAAAGGGAGGCACAGGGGAAGTGCCTAAAGGCCTTTCCTCCCCACAGTCAGTTTTGATTTCCAGCAGGGGACTTAACTGCAGGGCCCCATAAGCACCAGTGCTGGCAGCACAGCTGTGCAGGGGCTCTGAGGTTAAACAAATGAGCAGTGGGACTGTGACAGGTTCCACTGTGTTGGCAGGACACACAGCCACAGTCTCCATTTTGTGTGTCTGTATTTCAGTGGTTTCCAGAAAATCCAAAGATATGTTTTCCAGGAAATTAAGAGAATTCAGTTATGATGACAAAATGTTAAAGGTACAACTTGCAACAAAACCCAGGAGCTCTTCAGAAGCTCCTCCATTCCATTTTGTGGTTCATGGGGTGATTGATCCCAGGGACCCAGCATTCCCAACTGCCTCACCTCAATACAGAAGTTTCAGTCTGTGTCTCTGTTGCAACTTCAGCATAAGGGATAATGGTTCCTAATTGTTGAGTGCACATTGAGTGCAGTAAGTGCTGACCTCTCTCTGCAGCCCTGTGCCACAGAAGGAATGGCTTTCGTGTTGAAAACTGATTGGAGTAGCTGTAATGCTTCATGCATCATTTTAATGGCACTCTCAAAAAGCCTGGTATCTTGGTATGTCATTATCTCAGACTCTGCAGTTGTTGTTTCTTATTTAAATGTCCTATCTCACTTGAGATTTAATGTAATTAGAACCAGCCTGTGGAAAAATCTTTTTCTATTATGTCTTAGCTATTGTTCCAGTCAAGATGGTAAAGCAAATCAAACAGGATATAATGAAAATGATAAAACCATTTGCAAGAGGCAGTTTTCCTGAGGGAAGCAAAAGGCAGCACCACTTTTCATTTTGCTTTGTAATTCTAAACATGGTATGGGCCTGGAGTGGCTCTGTGGAGAGTTGTCCAATACACCTGAGAGCACAGACAGGTACAGCTGGCAGGAATCTGCCTTGGCTGATCCAACAGGGAACCAGAAGCACCACAGCAATAATCTTCTTCCACTGTTGTTGCTTTTGCCCAGCCTGTTCAGCCAGCACTGAGTCTGCTTGCCAGCCAAGGCATGTGTGAAGGAGCTGAGCCTGCAGTAATAAACATCTTAGGTTGTTATTTTCTCCTGGAGCTCCAGCATCCTGGATGGGGAGGTGCCTGCAGAGAGTGGTGTCTGCAAAGGCACTGGTACCCCCAGCCTCAGTGTAACACGTGTCTCTGGCAGGAACAGCTGTTCTGGTTTGGAAGGACACGGAAAAGTGTCCCAGGCTTTCCTGGTCTGGCTTGGAGGCCACATCACAGCAAGGCAGGAGCCCTCACTGCCATCTCTGCTGGGTGATTTCTGAGCAGTTCAGGTGTTATTGCTCCACATCTCTTTGCTTTTCTATTAGGTTTGTAATTTGATGTCAAAGCTGTTCTGCAACATCTTTCCTCTTTTGTGCACAAGCCGCTTGTGAACAGGCTTTTGTATTGTCAGCATGTATTACAGGAATCTATACTAATTCTCAGCAGTATTGATAAACTTTAGGTCCGAGAGGCTTGATCAAGGGCTGCGTGCCATGGATGGAGCTTGCACAGATGCTGGCAGGGCTCAGCATTGCTGTTTTAGCCAGCAGCTGTGAGGGGATGGATCCAGTGGCACGGAGCCTCTCCAGCCCTGTGTGCTGCTGCTCTGGTGCTGGGTTCACCTGGGACAAAGGGCTTTGGAGTGCACAGTGCAGCCAGCTGAATCTGTCTTCACACGAATGTCAAAAGCAACAAATCAGGCTTGTTTTTCAAAAGCCAGCGATGTAAAAATTCAAAGGATCAAAATGCAAGTAATTCAAATGATCAGAGAAATCATTAGGTTAATACCTGCAAACTATTGTGTAACTTCAGATGTAATGAAAAAAAAAAATCTACCTGAAAAAACCCTTCTTTTTTTGTAGGTTTCTGGGTTTGGTGCTGACTAATTTATAAATCACCTATGCACAAGTTTGCCTCTGATGTTACCTTGGTCTCTTTGGAATTGAAGAAAGTGTCGTTTCTTCCTCTCCCCTTCTCCCTGTTCCTTTCTTGTAAAGAAATGATTAAATACTCAGAGTACAAATGCTGCACATGAATATTTATAAGAACTTTTATAACATTTAGCGAGGCAATGCTTCATGGCTGTCTCTTTCTGAATGCACAGAAGAAAGTACCATCATTTCTACGAAGCTGCACTGAGCCCTTATTTGCTACCAGCTTGGCAGGAGCTGGAGGCTCCTCGGGGCTGCAGTCATTGGTGATGACAAAACACAGAGATCATTGGGGTGTTTCCTACTTTTCTGTTAAAGCACTTGGCTTGTGTTTAATATCTCATAAGAACACATTTTTCATGCATCGTTTACATTTAAGTTGCAGAAATCTTGTTACTGGCATTGGATAAATCCCCGATTGCTGTGTTGATACTTTGGTCTCAAAAAAAAGAAGAAACAGAGTTAAATGTCTTCTGCTTGGAATACTGACACTGTGGGACAATTGAGTGGCTCTGGAGCACACTCTGCACAGCACTTGGAGGGTCCTCCTGTTAATGCAGGAGTGTTTTAGCCTCCACTTCTCTGCATATTGTCTCTCTGGAGCAGGGCATCCTGTGCATACCTAATTGCCTGTGTAATGCCTCAGAGTGTTGTCACACACCCACTTCTAAAAAGCAAATGGAAACTAGTAGCTCTTAATAGCAGATTTATCCCCTTGACATCCTGAAAGAATTTAGATCAGATTAAGCACAAGAGGAGAAAGAAGAAAGGCTTTAGGAATAAGCAAAAGGGAGAGGGGGGGTTAGAGTTGTGATTTGTTAAAGCTGAAGATAATTTTAGAACTGGGTTTGGAAGTTCCTTGTTCATAATCCTATTATAACCTCTCCCCTTCTCTCTTATAAAATTATTGCCATAAATTTCATGTTCTCATGTCCACAAGGTCACTGTATGAATGGAATACTTGCAGTGGTTTTTAAAAGTTGGAGTGCATTATGTGGATTGGAAGTTACCTGTTGGAACTTGGCACACCATGTGTGGGTCTGTGTGATGTGGTGCTGCTGGGGTTGCTGTGAGGGAGCAGGGGTTGTTCAGCCCAGCTGAGCTGGGAGAAAAGGAGACTCAGGGGTGACCTTGTCACTCTCTACAACTCCCTGAAAGGTGGCTGTGGTCACATGGGGTTGGTCTCTTTCTCCAGGCAGCAGCTGACAGAAGGAGAGGACACAGCCTCAAGCTGTGCCAAGGGAAATACAGGTTGGATATTAGGAGAAAGTTTTTTATGGAAAGGGTAATAAAGTACTGGAATGGTCTGCCCGGGGAGGGGGTGGAGTCCCCATCCCTGGATGTGTTTAACAAAAGCCTGGATGTGGCACTCGGTGCCATGGTTTAGTTGAGGTGTTTGGGCTGGGTTGGGCTCGATGATCTTGAAGGTCTCTTCCAAACCCAGTGATTCTGTGAATTCTGTGAGATGTCCCCAGTGCTGGGGCTGGTCCAGCAGACCCTCTCGAGGGCAGAGTGGGAATCATGCCCAAAGCCAGGGCTGTGATCCCCTGTGATCCCCGTGGATCTGCTGCAGCTGGTGTCCAGCAGGGTTTGGCTGGGTGAGATGCATCCTGCCCAGCAGGTTCTGACAGGCTGTTTTCCATGGCATGGGCTCTGAACCATCCCGAGTTTAATATCTTTCACTGCATAAGCTGGCTAAGTTAATTCTTCCTGGAATTCATTAATAGTGTAATATTTCTCTTTTGTAATCATATTTTCTCAGTTTTAAGTCTCCTTTTATCTGGTCACACTTACTTAGGCTTGCTGCCTGTGATGTGTATGTCTTTTGTAGATCTCAATCTGAAGATCTCAGAATATCCCAACAGATCTAACACTTGTGATTTCTTCCCTTTTGTGTCTGTGTGTTTATAAATATGTCTAATTCATACTTCTCTGCTACAGCAGTATGCAAGCTATAGAGGTATATTTTTAAAGAAGGCACCATTTATGTGACTTTAACCCCTGAACTACTACTGTACTTAATTTTCAGATACTGATTTTGATCTCCTTCCCAGATGTTCTGGCCATAGTAATTATTAGAATTATTTTCATAATTAGCAAAGGACAATTGAAGGAGACTATCAACAGTTTAGTTTACATTTCAATTAAATCTGTATACTTGTGGCATTACATATATCAGTAGCTATTACCATAATACTATTGAAAGACAATAATGCTCTGTTGTGCTTTACTTGTGCAAAGCTTTTGAACCTGATGCATGACCTCTGAGCATGTCAGAATCAGAACTTGGCTACCTCTATAAGAAAAGTGTGTACTCACCTGAGAACTCTTGGAAATGTGTTTAGCAGCAGGCATAATGCAGGATCTTGGGGAAAATGCTCCCATGTTTGCATCTACAAGGTAACAAAGGTATTGTCAACACTGGTGTGGAGCAGCTCATCAAATCCACCCAAACAGGTTAAAAAACCTGTAGTCCTTGGATAATAATATCTACAAGAGTTTTCAAATCACATTTCTCATAGGGAAGATTGAAATTGGACTTCAAAAAAAAATTAGTATGACAGCTCTTCCTAATTTATTTCTTTGCACTGAATTTTTAGTACAGATGAAGTGTGCACCAGGGAATGCATAGGCATAGCAAGTAGTAAAATTCCAGGGACCTTTTGAGACTTTCATTTGTCTCTGTTTCCTGGCATATTAAAGGTTTGTGGAGATTTGAGGCAGAATTTATTTTATTACTTCTACAGAGCCTCAGACTGAAATCTTCCATCATACCCGATGAGACAAACACCTTGACTCAAGTAGGGCGCTTGCTGCTCGAGCTTGGTATCTTTCTGCAAACCAGAGGCTGCAGACACCCCATTGCTGCCAAGGAGGCAGGGCTGAGGGATCTGCCTGTTCCTCCTTTAGCTCAGCCATTAATGATGCTGCTGCCTTACTTCAGCAGGCAGCCATCTCATTATCTCTGGGAAGTCTCCTCTGCCCTTTTACTTTTCAGTTCTTTCTCCCAAGTTTAGCAAGTAATTAAAAGAGTACAGTGGCTGAGGAGTGCAAACGGAATTTTTGCAAATGCTGTTCCTTGTAAAATGTAATACATCGCCCACACATCCCAGGGCAGTGATTGAAGATCTCGTCACATTTGTCTTACTTGAGATTTAAGCAAAATCATCTGCTGAGCATTTCAGCCTATCCATGTGCATTACAATCCATCCAGGCTCCCTGAAAAATGGGAAAATAAGACATGGTTAATGTACCGGTCTTTATGTGGAGAGAAGAGATTTAACATAGGACATTAGAGATAGAGGCTCCAGTCTATCTCCTGACTACACAAAGCTAATTAGCATTATCAGCCCGTCCTTTTGTTAAGGATTACCTCAGCCTTGGAGGAGCTCTGGGCTGGAGCAGCAGTGCAGGGAGTTGGGGCTGCCTGGCATGTGTCACTGGCTGGGGCTGGGGCACCTGTGTCTGGGCAGGGGAGGGCAGGGAAGGGAAGGGGCTGCTCTTGGAACCCACCCAGACCTTACTTTGGCACAGCCACAGGTGAACAGGAGTTGTGCAGAGCTGCTCCTTGCAACCACTGTCTCACCACTTTTCTCTTCCTGTTCCTGCAGTACCATATGGAACGAAATTACTTTGCTCTCTAAAGAAGGAAAGGAGAAACAAGTACTTTTATGTAGCAAAAATTTTTGTATTAACATGGATTTTGAAGGCCTGCACAGCACAGAGCAGATCTGCTTCAGTTTCTCAGCTCTGCTGTATGAAGCAATCGAGAGGCCAATCCTACACCTGTATCCAGGGAGCTGATAAATCTCCTGTTATTGAGCTTCTCCATTTTTGATTGGGTTTTTTTACATACAGCATTCAGGCATCCAAACAACTCTTCTGCCTTTATTGAGTTTGTCATACTGCAATTTCTCGCAGAATTACGGCTTTGGGATCCCTGTTCACATACCAGGTTTCAACAAAAGGCTTTATAAAACAGCTGACGTTAAAAGCCAAGTGATTGTCAGATGAGAAATGATTTGTACTTGAAACAGTCATAGAAGGTGAAGTTAGTAGTGACTCATTTTCTGGTTATGCCAAAAAAATATTTCTGCAAATCACTGAAATCCAAAAAATTTAGCATTTAATCTTTATTCAGATTACTGAGACTGGTTTTTCTGTTGAATAATCACTGGATACTATTGCAAACAAAAGGCTTCCTTTTCAAAACAGCTTTAAAATGAAACACAAACGCGTTGTATTTGAAAAACCATGTTTCCTGTCTTCCTTGTGCCTCTGTATATGGTCTTTGCATATGCTGGATTTCAGTGAGGTATAGATAACTTGGTTAACAAGTATACAAAAGGCTAAATTAACTTTAAAATCTAGTATGTTTTTATTTCATTTTTCTATGTTGTTACCAAGAAACCAAAATGGTGAAAATGCAGTGGATGTTCTGTGGACTAGGCCTGGTTATAGGTGCCAGGTCTGAAACTGCTTGTAGGCAGGAGGCTGTTACTGAGCAGGATGCTCTGTATTAATCTTTGTCCTAAAATTAGTCAGGGTTTTTAATGAGCAATCTGAAAGAAAATGTAAATAGGGAGAGGAGGAGATTTGAAATATGTGAGATATACAGAGATATAGCACTGGCTATACTGGAAAAAAAAAAGATGGAGGAAATGCATTTTATTTATAATGTACAGCTGTAAACTGGGAATAAAAGATTTTAGGCCAGGCTTGCCTGATTGCACTGAGAGAAGTGAAGCTGCTCAAAAGCTTGTGGAAGGCATGAGCATGTCATTTTCATGAGTTCTGGCTAACAGTCTGGCCTGCAAAGGGCAGTGCCTGCACTCCAGGTGTGGAGGGATCTGTTTCAGCAGTGGAAGGGTTTGTTCTGTTGTTTGTCCCCGGTGTGAAGCTCCAGAAACACGGCATTGTCTTTGGAGAGCAACAGCCCAAGGGTGCTGCTAACAACTCACAAATGTCACTGCTGGTTAAAGGCTTGGGCAGCTTCATTTCCAGAGAAGGCTAGAGAGCTCTGTTTATTCATATTTTTATTTGAAAATAGCAAAGTAGAACCAGAAGTGCTTCTGAAGTATGGGGGCAAAAGCGATGAGTAAGGCAGCTTGATGGCTGTCACAGTTACCATGGCAACCCCTTGGCCACCGGTTGGGATCCCATCCCTGTTTATGTAACCATCACAGAACATATGCCACCACGACTAATTAAGCCAAGGTTGAGCCCAGAACCTTGAAATCTGCCATATCTCCTTTTTCTCTGTATAAATGGCAAAGGTTAAGCACTACAGAGTCTCCTCTGTGACCATCCTGGGGAGGCCTGGCATGAACTTGCCCTCCACGTGCAAAGCGGTGGTGAAGCAGCAGCAAGGAAGCCTGAGCTGCATTCCTGAGCAGTTTTCTCCTGCAGGGGAACACGGTGATGTCTCCTGGGCAGTCCAGAGGGGCTGAGCCCAGGAGCTCAGCAGGGAGCAGTAGGCACAGCTTTGCTGGTGCTGTGCAGCTTGATGCTGCTGCTGTGGCTGCTGTCTCGGACTGGTTCTTGTTATAAACAAATTACTTCCAAACGCCACAATGTTGCACATGGCAGGAATAAGGCTCCCTCAGGACCCTCCAAGAGAGCAGGTGATAGCAGCCTTTCCCCTTTCACTGGGAATGGCAGTGACAAAAAGTAATTGCCCTGGGCTAGGTGTGGTTCCTGGTGTGGTTCTTGTTTGCTAATAAAGTATTCTGTCATAAAAACCTCCTTTGAAAGCCAAGGAATTCAAATGAGTGTGGTTCTTTTACCTTCAGACCCCTGTGGACTGGTATTGAGTCATCTCAGCAGTGCAAGAATAGAAAATTCACATTGTGTTTTTTTCTGGCTACAAAAAGCTTTGCATTCTCAGGATTCTGTCAAGCACAAGTAGCAAAATTTATGTTTGGCAATCAGCTCCTTTAGGAAAACATTTCTGTCGGTAAAGAAGAACTAAAGAAAGAGAATTGAATGTTGGTGGTGATTTTCTTTCTCTTTCCTTTGCTAGGGCTCGTTTGCTGTGCTTCATCTTTGTTGTTTCCTGCTGTGTCCTGATCCAGGAGTGCTGGCTGGGCTGCTGGCTCGGCGTTCCCAGGTATGATCAGCAGCCTGTTCATTAGTTTGGGGTGTGGGCCAGGCTGGGCAGGGGGGCAGGAGCAGCTGCAGGGGCGGGCCAGGCCCTGGGGCTCTGTGATAAGCCACCTCTGGATTTTAGGGGGCCGGATGCAGCTGCCTGCTCCTGCTGCCCCACAGCAGTTGGGCAATGAGGGCAGGGCTTTCCTGCCTGGATCAGCCTGCTCAGGAGCAGCAAGTCATTCCTGCTTCCCCTTTGCTTCTCTTACAGCACTGGCTAAAAATTTAGTAGTGGTTTAAACATCTGTCTGTGAAAACGCAGGGTATTTCTTCTCTCGTGGAGTAAATTGAACAAATTCCCCAGCTGCAAAAAACAGTCATTGACTGTAAAGATAAAAACTAACACAGGATTTCTGTTGCATTTCCTTTCTGATTCTGTTCTTGATTATATTTAATGATGCCCTCACTGCATAGTTTTCCATATGTGGATTATTTTAAAGTATGGAATCAGATTTTGGGAACTAAAATGAATTACTGGGGTTTTGTTGGGGTGTTTTTCCTGCCCTCCATCTTGTCTCTTTTGGTAGCCTAAAAAGCTGATTGCTGACTGTGAGATGCCCTGGGTTTGGCTGTTGGTCCTTTCCTGTGCCCATGAAGGGAAAGGGCTGCACACAGAGCCCCCACGATGTGCCTGGAACACTGGGGTGTTGTGGACTGGCAGGCACAACACTTAATCATCAGAATAAGGAAAAAATCAATTCTTACTATGTATGCTAAAAGCATCCAGTGCCAGTACCTCCTAATTCCTTTTCTGAATTTCATCTATGCTGGTGCTTTTTATCCCTAATAACATTCTTATCAGTGGTGGCTTGCTATTTTATGGGGATGGATTTTAGGCAAAGCATAAGTAGAATAAGCAAAGAAATTATCTGTTGTAAACTTCAACACTAGTAAACATTAATATCTTTAACCTTTTGACTTGGAGCTCATCACTCATTTCATTGCTCTGGCTTACGACTGCAGATTAAAATTTCTTACATCCATCTTGCCTGGTGAAGTAGCTTATTGGGATGAATAAATGACACCCTAATTAGAAGAGTAGCCTGAGTGAGAGTAAGCTGCTGGAACCAGCTTTGATGGTCAAAAAATTACCTGTAGCTGGTTTCTCAAGATTATCAAAGAGGCCCTCAAATTAGAATGCCTGTCTTTGATCATAGATGTGAGGAATGAGGCAAAATGAGTGCACCAAGCAGATGGCAGTGGGAGGAGATGGTTGCTTTGGAATGGGAAACTGGAGGAGTTTTTACAAAGATTCAGGCCCTTTCCAGGCATTGCTCTACCACATAGTGAATGAGATAGCAGTATAGGGCTTATTTTTATTTATATTTTCCACCATAAACTAGTAATGTGTGCATCTTCAAAAGTTAAATTGATCTGGTTATTTTTAGAGCAAAATCCCTTTTCTATCATTCCTCTGTAACCTTACCCTGATTTTTCTATCCTCTAGTGTGACAAGCTTCAAACAGTACTAATCTTTAGTAATCTCTTTCCACCTGGCTTCCTTACCTTGCTGATTACCACTGCCTGACCTGGGCATTGCTGTGGATTTGTCCAGATCCCTGCAGGACCTGTTGGTGTGACACGGTCCCTTGGCCCAGGTACCTGACAGCCTGAGGCCCCAGCTGTGCCCAATAGCAAACATGAACTCACCAAAGGTAGAAATGAAGACAAGGGATGGTCCAGGACTGACTTACAAGTCTGGGACAAGAGAGACAAAGGGTTGGAGGAGGAGAGGAAGGCCTGACCTTACCAGTGGGAGATGATGGGATATCAGTGTTCTTGCACCATGGGGTGATTTTGCTGTATCAGATTAAAACCACTGGGAGTCAAGAGCAGGATGTGGTAAGAGAAGGAGCAGTCAGGCCCAGCCTCACCCTGCCCAGACTTCTCCAATGGACAGCACAGGAAAAATCTGGTAATAATCCTCTTCTCCACTGAAATGGTTAATGCTGGTTTTAAGCACTGAAATTGGGAGCTTTGAAATTACCCCACCTCATACAACTGTCAGTGGCTCATCCCATGTATAAATGTCTGCTTGTTCCTCTGAATCCATTGACCCCTTGATCTCAGTGCCAGCTTGTTTCAGGAAGCATTTTATGTGGAATAATTTTCTTTTGGGAGATGTAAATATGCTGCATTGAGTTTATTACTTTTTTTTTTTGAGACAGACACTAAATGGGAGCACCCAGTCTGTCTTCTTTATGTGACGGATCATTTAATGTACTATTATATTATTTTATTTGTCTCAATTCTGAACTAAACTATCCTAATCTTTTTGTTTCACTGAAGGGATGAAAAGCTTTCCATATTAAAATATTTTTGTGGCTGTTTTATGCAGCATTTCTTCCTGAGATGTCATAAATAGAACCGAGCACAATACTCAGTAAATCATGTCATTGATTTTCTCACACAGAAAGCATGTAATCTGCTGGTTGCCTGGCGTTTGCTGTGACACCATTTGCATGCCCTGCCATTAGGAGCTGGAGAGAACTTGTTAAAAGCTTAAAATAAAATTGTGCCATTTCTCTTTTGCCCATTGGTTCATTGTTTGGTAGGAAGAGCAGGTTTCCTTCCCAGAAGTCATGATAAAGAGCATGTCCCTTCACCCTGTGCTGTACTGATGCCTGGCTCTGATAAGGGACTGTAATTTTGCACAGTTCAGCCACCTGGTTCCTGAATTTCTTCACAATTCTTGGCTCTACACAGTCCAGCCCTGCTGTGCTGTTGCTTGTAATTTATTGGCTATTTTTAATACCTCATTTTTTTTATAATGGCTCATAGTGGTTTATTTTAAACTTAATCCTGCCAAGTCTTTATTTAATGACTCCTAAGGCTCCCAGGGGGGACTGAGACCACTGGAGGGTGTCCACTGTGCTGCAGCCTCAGTCTTGTAGCTGATCTTACCCTGGCTGTGAGCCAGCCCCTCCCTCCTGAGTTACCTGCCCTGACACCTCAGTGTGTCTGGTTACTTTTTAGTCAGTCCTTCCCCATCCTTTCCAATGCTATTTTGTATTTTGCTATCCACAAGTTATTACCTGAACTGAAATGGGGTTTTGGGGGGGCTTGGGGGGTTGGCACTTGTGGGTTTTGCTGCATCAGGTGTTCAGCACGCAGATCTTTGGAGCCAAGACCTGCAGGAGTGCAAGGGAGAGAGGTTTAAGCAAACAGAAGTTGCAGAATTTCTGGACTCCACAATCCAGTGGTGATCCACCCTGTTTTCCTTCTCAAGCTGTGCTCAGCAGAAAGATAACCACAACTGTTCCCGGGCTTCTGACTACAAAAGCACTATAATGTTTCTCAGGTATTGCTTTTTTGTTTGTTGTGAGCACATTCTGGAGAGGTTTGGTAAAGTTCATTCTTCTCCACGGGTGTTTACATGTGCTTAAACAAAAGGAAAAAAGATCAAAGGGCAGAATTTCAAGTGAGCCCAGGAAGAGTAAATCAAAGATAATTAGATTGGTCAAGATACAGTCATAGAGGTGCACTTTTAATATGCTGAAGGGCTTCATTCTGACAGTTGTCCTTAAATAGAGTTGGGACAAACTGAAATGCTCTGGAATTGAGGATACCTTTTTGAAATTATAATTACTGTGCTTTTTTCCTGTCAGCTGATATGCTTACCCATAATTTGCTGCTAGATCCTAGAAAGTTGTACAGCCATTTTCAGAAAGCAGACAATTTATAGTTTGGCTTTCCTCACTTTTTTAAAAGTAGAAAATAAAAATCAATTTTCCATGTAAGTAAAAAAAGTATTCCTAAAGAATATACTGTGCAGCCTTGTCTGAGTGACCATCATTATAAGAATTTATATATGTCTAAATGGACCAAATAAATTTAAAATTTTCTTCATGCTAAATGATGATTTCTTTTTCCAAAAGGAAAAAAAAAATGTCCAGCTAAGAATGTCAAGAATTCTTATTATTTGGACTCATAAGAGTTCCTATTGAAATACCTGCCTGGGCTGGCCTCAGCACCAAAGGGCAGAGCTTGGCCTTATTACAGCTCTGTGTGTTTCCAGTGTGGTGATGCAGAATCTGTTCAGATTACCTGGGCAGATCCCGAGGACATTCCTTGCCTTTTCCTTGCTCTGTGGCATTATCTCTTTGGGTTAGGTAAATTGCAAAGAAATGCCTGTTTTCTTCTGAAGCATCACAGATTGTCTAGCCCTGGGCAGGCTTTTGCTCCAGTTCTTTGGTTAGTTCTATTATGTTTTATCCTTGCAAGTTTTAGGGAGGAAAAAAACCCCCATGTTTAGGTTTTTCTTCACTTACTTAGTATTATGAAATATTTATGTCATTTGAACTATTTTTAAAGGAGAGAAATACAGTGTGAGACATTAAAACAGGAAAAAAACAAAACCAAACCAAACCCACATATCTGCAGCAAGATGAAACTTCTTTTTAACAAAAGTGGTAATGCCCAGCATTTATGGAAATGTCCATCTGTGCTCTCTGTCAGAGTCAGAGCTCTGGCTTAGTACTGCAGTGAGCTGATTTTAGCAAATATCCTTCACTTTGGGAACGAAGTTGTGCCAGTCCATAGTGCTTCTTGCCATTCTTTAGTTCCATGGGTTTTCCTGGCATACCCTGAGTGAAGTGAGTGCTTGACACTCTCTGGGAGCATTTCCACAGCCCACTGCCACCCAAGCAGGACCTGCAGGAGTTTGGGTTTTTCAAACAGCCTCTTAAAATGTTTATGATTACATTAAAATTAAAAAGAAACAGAAATCAAATCCTGGCAAAGAATAACCATCCCATTTTCCCTGCTATGTGAGGCTTTCTCTATCGTTTATGATGATCAGTGACTGTCCAGATGCCTGTAAGTGGCTCAGACAAACCACAAAGCCGTGGTGGTTTTGTGGCCTTCGGGCACTCCCGTATAGGAAGCCCAGGTTGAATTCCCACTGCTGATTTTTTCAGTCTGAGGACAGGCCTGGCAGTGGTGAGAGGTTTGTGGTTGTGCAGCAGCCCTGACTGGACTGGTGCCGAAGAAGGCTGATCGATGCAGTTTATTCTGCAGCATAGAAATTGCAGCCCCATTGTCAGGGACAGCAGCACTAAAGGGAAATGGATTTTCCCTGGAGGAGGACGAAGCAAAGGAAACCTGTGCCAGGATGTGGTGATCCCAGAGGAAACCAGAGGGTGCTGGTTACCAGCTGAGGAAAATCCCAGCCTTTCAGTGGGGGGAGATTTTTGCAGCACACAGCATTGCAAACACATGTCTAATAGGTGCATTCATTTTCATATGCTCGTTCATTGAGCAGGCCTGATTAATTAGTGCGTGTCACCATCTGGTACTTACCGAGACTATTCATTTTTAAAATGTTGAAATTGTAGGGAATGTTGCACACCAATTAAGTTCTTTTTAATTGGATTATTTTAGTATAAAGTATTACTGGAGAAGGCCTTCATTGTGATTCAGCCAGCATGCATCCAAAGGAGACCTGCCAGCCTGAAATTACCTAGAAGAAAGGCAAAATGCCTGAAATGCATGTTTTATTATTATCTTCATGCACTCAGCAAAGATGATGTCAACAAATAAAAAAGCCACAGAGATCTCTGCATTGCTGTGCAAGCTTCCTGACACGAGGGTATCTCAGCTGATCTCTGCTTCACCTTTGCACTGCAACTCCAAATCTGTCATCTTCTTCCTCTGACCTGAAAACTGAAATATGCTTTTGCCTTCCTGACTGCTCGATACCAACTCAACAGGGCCAGGCTGAGCCCTCCTGTGCACAGCTGTGTACCTGCTGGAATGAGGAGCATTAGTCTCATATACACAAAGAATGATTTGGCCTTTAAGGCTGATAAATTATCTGTGCTGACTCAACCATTTGGTGAATGAAGTATCACGATCTGCTGTTGGGAGCAGAAGTTGTCTGTCTGTACTTGCTCCTGACACTGACTCACTGGGTGAATTTTAGTTCCTGAACGTCACTGCACTGCAGTGGTTCCCCGTATAAATTGTGAAGAGTTCTGTTTATCAACTTACATAAAAGGCTTTGAGATACAGGGATGAAATGCAGACTGTTGATGTTACGTACTTGCTATTAATACTTTACAAGTCTGATGCTGTTTTGTAAGTAACATCTTGTCATTTCCTTGATTTTGCATAGATTGAGCGTCTTCAAGTAAGTTTTGTCATCTGAACCCTGATTTCAGAAGAGCCAGGAGCTCTGCAGGGTGCACATTCCTCTTCCTTAGCAGGAGTGCCAGTGGAAGCAGGGAAGTTAGGGAAGAAGAGACACCTGGTCACTTGCAGCTGGGGAGATCTGAGGTGTGACTGCCTGGATCTCTCTCACTATCTCGTTTTGGAGATAGTGTAGGAATCCAGCAATGAACAATGTCAGGGTGATTTTTTTCCTGTATTTGTGTGCATTTTCAGGCCCTTCGATGGCCTCTGCTGCCCCCTGCCAAGCTGCAGCTGCTGGTGACAGCCGTGGGAGCAACAGCCTACTGAAAGATTTCATTTCTCTTATCACTCCTAATCACTCTCACCATAATTACCACACATAATAGGGAATCTGTAGTTGAAAAGGTAATTCTTTTTAAAGGAGAGGAAAGCAGCAGAAAGATTGCTTTTAGTTGTTCAGCAAGGAAGAAACTGACTTTTTTTTTTTGGAATGCAAATGCTTACTTCAACATATAAAGGTCACTGTGGATTTAATTTGAAATAGCGTAGGAGTGCTTCTGATTTCAAAGTACAAAAGTAGCACAGTGTTGGAATTGTTTTGGTTGTTTTCTTAAGATCCATTTCCTCTCGTTGGAAGGTGGCTGTTTCCTCTGTGGTGCAGCTGCAGGCAGTGTCAGGGCCTGTGACAGGAACTGCTTGTCCTGCTGTGCCCGAGCCAGTTGCAAACCCAGCTGGGGTTCACAGACCCGGGGAGTCAGTGGCTCTTCTGTTCCAGACTGTCACAAGTCATCCTGGGGGTCAAGGCTGTTGATCAAAACCAGTTCTATTGGCTGCTGGAGACCAAAAGAGCTGGAATATCTCCACATGGCTTTATAAATATTCTGAGTCCAGGTTCCAGTTCTGCGTTTCCACAATCACCAGGTGTGTGATTGTTAAGGTAAACTGCTGCAGGCAGCACTGCTGGCACGTGGAGGGGGATGTTCTGGGATAAAGCACAGAGCTGTAGTTGTTACTCCCTCTGGAGCACAGTGGTTGTGCTGAGTTTCCTGTAGTTTCCATTCTCAGGTTGAGTGTAACCTCCTCTGGCTTAGAGGAAGTGTCAGAGCAAAGGAGAGTGACCAGTGTGTTGTGACACAGGCAGTGGTGGCACATCAGGATGCAGCCACAGGCAGGTGGGCACTGCAGAGCTTCCTCAGTGCTCCCCTGTTCCTAGCAGGAAATGCCTAGCCTGGGACACCATAAAGCTGCCTGCCTTGTGAGGGGATTCTAGAGCAAGTGCAGCTTATGCAATTTCAGAGAAATAAGATCACATGGATAAATCTTAAAACCCACACACAAGCACTAACCCTTTGTTTAAATCGGTTGTTCAAAGCTTTTATGTGATGGAGAAATATATTTTCTAAGAAAGCATTTAGTTTAGATTCCCATTAGTGTAACTTTACTCCTTTTGTTTGTTGAACACATGAAAAGAGAGAGCTAACCAGAGTATAAAATTCTTGTACATGCTCTCTCTCTGGTTTTAGGAGAATTGTTTCTTAATGTAATTTTTCTGCTTACAGTATATGACCTTGCAAAGTGTTGAAGCAACAAATCTTGAGAGAGATCAAGGAAGATACAAAGGTGTTTTACTCTGTATATGTAAAATAAAGTCTAAAAGTTTGGGCAGATCTCAGTCTGGCAGACATTCTATCTCTTAGGTCATACAGAGAAAGCTTTTGGCAGTGGCTTTTTGGCAAAAAGCTTTGTCTGGAAACATATTTAGTCAGCATATGAAATGTGATAGCCCTGGTAGCACGGCTGTGTCTGCAGGCACTAATAGAGTTAGGCTTCAGCCCCATCTGCTGTTGGATCAGGATTGCTCTGTTGCTTTGCCAGCACAGGACAGCCCTTGCCAACACACAGAGTGGGACGTGAGGAGACTGACAAACCCCTCCTGGTGTCAGCTCTCCTAATGATCCTGTTGTTTGCCACGCTGATGAAAGCCAGTGGTGCCCATGGAGAATTCCAGCACAGCCTCCCTGCTGCTGAGCTCCCACCGTGGGCTCTGTGGGGAGCTGCAGCTGTACCTGCAGGGGATCAGCAGTGCCCTCTCGGTGTATCTGGGTGAGCAGCAAGGATATTTGCACCCCAAGGCCTGTAAGAATAGAACATTATTCATTTCCAGTGCCTGTGTTTACAGAAGTAGCAGTGGACATGGAGATCCTTTCACTTCAGTGAAATGTCTCCAATAATTTGAGTTATGCAACAGTGACAAAGAGAACAGACCTGCGGATTTGGCTCAGAAGGCTTAAAATCTTCAGGCATTAATTCATGAAACTCACAAATCCTGGATACTCTGGTGACTCTAAAGCACAGCAGATTCGTGTTTGATTTTTACTTAAGGCTGATCGTTTCAGGAAATAAAAAGATTCACTTTGAAAGAGATTTTCAGTTCTTCTTCAGTTGTTATTTCTGGAGGGGTTAGGTAGAAAAGCTACATGTGAAACAAATCAGGGACTAAAAATCCTTAGCTTTGTTTTGAGGCTATCAGAATGGTTTATTGCCATTGTGGTAAGCAAAAGGAGAAAAAGCAGTGACTTTCTAGAAAGATTTCCACTGTATTTTTATCTGACTTTTCCAGGACATCAGAACAGCCTATCTGTTCAGCCAAAATACCTCTCCAGTTATCATTTGACTCTGATTTAAAAAGTGCTAAAATGGCAGAGTTTGGGATTGCTTGAACATATTTTCTCACTTAAGCTGAGCTTGTTCACATTCAAGGCTAAAACAAATTATCTCAATTGCATTTAGGAGAGTAAACATACTCTTGCTTTTCTATCTCATGTTTGAGTAGTTATGGTGAGAACATAATGTGTGGTAATCTTCGGGTTTATATCCTCTTCCTGCATTTGTTTTATTGGACAAAATTAAAGGTCAATGGTCCTGAACTAGTCAAGAGAATTACTCTAAATTCTCAGTCATTGCCATTTTCCCTCTCTCTGCTTTAAGTAACATAGGGCTTAGCTGCCAAAGTTTTAGTTCTTTATGTATGAGAAGAATGATAGTTGCAATTTGGTTTTGCATTTCAGTTATATAGTTTTGTAAATGACAACGTCAGCAAAAGGCTACTTGCTCCTTCCACATTGCCCCTAGTGTGGAAAATATAATGATCAAGCAGATTTTTCCCCATTCTCCTCTCATCCTCTTTCTGTTTCGTGTCCTTCCAGCATGATCACTGCTCAAGGAAGTGTCCATGCTACGTGAGCAGAGTGGAACCACATGGATGAGGCTCCTACCATGCACTGAGCAGCACGGCATCACGCGCAGAGCTCTGGGAAAATGTCTGCTTGCAACACTTTCACTGAGCACGTCTGGAAACCCGGTGAATGTAAGAACTGCTTCAAGCCCAAGAGCTTGCACCAGTTACCCCCAGTGTCAGAAAAAAAGCCCCTCTCGCATGGAAACCTGAAACCCAATGCAAACCAAAGCAACAGCCAGCGTGGGAGGAACACCGGCAGCTTCCGCCCGCCCGTGGCCAAGAAGCCCACGATAGCTGTGAAACCCACCATGATGGTGGCAGACGGGCAGGGGCTGTGTGGGGAGCTGACCACGCTGGAGCAGTGTGAGAACAAACCCCTGCCTGCGGGGTGGAACCGCAACAAGGCGGTCTTGAACAAAAAACCACTGAACAATAATAATGAGGAGGAGATCGAAGGTTACAGCCATGTTCCTAGGCCTTATGGCAACAGCGAGGGCGTGGGTAAGATACCAAATAATAATAATGGACTGACAGAAGTTTTGAAGGAGATTGCGGGTTTGGATACCACACCTCAGCTCACTGGAAATGAAGTGAACTCAAGAGAAACCTTCTTGGGAAGGATAAATAATTGTTACAAAAGATCGTTAGAAAGGAAGATCCCTCCGAGCTGCATGGTGGGTGGAATGAAGGATTCACAGAGTAAGCACGTTATTCTGAGTGGAAGCACTGAAGTCATAAGTAATGAAGGTGGACGTTTCTGTTATCCAGAGTTCTCTAGTGGAGATGAGAGTGAGGATGACACGTTTTTTGGCAGCATGCAGGAAGAGCACGAGAGCTGGGATGAAAGTGATGAAGAGTTGTTAGCAATGGAAATCCGCATGAGGGGCCAACCTCGCTTTGCTAATTTCAGAGCTAACACCCTGTCTCCTGTTCCATTCTGTGTTGACAAAAAATGGAATACTGTGCCCCTTCGGAACAAGTCTCTCCAGCGGATCTGTGCGGTGGATTATGATGACAGCTATGATGAAATTTTAAATGGTTACGGGGAAGAGACTGTGATTCTTTATGGGCAAGAGAGCATGCAGAGCATGGTATCTTCTGATTCTACATCTCCTGATTCTTCTTTGACAGAAGAGTCTCGTTCTGGGACAACCAGCAGTTCTTCCCAGAAGCTCTGTAATGGAGGGTTATCTCCTAGCACTCCGCAGGACCTCAAAGTGATTGAACAAGAATATGAAAGTCTTTGTGACAATCAACAAGTGAAGGACGTGCCAAAAGCACCCAGAAATGCTCTGAAAAGTCTGGAAACTCACAAGGCAGTCCTTGCGCTTCGCCTGGAGGAGAAGGATGGCAAAATTGCTGTGCAGACTGATACGCAAGAGAATAAAAGTTCTTCAGATGTTGCTGGTCAAGCTGTAACTATTAATTTGATGCCTGTGGAGGAGCAAGCTAAACCTTACAGGGTGGTGAATATGGAACAACCAGTGTGCAAGCCATACACCGTAGTGGATGTATCAGCTGCCATGACCAGTGAATGTAAAGAGAATCCGACTGAAACCTCAGAAACCAAAAAGGCATCATCTAACCCAAGCTCACCAGTAACCCCAGGCACACCTATTGCATCCTCTGCAGCATCACCTGTGCATGTACAAGCTAATCAGAAAAAATCCAGCGCAATCAGATACCAAGAAGTGTGGACATCTAGCACTAGTCCAAGACAGAAGATACCTAAGGTGGAGCTGATTGGAAACAGCTCAGGACCTTCCATTCCTCCCAGGAAGACAAGCCACAAGTCAGCTCCTACTTCACCTACAGCTACGAACATTTCTTCGAAAACTATCCCGGTTAAGTCTCCTAATTTGTCTGAGATAAAATTCAACAGTTACAACAATGCTGGCATGCCACCTTTTCCTATTATCATTCATGATGAGCCTACTTACGCTAAGAGTTCCAAAAATGCTATTAAAGTTCCTATTGTGATCAATCCAAATGCATATGATAACCTGGCAATCTATAAAAGTTTTCTAGGGACCAGTGGGGAGCTGTCCATCAAAGATAAAACTACAAGTGTGATAAGCCATACCTATGAAGAAATAGAAACCGAAAGCAAAGCGACCGAAGCCATAGGCAGCAAGCCCACTGAGTTGCCCCAGGCAAAGGGGGTGGCCAGTAGCTCTGAGTGCAGGCTGGGCTCTGTGGCTCAAAAGGTCCAAGAGTTCAACAGCTGCCTCAGTAAAAGCCAGATATCCCCACAGAGAAGTCACAGTGCTGACCACAGCTCCCCATGTAGAGTTCAGAAGGCAATGCAAGAGCCTGCAGCAAAACCAGACATAACCCCGGATGGTTCTGTTGGCAGCACCAGTGGCAGAGAGAACGCAAGCACAGTGCTCTCACAGATTGTGGCTTCTATCCAGCCTCCACAGTCTCCTCCAGAAACGCCTCAGTCTGCTCCCAAGTCCTGTAGTGTAGAAGAACTGTATTCCTTACCCCCTGACGGAGATGCTACTAAAAACACCCTGGTACGACCCAAATCTCTGTTTACATCACAGCCTGAAGTGGAGTCCTCCAAGACAGAAAACGCTGCCATTAAAATGCAGAAAGATCCACTTTCACAGCCAGCTGCCACTCCCTCTCCAAAGCCGGCGCGAGCCACCCCGAGTGCCACGAGTCCCCAGGCGGAGCAGGCACCGCCGTTCCCCCCTCCACGCTCCACCTCCTCTCCCTACCATGCCAGTAACTTGCTGCAAAGGCATTTCAGCAATTGGGCCAAACCCAACAGCCCCACCAGGTCAACTGAGGCAGAGTCCATCCTGCACTCGGAGGGGCGGCGTCCTGATGCCAAACCCAAACGCTGGATATCCTTCAAGAGCTTCTTCCGCCGCAGGAAAGCTGACGATGAGGAGGAGAGAGAGAAGGACAGGGAGAAAGGGAAGTTGGTGGGTCTGGATGGAACTGTTATACACATGCTCCCCCCTCCTCCAGTGCAGCGGCACCACTGGTTCAGCGAGGCCAAGTCGGACTCCAGCGAGAAGCCGTCGATCGTTTTCATGTACAGGTGTGACCCGGCACAGGCGGAGCCCAGGGCTGAGCTCCCACACAAGGGTGGGGTGGAGTCTGCTCTTGCAGAGGCACTGGCAAAAGACAAGGGAGAAACGCAGGAAAAGCCTCCAGAGAGCCCGGAACAGAACGCAGCAAGCCATTCCTCACCACCTCAGGCTCCCAAGAAAATCCCCAGGTACCACTCAGCTGTTTTAGTCACTTACTCATTTGTGAACTGTCCTGTATATGCTGCTGAAAAGGGAGAGATTAAGGAGTTTTATTACATTAATGCAGTTTTTTCAGAGTATATTTATTTTAGGTAACTTAGAGTGTATTTTAAAATCTTTCTGTTATGTTAGATACCAGAAAAGATGTGAAACGTTTACTAGGAGCAGTACCTGATATTTAGAGTTTGTCTTGCAGGCTCACTAATATGTCACAATAGCCATGTTCCATTGAATAAGATCCATTGTCTTGAATTTCTACTTTAAGAAAGTATTTCTGTATTATGGGAAACTTCAGAATTTCTCAGCAGAAATAGAAGGCAACTATTGAGAAGTACAATAGAAATGAAAAGATCTGTGACTCATGGAAGATGCTGTGCTGACTTTACCTCACATACCCAAGAATTCAACAGATGCTAATTAACCACACTGCAACATCACTGCAGCACTCCCAAAATAAACCTTGTAAAAAATAATAACAGAATAACAGTAATAACAGAATTAGGGTACCTACAAAATAGCGTTATCTCTGTCTTGCAAGGCCTTTAGCAGTGACTGTGCTTTGTCCCCTGACAGTATTGGATCCAGTAAGAGCTGGTCACATCAGTTGCAGTCAGTCATGTGGGCAGAGTAGAATTCCCTGAGTGCTGGACCACAGCTGTGGATATGTTAGAATTTGTCTTCCAATGTTATTACACAAATCAATTCCAAAGTAGCTTCAAACTTGAATTATTTATTTCATTATAACAAAAACCTAATGGGAGGAAATCAAAAATTTTGTGAAGTGTGAGCTTCAGAAAATGTATCATGACAGTGTTTTTTGGTTTTCTTTCTCCATTTTCTGTACAAGAAAACTGCAGTGGTTTTTTAGACAAAACCAGTTTTAACCGAATAGAAATCTCTGTCTGAGCATAGTTAGAGCTTACCATAAACTGACTGGCACTAAAGTAAAATAACTTGGTTTTCTTTCTCCGTTGTCTACACAGGAAAAGTGCTAGAATAACCAGAATAAAAGTGCTTGATAGGAGTGCAGTCTCTAGATTTACCCTAAATGAATTGGTGAGAAGTAGCTACCTTTAGAGGGCAGGTTAAAGGATTGCAGGAGTTTGTGCTCTCGACCCCCTTTACAGGAACTTGGTTTTATCTCCTGTCTCTGGAGGAAACTGGAGAAAGTGAGGTTGATTTTGGTTACAGTGCCATCAGGAGATTCCCCAGCTCCCACCTCTCAGTGCCCTGCTCCTGTGCTGGCAGGACAGTTCCTGTGCTCTGGTGAACCAGACCAGGGCAGAGATCCCAGTGAGAAGGAACTTTGCAGTCACATCAACTGGGACGGGGCAGGAAGGAGCAGCTGCTGCTCTGGGTGGTGGGAGGGCAGGAACAGCCCGTCAGGGATTCTTGCACTGCCCTGGAGATGGTGCTGTTGGAATGTGTCCTGTTCTCACACTGCTGGGATTCCTTCTGCCCTTCCTTTTGAAGGCAATGGGTCACTGCTCTCTCACTCACTTATTCCAAAAAGCATGTTTACTCTTTAGTTTTCTTCAAGTCACAATGGTGTTGGTTAAAACCATATCTCAGAATTTTCCCCAGTGAAAACTGGAATTTTCCAAATGTTAGAATTGGAATTTCTTCTTTCTGACAATGTTGTTCCCTGATTTCTACAAATTTCAAAGAAAATACACTGAGGTGCTGAGTTGTGGGAACACGGGGCAGTGGGTAGCTTTATGCTTCAGTTCTTATATTCTTGATGCCCTGAGTTATTTAGGGTTTTTTAATACTTTTTAATGTTGTTAATGAGACCAAGTGAAACCTTATAATGCCACAAAATTGGAGATTTTTATTGTCGTCTAAGGGGTTTGGCTTTTGTTTCCAGTATCCTGGTGGGTAAGAATCAGGATTTCTAAATGCCATTTTTGCACAAGCAGGAGGCATAACCCATGAGAAGCTATGCTTGTTTTGTGTTAACCCTCCAGGTATTAGTACCAGGTTAGCTGTAATTCAGGCTAAAATATGTGCATGAAAAGATGTTTAGAATGTTCAGTTAAGCCTGCAGAGGCTTAGAGGAGAATGGATGACCTGAAGATAGCAATCAGTGAACAGGACACTTCCCTAACTCAGAATGCCAAGAACAGCAAGCTCTCTGAAAAAACAAACTGATGACCTGGAAAACAAGATAAGCTTTAAAAATGTCTGATTACTGGGGGGGTCTCAAAAGCAAAGTAAATGAAGATACAGTATTTCCTTATTTTGCAATGGATTAAAAAGCTGCTAAAGATTGACAACACAACCACAAAACGGCTGAAGGTACTTCAAGTTATCACTAGAAAGGTCAGTTTTCACTTTGAACAGCGCTTGCAAAATAATCCATTTTCAGAAAGCTGAAAATTCTCTCTCTGTTTTACAAAGGAACTTGGGTTTGGTTTCTCACTGTGATTGTTTCTGATGGCAGGATGCACATATGCTGGTTCAAAACGAACTAGTAAATAATAATATATTAAATTTACCAAAAATTTGTAGATAGATTAATTTTTGCTAAAAATCAGCAGTCATGTCAGTTTTATCATTAATTGGAATGAAAACACCTTTAGTTCATGAAGCAGCAGTTGTTCTCAGGCGCAAAACCTAAAACTGACCAAAAGATAACATGATATTTCTGGCCTGAGTCACTGTAATTGATGAAGGTGGTACACCACAGCGTGCTATCCATTCATCACAAGTTGAATAAAAAGATCCTTCAAAGGCTTTGTTATCTTACGGATCAGAGTGTTCCTACTGCTCATACCCAGCAGCAACTTGTTTGATTGAGACATTTCCTAAAAGCAAAGTGCTGCACAGAGTGCTGCTGCTTCCTTGGCTGTCTTCATAAAGCACATCAGAGCTGAACTAATCTGATCTGGGCACAGCCATCTCCATTTCAGTTACAGGTTAAACTCAAGAGTTTTCTTTCACAGCTGCAAGTCAGTCATAACTTTCCTTTATGGGATCTTTGGGCCAGTCTTGAATGAAGTGAAGATAAAACTCCTTTTTTCCTGAAATACTTCCTTCAGTTAGTGAGGTCCATGTATTTATTTTGTTCTGGTTCAGATAAGGAAGCGTTTCTTCATAGTTAATTTGGGATCACCAATCTAATTCCTAAGCTTGTGTTAATTTTTGCAAAAGGATTTGAGCTCACAACGGATAGATCTGAGCTCTGCATAGAGGAATATGAGTGTTGTGACAGATCACTCAGTAGAAACAATGGGAATCACTGTTCTTCAAAAATGCAGTCATACATTAAGATCAGGATTTCATCCAGAGACAGGCAGGAATAACCACCACTGCCACATTCCACTTTCGCATTGTCACTGATCCAGTCCTGCAGATTCCACAGCTGCTTCAGAAACTGCTTGGGAAGATAACAAAATCTGTGATATTACAGTAGGGCTCTGTTTAAAACAAAGTCCATCCCAGTTTGGAGGCCTTCTGGTATAACTCTTAGGATGAGGTTCTCACATGAACCCCTTTTAGGTACACCCCGAGTAAATTGATGAGAATTCAAGGTGAATTATAGGTGAAAATAAATGCCTTGCTTGAGAAAGTCTACTGAAATGGGAGAAATTCTCCCTGAAAATTTAAGGTGGATCAGCTCTTCTTTCTGTCAAATCCATGTTAGGACTTTCTTATCTAGGTATCAGCAAGCTTTATCTACCTTACTCAGCAATGCTTACCAGTCCTTTTAAAAGTATTGAGTAGCTATCTTCTACCATTTCATCAATTAAAAACTTGTGAAATTTTTCTCTAGAACATTTTCCAATTCTAACAGAATTGTTTGGTATTTGGTATAAAGCAGTAAGTTGGGTAACATTTTATGTCAGAACTTGTAAACACCAAGGACTGTTAAAGATCCAAGTAGAAGGGACTTTACCATTTATTATTTTATAAATTTAGATTAAGAAATGGTAAATCGTGTATTGTTGTTCTTAACTCCTCTAATACAGTCTGTAAAATGGAAAGACTGAGAACCTAAAATGGATAAAGAAAAATATCTTCTTTATAATGCAGAGTTAATCTGTGAAACTCATTGCCATTAAGTTTCAGTGACACTAAAGAGCTTAGCAGGATGTCTTTACTGGATTATCAAGTGTATTCCCTTTATCCGTGCAAACATCGCATTATACAAGATCTAAAAAAAAAAATTCTCAAGCTTCAAGATTAAGCCAGCTTCTCAAAAATCAGAATTAGGAATGAACTTCATGGCTTAGTTGTTTCAGGTTGTCACTTGAGAAGTTTGTTTCACTTTTCTCTTCAGTGACTATTTGTGGTGGTGAGGAAGGACTGAACTGCAGGAGACACTGGAATGTTTTCTGTATCCACAGTGACTGAAACCTGGGCACTGGTTGTCTCTGCTCAGTGTTTTGCAGGAATAAAGTGGTCTGTGTTCTGAGGAGAGGTTCCTGGGTAAGATGGCCTCTGACCTCCCTCCAGCCATTAACCACTGTATTTTTCCTCAAGCATTATTCAGTCAGTTTAGGCTTTATATTGGCTTTATTAGCTTAAAAGTGCAGGGCCTGAGGGCATCTCAGAGCACTCTCTTTGAAACTAATATAGCTACAAATTACACAGTTGGTTTTTTGTGTGTGTGAAATGAAGTCCTCTTCCTTGTCATCTCCAACTGTACAGCTGCCATTGATCGCTGTTGTGTTGACGTCCACTCAGGGAGGAGATCAGAGTCTGAGCTGGCTCCAAGGCCACATCAGCTTTTCTCTGTTTCTGTCACTAATTCCTGCCACTGGGATTTATGTGCTGTCTTGTACGGAACTGTGTTCCATCACCTTGACCTCTGGATCTGACCCTAATTCAGGAATACACTCTCACAATCACTTCTTATAAGCGTTCCACTTTATCTCCCTCATATTCATTGCTGTTTATTAATTACTCTAATTGAGCAGCCGTGCTCTGAATAGAGGAGAACACAGGTCACACAAGAACTGTGATTCCAATGTCCTCACCAAAATTAACACGCTACACAGGCAGCTTTCTGGATCCTACTGTTCCCAAAAGACCGAGGCGACTTAGACCGCATCATCCTCTGGCTATCCTCCAAAAACTGTGGAGGAAGAGAGCCTGAAGGAAAGAGTTACAGGCATTTGTCCCTGCAGAAAAATAACACTTTTAAAACAGTTTTGAGCCTGTGCACATGTGAATAACAAGTATTTGAATTCAGTGGGGTGTTGGACAGTCATTTTTATGGCAAGTTTTTTTGCTTCACATAATCTCAGCTTCTTAGGAAAACAGACGCGTTCTCTGCACGCAAAGGGCTGCTTCCTCCACTAACTGAATAGCTATTTAGCTTCAGCCACTTGTGCCCAAGGAGCAGAGTTCTCTAAGATAATTAATTTCTGTGAAGTTTGTTTTTGAAATAAAAAAGAGAGGAGAGGAGAGGAGAGGAGAGGAGAGGAGAGGAGAGGAGAGGAGAGGAGAGGAGAGGAGAGGAGAGGAGAGGAGAGGAGAGGAGAGGAGAGGAGAGGAGAGGAGAGGAGAGGAGAGGAGAGGAGAGGAGAGGAGAGGAGAGGAGAGGAGAGGAGAGGAGAGGAGAGGAGAGGAGAGGAGAGGAGAGGAGAGGAGAGGAGAGGGAGGGGAGGGAGGGAGGAGAGGAGAGAAAAAGACTTGGACAGAGAAGGCTGCGCCCACTATGGTAGATGCTAAATATGTGCTCTTATGCAAGGCATCAAAGAATCCATCCTGGCAAAATATCTATAAATATCCCAAATAAGGAGATAGCTTTAAGTATGACTTGCTACCAACAAGCAGATAGAAAATTATACAAAATCAGGTTTTAATGGTTCTAATCTGAGAGAGCTGCCTGTTTATCAGCTGCTCCTCTTCCCTCAAAAAAACTTAAAACAGTTAAAACATTTTAACTGTTTAGTTCATGAAGCAGCTGGGGATTTGGTTCTTGTAGCTCCCTGACTGAGGATGGTTCCCCCTTTTATTCCTCCTGTGTCCTGCCAGCACCACTGAAGGGGTTGACATTTGCACTGTGTACATAAGCTTGATCTCTCTGTCCCCAGCGTTAAGATACTGCGAAGCATTTCCCCACGGATTTCATGACCTGACCTCTAATTGCTGTGGTTTTAAATGTATTCTTTTGAGGCACTGAATACAGATTTGAGATACTCTCTTACTCTTTAACAATAGGTTAGTGTTACTTCCTAAAACTCCTCTTGAGAGCTGAATGTGCTTTTCCTGGAGCAGTAGCCATGAGTAAGGCCATAGCCGTCATTCCAGAGCAGTGATGCAGCAGCCGTGCCCCGTGTCCTGCAGGGAGGCAGGGAGGCAGTGCAGGAGTTAAGAAGGCAGGGCTGGATCTGCCTGGCTTCCCGGGGCCTTGGCAGGGCCCAGCCCCCGAAGGTAAACACTAAGGTGCAGTAGGTGTATCACTCTGTGCAGAGTTCAGCCCTCTTGCTCACAGCTTGCACAACTTGTAGCACACCAGAACACTGTGGAATCAATGGCTCGCCAGAGTTTCAAGACATGATTAAAAGACTCAAGAAGGCCCTGAAAGAATTTCCTTTAATGGGGAATTGTGTGAGTGAGTACAGTGGGTGAGTTGGTATTTTTTTTCTTTCTTCCTTTCTAGCTGTTGGTTTACTTTGGCAAAACGCTTCTGAGCTTAGGTTTAGTGTATGTGCTTGCATGTGTCTGGTTTGGAGAATGAGTATGTTCTTACCTCACCAAGTGATACTAAAAAGTTACTTTGAGATGTGATAATGCCTGGTTTGTGGCAATGACAGAACTATTAGAACCTATTTCTTCTTAAAGAAAACATTCCTGTTGAGGAATGCAGGTATGTATATTATTTACAGCAACTACGAGTCTATAGTTAAATTCTCCTGAGAGCCTTGTTACTGCTTTAATTTTATGTCTGCTTTACTCTGAAATTACCGAGGTTAACTCTTTAATGTGGATATATTTATGGCACATGGAATGTTCTTCACACCATTCCTATGCATGGTACTAAAATTGAACAAAAAATGTTACGCTGATTAAAGATTACATCTTTTTGAACTTAAGCCATTTTTTCTCTTTTACTAACAAGTTCTAATGAGTTTGGTTTGTGTCAGCCTGCAGTTAAAATTCATGAGTCTGAGCAGAAACAGCATGTGCCCACTGCACCGTCCTGGGTCTCGTCATGCGGAGCATTGGCATGTTTGAATCTTTGTACTTGGGGATTGCTACAAGATTGTGTCCCAGGATTTTCAGGATTTTGGCTTTGCCATAGACATATACCTATCATTTATGTTAACTCTCTGTAGAAGTTTGAAATCCTTATCACCAAAAATAAGTATCTCTACGGATACATGATGTGCTGATCTTTTTTTTTTTTTTTTTTTGATGGAAGTGTGTTACTCCTGTCCCTAATGGAGGTCACAAGTAGTTCAAATTCTTGGTGCTGTATTTGATCAGGCTGTAGTAATGAGAACTAGCAAACAGCACATATGCTCTTGAGATTTGGCCTGTAATGAGTATTTGTTTCTGCAAGTGAGAGAACATAAAGGTATGGAAATATTTTTGCTCTGACATGTTTTTGTGGCATATTATTGATAATTGCTGCTATATTTTCAGTATGATTGTGAGGTTTTATTAAATCTCGACATTTTTTTCATGCATATAGTGCATCATTTTTAAATTATACTGCAATAAATATATCCATTGAAACCAAATGAATGCACAATTTTCAGAGTTCTGTGCTTTAAGTCATCACAGTTTAATTAAAACTTCATAGCTAAGAGCAGGCACAGAGGAATGTCTTCAGTGCCTTTTGCAGTTGGCCTAATGCAGATGGATTTTAATGGTGGAGAATTTTATATGGGAAAGAGATTATTGGCCTAAATGAGATCTGTTTCCCAGAGTGTCAGTTCCCAAAATCCTACCAGTATATTAAAATGTATCATTGAAGTTTTATGCATTTATTGGGACTTAATCCCCCTTGCTATAGCTTGTTGTATTTGTTTGAGGCACAATTGTTTGCAGTGGTAAAAAGCACCTTAAACTCTGCTGCTGTCCTGAGTCCCACACACTTTACCCGGAATCATGCCTGCATATTTATCAGTACAGATGTTGATGGAAGTCAAACTGTAAAACATTTTATTCTACCTTTTATATCAAAGGCATGAGCTATTATATTTATATATAGAGAGAGAGTTAAAACCATGGTAATAGTAACTAACATGTTACTATTTCAGTCACAAGTTGTTTCTTCTCATTACAATAAAAACTGTAGATAATTGTTCCTAAAAAAGGAGGGCGAAAGAACTTACCTTCTTTGTCAGTTCATTCCCCTTCCTGAGGATACTGAGTGCCTGAGCTGGCATTGTGCCAGCAGGACCCAGTGCCCGGGTGGCTCTCCAGGTGATGTTGTTGTGTTTGTTTCAGTCAAGTGCCCGATGACCCCACCCTGGAGGAGTTGTCCCCTCGTGTCCCCAGAGCCGTGTTTGTGAAGCAGGACAATGGGGGCAGCGCCTCGGTCATCCCGGTCTCATCTGCCCGTGGGCCACCAGGGGAGGAGGAGAAAGAAGAAGCCCCAAATTCTCCTGATTTGAGTACCTGCAGTGCTACCTACAGCAATTTAGGTGAGTGGACTCTCACAGAAAAACACAGGAATTGGATCAGATTTTGGATACCTTTCCAGGGTGTGAAGAGCCTTTTCTTCTGAACAGCTCAATACATCTTCATAATGGTAGCTTTTAATGCCTGTTTAATATTGATTTACAGAAAATAAAGATATATAGTCTCATTCAGAGATCATAACCAAGAAAGTGAAGATTCAACAAACTCAAAGGTTTGTTTTCCTGTAATTTAAAACAGTCTTTTAATTGCCTTTAGTGGTAAACGTCTCAAATGATTTTTCAAAGCAACATTGTTTTATCTCTTTGGAGGAATTTTTGTCAAAGAGGTCTAAAATACAGAGCAAGCTGCCTAATTTCTTTAGAAGGAATAAGTAAAATTCGATATTTTTCTAACCTTCAGCAAAAGATAGAGCTTTTTATTTCAGAGCATCAATAACTGCTAAAATATTTGTACCCATCTTTGACTGGCTGAAATTGTTCTTACCCTAGTCAGAGACTTGACTTTACTCCTTCCCAATGAGATATGAATGTCCTGAAGGTACTACTCAAAGATTACTGAATTCCTGACTCATTAAAGAGATCCATGGAAGCAGGGCTTCTCTGGAAGATGTGGGAGCAAGATAAAGCAGCATCTCCTGATGCACAGTATCAGTATTATCAGCCTAATTTTCTAAAGCATTTTGATTTGCAGTACTGTGAATTCAGGGATACCTTCAGCCAGGTGTTCTAGAACAACAAAAACTTCTCAATTATTTACATGCCAGGATATCCGAATACATGGGTTTTGAACATCCCAATCCTGTAAACACAGCAGCTTATTACCTTTGGCCAAGAGTAAACTGATTGTGTTGAGATGGCTCACGAGTACAGGGTTTGGCAGGTCCACACAGGTTTCAGGGATCAAGGACTAAACTTTAAACCCTCAGGTGCATACATTCCATAGACATTCAGTGAAAGTGTTGCATTTTTTTTCTTAAATGCAAATTAGTGGCAAGCTTATTAATGCATTCTGCTATTAAAACATTTATTAGGTGTTGTTTATAATAATGCATAAGGAGGAAAAATATTCTGTCCAAGTGTGATGCTAACATCTACCAAGAAACTCTTCCTCTACGGAGGAAAACTAAAATCTAATAGATCTAATGAATTACTTTCAATTTAGTGAGATATATATCTGTATCTGTATTTGCTGTATTTAGAAGACATTTCAGACAGAATCCAGGCAGTTAAGGTCTAGCTACATCAGAACTACTCGTACCATGTTTATCCCATGCAGCAAAGTACCATCAAACAGCTTGCTCAGAGAGTTATGGAATCTCTGTCTGTGGTGATATTCACAGCCCAGCTGGAGATGATCTGGACAACCTGCTCCAGCTGAACATGCCTGACTGTCTCAAGAGACCCTTCCATCAGTTCTGGCCTGTATTTGTGCTGGTCCTAAGCTTGAATGTTCCTTTTTAAAACCATAAAAAAGTCAACCCCTTAGCAATTTATTCAAAACCTTCTCCTCCTCGTCAGTTCACTTTGAGCTTTGCTGTCTCCAAAGTAACCTTTTGGTGTGAAAGAGTTAAGTTAGCTCTGGGGCTTGCCTGGCTCTGGCTGGGAGAGCTGCCTGTTGGTAGGAGCAGTGCTTCCCTAAATGGCACTGAGCTCCCTGGCTGCCCTTCAAAGGCTTTCTGCTTTATTCAAGCAAGCTCACTTTCCAATTCAGATGGCAACAGAGGGATTTCTAGGTAGGGACAGAGAATAATTCCTACTTCTTTTCACATCTTGCTTCACCTAGGCAGCAAAATCTTATCTTTTGTAGAATTAACAAATACTGGTATGTGAAACTGGGAGAAAGGATAATATGAGAAGTTACATCACATTTGACTCTTGCCTCAGCTGCAATTAGAGCTACGTGCTACAGTTTGTAGTTTGTAAAATACATCACTTGAACATCTCAATTTGCAGCATAATGCACAATGTTCACTTTTTAAACTAATCTGATACATATTCTGTGTTTTTTATTAAAAAGCAGATAACATGTCTCTACTTAGATAAATGTCTAATCTTCAGTTCTGACATGTCACATGAAATGCTATGAACAGAAATAATTGCAAGCCATGGTAAATTCTCATCTGTAGTCAGATAATAGTTTATATCAGGTACTGCCCTCAAATATATTGTGTTTGGCCTTCCAAGAAACAAGCCTTACAAAACAGAGGATTCTCCTCCAGGAATCAGGTACAACATAAAAGTGTTGAGGCTTTTATGAGATCCCACTATGATGATAGGATAAAGTGTGTTCCTGGGTGTAGAAGTAGGAGAAAACTTGAGTAGGAGGAGAGAGGTTGTCAACTCCCATGGTCACAATCAGGCCCTGGTGACCACAGTTTAAGAAGAATGTTTTAAACATTTCACAGGCTCTAAAGAAAAGCTTTGCAAATGCCTGGTATTGTGGCAAGCACTTCATAGGGACTAATTCAGAATCTGAATCCATCCAATCAGTAGGAGTCTGGCTTAATCGTGGTGTGGATGCTCCTGTGGTGACCAGAACTGTGATCAGGGAGACCTCTGGTATCAACTGTTTAACAAAATCCAGAGGCTGCCACTTGAATCAAGATGATGAAACAAATGTTCAAATGTGTAAGGGAGGGCCTGGATGTTTCTTTTGTAAGGGGTTCTTTTATTGTTACAGAAGTTAATTCAGGTAAGCCCTGTAACTGATGATAAGGAAGACAAAACCTTTCCTTTACAAATCTTTAAATTGTTCTGTCTTTGTCTGAATTTGTTGGGGAAATTGCCTTGATTGAATTTGCTTGGCTGTAAGTAGATTAAGGTATTCTCAATATACTCAGGGTAGTATTTCTGCCATTGAAAAAAGAATAGGTTATTCCATTATCAGCTGTTTCTCTCTTCACACCTAAAGAAATGGGGAAAAAAGGAGGCTGAGTTTCTAGGCTTTGTGATTGCTGAAATTGGGGAAAAAGGTCCCAATCACAGCATCTGCCATGGGGCATTGCCTCAGTCAGTCAGTTAGACCAGGGCAGAAAACAGTGCTTTAGTCAGGCTGTAAATAAGGTAGTGAGATCATTGTTGATGAAAGCTGACAGTTCAGTGACAGACAGTGATTATAGCATCAGTCTGTTGCATTTTGTATAATACATAATTAGCACAGGTAATGTCTAACATGGTGTAATGGAAGGTGGGCAGGAAGACCTGACAAGTCACCAAGCAAACAAAGTGTGGCTTCTCTTGCCTGCATCTCACAGGAGACCTGTGCCCAGTCTCAAATTATTGCTGAGGCACTGGAGGTGCATCACCAATGTTACTTAACAAATGTTAGCTTTCCTTTCTCTAACATGTATCATCATTCTGGTAAGATTTTTGTCTATTAAATTAACGATAAATGTGTAAACAATGCAGGATTTAATGCAAATCTGTGTATGGGACAGTTTTATAGAATAGTGGTATACATGGAGAGCATTTTTTGGAATTGGGCTGTGAAGCATACTGGTAGCTTTTGCAGTGGTTGGAAGGTACTTGATGCATTTGTGGGTTTTCTTCATGGTTTAGTTATTTTTGTCAGTCAGGATAAGTGTTTATTAGGGTGTGATGTCAGATTTGATAGTTTCAGCAGCTGACATAAATAGGCTGCAAACAAAGTCTGATGATAAATCAATTACCCAGAAAAATTAAATGTAAATGCCTTTCTCAGAGGTCTTTCAGGGTTTCAGAACTCTGCGTGGTGTCTGAAGACTTAAGCATTAATATTTAAATAGTGTATTGAGATTCTATAATGGAAGATCTTACTGAACTGTAGAATTATTTGAAGCTCTCTAGAAATCTGCTGTCTGTAAAGAGTTAAATTTTTTTTCTGTCATTGAGCATTCTGGAATCCACTTCAAAGATCTCTCAAAGTGGTAGCCTAATATTGTCCCTGTTCTTCCTTTTCATTTTGCCTCCCATGAGTGTGGCTCAGGGTGAACTTGCAATGTTGGAGAGTCTGTGCAATAGGTAAGGAAATGATAAGTTTGAGCATGCAAGGGGAGAAGTAAAGGATAGGCAAGAAAAAGAAATTAGTGCTCTGCTAGTATTTCTGTGCAAAAGGACATTCTTGTGCCTTTGATAGGGACAACATTTAAGACAACCTTTTTCTTGCTAGGTAAAGAATTTATAAAAACTGGCCTGTGTAGTTTCCTGCCACGCTTGGGGAAAGCTGAGCTGGAAAGACTGGCCCAATGGCCATGAAAGAAATGTACAGTGTTAGAATTCAGCATAGAAACAGTGCAGACGTGAAACCTTTCAACTGGATAACACAGAGGGTTAGATTTCAATATGGAAAACTTGTTCTTGTGGGAAGAAACTACACTGTAGCATAGCATGTTATACAAACTTATTTTTCTCATCTGAGAGTACTTGAAACAGTAACTACAGAGTGACTTGTACATTCAGTTCTCTGGAACCTGCCACCCCCTCCAGACATCTGAAAAAACAACTTCTGGTTATGAAAACCTTCTCCAATTCTGTTTGGATGTCACAGTGCCAGCAGCTATGCAAAAGCAACACTGGTTGCAGTCTCAACATTCTCCTCTGTGTGAATGGCTTTTGGAGGACAGAGCCATTAAAGCAGACAGTAAATAAGAGAATTGAGCAGTAACACTGTTACAAATCTTACCTTTCCTGGAGAGGGCTTCTGCTGCTGCTGGGGATGTGCATCTTGCTCTAATCTGTTTCCTTGTTTCCCTCTAGCACCTGTGCATCCCTGGCTTAACGAGTCCCACAGGCAAGGCACATTAGCAAACTGCCTCCTGAATAGTGTCTCTGTCAAACTCCAGCAGTCAGGCTGTCTCAGCAGAGTGGGGAAGAGGCTGAAGAGGAGAATATAGGCAAGTGATCTTTAGCACAGTGTTTCTGGGGAGAAGTACATAGGTCACAGATTTTGTAAGAGTGAGCATTTGTGGAAGACGACACGTTTGCATGGTAAGGGGATTGAATACAAAATAGAAATGAACTTCTCTCAGGATTAAGCAAAAGGCATCTGGATGTGTGTCTGGCATGCAGACATCAATTCTGGTTTTGACTTGGAATCATACCACACTTCACCTCTGCAAACAAAATTTTGTGACAGAGTTCCTGTAGTGCCCAGCTTGCACCAGAATTCGATGCTGCAGCACAGCAAACACTCACTGCAATACAAAGGAGCAGTAGGGTCCCCCAAGCCCCCCAAGAGTTTCATTTTTCTTCAGCAACCTTTACTATGATTTGCAGTCTTCCCTGAATATCAGGTATGTACAAAACTGATAGAATTTCCTGCTCAAAACTTGGGGTTTTTAAACACTGGAATAGCCAGGCTTATCATTAAATCCATAAGGCTCTTCTGAGGGTTTCTAGAGCTTAAACAGAAGATAGGGATAGAACTTTCATTTCAGCTGTTGTCTGCTTGGAATGACTGAAAGAATGATTGTTAAGAAAGCAGGGTGCAAGGCTGTTTTGTTTGTGGATACATATAAAAATACAATCCTCTCTGATCTTCTGAAATTAGGAGGTGTATTTCAGCATTCTAACCCAGCATTGCAGGGTTTGGTACATCCTGGCTGCGTGGATTTCGGGTTCTGTTGTGTTCATAAAAACTGTAACAACATATCTTAACATGCAAAGGAAGCTAATATTTCTTTCTTTTCGCAAACTGTAAAGTCATTATTTATTAATTATGGATTGAAGTGATGTAATTCAGATCTGAATCTTCGATTCCCATAGTCTGGTTCAGCATTCCAGTTTATCCTCTCTTAACAAGGATTTGGTGGGCTTGGCAGTGTTAGGTTAAGAGTTGGACTCTGATCTTAAAGGTCTTTTCAGCCTAAATGATTTTATGATTCAGCACACTATAAATAGTTTAAAAGTTACAGTGTCTGTTCCCTTACTATAAAAGATGCTCAGCTGCAATTATTCAGAGCATCCATTTCAGGTCTGCTGTTTTCAACTGTCAGAGTTGGCTTCCTACCTTACCATGATAGTCAGTGAAGCTCCCAGGAGAAGTAGAAAGCTTATAAAATAAATTCTCTGAAAATAGCAGTTGATTGGAAAGATCTCATTTTGATATGAGTAACAACAGTTTAATTGTCCCAGAGCAGTGAGTTGGTCATTTGTATTGTGTGTTTATTAGTTTTTATTCTGCATTATATTATTGTCATTTATTTATTCTGCATTTCCAATGACTCTGGCACTTATGAAACATAATTGCCCTTGATAAAAGCCATCCAAAACACCTGACAGGAAGTTTATCTTCCCTGGATTTCAGATTTCTAGTCTGAAACTAGAAATTCCAAGCTTGTGTGTTTGTAACTTGCCATTTTGAATCTCTTGGGTGAAGCCAGGTCTGGTTATCTATGAATGAAACATTGCCAAAAAAGGTACCCCTGGCAAGTAAGGAATGGAAATGTATTATAGAAGTTACAGTCAGGGGGAGGGCATGAGAGTTTTAATTGCAGGGTAGAAACTATTTCAAAATGTGATCCTACTCTTGATGGCAACACACTTGTCAACTTGAGTGAAAGTTGGTTTAACTTCTTGATTTTGCTGCGTGAATCTCTGGGGCAATCCTGACTGCCTGATGTGACCACCAAAGTATCTAAACTGTTATTTGTGTCTGGCAGTTTCTGGGTTCCATTCCAAAATAGGATTTTCAGCCTGTCTAGTGCATTTCTCAATTGTTTTATGGACTGTTACCCACCCTTAGTTTTAGCACATTTGAATAGAAAGTAAGGAATAGTATTACAGTCAGCTGACTGCAGAAGAAATTATAGGACACTGGGTGTAATTGCTGAAACTGGGCTTGGCCAAAGTGTCAAATTGAGGTTTGGGTTTTGCTTGCAGTTCTTGTCATTGATCTGCTAGATGTAAAATGGCAGCATTGCTAGCACTGAAGCTTCAATATATATTCCAAGGTCAAATCAAGACTAGCTTGATGTAATTAGATACATATGATGATGGTGATTTGGTCATTTACTTTCTAAGTAGTTCCTTTTCATATATGTATATAGGGGTTTTGAAATGTTGGGGGGGTGGGTCCTAGTCACAATTTTGGGGTCTTTTTGCCTTAACCTTCTTTGCAGAGTGCAAACAGGAGCAGCACATATGAAGTACTTTAATCTTCTCTTACTATTATCTTATTCCACAGGGCAGTCCAGAGCAGCCATGATCCCTCCAAAACAGCCGAGGCAGCCCAAGGGAGCTTTGGATGATGCCATTGCCTTTGGAGGACTGGCAGACCAGGAGACGGTGAACAACTTGCAGCCAACACCACCTCCACTGCCAAAGAAAACAATTTTGAGAGCTAACACAGAGCCAACTCCCCGAGATCTCCAGAAGCAGGCTCTGGAGAACAACCTGTGCATCATGGCCAATCCCACCTATGACATTGACACCAACTGGGAAGCAAGCAGCGCCTGCTCCTCAGTCAGCCTGGAGCTCAAGGTCCTGGACAACGAGTCAGGAGATTCCTTGGACAGGCCAATAGAGAAACTGAGGGCAACCACCTCAGCAACTAACAGTGTTTCCAGCCTAACCACTATCAGTATTAAGGACCGGTGTTCCAACAGCATGGAGTCCCTGACAGGGAGGCGCCTCTCCCAGGCCAAGCAGGGCCGGGGCGTGCAGAAGCCGCAGAGACAAGCACTTTATCGAGGCATCGAAAACAGAGAGGAGGTGGTGGGGAAGATCCGGAGCCTGCACGCCGATTCGCTGAAGAAGCTGGCACTGAAATGTGAAGACTTGTTCATGGCCGGGCAGAAGGACCAGCTGCGCTTCGGGGTGGACAGCTGGTCGGATTTCCGGCTCACCAGCGACAAGCCGTGCTGCGAGGCGGGCGACGCCGTTTACTACCCCGCCTCTTACGCTAAAGATCCCCTCAACAACTACGCAGTCAAGGTAAGAGGGGCTTGAGAAATGGTAACCTAAGGAGTCTGAGACGGAATGTGGCAACAGCCATACCCTGCACCACATCCAGTAGAGAGGGATAGGGCCTACTGCTGGCAGATGGTGAGAAGTAAGATTCCCAAGATGCAGGCTCTTCCTTCTGCCCAGACCCATCTGTGGCATCGGTATCTGCTGTTTAATTGTATATGGTTTTTTTGCAGCTCCAAAATGAGTGAAAGAGAAATCAACACATCTTAGTTTTCACTATGGTCATAGCTTAATGACATTTTGAAGGAAAAGCTGTATTATTTTAATGTGTGTCAGCAGTTTTTTGGAAACCCACAATAACAAAATCCCTTGATTCCCCTGTATGCAGAGGAAATTAAATCATTACTCCTAGTTAGGAAAGTTTTCCTAAAAAATGGAAAAGTTCTCCATTTTCAGAATTCTTTTAAATGTAAATTCTAGGGTAATAGACCTTTCTGTTCCCATACAAGGTCTTAGATTTTCACCAGTGCTCATTACCAGCCTTTCAAGAGCTCTGCCTAGCCATCAGTGTTTGCCTTATAAGTTCTTCAACTAGCTCATTTAAAGAAATAAGGTATACTAGATTTACTGCTAATACATGAGTGCCTAGCTGGCAGCTATCTCACCAGATATTGTTATTTCATGGATTTTTATATAGGTAGTTCTTTCTGAGTGCTGTATCTCTGCATTTCTCAATGCTTATCTGGTAGGAAGATAGTGAGAAGGACAGCTGAGACTCCCAGCACTGTCAGGCTTCCTGTGTGACCTTGAGTAAATCACTAAACTTCTGACTCCTCCTTGTTGAAACTGAGATAAAACATTTATTGCCTGACACAGATGTGTGAGGCCTGAGCTGTTATTCCTTATATTTGACATTCTCACAAGGGTGGTGCTTTACGGGAAGATGTTGTTACCACTCCTGCATGACTGTTTACAAGTAAGAGATAAAAAACTGAAAGGTAAGATTGGTGCAGCTAATATGTTTTTCTGAAACCTGAAAAGGTGTCTTTTTAATGCAAATATCTGGGTCTAACCATTTATATTGCATTAAGGACTTCTTACTGGAAAAGATGCGAAATGAACTAGAGATGCCTTGGAGCTGCCATGTCCAGTGGTACTGAGCAGCCAAGGAAGAACCAGACCATGAATGTGTCTGGCAATCAGCTGTGGTTCAGAATCAGCATCTGGCATTGCTCATTGCTGGCTTGGAGGGTTTTGCTTTAATACAGTGATGCAAAAGGATTGCTTCTAGGGCCCAAAGTGGTATTTTTCTATATAGGCAGGTTTGAGTTATCACTGATGTGATATCTCTTTGCACATCACGGATGTGCCTTTAAAGCATTCCCTGACAGGCAAGACCTGTGTCATTGTTCTGTTATCTCCTGTCCTTCGAAATACATTTCCCTTGTAGAAAGCCAGAGAGAAGAAAGAACAGCAGTGCAACGTGGTCAAATAGGTGCTAAATTTTCTTTTTCATAATTCAGGTGTCTTAAAAATAGTTCTCTGACTAACAAGGTTTATTGCATTGTAATAGATGTGAGTGAAATAGCCACAGAATATCCTTGAGCTGGAGGTCACCAGGAACTGTTGTGCTGCTAGGATGAGAGGAGAAGTTCCTCTTGAAAGTATCCCCCCTGGCACTTAATGTGATAGAGGAAGGTGTTAGCCCCAAGTTGATCTTTGACTTATAAGCCATAGGTCTAGGATCAGATTTGTCCAAAAGCTCATAACCACAGATTGCTGTTTCATTACACAGAGATTTGGGGAATTTAGCTTTAACAAATATCCTAGTTTTTACTACCAGGGGTGTTTTTTGTGTGAGCCAAATTACATAGTAATCTACCTTCAACAAATAACCTATGTCTTCCTGCCACTTTAAATCCCTCATCCCCAAAACAGGGTGGAAAAAGCAGTGAGATGAAAATTACTGGTGTGCCAACTGAATCCAAAACAGTCTTCCTGTTATTTTGGATCAAGTGTTGGAAATACACTTTGAAAGTGTATCTGGAGCTGCATCTCTGGACAGTCTAAATTAATGTAGCTCTTTTGAGTTTTGCAGAACTACCCAAGCAACACTGGCTAACAATTCAGACAGTTCTTAAGTTTTATGATTTTAATATTAGATCTGAGAAAAAATGCCATAATGAATTTTTTTTAATTATTCTCTTTGTAGAAAATTAGAGATTCACCCTCAAACAGTGCCGAGTCTTGATACATAAAATTGGCGTTTTCGTATTCTATCTCCAAAAATAGAATTACAAAAGCATTGTTAAAAATTCAGCTTTGACCATTTAACTACTGCTGAATTAAATGTAGAACAATGAATGATGTGTAAAGGTGAATGTACCAGTGCACCTCTGCATTCTGGTAGTTTCACCAGTAAAGACGCTCTGATAAATTTGGTGGAGAAGGAGCACAACTTGTTCTGTTGGGGTGGATATAAGAGGAAACATTCGTAGGAGTGTGTTGTTTCACAGCACCTTATTATGCTTTTTACTTCAACTCTCACCTAATCTGCTAGTAAACACCCAGTACAAAAATAGCTGCAGGAAACTATGTGGAAATTATTTTGACTGAAACATTAGAAATAAAACCAGTACATAAGTCGTGATCAGAGAAGTACTTTTCCAAATGGAAAAATCTAAGTTCCCTTTCAAGAAAGGTTTCCATAAAATTCCAGACCCTGAGTTGTTTTTCTTTCACCTAAGTGCAGTAGCACCTTCTAAGCAGTTGGTAGATCGGGGGCAATATGGATAAACATTCCCCTGAAACCACAGTCTTATCAGTAATTCCAAATATGTGGTGAAAAGGTTACACCAAAGTAAAAGCAGCCCAGAGCACCAGCTCTTTGGACACAGCAGATTGGATGAGTTCTGTTCTTAGTGTCCTGACACAAATTGAATAAAGCACTGATGTGGCAGGGACGTCTTTTATTAAAAAATAAATGAATAAATTGGATTACTCAGAAGGAATAACAGACAATATAACTACTGTGTCAGTGACATAAACTACTTCCACTTTCAGTATTAAACTCTCAAAGCAGACACTGTCCATACCACAGGCTGACTCACAGAAGCCATGATTCAGAGTCACAGAAAAACAGCCATAAACCCCAGCTGGCTGTGGCCACAGGCACGTGTGGCAATGCTGGTCAGGTGGGGTAACAGGAATTGCAAAGGTGCAAACAGCTCAGAAGGAGCAGTTTGAATTTACTGCTTTGATTGCTGCAGGGCAGCAGAAGTTCTCCTAGCAGTAAAACCTTGGGATTCCTGGTAAGGTTTGTGTCCCAGATATAAAACAGGAATGTAGAAGTAAGCAGCAATGGGCTGAACTTGGCTGGCAGTTTCATATTGCAGCTGACAATTATTTTCTGGTCATGTTTAGTTTGTCACAGTGTGCTAAGGTGGTTTTATTTGGTAATTCAGTTTCCTGGTGGAGCTTCCTGTTGTCCCAGAACTTTGTGCTTCAGATCAAAACAAAGTAATGTACATTCAACTTCCAGCCCATTCCCAGTTCAGTCACAGCAGAATAGAATTCTGTGTTTTGGCACATCGTTAAAAAGCCAAAGCTCTATTCCAAGGCCAGATCAAGAAAATGAGGTCAATCAGAGATCAAACTGGCCCCCTTGGAAAATAAGGTTGTGCCAAGAACAAGCTATCAATTTGGGATTAGCAAGCTTTCATTCTACACAGAATTTCATTTGCAGTTGTCCCTCTGTGCAATACAACAAAGTGGCACAGATGGTACAGTCTTTGTGATCTTCTGTGTTTCTCATTTTCAGCGCTTGTAAATTCATTTCCCACAATATTCATCGTGCTTTAAGTTCACTGACGCCGTGTAAAATGCATAGGACAGAGTGGAAATGAGATTCCCTGCTGGGAAAGCTAATGGCACAGTAGGCTACAGGACTCATAAAGGAAAAAGAAAAGCTAATGCACAACATTTTGTAGAAGCTCTGAAACATTCAAATCCTGCTTCTTGGGCTGGGAGCACTGAGGAAAATCGAAGTGGCAGAATATGAAGAAACCTGTCCTGTCCCTATAAACGTGACTTTCAGTTCATGTGGATGCATTAAAGAAAAGATACAGGGTGACAGCACATTCCAGTGAAAAGGAAGATGGACACTTGCATTCCTTCCTACTTGTACTCTCCTTTTCTCTCATTGCTTTCTTACATCATGAGGAAGGGGTTTTTACCAACATTGCTTCATCTTTTGAACAACCAGCTCTTTATCAGCTCATGAAATAAGGCTGGCCAAGCCCTTATCAACACCTTCCTTTCAGCTGTTATCACATACCATATCTTCATAGCTCAGCTGGATGTATTTCATTAAAGCAAATGGTAAATGACTGATCCTACTTTCTGTGTTAATGTTAGTCAAAGTATTTTCACCCTTTCTTCCTGTGCCAAAAAATAGGTATTCAGCATACTCTATATGTAAAAGGCAACAGGATTTCCATCTTTTTGAGTAGATGACTGGAACAGACAAAAGCTTTAAAAATGCAAAGGAAACTAGACTTATATTTTTTCCCAACTTTGACACAAAATTAACCATCACAAGCAGAAAAGCAGCTCTGTGTGCCCTCCTTTAGCAATTCATCACCAGCAGTTGAAAATGCTTGCTAGGGAGGACAATAAATTTCACAATTTGTTTCCTAATTTTTTTCAAATGTAAATACTGACTTTAGTCACATAACTTAGACTCCAACTCAAACCATTTTGAAAGTTTTGAATCTTCATTTGATGGTCATTCAGATTGTAGTTTTAGGTGATAGTGGAGTTATTCCAGTACAAAATGCTTGGGCAAGAATAACTACCCATTGATGGTACTAAACACCAGTATTCACTTCTCTATTGCAAAATGGTAATATAAAATAGACTTCTGAGCAGAACCTGCAACGTAAAAGAATCTGAACAGTGCAATGTAAAACCCCAGGACTTACCTGAACAGTAGCCAGACACTTACAGAAACCTCAGGTTACTGCAGGTGTGTCTTCTGGAAACTGCTTTATGAATTCAGCCAGGTGTCTGATTTGTTATCACACTCTGAGTTTGAGTGCTGCCTCCAGACAGCCCAACAATTGCAGAGTGCCCAGTGTACAAATTTTAGTGTTTGTGTAGTCAGCAATTTAAGCAGCCTTATAACATAACCCAGCTGCCTCTTCCACTTCTCACTTCATGGTGTTTGTAAACAAAAAGCAAGAAGCACAAAATACATCTCGAAGCAGATCGCAGCTCTCTTGTCTTTGTAGATATTGAGTGCAGGTTCATGTACCCATCTACTTCTCTGTATTAAACAAAAGAACTGCAAGTGTCCAAAAGCCATTTGTGGCCAATCACTATTGGCCATTTGTGGGATTAGAGATTTTTCCCTATATTGGTTAGAGTCCTTAACAGCACAAGAAGGAGGGAAAATATTTTTCAATGAATCTCTTTTAAAGAGCAGTCATTTTAGTATGGTTTTAATCGTGATACTATTTAGTATTTAATGTCTGGTTTGTTGATAATTTAAATTCTGTTTTATTGCTATAGAGAGGAGTCTGAAACAAGACCTCATATTTAAGAACTGATTTGGGGGAAAGTTTTGCCCTGGAAAGTGGACACTGCTCTCAATGTTTTCTAGAGCACAGGGAGTTAGTAATGTAACTTATTCTTCCTGCAAAGTGTTCCAAGCATCATTGTGCACAAAGCTCTGTTCTGCTGAATGCTAGAGAGGTCTCAGCTGGAATACTGAATTCATTATAGGGTACACTCTTCAGAACTGTGTAATACATGGGGAGAATCCAGAAAAGAGCAACACAAATTCGAGGATCAGGAATAAAAATAGGAGAAGTAAGGGCTGGGTATTTTCAGAAATAAAACAAAGAAGATGGGAAAAGTTACATTTTCCTCAGTTGTAAAGGTATCATGTTCAAGGATTGGAATCCAGAAGCAATTTTTAGCCAATCAGCAAGGAGAAGGGCTGTCACTTTAATTTGAAGTAAAATTGACTTAGGATTGAATAGTGGGAAGAAAGATAAAGGAGATAGAGAAGCAGAACTGTTTTGGGGTGGATTTAGTAGGCTGGAGAGGCGTTTCCCAGGGATGACCAAACAGATGAGACTGGCCTTGCACACCACTGGCTCAGGAAAAACATCCTCTGGATGCCTTTGGATGCAGATGTGCATGGCCAGTCATCTCTAAATAAGAAAGCATTACCACACCTATAGAGCATGGATGAAAGTGTGCTTCTCTACTCTCACAGTTCTGGGATTGGCCATGCTTTCTAAAATGAGGGAACCAATGCTGATTTTGAGAGGTACAGATCCTATCTCCAATTTTAACTGAAATAGTAGTAAATTTGACAACATTCTCTGAAGTAACTAGGAAAAAGAGGCTGCCTGAGACTAAAATTAGAAACTAGGAAAAAGTCTTGATCCTTTGCTTTTCTTTTTCTGTTGGCAAGGAGCAATCCTTTTCATAAACTTTTTAAAAAGCTTATCTTACCAAACTGAGAAGTGTATATTGCTTTCAGAGCACATAGTCTGTGGATTATATATTCCTAGCAGAATATCAGTTTTAGCTGACTGATGGCACTAGAAATCCTCCATGGATGAAGAAATAGAGTGCAGTAGCTAAGGCCAAGTGTGGTTCTCAACATTTTTTGTTAGCAAGTAAACTTGACTTTAAAATTAAACTCTTTGAGAATGAGGTTTGTTTTGTTGTTTGTTTGTTTGTTTTTTCAGCTAGGTCACTTAAGTATTTTTAAAAACTAAAGGCTGAATTACAACATGCTGAACCTTTTCTGCAATTGGAATTGAGTATTCCCATGGCTGGCTGTGCAAGAAAAAGGCCATGGATTTGATTGAAGGGCATAGAAGATGGAAACAATTTTGTTTTCCTTAATAGCTCTTTTCCCAGTCAGATTTGATACACACCATGTGTGTACATTCAACAAATATATATGGGTCTGTCTGTGTAGCTTTTCTAGTTCTATCTTCTGTGCAGTGTTTAATCAGTCTGGGGACTTCAGTCTCAAAGACAATCAGCTGGCATTTTCTTTTCCTATATAATTCAAAGGTTATTGCTATGTTTTTGCCTCTGTAACCCTTGAGAGAAGGGAACAGGGGGCACACATGCCACTGAGAACTCACTTCACATCTAAAATAACATTTGAAAATTTAAATGAGCAAAAGCCACTGTATAACAGGACAAGGATCAACATCTCCTCATGTAAATAAAATGGACTAGAAAATGCATTTTTCAAATCAATGTTGTGTGTTTGTGGCAGTTACAAACAAGCAGTTTTAGAGTAGATAATGAGTAGGGAAATGTAAGTGCTTGTGAAGTATGGAAATACGCACAGTCTCAAAGACAAGAGGACAGTCAAAAGTTGTTGGTACAACTTTTGCCTGTGTTCCTGTGGTTATGTGACAGTGCAGTTTTCTGATCAAGTACCATAAAAGATTAAATCTCCCATTTATATTTCTTAACCACAGAAGCATGGAAAATATGAAAAATTTATGTGTGCATTACTGAAAGGTACATTTATAACTTATCTGCAGAAGTTCTGAGAAGGGGAAAAATGAGAAACAGGAAGATAAGTCACCTAATGCTTACATTTGGGGCTAGGATGAGATCTGGGTTTCTTGGTGGTGGTGACTCTGTATAACAAATGCTGACTTGTACTAATCATAGTAATCTGGCTTTCCTTGGTTTCAGAGATGAGCTAAAGGAAGCTGTAACTTCATCTGGAGAGAGATAGATGACTTCCTCTTTTTTCTTCTCTAAGCTTTGCACTTAAAACCTGTTGGTGCATTATAGCAAGTGAATATTTAGACTCCAACCATGTAGGAGATTAAAACATACACTTAACCTTACATGCTTTGAATGATCTCTCTGAACTTATTAGAACTAAGGTTAATATGAAAAGGTCAACACAGCTGAGTCTTAGTAATTTTAATCAGTAAATGCCTTAGAAACAGAGGCCCTAATAGGGCTTTTTCCAGTGACTTTTGTCAGGGGTTGGAGCTGCCAGTTGTTACGGCAGTGCAAACAATTAATAAGGATAATTACTATGTTGATAATGTATATATCAGTAAGATACTTCTGGACATAAATACAGCTATATATGGCAAAAAACCAAACCATATGCTTTGGATCTTGATAATTGATTGAAAGCAATTAAGGCACCATGTTCTAATGATTGTCCATTCATCACCTGAGCCAAGTCTGCCTGGCAGCAGGCTGTGCCAGGCACACATACACCCCTCATTGCAGACACACTGCTGCAGCTCCTGGATTTCAGTTCCAGTTCCAGTGGGCAAGGAGCAAACATCAGTCACCCAACTGACCGGGTTGATTTGTTAGGCCATGCTAACTCAGCCATGGGCAAGCATTTGGTCAAATATTTTATGCTTTTTTTTTTTTTTGTATCCCCTACTGCTATAGATTATTTTTATCTTGTTCAAGCTTCACACAAAGCAGAGAGAACTTGCAATAAAATGATACGGATAAACAAGTAACTGTAAAAAAGCTTTGCTCTGCATTACCATGTATCAGCTGCTGTTCTGATTAAAAACCAGAATTGTATTTTCCATTGGATCATCTGTGCAGAGGGAGAGGAGATGCCTGCATATATTGCTCTGCAGTTGCTTACTAGCCAATGAAAACTGTTTGGGTGCCTTAAGACTGTCTGCCAAGGTCAGTTCATTAAAAAAATGTTCATTGTGCATGTTTAGGCCTAGACTGGAGATCCCATCAACAAAGTACATATTAAAAAAAAGATACAGAATTTAGAAATTAAAGAATGATGTCTGTTCTGTTTATTTTTTCCCCCAGATTTGTAAGAGCAAGGCTAAGGAATCCCAGCAGTATTATCACAGCCTGTCTATCCGGCAGAGTCTGGCTATCAACTTCAACATCCAGCAGGACTGTGGCCATTTCCTTGCTGAAGTGCCAGTTCGTCTCCTTCCGTGGGAGGATGATGACGCACCGGATGTGGAAGAAGAAGAGCGGGAGGAAGAGGAGAAAAGACCTGAGCAGAACAACAGAGACACTGCTTCCACTCCAGAGGCCTCCCACAAAGACAGCCCCAGCAGCCAGGGCACCATCAGCAAGCCCCGCAGCCGCGTGGTGGTGATCACACGGGAGGTCCCGCACCTGACGGTGGCCGACTTCGTGCGGGACTCGGCGCCCCGCCACACCAAGAGCCCCGACCTGTACGAGAGGCAGGTGTGTCTGCTCCTCCTGCAGCTGTGCCTGGGCCTCGAGCACCTGAAGCCCTATCACATCACACACTGTGACCTGCGCTTGGAGAACCTGCTGCTGGTTCACTCCAGACCGGGAGGCAGCCCCCTGAGCTCCGAGGCCACGGAACCCAGTCCCAACACTGCCTGCCCAGCCAGATTAATTGTGAGCAACTTCTCCCAGGCCAAGCAGAAGAGTCATATGGTGGATCCTGAGGTCCTACGGGATCAGTCCCGCCTGGCGCCAGAAATCATCACTGCAACGCAGTACAAGAAGTGTGATGAGTTCCAGACTGGCATCCTCATCTATGAAATGCTGCACTTACCCAACCCCTTTGATGAGAATCCAGAGCTGAAAGAGAAGGAGTACACTTGTGCTGATCTCCCCAAGATTCCTTGCCGTTCCCTCTACTCTCAAGGGCTTCAACAACTTGCCAGCTGCCTGCTGAATCCCAACCCTTCAGAGAGGATCCTGATATCAGAAGCCAAAGGAATCCTTCAGTGTTTGCTTTGGGGTCCACGTGAGGACTTGTTCCATGCTCTCAGTACGTCTTCCAACCCCTCACGGAGAGACGCTATACTTCAGAACTGGCTCGATATAAAAAGGACGCTGCTGATGATCAAGTTTGCAGAGAAGTCCTTGGAGAGGGACTGTGGAATTATTCTGGAAGACTGGCTTTGTTGTCAATATCTGGCTTTTGCCACTACAGACTCACTTCAGCGCATTGTGAGACTCATGAAGCAGCACTAGTTGTAGAGCCTGTTGCTTTTCATGAAGCATCCCCACCTCTGCCCCAGCCCTCACTCCAGCCTGCTGCACTAGGGCTCACACTTTGTACAATTGTTACAAAACAGCCTAGACATCAAAGCCAGCAACTCTGAGCAAATAGGTTCTAATTGGAGAAATTGCATCCTGTACCAAGTATGACAGAAACTTTACTTTTTTGCCAGGCCTGCTAGGGATTGATCACATCACGACTGCATTTGGATTAGACAGTATGTAACTTGATTCATATCTGGCTGAAAACAAGAGCAAGCTTTGATACCACTATTTCTACCACTGCAGTAACCCTCTTCTTCTGGGTAGTTTCTGTCGTTTCCTACATAGCATTGATTAGTGAATAGCAGTGACCATAAGCAGAGACAGATTAGTGGTGAATGTGAGATGAATTATCCACCATGCCACAAAGCACTCATTTGCTTTCACTCCACATACCACACATTTCCTCTCAGCTTAGTCAGTCCCCCACAAGCAGGCTGTGCTCCTCTTTCCTTTGCTCTCTTTTTCTTACACTTTACACCATCTGTACTTTCCTCCCCAGATGTGGTTTTCCCGCTGACCACGGGAAGTGTCAGTGGAAACAGGCACCTGTGTTCAGTCCTCTTCCCTCCTCCTCTGCCTCACTGCCTGCCCGTATCCTTTCTAACCATGGATCTGCTATTTCATCAATGCTGCCTTAATCAGACCCCTAGCTTGAGACTGCATCTGCATTAAAAAGCAGAATATGCACACTTTGTCTATGCTATTTCCTAGGCAACTTTCATCTTTCCACTGTTGATGTACTGTAGCCATAACCACATTTATACAAGAACAGTACAACACATGGTGGGCCATTGAAATTCCCCTTCCATCGCAAAAAGCACTAAAGCCTGACTTGAAATGGATAGGACATACATAACCTTCTCTGACAATCACTGCTATGAATCAGGGATGAAAATAAAAGCCACCTCTTCTGTTTTGTTTTGGTCTGCTCTTGTCACTTATGCCATACTGCAAAGTGAGACTGAAATTGGTTCTGCAGGTTTGTTGGCAGGAGATAGAAATGTTTAGAGCTTGTCTGTGTGTAGCTAACAAGCAACATGGAGACACTTTTACTGCAGACACAGTTCTCTGAAGGGTAAAAACAAGGGGGCAGAAACACTGTTGTTTAATTGTTGAGGGAGCTGTTGAGTTTGGCAGCCATGACCAACAGCATCATGATCCACGTTTCCTGCAGCAGTGCTTGGCTGCCCATCTCTTGTCTGTTGTAACCAGTGTTTTCTAATGTTGCTATAGACAACACCCTAAAAACGGAATGTTGTCAGAAGAGCTCAAAGAGCATCACAGACAAAGTTTTGGACTAGAGCAGGAATTAGTGAGGATTGAGGAGTCAGAATTTTTAAAACCTCAACTTGAAGGAGCTTTTCACTTTTAGAGGCCACTGCTGACTTCCTTCTGTACCCTAACAGGCATTTCTCATGGAACCTCTGTAGAGACAATGTCTTTGCTCAGTATTGCTAGGCTAGGAGTTGTTTCCTGAGTTGCTCTGAAGAATGGATCTGGATGCAGGGGGAAAAGCAATCCCGAATATTCTGACCCGGGTGATGGAAAGCAGACAGCCCTAGTTATGAGCCTGTGCTTCTCTCCTATGGATCTATGTGCAATTCTTGTATTATTTTTTAAAGCTGTACATTACAGTGTTCACTTTACACACCAGCCTTTACCCAATGCTAGATCTGCAGCCCCTTCCTTTACTTTCCTGGCACATAAATGCACAGATATCTATGTGTTCTTTTTATGGATTGATGTTCCATTTTAATTGTTAAAACTGTGAGGAATCAATTCACTTCAGCCTTGAAACAAATAGCCACTTTATACAGCATATGCATTCTTGGACCAGATGCATGGAAACTGAACAAACAGTCCTGCAGGCTTAAAGTCAGCGAAAGTAGCTCTGGATCCACGCCATACATCGAGGGGTTGACGTGTCTGTATTATTCTTCTCTGGCATCTCTCAGAGCTCAGCTGAATAGCGTGTGGAAGCCTACATCGATTGTGCCATAGTATAGACTGTCTTTGTCACCTTTCTAGAGATTTTTTTCAAACTTCTGATGATTATTCTTTTGTTTGATTCACCTGTATCAGTGAAGGATCAGGCAAGGATAAGGATAATATATTTTAATGTGATACGTATGTTTTTCTTTCTCTTTTTGGCAAAAAGGTTAGGATGGCGGCATTAATGCAGAAAAACAGGACAGTGCATTAAAAGCCCAAGTGCAATGTGTGTAGTTGAAGTACTTCCTCTACATCAGGAAAGAAAGTTTCTACACTACTGCTGAGCAGCTTGTAGAAGAACCTTTACAAAGAATCTCCTGTTCAGCACAGCCCTGCTTTATCTGGACACAGGAGGGCAATGCTCCCATAGTTCACATACACCGAGCATGGCAAGTCACTTGTGTACTACCTATTAGCTATTAGTGACAGTGTGCTGAGCTGCCAGTGGGGCTTATTCTTCTCTGTGGTCTGGTTTTGTGTTTGTTCCGTAGTGTGTGTGTGCACCTGACTTCTCAGCTAGCTCAGATAGGCATAGGAGTAACTCTTGGACCACCTGGCATTGCAGTGGGGCGATCCCTTGAAGCTTCTGGGTGTTGCCGTGTTTAGGGACGCGTTCCCACTGTCACTTTGATGTCAACACGCACATGCAAAGTTGGACTTTGAATGTTGTACAACCGTACGTATTAATGCAGCTGGTCCAACGCCTTTGTATCTCTAGCTATCTAATTTCAGTTTGTATCTTTTGTGATGAACAATACTCATTTTAGCTCTGCAGTATAATCAAGCATGGATAGATGTTCACTACCAACCTCTTTCTTGTGCAGCACTGGGTAAACTTTAGCAATTTGTAATGTTGTGTGGTTTTTTCCTTTAAAAAAGAAAGAATGGTCAATGTAGTCGAACCTGATCTGGCCTGAGCTCTTCCTTGAGGAGCTTAAGGCTGACTTTGCAGATCTGCCCGTAACTGATGCAACTGTGTTTGTGCTGGTTCTCCATCCTGGCACCAGATTGTGCCACGTAAATACACAAGAATGTATGCGTTAAACTGATTGTAAACAAATCCTAAGAATGCTACAGCATAATTGCTAAGCAAAAGGAAAAAAACCCGCTCTGTTTGTAACAGGATCCTGTGTATGGCAGGAACAAAACCCCTGGCTGTGCATGGTAGAACATACTTGAATACGTGCACAGATATTGAATTTTTTTTTTAGCAATGTCGCACTTTCAGTTGAGCTCAAGAAATAGGAAGAGCTGCAAATCTAAGATAACAGTATTGACTGTAAATATATATTTTTCTATTAATAAAAGCTGTCATTCAAATATTTTTAACATGAGCTCTAAAGATTTTTCCAATGGAAACTAATTTCTGGAAAAATCAAATGCTTGTTTGAAGAATTATGATGAGTGGTTTCTGATCCTTTTAGAGCCATTAAAACCCTCTCTAATATTACAGAGAGAGCACAGTGATTGGATTCACAATGTTTAGTGCCTTGTCAAAAACCTGAAATGTAGCTGGTCAGTTGGTGGAAATCTTATTCTTTTCATAACAACCCTAGAAATAATACTGCCCATGTAAAGATGCAGAAGACTTTACAACATTAAATGCTGTACTTTGTATGATACTGGGTTGATCTGTTCCATAAGATTTGTGTGAATGTGTTCCTTTATGTTGTTTGTAGTACAGCATAACAAAAGTAGTAACAAAGTAACAAAACTGTGAGCTTTCAGATTTGGGATCTGCACAGGGAGAATAACAGTGGATATTTAGTCAGTTTTTCCAGCCTGACCAGGCATCAGGAGAAGCCTCTTGCTCTGACAATCTGCTGCAGACACTCGGCGCTGGCAAGGGAGGGATCGCCTTGGTCTGGGAGCAGCAAGGAGGGTGAAATGTGCTGCTCCTGCTGTAGCTGGTGGGTGCTGCACACCACCCTTGGGCTGTGGTGAGAAATGCAAACCTCTGTTCAAACAGGAGTGCTAAAAGAACTGCTCCTGAGATGGTGTGGAAAGTGGGTTAGTTTTGTATTTCTTAAATGGAAACTACTCATTATCTGTCAAACCTCAGATCTGATCCAGTCAATATGCATAACTGGGTGAATATAAAGAGACTCTGCTAGCAAAAGCTTGCCTACAAATTTTTAGGAATGAGGGAATCCAGAATTTTCTTCTGGAGCCCCTGGAATGTCCAAATATAGAAGCTGGTGTCACTTCAGTATTCAGACTGATGAAATCAGTAACTCCAGCCAGGATACCATGTTGCTGCCCCACAGAGAAGAGTGCAGGTAGCATTTTCAAAAATGTTCCACCTTAAATATTTTATGCTCCACACATCCCACCCACAAGGTATGAATGGATCATCTTGACATGTTAACACAAGAGATTTCCTACGTGTTATAGAGAAAAATATATTATTTAAATAAAATATGTGTGTTAGGGTTCAGCTACTTGCAGAATTTATTCAGCAGCTTCACACTGTAGGTCCTTAATTTTAACATGTATTTGCTGCTGAAATAAAATGGATCTCTTTCTGAATTATTGTGCTGAGATTCCCATCTAAATTAATTTTTTTATAATAACAAATCCATATGTAAATATAAATTAAATAATCCTGTTTTTATTTAAATCAATTTTAAGTTTTCTGAGGGATACAAGAGAAACTGAATCAAACTTTTTAATGCACTTTCTTTTCCCCCTTTCTCCAAATTGCCTGTTTCTCAGTACAAACAGTACTTAACTGCATGACTAGACCATGAGTTTTACTCTGATTTTGCAGAGGTTCTGTTAAAACTCCTGTAAGACCTAGAGCACAATCAAAGCCCTTCAGCCAGCGCAGAGAGATGTGATTGTGATTCAGTTATGCAGTAAGATAACATCAAAGAAGTACAGAATAGAATTTTAAATACCTCTATAAAAATACACCTGTGGAAATATTCTGTAAACAGTGATGTGGATTACAAAGACTTCAAGAGAGAATACACAAAAAATACTTTTCAAAACACTGGGGAGAAATTTCTTAAGGGCACCCTCAACTCCAAAAGAAGGAGCAAGTCTTTTTTCCTGCTGTGTTGCAGAGAATTTCTGGTAGACATTTGTATGGATTTTCTTATTCACCTGGATGCAATATTAGAAGGATGGTGATTTTGAGTAGGTGTAGAATGTAATTTAAATAATTTCCTGTAAGTCTCCTTGCATTGGTGCTCCACTCAGCATTTACCTGGAAACCACAGAATGCTTTCAGATCAAGCAGAGTTGCCAGTGAGAAACAAAATACTCAACTTACCTGTACATAAGCATTTTACCACTCTACAGAATTTGAGAATTTGGTTTGTACTTCACACTATAAAGGTTTTTTTTCCATAAATTTAAGGGGAAGATTTCAGGGATTTAGAAGAGGTTGGAGCTTTTTTTTTATATGGAAGAAATATTTGTTCATAAATATATATATACATACATATATATATGAGTGCATGTGGGCATGTTTTAATATATATGTATGTATATTAATTTTATATCCCAAAAGTATTCTTTGCCCCTTTTTGCTTGAAAATATATATATTATATATTGTATATATAATATATATTTAAGAGTGTGTAAATTTTAATATAGTCATTTCATAAATAACACCTCTTCAAAAACGACTCAAAACTTCTGTTTCCTTGTTCTTTGGATTGTTGGTATTAGAAGGTTTTGCAGTTGAAATCCTTGGGTTTTTTTCTTTTAAAACTTAATTATGCTGAGCATTTAAGAATATGTTCTTGTTTTTAATAAAAGGGGGAAATTTATTTTTAAATTAAGGACTCCAAAATCAGTGGACTTTTATAAATGGGATTTCTTTAAATGCCTTGAATAAGGGAATTTTTTTAATTTCTTTTTTCAGTTCCATTCTTGTGGGTAATTTGTATTTGGAATTCCTGGTTGCATTGCTTTATCTGGTGCTTCATATTGATATTTACACATTTTTATATAAATAACTATATAAACTTCAAGCCTTCCTTTGTGATCAGGGGCAGTTACACTCTGGTTTGCTGTGGTACTTTGCTGTGTACTCTGTGGCATTCATGTTACTGTGTAAATAAACTAGTTTTATTACACTCAAAATCAAACTTGCAGTTGCCTAATTTTTCTCCCTTCCTAGGTAATTAGACAAAAATGTGTATTTCCAAGGCAAATGCGTGTGGCCAGTGCAGCACAGGATTTTATTCCAAGAGCAGCTGGGTTTGCAGCAGCAGTGCAGCTGTGGCAGGTGCACACTTGGGCGAGGCTGCTGCCCCTGCATCCCAGCTGCAGGAACGGCCAGTGCTCCGGACACTGCCCCACCTCCCACCTCTGGCATTTGCCCCACAAGCCTCACCATGGCTGGCACTATTTCAGCTCCATCTGGACAAGTGGCAGCAACAGCCCAAAAATAAACTGGCCACCAGTGGCTGCTGTTGATTGAACCAGTGTCTTGTAAGACCTGCTTGGAGAGAAGTGACTTGGCACGTTAATGACAATGGCCACACTGGGGACAACCCTTGGCATGTAAGGAGCTGAGCCAAAGCTGGAAATTTCCCTAGAGTGGACAGGGTTTAAATGACCTGCTGTGAAGGAATAAAATTACTCTTAAGTCAAAATTTTACATGCAGTGACAAAGCAGGAGGATGCCTCCAAGGCAGTCATCTGCGGCGGAATTCATTGCATCTGAGCTGTTACCTTGAAGCATCCGACCTGATGGAGGGTCTGTGGGAAACAGATGGGATAATGTGCATCTTCTGCAGTCATGCAGACACACTTCAGTGGCACTGAGATCAAACAGCTCAATTTTGTACCCAGATTTGACAGGCAGCAATGGTAGCTGCAGATGCTAATTTATTAGCATAGAGCAGATGACACCATATACGTCGGAGCAGCGCCGTGCTTCAGTCACACTGCTCACAAATACTCTTGAAAGGAAAAATAAAAACAACACAAAAAACCAGCCTCCAGGCTCTATTCTCCCCACAGTCACAGTGGCTTTGCACAGGCATGTCATCAGCTTATTATCAGAATTAGGTGAAGTGTAACTACTACCTGCCGTTCACATTTATTCCTTGGACACTGTATGAAAGCCTTTCAAAAACAGTTTCAGCTATTGTCCTCATCCTTTTGAAAAGTACAAAGCTAGCAGACTCCAAAGGTGTCAGTAAATACACAACACGTTTAACAGCCTGACAGGTACTTTGGCTTTGCCAGAGTAATCCCTGTTCACTTCAACAAAGTGCTACGGACTTAAGCTAAACAGAGTTTGATTATGCCATTTGTCAGTGGCAATCATCACTCTGCAGGGAAAAGATACGCAAAAGTAAACTGAACCCTTGTCAAGACATGATAATTATACTAGTTTAACTAAAATCTGTTTGAAATTAATTTAGTTCTGTTAGTGCAAACTCTCTTGTGGGTGTCCTTAAGCAGTCGCAGTCTGGCGTTCTCATTTCAGCTTGTGCCAGACATGAACACAAGTGGAACAGATGCCTGGTTGCAGTTGATGCAAAAATGTCTGTATCAGATTTTTCACCAGCTCAGAAATTCAGCCAATAGTAGGGCTATGTTCTACATGATAAACCTTTCTTTTTTAGAAAGCCTCCCTGCATCACTTGAGCTCTGCAGGCTGCTGGTTTTGCTCCAGTTAATGAGCTTCTGTGGTGCCCCACAGGAATCACACCATCCTCCTTACCCAGAGGTGCTTTTAACCAGGCTCAGATGGAAGCAGTTCCCAAGGCAAACTGCTCGAGTGAAATATTTGCCACAACCTCCCTACTCTGCAGAGAGGCTGTAGCTTCACTTCTGAGCTAAGACTTAAAGCTCTGTTGGAGAAAGATATACACTAAAACAGTGTTGGGCCTTCAAATCTACTGCACTTGGTGCTGCTGCTGCTGTCTCAGGAGGCAGCACTAGAGCCTGGTGCTTAGCCCACCCCCATGGAAGATGGGGGCAGGCTTCATACAATCAGTTCAGTGCTTCAAAAAGTCATTGTCTGGCAAACAGACACCGGGGGAGTCACTGGGAGAGCAGCTTGGAGGCTCTGACGTACATTTGCTTCTGTAAAATCAGAGAACTAGCTGAAGGTGCATTTTCTACTACATCTCCTGTTCTCACCTTTTGTTTTGCTGTCATTAGGGTGTTGTTTTTGTTACATTGCAGCTGGCAGACCAGGACATGTATAAAGGAAGCACTGGAAGTAACGGACAATAATTCAAGGTAAAATCACAAAACTCCATTTATTTCTTATCCTCCAAAAAGAGAAGGATCAGGAACAGGGAGGTTTATTGCTCAGGTATTTACCTACATCTGTTTTTTCCAGTACCAGCCCTAGTTGGACAGATCCATAGAAAACTCCTTTCTCCAGCTGTTGCCTGGTGTTTTACAGCTGCTGGGAGGAGCCCATACTCCCCTGCAGAGCACAGTGAGAGACAGGACAGCCCCAGGGACAGAACTTGTGTAAAGTGGAGCTGGGGGGATGTTACAGATCTCATGTCAGATGCCAGGTTTTGCCTGATTTCACTGGAGTCTTAGTGGTCCAGATAAACTGCAGTGAATAGCAGATTAAGCTTAAAAAAATACGAAATCCCTGCAGTGTATCTACAAGAAGCAAGCTATTAACTTTGCACCTCTCCAAAGTGCAGAAGGACATAAATGTTCTTCTAAAGAAAATGAAGAATTAAATCAAGGTAATAAAATTCTCCTGGTTCCTACATGGGCACTAAATTTGAATCAAGTTACTGTTGGAAAAGGGCCAGTAGTCTGTCCATGTACAACTACCACTGCAACCATCAAAAGAAAAGGAACTTCCCATAACCAGTGAGCCAGTCATGCAGCTTCTCTTGGCCAGGGAAGAAAGTCTCCTTTGAAACTTTTTTCCATTCACATTGATGGGAATAAAGGTTTTATGCTCTGCCATATTAATCCTTCATCTTATATATTTGTGTTTGTACAGGAGTTACTGCTAAAGCTGCAATCACAGGACACCAGGGTGTGCTTCAGCTTCAAACAAGAAGGTGCAACAGGAAGTCAGAAGAGGTTGTTGGATACTAGATGACAGATGTTTTAATGGCATTAGTTACAAATATGTAAATTAGTTACAAATATGTAAATACCATCCAGACCCAGAGCTTCACCATCCCTGGCCCTTTTGCAGCAGTGAACTGTTCAAATCATTTCCCTGTGGCAGAAGCATTTCTCCCTGTACCCTGGAGTCTCAACATCTCCTTCCATGGGAACTGCAGCACACAGTCCTGATCTCTTCCTTGCTGTGTGTGAGACCTTTTTTGTTGTTGGTTTTTGAGGTGATTGGGCTCAGACTGAGGGGATAGGCATAAGGGTGTCAGCATTCTGTAGAAATGGCAGAATGTATTTCATCTACAGCCCATCAGCACCCTATTTGCTTGTCCTGGGCAGACATGTCCATGCCTAGAGTCTTGACTTGAAAATTCTGGACATTCACATAAGAATATTTAGTTTATTTTTTACTAGGAATGAATCTGCGTTCATCGAACTCAACATTCCCTGTGGTGGTTTTGTCTGGTTTTTTTAAATAATTCAAATCCGTCTGGAGTTTTTTACAGCTTTCTGCAATTTAAGCTAATCTTGAACAGATTTCACTTTGTGATTAATTCCTTCTTCCTGCAAATCAGCAATTGGAAACACTGAGCTAAGACTAGTTCTTAGGCACCGCTGTCTGTCTTCCTAAAGAATTTGTACTCGTTTCATTGGTTTTGTTCTGTCACAATTAAAAGGGTTTGCTTTTTCTTCACTCGCCAGAAGTGCAATAAAAATACAGCGCGAGTTTTGTGCTGATCCTAAAGCACTTTACAAGAAAAGATTAATTGCTATGCTCCAGATCTAGGAACTGATGGACAGCATGGCAAGGGAGTGTGTAAAAAAGACACAGCAAGCCATTTGGTGGCAATAGTATGCAGGAATCCAGGGCCTATTCAACTAAACCATCTCCCACAGTATTTCTGTTTGCATTCTGTTCACCACTGACTCACAACTATCCATCATGACTTGACAGACTCCATCAATTAAATCTATTGCAGAATGATTTTTATAGAATTATCAATTTATTTTGTCAATTTTAATAACAGTTCCTCCAACACAAAAGTAACAAGATTACAGTCCCAAAAGAAAGGGATTCAAAGCTATAGCACTGGAGTACCAGGTGAAGCTGCTCTGACACCCATTTCAGCTGCAATACACATCTAGACTGAGACTAGTGTCCTCTGGCACTTCACCATCCTCTTCTGTCTCCCAGGGAGGTGTCAATACCTCTGGTTTGCAGAAGACAAATGCTGCTTTGGAGCATCTTTCCCACTTGGACCAGCCTAATTCCCAGGTATTGCTGAGCAGCCTTTCTTACAAAGAGGACATTGGGAATGAGCCTCATTAACATGAATAGGAGTCCAGTGGTCAGCTGCCTTGGCACCCTGTCAGAAATGGGAGTAACAGTCCCTGCATTTCTTAACTCCCAAATCTGCTGTATTATTATGCTGATGACTTCAAGCAGTCTCTACTGGAAGCCTCAAAGGCCATTGTGTGATGAGCACATCCAGTTCATACCACCCCCAGAGGTCCCTTCTGAGATGGCATGACACCTTTCATCATCACATTAGTGTAAAATACACTGAACAGAACCCCAGTGAACTCGGGCACTTGGGCAGAGAGTTACAGCACATTGGAAAATGTCAGTTCACAGTGTAAATCTCCCTTTTCTATTGGGTAACTTGCAAACAGCAAATTGTCAAGGCCCTTTCTTCTGCTGTAGCCAAAAGGTGTCTCTGGAGCAGCCTGGGTTTCCCTCATGCTGTGCTGGGTACCCTTCCAATACTGCTGCCCTGAAAAAATGCCATCTGCTGAGCAGCCATGGGCCCCATTCAAGACATCAGGAGCAGGGAGAGGGGGGAGGCAGGTGGAAAGCAGCAGTCCAAGTCTCCCTTAGAACTCCTGGCTTACTGAAAGGGCTGTCATTACAGCAGCATTGCCCATTGGACAATAAAAGATAGTGGACAACAAACTACCTGCTTCAGATGCAGACCCAAGATGGTGTTTGTAAGAAAATGAGAGATGCAGCGCTGTCCCCTCAAAGTATGTCCCCGTCATCACTGTCAGACCTGGCAGTCCTGCAGCTGGCAGCTCTCAGTCTCCAGCAAGCTGGGGACCTTGTGACCATCAGAGAACTGGCCAGGGAGCCTGACTGGTGACTTCCCCAGCAGCTGGTACAAAGCAGCTGCAGAGCTGCTCCACACTGCTCTGTGTACAACCCGGATTTTAGCTGTGCATCACAAGTTTTCTTGCCAGGCAACAAGGGCTTTCCCAACATCCTCCCCATAAGAAGGCTACTGGGCAGGCAAATGGTGGCTACCTACACTGAGAGGGTTGCAAATTGTGTAGCCAGAGCTCAGTGGAGCTGTGCCTGCCTAATACCTCTAAGCATCTAACCTCCAAATCCCATTAGTAAGTTTAAATAAGTCTAAGGGGAAAAGATGTCAGATTTACCATAGACCTGACTCTGGAGTACTCTCCTGCTGGGCTGAGCCTGTCAGCCATGGCTCACCACTGGCTGTGCATCCTAGAGGCTTGTACCAATAACAATCACCAGCAAAAATAACTTTTCCATAATACTTTCTTTAATGTTGCATGCCTTTGTAGCGCTCTCTTCTCTTATCCCTCTTCCTCTTTATTTTTTTCTCCTTTGATTGTTTGCCAAATTTTCCCTGTTAGTTATTAACTAAATGTCAACTCCCTGTGTATTTAGTAATCAGATTATCTGCAAATACCTGCCTAAAGCAGTCACCATTGATTAAAGAAAGAGTGGTCATTATGTTATTTTTAATACAAATTATTTGTATTTTTAATACAAATCATTATCCTGAGGCTGAGATTGAATTAAAGGAGAGATCAAATTAATGAGGGATTGAATTGCATTAGAAACATCTGATTGCAATATTTCCTACATCTCCAAACTGCCAAAAGAAGACAGTGGTATGGCTGTGAATTTATGTTATTTCATGAAAAGGCTCGAACAGCTTGTTTTAACTGCATCTGAGAAGTGTGCCTTACCATGGATATAGCTGTGTAAGTGCTCAAAATCCACAGCAATTTTGAAAGAGGATATAATGTAACAGCAAAAGGTTTAATCAGAACATGAGCCACAAAATCTCTGCTAATTTCTTGTTTCACACAAGGTAGGCCAGATTTCCAGGTGCTCTGGTCACCCACTGCCTCCCCCACATGTGTGCACAATCACTACAGCAGGGAACTGCAGACACAGCCCCTGAAAGCAAAGCTCTGGGCCACCTTTTGGATGCAGGCAAATGTAATACATTCCTCCAGTTGTTAAGATTGCTTTTGAATGATTTTATTTTTTCCACCTTCCCCAAAGCGTCTTAATGAGGGATATGATGTGAAAGCACTTCCCTAGCTTCTAATTTGGATACATTTATTAGTTCTAAATAGCACAGGGAATGAAGATTTCAAGCTTGCTCTCTGCAGGGAACAATCAGTGGGCTCAGGACGTCTGAACTGAACTGAGCACCTCAGTTTTATAAGTGGTCTTTCTAATCCTACTTCTTATCCTACTAATCATCAACAATCCCATTGCTATTCCTGCCCTGAGTCTGACTTCATCACAGCAGTACTTGTGTTGCCCTGCATTTCAGTCACTTTAGTGAGACTCTAAACTGCTTGTGAGAAATGCTGTAACTGACTTGATTGATTGTTTATCTCCCAATCATAAATGCTAATTACAGAGCTGAGAAGATTGGTTTGTCTTTACTGCCATACTTCCACATAAAAATATGGAAAATTAATTTTTTATGATTTCAATGAATTCCCTTTATACTTTGATCCAGTGAGTGCAGAGGACAGATTATTCCTCCCAGTGAGAGAGACTGCTTCACAGAAGCAGTAAGCCAATCAAGAGAAAAATCTTGGCAGTATGAAGTTATGACCTAATTCTATCCTTCACTGCATTTCCTCTTCTCTCCAAAACATCCAAAGTTCAAAACAGCTGCCCTTATACAGAACAGTTCTTCTCTCTACTCAAATAGGTCACTTACAGAATGAAGGCCATAACTGCACATAACCCTCTGACAAACCAGAGTGCTTCCCCAAGCCATGCATGGCTAGGCTCTGGGATGCTTCACATCTCTGGAAAAGGCCTTCCTTGTGGGAAAAGCAGCTGTGTTTTACATCCAAGACAGAATGACTTTTCCCTGCTGATTTTAAACATCAATTGCAATTACAGTCAGAACAAATGCCCAAGTTCAGCGTGCAACTCCCTGGATTCCAGAGTCAGAGAATCCCCCTGCATATGGCAGATCCCTGCACAAGGAGGCTCCATTTGGGATGGAGATGTGCATTTTCCAAAGGTGCATCTTCTGGTCTGTGAAGGTCTGAGTGTAACTTAGGAAAGCTCCACTGCAGGCCACAGAGCTAGGCTGGTTCGGGACAGCCGAGCCCTGTTTGTGGCACGCAAAGGAAAGACAGGAAAGGAGCAGCTGTAACATGTTCTTACGTGGGTGCTGCTTATCAATTGGTGAAACAGCATGACCATGAGCCTCAGAACATCTGAACTGTTTGGTGACAACTATAAACATTCAGAAGTTAGAAGCGCTTCATAGAAAAGCAGCAGATTCCTGGCAAAGCTCCCACGTGGTGGGACCCAGGGTTGGAGGTACCGAGGTTCAGTGGCTGGACACCCTGCAGACATTTGCCTCATAAATCCACACAAATCCAGCATGGTCAGGACTGGCCTTATTAGTGTCTTTCAGAGGGACTGTTATTACAGCTGGAAATTTCCAACCATCTTTCGCTTCTCTTTTCACTCTGTTTTATTGGTGAGGGGTTTTTTTTAACCAAACTGAATCAATAACAGTAGTGTAGCATGTTCTCCCTATTGCTTATATACAAATAGAATTTAAAGACCTAAACTAAGGTATGCCATGTCTTTCACTACAGAAAAGTTCCCAAGAGACTAAACAACAAAAAATTAGGATGAAAATACGAGCTTTCAAATGATGAAATATGTATATCGTCAATGGTTTACAGAGCAACTAGCTTCTGTATTTACAATAGGGTTCACCCTTATCAAATTAAATCTCAGTATAAAGCTGTATTTTAACATTCAGCAAGTCCTGTACCCTTCCAAAATATCCTTGCAGCCTCCTTGCAGGTTTCATAGTCATGCAAGTTCATCAGAAAGCAAAGGTCTTTGGACACTGTGGGAAAGAGATTTGAAGCAATGCAGGATCACTGTCAAATGTGTGATATCTGACCCTCAACCTTCCCATCCTGCTCAAGCACAGACACCTGTCTGCTTCAGCAGAACAGGGCATCAGCTAAACTGTCAGCACTTCTCTCTTTCTCACATACAACACTGACTGATTTTGAAACCAGTCCACTCTGCTAAATTTTAAGAAACTGTTCTGTAAAGAATTAAGGAAGTTGCCACATGGGGAAAAAAAAAAAAGAGCCTTAGTAGCACATTTCATTCCTGACGTACTTGTGTGATTACTGCTGGAGGAAGCCCTTCACATGCTGTATCTAGACTCAGACACAAGATCTTTTTGCTAAGTCCATGGGCTATTTTACTGAGAAAAGGAGATATATTTTTTCAGTGGTAAGGTGATTCAGAAATCCACAGGTGCTGAGGTGATTGCCTGAGATATGTGGGATATAGAGGATTATGTGTTGAAAACATGATATTCAAGTCAATTACCTTGAGTTCAAGATGAAATAGAACTGTAATGAAATCTATGATATAATGCAGTGGAGAATAAGGCTTCAAATCTTTTTACTTGCCCTATGCTTACAGGAAAATGAAACCTCTTGAAGTCTAGCTGTTTCTGTAACAAGACTGCTCAAGATCCATGTATCCACAAACAGTCAAGGCACCCAAGAATGATGCTTACAACTGGATCATCCAGTTCATTGGTTTTGTGGAAAGACACACCAACAACCACCACCCTTCACCACCCACAGCCCACAACCAAATGGCCAGGCAGACATGTTTCCCCTGGGTTTGTTCTATAGCAGTGACCGTGGCATTCCCAGGACAGCTGTGACGGACAGGCCAGACTGGAACAGTGGCAGCAGCAGTGAAAGGCACAGACTGAGGGGATGTCTCAGCCAGGCAGGAAGAGGGGCAGCCAAGAGAGGCTGGGTGCCAGGCAGTCACCTCTGTGCTTGCTACCTGCTCCCGAGCCTGGGACTGTAACAGTGAGCCTTGTCCCGGGAGCCCTTCCCGGGCAGGAGGAAAGCCTGCCTCTGGAAAGGCGGGAGGAGGAGGCCACAGCATCACACAAACCCTCCTGCTCCTGTGCTCAAATAACGGGGACAACAGCCAAAGCCTGGGCACAAGGATGAAACGTTTGTGAGGAGTTGTATCTGGTAGGGAGGACATAAGGAGCAGCTCTGCGGGGGGATATCGGCTGCTCCGCTGTCTGCGACGTGGCAAGGTATGTAAATCCCTGCCTTGGGATCCTGCTGTGCACGAGTCACCAGATGGTGCTCTACATACAGACTTGAAAGTTCTTTATCTTAATGTGGGAACTTCTATGGACTTTGAGGAAATAACGATGTTATTTTTGTGAAGCCTTTCCTTTAAAGTTTAATTTGCATCTGAGTCTTTTCATCTCAAATAGGTTTTTGTTGTTGTTGTTGTTAAGCTGTTTATTCAGAATAGCTTTGGTGCTGGGATTTTTGAGACAGAATTTACAGGCATGAGAACTTCCATCCAGATCTGCCATAAATATGTGAGTAAAATATAAGCTGCAATAAGAAAATATTTAGTAATATAATTTTTATATCACTTATTTTGCCTGCAGTGGGAAATAAATATACAGAATCTTCTGTCTTCTGCATCACAGTGGATATGACATCATAGAAGTTGTACCATGTTAGAAAAGAAACCTGAAGATGTGGTGAGGATGTAATAGTAGGTAGAAGGCTTTTCAGATTAAAATAGCTACAGCATAGTAGAGCATTCTTATCTCTAGAAATATAATGCCACTGTATCCAAATCCTACTCATCTTCCCTCTGAAATCCTATACCCATCCTGCTTCAACTAATAGTTTTAAGACAATTAACAGAAATACTGAGAATATGGATGCCTCTTTTTCTCTTTCATCACCTCTTAAAAGAGGATTCATCTCATTAAAGGCTATATTAGAAGTCACGTGCACTACGACTCTGAAGGTCAGGGCAACAGCAATTTATTAGAGCACGCATTTGATCGTCTCCTTGAATTTTGGGAACCGCCCAGGAGATGGCAGCAAATGGCACTCCGGGGGTAGGAGCCTCCGGGTGAGCCTGCGAGATGCTCAAAACCAGCGCCGGATTCCCAATTACACCGGGTTTATCTTCTACCCAGCACGAACTCAACGCATTAATTTTGTTCGTTGCGGAGCGGCAGAGAGAAAAGAAAGCCACACGAGACTTTCACAATGTTGTACTCAATCGGTGTGTAACATTGTAAAAACATAGTAGCACTTTAAAGTAACTTGTCATTTTCATTAAATTTATAATTACTCGAATCATTTATTTCCCTACATGAAGGCTATTAAAAATAGTTTCAGGGGCAGTGCAATTTGTTATGAAATGAAGGTCAATCTCATTAGATCACTGTAGCAGGGATCCTAATAATATCCTGGCAGAAACGAGGTATCTCATTACAGAAGTTGTATTTTGTTTGAAATATTAGGTCGTCGTTAACTGAGCACTAAAATACACATAATATTGGATGACATAAATTATTCCCCTGAAAAACTGCCACACACAGAAGTGGTAAATCAGTGATGAGGCTATGATACAAAGCTTAACATTTTCTGTCTTTTCTAGCTGGATTCACCTACTTAATATCAATTTGGTTTGCTGCTGCTTCTGGATACTAAGCCACAGTTGGGTTGCTAGAATTACACAGAGAGCTGGTTTCAGACTGTCACACTGCAGACTACAACCAGTAAGAAAGATGTTTAATTTCCTTGTAACAGCTGAGTAAGCTGCCATCCAGGAAATACCAACATTTAAAAGGAAAAAAATTAAAAACATATAGAGTCCAGAAGTAAACATTGCCTTTACAAATACAAGAGAAGGAGTTACTTTTCCTTTAATTATCTTTACCCATTTGGAAGTACCAATTGTTTTTTCTAGGCCTTTCATTCTACTGGAACCACAGTTAAAGGTATGGATGTGTTTAAAGGCTTCTCTGGAGCTATATCACAGCACTTAACACCTGGCAGGACCATGCTGAGCATCTGCTCCATGCCAGTCAAAGTACCCAGAAAAGCACCACAGATTATCCGTGGGAGGGAGCTCAACAGTTACAGGAGCCCTGCTTTCCAGAGGCTTCAGACCTCCATGGTGTCAACTAAAGATGCGTAATACACCTGTGAGGTACATCAGCAGCCTCAGGAAGCTGTGAGGAAAGCAGAAAAAGAGGTTATACTGATTTCCTAGCACCGTGAAGTGGATCCAGGTTCAGTGGAAAGGTTCTCCATCAATGGAGTGTGTGCTAGAACAGCAACACCCCTTTCCTTTCAGCAGAACAGGTTTAACCATGGGTGCACTGCAGAGGTTGAGGTTAGAAGATGTGTACAGACACAGACATTCAACCTGGAGCAGCTCACAGCAGCTGCAGATGGCACTGAGAGAACACTTTGGTAGTGCTGTTTTGCAGAAGGAAAGGCAGCCCTGCTGGTTTGTGGCTATAGCTTGAGCTTTTTAAAAATTCCCAACTGGAAATTGGAGTTTTTTAAAAAAAATGTTGATCAAATTTCTAGATAAAAAAATGCTAGTTATAATAATGAAATAATTATATTTTCAGCTGCAGATTATATAATGAACTCAGACTGTAGTGCTTAGCATTAGGTCCCACAATACCTTAGAGAGACACTCCACATCCCTGTGCCCCCCAAGCCATGTCCCCAGGGTGTGCCACCACATCACCAAAATGAAGTCTTACCCATCATGTAACAGGGACACACGGACATGCATGTTGGATGATAAGCCCACCATGCAGTGCTTACACAGGAAGTCTATTTTTTAAATTTGACTTTCTGCCTGTCACTGACTTACTACATTTACATCAGCTTTAAAATTTTCTTATTCATCAGTTTTCTTTGTGAAATACTTTCTTAGTAGGTAAAATACAAACACAAATAGCTACAGTGAGAGAATTGTGAATTGGCTTGAAGTGGGTGCTGCAAAAGGGAAAAGGCAATACAGGAATAAAGAGCATGTGCAAGAACAGGGACAGTACTGTCCAAAGAGCACAAAAGCTTATAGAAAATGACCTTAACAGCCAAATTTTGAACAAAAAACCAGCAAACAAACAGCAAGTGATGATCAGGTAAGGTGAAACACTTTAGGGTTCTCAGAGGGTGACATCTCAAGAGCATTTCTGCTGACAGCAAATAAAAGTCCACACCTGCCCGCTGCTCGTTTCTGCCTATGCATGGCCCTGACAGGTAGGCTGCTGCACATTCTCCTGAGAACCATCCAGTGAACAGACTGGATAAAATCCAGGTTAAAAATACAACCTTCTTTTGCCTGAGTTATTTTTTCCCCTAATCTGCTGCTGCCACTTGGTCTCCATGGTTACACAAATACTTCTAGTGGTACCTTTGCTACTGTCATGCAAAGACGGGTTAGGGAGAATGGAGAAGCCAGCAGAAAGCTGCTGAAGCTGACACTGCTGCAGAAAGGGAAATCTCATCACAGGATGCTCTGAGATTTCACAAACCTTTCCTTTCCAGCAGGTCTGATTTAAGAAGTCCCCACCCCAGTCCCCTCTTCAGCAGTGACCAGCTGTTTGTGAATAAAACAGTGTCACCCCCTCCTCCAACAGTGCCTTGGTGCAGTGGAGAGGATGTCAGGCAGTGCAGACTGGAGGGATTTAGAAGCAGCTCTGCTGCCATGGGAAAAGCCATGGAACACAGAGGCCATTCTCCAGGATACAGATCCTGAAAACTGAGCTGACTGGAGCTGGCAGAGAACTCATGCAGAGAATGTTATGATGAGGGGGTGAGGAGGGAGAAGGTGCTACTTGTAGTGTGGTGTATAAGACTCCAAAGAACACAATGGGCACTGCCATGTTGTCTCACTTTTTCTTACAGCAGAAAATGGACAAACTACACAGATTCATCTCCTCTCCAGCATTAGACTGGACTTGGAGGACAATCTACACCTATTTCTTAACAAAAGCAATGCAAATGTACCTCTGGGGAAACTGCCAATGCCAGTGATACGATTCTAAACAGAACTTCTCATATATTGTTTATTGAACTATTACATCAGTCCTTTGCATCTATATGCAGAATTGTTTCAGAGTTTGTCTAACATCAGACTTTTAGCTCCAAACTGTTTTTCTGTGGTGCTTCTCAAATCTGAAAGGTCTCCCTCCAGCATGCTAACCCTTATCATGACACAATGACTACTAGCAAATATAAATATAGAAATAAATATAGAATACATTAGAGCACACAAAAATCCTTTATGTATTTGAACAAGAATATATTATCATATCAGTTCATGAAAATTGTATGTAAATGCAGTGTATATAAGTCTTTATTATTAAAAATTGTATTTAATGTAGGTTAAGTCAGATGATAAAGATATAAAGAAAAGATAATGAAGTAATCTCAGCCTATTTTTCCCCTTCCTTAGTCATGAAGAGTGTCATTCCTTAGTCATTCCTTTTACATCCCTTCAGTGGCAATAAACTGGACCTTGCTGCCAATATTTGATCATTACAGAGAAGCTCAAGCCCATCAAAAAGTGAAGAAATGCACAGAGTGACTCCTATGAGATCATTTACTCCCAGTGAAGAGCAATTAATGGATTGCAAGTCATGACTGGCATTCCTGGGAACCACAAAATCAGGTGGGTGGGATCAAAGTGGTAAGAGAGCTCTCCTGCTCCAGAAGACATGGAAGACTGGATTTCACCACTGCTGCCCTCCCTACTTTACACTGACAGTCCCACTTTCCCCCTCTATTCACTGGTTTACAATACTCTGATATGGGTGCTCTCATTTTCTAACTGTACTTCCAAATGTTGAAAAGATTGACTGGGAAAATGTTTGTCAGGTAATCAGTCATTTTTACTATGCATCCTTCAGTGTTCATGGACCTCTCCAGGCTATTACACACTTCAAAGAAGCTTATGATTACCTCCTCAGGAGCTGGAGGAAAAGCACGAGATTATTCTTTACTACCTAATTCATTCAAATGTACTTAACTCATTTTTATAACATTTGCTAAATTGTTTGTCCCAAAAGCAAGAATACACTTTTACTTTTGTAATGCATACCTGCAAATGAAAATTACTTCTGCTGTGGAAATGTCTACAGGCCTTGCTAGATGAGTGATTTATGACAGCCCAGACTCAATTGCACCAATGCAAAGTGCACTGTGTTCACAGAATTTAACTCCTGGTGTTTAAAAAATCTGAGAGTTGAATCAGGCATAATTAAACTGAAGGTCAAACTACATCATTATTGTATTTGCTTGCACGTTTGTCTCTGCTCTTCTGAGTCTGCAAAACAGCTTCTGCAGCCACTTACCTTAAGCAGGCACCCAGCCAACGTGCCCCCAGTGTGTGCCACAATGCACTGAGAGCCAGAGACTGAGCCTGAGGTCACAAATGTGCATCTTGCAGCACACATTCTGCACTTGAGACCTTTGGGCCACTCTTGCCCTGCACCCATCCCAGCCTTTGATCCTCTCCCCCTCTCAGAGGCCATGGAAGTGCAGGATATCCTTGTATTCATTTCTGGTACATCTTTCTGAAAGTATTGCTATGATGACAGTCACAAACAGTGAAATGCTGAAGAAACATTCTCTGAGGAATTTCAAAGAGGTTTAAACTGTATTAAAAACCAAAGCACATCTTGGCAGTCAAGCTACCTGTCCACATCAAGAAAGGTGGAGATCTAAGCAACAAAGCTGTGCTGGAGACAGTTCAATCCAACTCAATCAAGCCAGATACTGAAACTGCAGCCACTGCTTGTTACAACTTGCTTTCCAGCAAGCCTTGCTGCCTGCTTTCCTGGGAATTGCCTTGCCTCACCTCACTTCAGCAAGCCATCCATCCTTCTTCCTTTCTGCAAAGGCAGAGAGCTAGAATTCCCTGCCTACATTCCCATGTAAGGAGGAGGGGCAATTTCAGATGGCATCTTACTATTCATGCCATTTTTCCCCTAAATGTCACTTGGCTGGTATGCCACGCTTGGCATGAGATGCCAGCACAATCCCACACCTTATCCCAGACAGAGTTTGTGGATTTGAAGTCGCAGACTGATAATACCCAAAAGCTTTGCACGTGTTCTCCAAAGAACCAAGAGCACTTCCCTGCACAAGAGCCTGCAAAGCCCCCACCCTGGCACCCACCATCAGCCAGCTTTCTATGCATGACAGCAGCAAGGCAGCACTGCAAAGAAGAATGCCAGGCACTCTTGTATTTATGTGTTTTTCAGGAGCCATGCTTAGAGGAACACTTGGCATTTATCTTTCAGGCAGTGTGAGTCCAGCCCACACAAACTCCGTGCCAATTCAAGGCACTGCAGTCTCCCCATTCCTCCTCTCTCCCCATGAGTCCCTTGAGTTTCCTGAATGCAGAAACCTGCAACCCCACCACAGGCCCTTGGCTTCCCTCCAAGCATGAAGTCCTGGCCCTTCCTTGCCAGTTGTCAATGTTAAATGCAAAAAACAACCCCAGGAGTCTCTATTGAACACCAGTTCCTATGAATCTATAAAAATTTATGAGAGATCTATCTATCTGTCTATCTATCTGTCTATCTATCTGTCTGTCTATCTATCTATCTATCTATCTATCTATCTCTACTTGTGAAGGCAGAGGAAATTAATACAGAAAATCAGATAAGACTTAATTTCAACGTTGAAATTGAATAACAGCATTGTACTAAAATATTTCTGTGAGTTTTTAAATATCATTGATCCTTTTCCTATCAAATTTCTCTTTAAAAGGCTTTCTCTCTATCAACTTTTAATGGCTTTTTTGATAGCATTGCCTATATAGGCTTTTAAAAATACCATATGTCACAGAATTGTAATATAAAGCACATATAAACAGCACATTAAAAAGCAGAAATTACAAGACACAATCACACCCTAAAAGCCATAAATTCACTGCAAAACATCATTAATTGTGCCACCAAGTTTAAGCATATCTTCTGGGTATATAAATTAATTTTTAGTGTCAGAAAATCATCTGATAACACTTGCAACATTGGGAAGTTTCATCCATGAGCATATAAGGACTTGAAATGAAAGCTGAAAAAAGACTTAGTGTCTCCATGGTATCCAGAACTGGGTCTGGATATAATTTCCCAAACTGTAGGAAGAAAAAGAACTAACTTTGCTACCATGGAAACGGAACAGTGGAATACTACTGATTGTTACTTGTCTGCCTTTGCAAGACCAATTGCTAAAATGTTAAGGCCTTCAATAACATGCGTAGTTTTGTTTCCACCTGAGAAGTAAATCTGCTGGGAAAGGACCAAGAACAAGCTCACCAAACAAGGGAGAGCAGACCAGGAATGACAGGCATTTTTAGGAAAAGCAGGGAATTAGAGAGGAGAAAGAGAGTAAGAGGAAGATCGAGAAGGAAGATATCCTGGTGCAGGAAGAAAGAGGGAAGGGTTTGGTTTGATTAGTGAGACAGAAAAAAAAGGCCCTTACAATGAAGGGATAGATCCTGGCTGTGCTAAAATAAACTTTGCATATACATTTGGCAGCAAATCCTGGATTGGTGTTACCTCTTCTAGAAACTAGGCATGTCTTTAATTTCTTAACTTACTTTCCTTTGCTCCTCGCTGGAAAATTCCGCCCTCTTTGGATGTGTCCAAAACACCCAAGAATTACCACCGCCTGCATTTTCCTCACAATTTGTGAGATTCTGCAACATGAGCCAGAGTCTTTTACTTCACTGGGAGCATTACTTCTCCACATTAGACAAATGACCAGGTTGTAAAATGCTGGATGTTCTCCTCACGCAACACCTGCTTTCCCTGCCTGCCCGTCAGCTCTCCTGCCCTCACGGCCCCTCAGTGTCCTGAGGGCACAGCCCCGCCATCAAATCACCCCTCAGGCGGCAATCGAGTGCGTTTCTACTTCCCTCAGGAGCCGAAGGTCTCCCGAGGATGTCACCGGCTTTATGGTGCAGCTTTTTATGGGAGGATGCGAACGTTCAGAGTTCTTTGGTACCGGTTTTAAGACTGTAAGGTAGTAGGAAAATTATCGCTTCAGCTGCTGAAGAAGAAGCAGAGACTGTGTTTGTTATACTCTGCTGCCTAGGTTCTCAGGCTGGCGGACAGCACCCACCTCTCCCTCATAACAACGCGCAGCCTGCGCAGCCCAGGCGCGACACCTCCTGAGGGCGGGACCGCTTTAAGGGGGAGCGGTTCGCCATCTTAGATGCCTCCGCCCCCTCGCGCCACGTGACGCGGGCGGCCGCCATCTTAGGCTGCCCGCGCGGCCGGGCGGTCACGTGCGGCGGCGCTGAGGGGACGCGGGGCCGGGGCTCTGCGGCGCCATGGGGCAGTGCGGAATCACCTCCTCCAAGACCGTCCTCGTCTTCCTCAACCTCATCTTCTGGGTGAGTCCGGCCGCGCCTCGCCCGGGATGGCGGCTCCGCGGTTCCAGGTCAGAGCCTGGCCCCGAGAGCGCTGCGGGCCTCGCTCAGGAGCCGGGAGCCCCTCCCACCTCCTCACGGGTTCAGTTCGTATTGAAACTCTTTATGTTTAACGGGCGTTCTGAGCCCCTTCGCGGGGTGTGGGGGTTCAGTGCTGGGCTCAGTCCCTTCCCTCGTAGTCCTTCCCCCGAGTTCCAGGGTGAGGGGAGCTGAACCGGGCATTAAGATTTAATGACCATTAGAGATCTTGGGGTAGAGACTCTTGTGTAAGCAAATACAGCTTCCCTCTTTTGCGTTATTGGGCTTCTCAGGTCTCTGGCGGTTTAATTTCTGTAGCTGGTTTAAGTTTTGTAGCGCTCCTCCGGCCATCTCGGGTTTGGCCGTCCGCTGCGGGACATCCCAAACGCTTAGCGCTGAATATGGGGCATTGTTTTCTTCCTGGGCTGGTAACACAAAATCAGGACATACGTCTTTATATATTTATGCTTCACGTATTCCACTAGCCAGGCTAGCATTGTAGTATTTATGCATCGCTGAAACCTCCCACAGCTACAGTGACAGTAAGACAAAAGCTTACAAAAGGGGGACAGTAGGTTGCTGTAAATTAGCTTTTTCAGGGTGAACATACAGGCTCTAGCTTGGCATTGTGTTCACTGTAAGAGTTGGCTTGTCAGAACAGCGTAGCTCTTAAATAAATTAAGTCAAATTAAAGACGAATCTGTAGATTTGAAAGAATTCCCGTTGTGCATTTAGGTACTGCGTTTTTCCTGCGCTAATCCCAGCTCCAGGAACAGTGTCTGTTGTCCCAACTGTTCAGAGAATTCGTCTTTGGAAAAGTAACAAGCTTTGGGTAACAAGCTGTTGGAACATAAAAGTGTAGCTATATATAGTTGCTTCATTTACTATTGAAAGTCATATAAAATCTTACTAGCGTTACAGGATGATTGTTCTTGTCTGAATTTTTACGAAGGAATGCTCCTTAAGAGTGCCTGGAAATGAATCATGGTCAGGGAAAATGCATATCTGTGCATTCCTACCGGTATTTGCCTATAGAGCTGTTCTGGGAGAGGAGCGGTGAAGATGAGGCATATTTGGCCTTAAGTGGTGCAGATTAGAAGTCTGTAATTCTGGCTGAGGTGCACAGGCTCCATTCTTTATCTTTAAAGTAAAAAGCAGTGACATCAATCTCTTAGTGCAGCAGTAAGGTTGGAATCTGCTTTGTTGGGTGTGGCTTTTTGTTACATGCATAGTTGCAAGTGGCATATTAAAGGCTCTGTAACAGGCTCCTACGTCATGCTTAAAAGTTTTTGACTGGACACAGTTTTTGTGAGTTGACTTCTCCATGGCACCTTGAAGTAGGTTTTTCTGTAGTTGCTGATATAAATGAGGCTCCGTTTGGAGTAGATGAGCAAAAGTTCTGTGTGTGTTTCTCCCCTGCTCCAGAAGCTTAGTGATAGGTATTGTTCGTTGTGTGCTGCATTTAGTCATTTAATTGCATGTTGGAATTGGCAGTTATTCATCTCATACAGTGGTGGGGTCAAAGTTATTTTGTGTAATGCTGAACTTTGTGCTTTATAATTTTGGATTACTTTTGCGACAAACTTGGCTTAATTGAAAATGGACGGGTTCTATTTAGATAAGATGTACTTCATGTCAAATAAGAATGTCATCAATCTTGTATTCTGTAAACCACCTCCAGCCTAAGAAGTCAGCTTGTGCTGATGGCTTTTTGTCAGATAAGTGACTGGGTTGTTTGTGTTGGAACAACCTTGCAGCTCATCAGCTACATGTAGAATGATGCAGGCTTTCTGAAAGTGAGAGTTACAGAAATCAGTGGTTTTCCTTTCTTTCACAAGCTAGAGTCAATAGCTCATTTGTTGACTGAGCTGTGTATGTTAACATTTGGTGCTCATCTAGTTGGCAATGTAAGTGCTTCTGTGCTGTTACAGAAATCTTTTGCTCGTCATCTTTATGTAGTTCCAATATTGATAATTAGATCGTTTGGATTTCCTGAGACTTGACAATAGACAAATGCCTATAATTGGTCAAGTAAATATGAAATCTCCTTTAACTGTTTTTGTAAATTCACTCTCCCTCTGTAGGGTTTCATATACCAGTCTTCTGTGTTATCACTATCTTCATGGTCACCTGTGGGAATAGCAAGTTGTGACTACACAGTGGATTATAACTTCCCCCTTGTCCCGTGAGTCTCTTACTTGTGGGAGGATGTGAATGTTCAGAGAGATTTTATATCTGTCTTATGACTGAGATGTTCAGAAAATTATCAGTGCTGTGAAGAAACAGCAGAGATGTGCTTGTTATACTTTGGAGTCTTGGTTCTAACTTTTACAAATTTCTTTCAAGTCTGAAAGAGGCAGATCAGCCCTTGCTGACAGGTGACAGCCACTTAAAATCTACAGCTACTGATTTCAATTCTACAAGCTCATCTCATTTTGAAGAGTCTTGTGCTACTTGTTAAATTTTAGTTGATGCCATAAAATGTCATTTATTGTCTTGTGAAAAGTTCTTTCTGCTGTGTAAAATTCTTATATTAACTGTACTTTCCTACGTGTTGGTAATACTACAGGATTTTTATTTTTTAAAGAAAACAGGCTGTGGAAGCTGCCTAAAAGCAGGGCAGGTACTAGTTTACTCACCTTTCCAGATTTTTGGTGAGGTATTTTGACTGTTCAGCTGAGTTGTATTTGCAAGGGGTGCTCAGCATTGAGTGCATTTTCTCTAGGTGCCTTTATTGCCTTTAAAATACAGTTCTGTAAGAAAACAGTATCATGACTGGTAGTCATAAAGAGTAGCAGAATGTAAATTTTGTGTGGAACACGAACTTGAGTTTTGGATAATTCGTCAAAGAGTGCTGAAGGTCAAAAACACCAAGAAATGGATTGATGTGAAGTATCAGTTAAAATTTGCCCTCCTTAGACCAGGGAATACTGATCTAATTAATATGTTTCTTAGTGTCTTGTTGCTATGAGTTAATTTTTGAGTAGGTATGATGAGTGACAAAGGAAAGCCAGTCCTTCAGTTTTCCTTTACCTTAAGTTTGCACAAGATTTATTTGGTCAGCTGGTGTCTTCCTTTACGAGATGCTCAGTCCTTTAAGGAAGGGTATTGAATAGTAAGTAATTGTGATGTGAAAGACAATACAGCTTAGAAATAATGTAACTTCTGGTACATACATCTTCATAATCAGCAAGATTTTTTTGTAACCTTGATGAAATGTTGATAATGACTAATTGCAAAAAAAATTATAATAAAGTATTTGAGAATAGCATGTTCGTCAGAAAACCTCCTAAATTTACAGTCTGCATAATTTTGAAAGAGGAAGAAATACATTTACCTGGAACAAATACCTAAAGACTGCTGTCAAATGTGTTTGTGTGCCCTTAATTTAAGGCTTCATGGTGTGGCTTGCATAATTCAGTTGAAACTGGTTTGAAGATGAGATGAAGACAAAAATACTAAGGAAACTGGTTTGAAGATGAGATGAAGACAAAAATACTAAGGAAATGTTTTCAGTCTTAGTTTGGTCCCTAGGATAGAATGATAAAATATTCAGAGTTCCATGTGGTCTTACTTCAGAAGAGGGAATCTGTCTAATGTGTTTTGACAGCCTGCTCTGCTAAAATAGTGCCAGATATCCTGTGCTTGCTAAGGTTTTTATGTTTCACCTCTGTGTCCTTCTCCTTAAGAAAAGGAACAAACTCTGCTTCTACAATACTTCCAAATCAGTAGTTCTTGTTCTTGTAGTATTTAGTTGGCTTGAAATCATTACTTTGACAGTTCATTTTACTAAGGTGTTATAAAACATTCTTGGTATGATTGTTTAGAGAAATCTCAAGTCTCTACTCCTGTAGAGCACAAATACTTTCTACAAATCTATGCTCCCTGCACAGCTTGGGTGTGCTCACCACAGTGCAGTGGCCAGAGTATAGGAAATGGAGGATTTTCTTAGAGGAGCTGCAGCAGTCAATGTGCATGTAATGTATTTGAGGGTTTCTAGTAGAAAAAAAAAAAAAAAAAGGAAGCAATGTGAAAATTCATTCAAATTTAGTAGTAGAAAGGAAGATTAGAGCTCACTTTCTCTTACACATAGCAAAAAGCCCAGTAATTTCTCTAGTTTATTGTGAGCTTGAGAGTAGGTACTGCTCTGGACTTTAAAATGAACTTCTTGAGAGTTCTTTGGTGATCAAAGACTCTTAACTGATGGATGATCCCAAACATAACTTTGCAGGGATTATTTGACCGAAGCCCTTTTGTCTTGAAAGACAGTTGCTTCTGGATGTAAAAATGCAATGTTTTCTGCTTCTGCTACTGTGGTAGTGTGAAGCGAGTGTATCCTTCAGGATTGGTAATGGTTTGGAATCCTGTGCATTAAAATAAAATAGTTATTTTAATTAAAAAATTAGGATTTAAAACTCTCAAGTGTTGTGCCCTCTGAGTGGTTTGTCTTACAATACTTGAATATGAATTTTCAGATAGCAAACATGGCCCAGGTCCTGAATTTTAGTAATAAATACTTTGATTTGCTTTTAAGCAACATGGTAGTGTCATTCATGTTTCTTTAAAGGATGAGTTTCAGGTCTTTGCCTGGGATTTTTCAGGATTTTTGGCATCTGGTCCTGAGCTTAAAAGACCTAATACCTAACAAAACCAAGTTGCAAAGCTAAATGTGATACCTTTGAATAGTACAAGAAATTTGTAATATCACTTTACCTGGTGAACTTTGAAGCAGAGTGATCATCATTGTTCTCCCACAGAGCAAGGAGTCTGGGAACAGTAGAGCACCAGCTCAAGTTACAGCCCTGCTGACTGAAATAGGTGTAAAAGAATGGCTGTATTGTTAATTTGGCTTCTAAAGAGGTTGAAAACTGCAGATGCACTACATCTTGCAATTAGTGGCACTTCAAATATGTAATCCCAAATGCAAAAGCAGCCTAGCTCAGCCTTTTGCTTTAGCCTAAAAAGCCTTTGTACATGAGGTGTTCAGGCACAGAATTGAATGTGTCTAGTACAGGCAGAGCAGTCTGGCTTGCTTGAATTTCACAGGCTTGCTTGTTTTATAAGCCTGTGTAGGATAGTTTTAACTGTGTTGTGGAGCTGAATGGAATTGCTGTCTTTCTTCTCCCAAAAGATTTTGTCAGACAGTTATGGCTCAGTGTTCAAGTTAAATTATCACTGATGAGAACAAAGAGAAGAGTATCAGAAAACCAGTGTCATTGGGTTCTAAGCTGGTTCTGCATCAATTTCAGGAAGCAAAGAAATTATCAAATATGGGTGTGGGTTTGTTTGGGAGGGGGGTGGAGAGAGAGACACAGCAGGGAGGTGCTGAGAAGACTGTAAGAGAAATAAACCCCAGGGAGATCCTGTTGGGCCTTTGAGGTAAAGGAAATAAATTTTGAAGAACAGAAAGCTAAAAGGAAGACTTAAAATTTGTTTTTGTCATCTCCTTTTTATGACAGTAATTAGGCTATGTACTCTAGTTTTGGAAAGGACCAAAAATGTCAGAAGTACCCTAGAAGTCAAATAATGAAGAAACGTGGAAAAAAAATCCCACCGTTCTAAGAAGCCCAAAAGTTTGGAGGCAGACTACAATACCATGTTTCTGCGTGTGGGTTGGAAATGTTCTGAAGTTGGTATGCATGGACAGAAGTAACTGTAGACTCTCATAAATCTGTCCTGGAGTAGACATGTGTTCTGTGTTTTTTTGAAAAAGGTGTTAGAAAGGCAGTGGGAAAAGAGATCTACTCACATTTAACATGAGGAAAGTAATGGACATGTTGGGAAGATGGTCCTAGGACAGGATCCAGACAGAAAAGCTGAGGGTCTGTTAGTGTAAAAGGCTTTTTTCTTACTTTTTCCTTAGGTTCTTTTTTATCAAAGGTGGTGTAGATGGTCTGTCGGAATATATCATGGATGTAGTTAACAATTCCATGCTTTAAAGGTGTTTCCATAGTAGAGTGAATAATTAGTTTAGAGTGGTGTCTGCATTGCTATGAACATTTACCAATCAGCAATGGCAGAGGTGGCAGCAGTAGGAATTTATAAGTAGGTGTCCTTACCAAAAATGTGAAATACTCCTCTTGCCTAATTGAGTATCAGATGTTTTCTCCTAAGATACAGTACTTTGCTGCTACTTTAATTTTCTTGTTCAGAGAGTATGTGTTTTTCTTAAAACAGTGAATAAAACATAGATTCTAAAGGGACAAATGTGATTCTTTGGCTGAGTTAATTGGAACAGTACCACAAAAGAAATTCAGAACTTCTGCTATGTGTTCTATTAGGGTCCCAAAGTGAAGAAAATTCCATGGCATGGTGAAGAGTATGAACATACAAGTGTTGATCAGATCTCTTTGGCAGTAACATTATTAGGGTAGTGTAAGGAAGCATTTGCTTGTAAATGAAGCTGCAGTGTCCATGGTTGATAAATAAATGATCAGCGGAACAAGTTTGAATATCTTGCACTCATCATCTTAGGTAGGCACAGTGTTGGCTTTCAAACTGCTGCAGTGTGTGAGCATTATCCAAAACATGAAAGCAGCTCTTGGTGTGTGTTTGCAGCCTCCTTGGAAAAAAAACAACTAGACTGAATCCCCGAAACTGTTTCAAGGTGTAGCTAGTCAGTGCCCAGCCTTGTACACCTCAGGGCTTCTGAAAGGTGATAGCTGACTTTGTGAAATAGCTGTGAGCTTGAGAGGCTTTGTTACAGCAACCCAAAGACTGTTCAAAGAACCTTGATTTTTAACTGAGCTTTCCTAGAATGTGTTGAGTGATAGTTAGCATTGTGTCATTAGATCTTCCAGTTTTCCCTCCAATTCTCTGCATAGTTGTTGAGCTTTTAATAACTCCACAGAGGTTCCAGCCAGAGCAATAAAATCAGTCCTGAACTGTGAGAGGTCTTCGAGAGGTCTTCGTGTCTTAGAAACTTGCTTCTGATGAAGAGGATGTTGAATTGCTCAAGCCTTTTGCAATGAGCTGTTTTCATTGACTGTACTTTGCTATCAGTGTTTTTAAGGGTTAATTCATCCTAAAATAAGAGTGTGCTGCTCCAGGTTCAGAACTATGAGTTAGATGCAGACAACTGTAAAAGGATGTGTGAATGCTGAATAACCAGCCATGTCCCTGGAACATGCATGTGACCTGGCACAGATTCAGGAAATGCTGCCACCTCTATTCAGAGCATTGAGCAGATTAAGTTGGAGAATTCTTCCTTCAAGCTCTGTTTATCAAAGACTTGTTTGAACTGGTGCAGTTCATATATTTGGCTTCCATTTAATGATAGGAAATACATGATTGTAAACACTGTAGCTTTATGTTCAGTTGTCTTTGACTTGAGCAGGTTTGGACTTTGCAGGTTTTCTGTTTACTCTGCAGGATGGTAAGCAGTGAGATCTGGATTATGATTTTTTTCAAGTTATCTTTGTGTCTATACAGACTTGGGTTCCTTAGATGATTCCTATTTTGAGATAGATGGTTTAAGCACATGGTAGTATTTTGTGTGGTTTGGGGTGGGTTGTTTGGTTTTGGGCAGGGGAGAGTCAGTTGGTTGGGGTTTTTTGGGTTTGGTTTTTTTTTTTCATCAAAAAACACATGTATTCAACTTTGTACTTGGTTTGCCACAGGTGATAAATGTGCTTTTAACTGGTGCAGCTCTGGTCGAGATAGACTGCACGCTTTGTGTGATTGAAACTGTCTTGTCTGTTGCAGTGTTTATATGTTGTTTATAAGAGTGGATGACACTGTACTGTCTGCTGCGACCTCATGTTGGAACTGCTGAGCCCCAAAGAGGGAGGGAGCTTGGGCCAGTGCAGTCCCATTGACTGAACACCTCTGAGCAGTCTGCACAGAAACTGTACTTGTCTTCTGGCTTAGTTTCACCCAGAGTGGCTCCTCTTACACACTCCTAAGACTATTCAGTGATGCAAGCCAGAAGGTAGCAAGAGAAAAGCATCAAAAGATGAGCAAAAAGGATTGCTTCAGAAGCCTTTTTCTCACCCCAGCTAAAACCCTTAAGAGACCTCCTCCTTCCTGGTTTAGAGCAGGCTGAAATAAGCGCTCAGTGTCCTGTGGTTGTGATGTGAAAGAAAAAGGGAGGGCATCTCAAACTTCTTTAAGTGTAAGAACTAACTGGGTGGTGTTGCTGTTTTCATTGTTCTGTGATATACTAAGTCCTGTACCTGTTCAAAAACAGTGTTCAGCTGTGGTACATTGGGAAGGAGTTTTAATCTTCATGGCTTTTAAACCTTGTGCAAACTCCACCAGGTACCTCTGCTTTCAGGACCTCCCCCCTGCAGGTTATTTGTTGAGGAGGTAGCAGCAGTAATTCTGAAGAGTGTGGTCACTTCATCACAGAGGCAGTGTCTGTTTCAGAAACACCAGTTCTCAGCATTGTTCAGAAGCAAAACCAAAGGCCCAGTGCTGTCATGGATGATTAGTCATTCTTGTACCATGTGTGGAAGGGATTTAATGAAGTCTTCAAACCAGGCAGCTTTTAATCTGTCTAAAGGCTGCAAAAGCAATTTTTCTTAAAATGCATATGCTTCTTGAAGTGGGGAAGGAAAGATAACACCTGTAGACCGATTTGATTTTTTTTAAGGCTAAATTCCTTTTACTTCAAATACGTTCTTCAACTGTATATGCTTATGCAGTTTATGATCCAGATTTTTCTTAAACAAGGAGGAAGCCAATTAAATTACAACAAAAGAAGGACAAAGGAGTTCACAAATGGTTCTGATTGCAGCTTTGTGGTATATATTCTGTGCCTGATGGCAACCACAGCTGTGGTTTTTCATCTGCCACGTTATAACATACCATATTTCTAACAAGCATTTTAGTTCTTAGAAATAGGAGATTACATCACTGGCCTGCCATTCACAGGCTTCATTGCTAGGCAACAGTTAATGTAATTCCATTGTTCAGTGACACTACTTTGAGTCTTTGCTCTGTGTACAGAAAGTCTGTTGTCTGCATTTTGCCATGTTGTACCTAATACGGCAGGGTTTGTACAGATGGATTAGCATTTCAACATTTTTTTGTGCAAGAGGATGATTTTGCAATAGCTTGTTCATTCTTGTCTGGAAAAGATGTCTTGGTCTTTGTTACTGAATTTTCAGTTTTCCCTCCCCTTATATGTACATAGCACCTTTTATTGGATGAATGTGAGCCTCCTGAAAGCCTTTAAGATTCCTGCAGAGTACACAGTTACCTTTGCTGCAGAAAGAGAGGTGGAAAGGTCAAATGTATTGCTCAAATCCATGCAAATGATGATACTTTTGAGCTGGCTCTTAATATCTTTTTCTTTGACATAGTGTCTCTGTACAAATTGCTGCAGGGAATATTCCATATATAAAGTAATATTCTGGTAGTGGTTGTGCACTGTTGTTTTAAAGAAAGGAGTTGCAGTAATGTTGTAGTACATCTAGTATATAGTGGCAAACAGGACTGAAATCCTGGATACCTTTTGTCCTGTGGCTTGTCTTGTTCTGTGCCACACTGAACAGGCTTCCCAGGGAGGACTTCCAAGACTTGAGACAAAGCCTTGAACAACCTGGTCTGAATTCATTGTTCACCCTGCTTTGCACAAGCAACTGGGCTAAGTGATGTTCTAGACTGAGTTACTGAGTCTCTGATTGTACACTAGCACGATCCAGCCTTGCAGTATTACAGCTACTGGCAGCAGCTGTGTGTGAGTCTGCCCTCCTCTTCACAGTGCAGAGAGGGGCTCTTGTAATGCCAGTGAGTGGGAGCATTGGCTGGAGGCAGCCTGCAGTGTTCTCCCTCAGACTGGAGCTGCAGTATGTCACATTCCAGTTGAGTGAGTCTTGAGTCCAGGGTATGGATTGGTCTGTTACAGGGACACTACCCTTCACTGAAATTCTCCAGGTCATAGCTTAGCCATTGCATCTTCTGAGTGCGTTGTTTTAGCTTAGCCTTGTGTTGGGACATTGGGAAAGCCTCTGATGAAACATTATATTGTCCACATTGCAAATTGATGTTTCCTTCTGCAGCAAGTGTGAGGACAGTTAGGAAAGACATTTGTAACATACAAACTGATAAGGCCCTTGTATTTAAAAATAAATGTGTGTTAGTTGGCTCCTCAAGCAGCAGTTGTCTCTCTTTCACTAGCTCTGCTCAGCTTAAAGATAATGAAGGTACTGATGTGTTGGGATTGTTGTAATTGTAAGGGAGGCAAGGTCGTGGCAGATGGATGCAAGAGCTTTGTATTACTGTTTAAATCTGTCTAGTTGCAGATTCATCCTTCAGCAGTTATTTTGCAGTAACTTCAAATTGACTTTTTGTTTGTTTAAAAAGGACTATTTCATACAACAATCCTGAGAACATCAATTTTGCAAGTTTATGGTACATTTCTGTAGGTAGTTGGTTCTGCCTTTCAATAGCTGGTGGTTTGTATTTGCTTCTGCCTACTTTCTGGTTGGAATCAGATTTTTCCAGTGCTGTGAACCCTTCAGAAGTGCTGTTGTTTCTCACAGTTCATCTCTCCCTAGTAGATGTTAAAGTTTACGATGTGTACATCTACTTTATTCTAACGGAGAGCGATAGATAGTAATTAGCAACATTTCTGAGGAACACTGCTTTATGGTGTTTGATAAAATAATTGTTACCTTGCTGAAGGAAGGGCTTGGTGTTCCAAGGAACTTACCATGTTTTTGTGCCTATTGTAGGCAGCAGCAGGCATCCTGTGCTACGTGGGAGCCTATGTGTTCATCACATATGATGACTATGATCATTTCTTTGAAGACGTGTATACACTAATTCCAGCTGTTATCATCATAGCTGTGGGAACGCTGCTTTTTATTATTGGACTGATTGGGTGCTGCGCTACCATCCGAGAGAGTCGCTGTGGGCTGGCTACGGTAAGTGCAGAGCCTCTGCAGAGTCTTGGCCTGGTGTGTATTTGGCTGCCTTCTCTCTTATTGAACTCCTAAAATATTACTTAAAGGTTTTTCTTTATGGCCTTAAAAGATTTCTGCTTAATTTTGTTAGGAACATCTTGTTTCAATTTTCTGTTCTGAATAAAGGTGTTAAATTAAACAGTTCTAGCAGCAGAAGGCGTCTCAGTTTTACCTTTTTTAGAACTGTGATAATCTCATTAAAAAATGTAAAACTGTATGATTAAGTCATAACAGTTCTTTAAATCTCACTTTAATCCGTTGTGGTTGAGAAGCTGAATTGAAGGGAGAGAAAAGTAATTCAGGAGCCTTGCTTAAAGTCTCTTGCATCAAGGTTAACTGAAGGTTGTCATAATGCCTGTTTATTTTCTTCATGGCTTACTTAGGACACTTAGTTTGCAATATTTTATGCCCTGTGTTTCCAATTTGAGCTGTAATTTTGACTTAAACTAGGTAGGGAGGAAGAGAGGCTGGTATCTAAACTGTCCCCACAGGGGGGTTTGGGCCTTTCTTTGTTGAATGCTGTGTAGATTTCTTTAAAAGTGTTCTTACATATAGCAAGACAAATGCATAACTTGCTGTCTTTTCTGGTTGTTACAGAGCTTAATCTGAAGAAACATTCCCTTAGTCCATCTAGCACTCTAAGTAACTGCCTGGGTAGCCTCTTTGATGAGACATGTACCTTACAAAGAGGATTGAAAGAAACACTTGATTAAAGACCTGCAGTATAGTATTTCCAGTACTAATGACAGCTAGGCTTGCCTGACTGGACAGCTTCTTAGTACTTGGTGAAGCTGTGAACACTAAAGTTTCTTGAATGAGTTCTGGCTTCATTTGGTCAATTTAAGTGCCTGCATTAAATTATCTGTTAAATCAAAATCTTGCCTAAAAATAACTTTAAATAGAAAAATCTACATGAAGACTTATATTAGGCAAACAAATAAAACTATTTGCACAAACACTCTTGATTGTATTTTATAGTTTGTGATCATCCTGCTCTTGGTTTTTATCACCGAAGTTGTGGTCGTGGTTCTTGGATACATTTACAGAGCAAAGGTAAGAACTTCTCAGTTTCAGTAAATGTTTTGTTGTGAACTCTGGCCATAATACAGAAGTGTGTTCTTTACTGTGTTTGATTCTGTAGAACTGCTAATGGGTATTTGTTAAGGGAATGAAAGCAAACATCTGAGTGGATTAATTTGTGATATCAGTACCTTAAAATTTAAAACATCAATGCAGAGAGCTATCTTGTAGGCAAAAAATTACCTGGAACATATCATTAACAGTTAAACAGGATAAGGGAGTCACAGTAATTGGCATCTTTACATTTTCCAGATGGTCTTCTAATTTATTTATGCTTTGACTCTGTGAATGATTGAGGCTACACAAGGTTTGAACATAGGACATATTTTTTTAATATGCAATAACTTAAATGTTGTCATGTGTTTTAGTGTGCAAACTAATACTGTATAATAATAAAATTATTAAATGTGTTAATGTATGCTTTTTAGCTTTACACAGGTTGTTGACAGGGGTTATAGCTAAAAAAATTACAACTTTTCCCACTGTTTGTTTAATGGAATTAAGAAACAGGACCAGAAAAATGACATTAGATGTGTTTCTATCAGCATAATATATGGCAGAAATATACTACATGGTATTAGAGATTCCACAATGTAGCTTGAAGAAATACCTAACTTGCACAGTTTACTGGCTTTTGATATGTCTATATCTAAATTCTGGAAAAAAAAAAAAAAATGGACCAGAGAAAGCATTTCAGCGATGGCATGGAGCATGTTTGCAATGTAGGACATTCAGGGATATCTTACCAGCAAGCTGAACTACAGTACCATTTATTTTTCTTTGGCCTTTTGTGTCCTATGAACAACACAGGTCTTACTGGTTCAGAGTTCTCTCTTCCTTGCTTTTTCCTGCTATCCTGGAATAAATAGGGAGGCAGCTTGGAAGTAAAAGTGGTGTTTTTGCTTGGGTCCCAGGGAAGGCTGCTTTGAGTAAACAGCCGACAACCCGACCTTGAAGTGCTTGTGTTATAGACCTGGTGCATAACACTTAGCTGCTTCAACAGAAGTGCTCTACTGGCCATGCTTGAACTCAGAATGTTCTTCTCGTGCTTTGTGTTTGATTTCTGGTATCTTGGCAGTGAACTGAGATGGTCATGGGGCATTCTGAAGTTTGTAGTAGAAGTAGACCTTAGAAGCTGCTGAGGAAAGCACTGCAATTCCTGGGGAGTAGGAAGTGGGTTCTTACGTGTGGTTCTGAATGGTTTCCTTCTGTTTCAGTTCTTGCAGAGATATACTTTAATATGTGCAGGAATTACCATGGATCTGACCTGGACTAAGCAGTAGTCACTGTCTTCCATGTTCCCATCTTGAAGGGACTTGCTCTTTTTCAGTGAGCAGTATTCACAGCAGATAGAAGCAGATGCATGGATCTTCCTTGCCCAGCTGTGTGTTCCTGTTGCCTCTCATTTTTGATTTGCTGCCATACAGTTTTCACTGCAGTAGGTAATTCAGGGCCAGAGCTTGGGAGAAGAGGGAAGGTAGTCTAGTTTTGGTGGCAGCATGGTCTTATATTAAGCTGTTTGTGGAAGTCAGCATTTGAAAACTGAACCTTAAATCTTTGGAAAGGACAGACAGATTTTATTAGTAAAAACGGCAAATTTCTAGTACCCTGCAGTACCCAGCATCTTAAACTATTGTTCCAAGTGTAACAGAAATAAATTTATTACTAGTGAGTTGAGAGGGGAAGTCTGCTTAACCTTCTGGTTATTTTGGGTAAATATGTCAGCTTTGTGCTTCGTTAATTTTAGCCTGTTGTTTCTGACATGATGTGTATACATCTGTGGGGAGCCTTGGTTTGGTGTTTTTGAAGGCACCTGAATCATTTTAGAAGTACTTTGTGTTCACCATACAAACTTCCAAATGGAAGGAACTATTGAAGTCATAGCAGTTGCTGGTACTAAGTAACACTGAGCATAATGCCTCAACAAAGTGGCACTGTGCTCTCTTAAGATGCCATTACTGATCTTAGAATCACTTAATTTTCCAGCATGCCTCTGTAAACCTCTGTGTTGATCCAGTTAGGACTGTTTCAGAGTCATGTGGAGCATGCCCAGGCCATGCTGAGATGGACTGAGCTGCTGCAGAGCCTTCCAGCATTGGTCCTTAGCAGTAAAAGTCAGGCTTTTTGAAGTGCCAGTGTGGATTAAACAGACTTGGCTGATTGAGGACCTGCTGGCTTTTCTCCTCGGGGTGGAGGGGTTCACTCTTCAGTTTTCATTAAACCTGCCAGTTAACTAGAGCTAGTGATTTCTCTTTGGATCTTATGGAATTTGCATGGTTTTCAGGCATAATGTTGCCCTGATTGAACCACAAGCCAAATGATGCACAAACAAGCACTGAAACAAATTCTTTTAAAATGTATATGACAAATTGAATACCTGGTTTTTTATGAGTTGAAGTTGTAAATCAAATTAGTTAAATCATCAAACAACTGATTTTAAACTGGTCTGAAACAAGTTGCCTGTGCATACTAAATTGACTTTTATGCATACCTAACTTGAAATAGGCAGCATTCTTGAGGAGGGGGTGGTGGTGGAATTCAGCTTGTGCTATTGCTGAGAAAATTCTTCCATTAAAGTATTTAAAGGAATGATGTGTTGACAAGACCATCCTACTGCAGCTTGCAAATCTGAAGAATATGCATGCTTAGTGCTCAGTCCTAAAATTATATTCCTTGCACATAATTCCTGTTCAGTGTGACAGAAAAAAAATCAAATCAGAGCTAATCTTAAAATTGCACACGTTTATCTACCCTAAGCTGTGTATTATTTAAGTAATACTTTACAATTAAATATAGTACTTAAAAGGTTCTAGTAAGATTTCCTCCAAACTCTGCATCATAGAATACTTTTGAGGGGACTCAAGGTGGTTCTCGAGTGGCATCCATTTCTAACACATGTACTTGATAGCATCTTGACTGATTTGCAGTAGTTCTGAGACCTACTGCAGTAAATGTTGCCATATACAATGTACTGCCCTCCGTGTTCCTCAGGAAGCCCTGGGAGACAGGCTGAACAGAGAGCTTGGTCACTGTAGGGTCAGCCAAAAGACATCTGTTAGAATTTATTTACCTGTGCTTCAAGCAGAAGAGTAGGTGGTATGGCTTAGTACCTGTTGATCCCAATATCCTCCTAGTCCCAAGGGGAATGAGTTAGCCCAGGTGATTATAATGGTTTTGGTTTGGAACCTTGACGTGGCAAGGTGAGTGCATGCTCTTATTGAGAGTCCTGAACTTCATGAAACATCTGCCACAGTGTCACAGGGAAAGCGTGTTCCTTTTCTGAGAGACAGTGCAAGTGTACTTTGCCTAAAATCTGGAAGGTAGCTGCCTGGATTTTCCTCCTCCCTTAGCTACAAGCTGGCAACATCTTTGCAAAAGTCAGGTTTGAACTTTGGGAAGCTGTGCCACTGAATTATGTGATTTCAGATGATGGGGAGTTACCTGGGTTTCCTAAAATGCTGTAGCTGGAAGCAAAATCATGTTACTTAACCTGTGCTGCTTCTGCTGGTGACCTAATGCAGGTGCTTTCCTACCCCTTCCTAGGTGGAGGATGAAGTCGATCACAGCATTCGGAAAGTATACAATGGATACAATGGGACAAATCCTGATGCAGCCAGTCGTGCTATTGACTATGTACAGAGGCAGGTGAGATGGCAAAATGTGCTAATTTTACACTCCTTTCTGTCCTTAAAACATAGATGCCATTGCTCTGCTGCTTGTGTAGATGGCCTTCCTCCATTCTGACAAGTCTAGGAAATCGCTGAATGGACAATAAATAGCTTGGTTAAAATTAATACTGTGATATTGCTGATGGGGAGATACATTTTTATACCATTAGCTATCTAGCAGTCTGTGCTTGTATTCAAATATATAGTACTTAAGTATTTTTCTGCAAGTGGAACACAATATACTTGTCTTCTTGGTATTGCAGTTAGAACTGAATTCTTTACCTATCTGATTTTCCAGCTGCGCTGCTGTGGGATCCATAACTATTCAGACTGGGAGAATACTGTCTGGTTCAAACAAACTAAAAACAACAGTGTGCCCCTCAGCTGTTGCAAAGCAGCCCTCAGCAATTGCACTGGCAGTTTGACCCGCCCCATGGACCTTTACTCGGAGGTAAGGCAGAGCCACAGCATGAACTGGCACAGCCACTTGATTTTGCTGGCAATTCATTTTCTTTCAATCACATCTTGGGTGTATTTGCTTCAACAGAAAGTAGATGTAGTTTCTTACAGGGGGGGAATCCTCTCTCTCCTCTTTTCATCTGTGAGTAATTTTCATCTAATTCGTTTTTTTAGTGTTAGCGTTATCTTTCTGCCCTGTGTGATGCTTTTGGGGTTTTTTGGTGTGTCTAATAATGGTTGCTAGATTGATACATAAGAAGCCTACTTGTTTCAGGGGTGTGAGGCTCTGGTTGTAAAGAAGCTTCAGGAGATCATGATGTATGTCATCTGGGCAGCACTAGCATTTGCTGCTATTCAGGTAAGAGAATGTTCTTTATTTGTTATTATCTTTCAAATTAAATCTAAACTGCAGTACAGGTAATTGCAGGTGTGCACATACAGATATTACACTTTAACAGAACTTCCCACTGCTGTGTGGATGTATATTCTGTTAGAGCTGAACAGTCAGTGTTACGTGCAGTAATCCATTCTGGTGTAAATGGTAAATTATTTTGTGAAAACTTAATTATCTAGGCATTAAGTATCATAAATGTCCTCTGATGGCATTTAACACTTGAAGAGTTTGCATAGTGTTTAATTTCCAACTTCTAAACAGCTCATTCTTCATGCTGTTTTAGAGGTACAGCAGTGTAACTATGCTTCATGGTGTACAAATGTCAGGACCACCCAGGAGATACACCAAGGGTTTTGATAGTGTGCTCTGTTCATGTACAACTGAGTTACCCTGGTCATAAAAAGGTAACTGAGGAAATAAACTAATGTGTATATTAGTATTAAATTTTAAGGAAGAAATAAAAGACTAGCACTGTCTCCCAAACATGTTTGTAAAATTGAAATTTTGAGTGCTCATCAACTGGCAGACTTAGTACATTAATGACATTATTTTCAGACTGTGCCTACGCTATGGTCTCTGAGTAATGTAGTACATGTGCTGAATCCCAGGAAACTTAAAAACTAATTTCAAAGTTATTTTAGTGTTCTTAATAGCATTTGAAGTCAAAAAACATTCCTGTCAAGTCTGACAATTTAAACACTTTTGTTTTCAAAAGCAGCTTTTGAGCCAGATTGTAAGTTTGAAGACAAATAACCTTTTGCAAAGTCTGAAAATAGTTTTGAAAATAGGGTTCCCTTTATATTTCAATGCTGCAGGGAAGTACTCATAGTACTCTATACAGTCATGTTGAACTATTCAGACCCAGACTGCTTTAGCTATGGAACTTCAGATTTGGTGAGATTTGTGTTCAGTTTCCCGAAGGGAAGGTATAGTTTTGTTTTTTCTTAAAACTTCAGTTGTTAAAGCAGTACTTGGTCTGTTTGAACAATGAAATGTATTTGTGTACTGAAAATGAATATCACAACCATAGTTACTGTGACAATTTTTTTTATGTCAGGAAAAAACGTGTATCTTATGAAACTGACTGAGTTGAATCCCAAGAGGAGGCCTTATTCTTAGTTTTGGAGTTTGCAGGTTGATGAACAGATCTGTCCCAAAGTGGAGCACAATTGTAATCCTTTCTGGCCCTGGCCCAGAGTTTCTGACACATGCTTGCAATGGCAGTGTGACTGCTTGTACCTTTCTGTTCAAACTGTTCTATTATTCGCCTGCTGAAATTCGAGACATAAATTCTGACATCTTTGTCTTTGCCATACAGAATTCAGGTATTTACTTGGCCCAGTTCTCAGCAGAATGGTCTGTGGGTGAACTGAAAGGGAGATGGGATGTAAACTTCAGCACATGGCTGTAACTTGGGTCATACCCTGTAAACTTAAAGGAATAATTGTTTTTCTTACCATTTGGTGAATTTTGCTACCTTCCCTATGCTTGCTGCACAGTTCCCTCTGAACAGATTATTTTGTTATGCAATGAGGCTGTTCAAAGTTCATTACCTCTAATAGCCTATAGTCAACAAATTTAACCTTCAGTAATTGCTTTAAAATTGAAAGACTGAGAAGAGTATTTTACAAGGCTTGAAATTTATGAACAACTTAGTCTTTTCTGTGTAGAAGTAATTTTTGGTATGTTCATGCTTCAGTTACCATGGGGATCTTCCAGTGTGCAATAATTCCCTGGTCCCAGCCACAGTGACAGAACTATTAATAGATAGGAAGCAAACTGAAGGGAGCAAAGACACAGCTTTTGTGGTTGGTGATCATTTACAAAGGGCACGTGTGTATGCAGCCAGTGAATTTTTGTACAAAACTGGTTTGGGGAAAGATTGAATGTAGTTATTGCTAGCAGACAAATTAAAACCAAAATTAATAAAAAAAAAACTAAACAGACCTTCTGAAAGTAGGAAATGTCTAAATTTTTCTGAAAGCTGTTAAAGAGGAGGATGCATGGATCCTTCCTCAACACTGATGTCTAAAATAGCTGTTCACAATATTAAATAGCAACCCAAGAGAAACAGACTCAAATGCCTTAAAATGTTTAGAGGTGCTAGCACTTTTTTTAATGACATAATAAATAAAGTCTGTAGAGAACACTGAGGTATGTGAGTCACTTCTGTGTTTATAGTGAATTCTAGGAATATGCTCAGAGACCTCCTAAAGGACAAAAATGGTTTAAATAGTAACTCAGAAGTTAATTGCATGAGGTTTTGCTATAGTACCTGAATGTTTGAGATTTCACACAACTCTGTATAAGTTAAATGTCTCGAGGGAGTCATTGAACAGGGTTGTCTTTGTGCAAATAACTGTAAGTGTGCCGGACCTACTTTTATTAATTTGATGTACATGGCTAGAATGAATTCTAGTGAAAGACTAAAGGAAATGTTGCTCTTCATCACACTTTTCATTTTATCCTGGCTTTGAACAGCAGAGAAGTTGTTTTTGTACTTGCAGGCTGTTAGCCTTCTTGAGAGTTCTGTAGCCACTGGCAACTACCGTAAACTCTCCATTTTACAAGTCTAACTGAAGTGGGTTTAATTGTAGATACTCCCTCCTCGTTTAGAGGGGCTGTGTCCATGACCAGTCATTTTCATTGTTTCCTCTTGCTCTGACACAAACTTACCAACCTGAGCACCCTGATGTCCCTGCCTGTTGCAGGAGGACTTGACTGGACGGCCTTTAAAGGTCTGTCCCAAAGCATTCCATGGTTCTGTGATAACATTTAGGAGTCAGTCTGTGAGCTGGAACAATCTGAGTGAAGAAAGGTGCTGTTTTTAATGACAGCTGAAGTGCCCATCCTGTGTTATTCTCTGTATGCTTTTTTAACCTGTGCTGGTTTCTGCTGTAGATCCAAAGCAGATAATGCACTGCAGACAAAGAAGAGTATTGATCTTTACAGCTTGTTCCTTTCCAGGAAATGAAAAGCTCATATTAGAATTTCATCGTGCCTCTTCCTAATCACTGCATATTTAGATTTAAGGGTTTTAAACATTCTGTTTTCAGTCTTTCAGCAGACTGGAGCACTATATTGTGTGTACCATCATTTAGTTTTAAAACATGACACATCTGATGTCTGCATAGGCCTGCATTTTAAAAAAGTCAGTAACTCTCCTTTTGTCCCAGTACTGTTTTCACTGGGCTTTTGCTGTATCACAGAGGAAGATCTACACTTGATTGTTCACCCATTTCATTCTTATTTGCTTTCTGTCTAAGGGGTTTTTTTTGTGGTGTATTTTTGGAGTGGGTTCTTTTTTAAGAAACCAAGTTACCTTCAGAGTGGTGCTTTATAATCCAGAGATAGGACAGGAGCCTCCTGAAGTATTTGCATCTGTGAATAAACTTCTGTGCATGCAGCCAAATCAATACAATCTCATACTTTACTAGAAGCTATTGCCAGTTACTGTAGACCACAGAACACAACACTATACCTGCTATTTTTTAGTAGGTGCACTCTTATTCTACCTTCAATAAACATGCAACTTCTTTAAAATATCATGCTCTGTATCCCTGATTATTCATGTAGTTTAATTCTTGTAAGTGGACACAGGGTGGTCATACCCTAAATCCTGGCAAGCATGCCAGCACAGTTGTGGTGCTGTGAATTTTAACATGTCTAAAAGTGAATTATTTGCCTTGGATTTAAGCTTTCTAATGTGACATGTTCACAGAGAGAGTTTTATGAAATCTCTTTCAAAAGCCCATTCTCACCATAACAATTAAGCTGATGCGTTTGAATTGCACTTGGACTTTCCATACCAGATACAGTATCTAAAAATCTGTACCTTTCATTAAAAAACATTAGGAGTTTCTTCCATCTGAATCTTAATTATTGATGCAAAATACAAGTGGCTGACCAAAAAAAAAAAGTTTTGTTTTAGATGTCCAGGATAATACTGTAAAGAAAATGAGGCTGAAGTTTGTGGCCCTTGCAGTTTGCTGCAGGAACCAAGGCTCTTTCAGGAGCTGTTGTTTGTTGCCATTTATGTTAATTACAGTCTTGAAGCATGCTGACGGTCTGTGCTGAGGTTGAGTCTCTTGAAGTAGCTTCCTTGTACTCAAGCTTGTTCTCTGTTTTTTCTCCCTAGCTTCTGGGCATGTTGTGTGCCTGTATAGTTCTATGTAGGAGGAGTCGAGATCCTGCCTACGAGCTTCTCATTGCTGGCGGAACCTATGCCTAGAGGAGAATTCCAACATGCAGTTCAATCTTCCCCCACTTCTGTGGAAGGTGAATAGGCCAGGTTTACTTCCATAGCTTTCTTGCCCCAAGCACACCTTTCAGACATGAGGGCAGCCGCACTGTGCACTGGTGATGGGCAAAACAACAGCTTTACACAAACCCATACAATTACCTGTGACTTTCACTGTCTTAGCCAGCTATTCATGTATCTAAATGTTTTAGTATGCTAGTAAACTTTCTAATTTCAGAACCATTTGCGAGTTAAGTGTAATTTGGTTGATATGAAAGTCAAAGGATGTGTGCCTACTTTGGTAGATTACCTCTAAACATTAACTGGCTGATTCTTGCATATAGAGAGAGGATGTCTTAAACCTTCACTACATGGAACTTTTCTGGCCAAAGTTGTACAAAGGAAGCCAGCTGTATTTAATTTGAGAAGAAAAAATGTTTTAATCTTGCCCCTCACCAGTGTCACTTTTAAAAAAAGAAAAAAAAAACAACACCTAAGTCCAATACACTTTATATATAAAGAAATTGTGGAAAAAAAACCTAACCAATTTTAGGATTATGTGACTGCAGTTTTGACCTTCAGAGATCCAGTCTTTCAAACATTAGTGGTTTAAAATATAAGCTGGCTTTTCAGGAGTATAATGTATGCACTACTGTTCTATAATGAAATATTTCATTTTTCTATGAAGAGCATTTTATGTGTTGAGTGAACTTCTGTTAGACCGTAGACTTTCAATTGGTTTGGAAACAATGTAGCCATGTAGAGTAGCAAAGTAGTATGTGAAAGTGATCTCAACTGTAAATAGTAAACCTGATTAAATAAATCTCTATATCCTCCCTATAAACATGTCTTGTTTTCTGTTTAAGATTACAGTGGATTTAGTCCAGTGGAGTCTGGGTGTGCTGGACAAACTGTGTGAAAACAACAGTTTTGGGTGGCTTCACTTCAATAGATGTGTATTTAAGGTTTGCTGGAAACCTGATTGTATTGTATTTGTTCTTTTTATTTGAAACAATAGCAGTGAAACACAGAACAACAAACTTGTCTGAACCTGATGGAAACTTAACATTTTGTGCATATGATTAAGGAAGAATCAGTTGCCTCTAAACAGTGGGTAATGAATAGATTTACTGTAACTGCTGTATGTTAATTATGTTTTCATGTGTCTTGCATTATTCAGATCCTTAGTCACTGCCCTACTTTCAGTGTCTTCAGGTTCTGCCTCCTTTGCAGAAGCCAGGAGTGTTGAGAATTTTTACCAGTTGCTTATGTACAAAACAGACATGCTCAGTTAAACTGACATCAGGATAATCTCAAATAACTAAAGAAGCATCACTCAGAAGAAGAAAATTCTGATGTGTACATATTGTTGAAGCCAATGTGGCTTGTTGGGGGATTTTTCTCAGTCCTGTTACACTGCTGTAGGAGTGTACCTTTGGAATTCTGTTAACTTCTAAAGGTGGGTCATAAATGATACTCCCTTGGGACTTAGATTTTCCTTTTTAGTACAGCATGTGGCTCAATCCAGAGACCTCCTGACTGTGGCATCAGATTTCCCAGATGTGGCAGCAAACCTGACTGAATTTGATTATCTTCATATTGTGTTGCATATTGTAAATATGGAAATAATAAGGTTGAGATGATCCTGGCTTGTAAAAATCAATGTGGAGAGGTTTTAAGACAGACTTGTGTTGCGCAAAATAAGGCTGAGGATGCCTAAAAAGATGGTCAGCTCTTAGCAGCTACAAGGCAGAAGGAAACTCCACAGTCATGAGCCTGCACATCCTCCTTTGAAATGAGGATAGTTTGGGGGAAATAACGGTGCACCTGCTTGTCAGTCTTGCTGGAAGTCGTGGATTTGAAGTACAGATGACTTGACAGTACTTGCATGTGAATGAAGGAAGTCTGTTTCCTCTTTAAAATGCAGAATATTTGTGCTGGAATGTGGAAACTACTCAATATTATACAACTTTTATATAATCTAAACATAGCCCAGCTGAACTTTCAACTGTGAATTAGTTTTTTCTCGGAACCAGTGACCTTCTTGCATTACACCATTTGTAGTAGGCCTTGGATGTGTGAATAAAGTTATGGTGGTGTTTAAGTTTTCTAAAATACAAAACCAAACTTACCCCCCTCCCCCAACCCAACCAAACACAGGCTTGCAAGCCTCTAATACACCACATTTTGTGTGATTTGCTGAAGCTGGGAACAAGTGGTGTAGATCTGTGGCTTCCCTTACTGAAAAAAAGGAATAAACTTTGGCTTGCATTAGGCAGGAGTGTTGGTGTGGCTGTAGTTTGGCCTTCCTAATTAATTAATACTTTCATATCTGACAGTGTATTTTAGAGGACAAGGGATGATTTAGTTTCATTATAGCTTTTTTACCCTTGATTCCTGTGTCTAGTCTTTTACGTTCCTGTATGAATTTCTTCTTGGCTGTCTTGTAGCAAACTGCACAGGAAATTGAGTGAATCTGTGTGTGCTACATGGAGCACACAGGCATGGAGCTCGCCTGCAGCAGTAAACCTTACCTGATCTGGAGGGGTTTAACACAGGAAATTAGAATTGCCTTCAGGGTTTGTTTTTTTAATTGGATTTTGTTGTTCTCACTGCTATTAAAGTGACTTAAATACATTGCAGTGCAAGTCCTGTGCTTTACTGCCTTTCAGGACCCTAATTGGAGGCCCTCCAATTCTCCTGAGTCTCATTCAGATTGTGGTCCAGTAAGGCACATTGCCTTATTAGAACAGAGAAGTGGTCTAACAAGCTAAAGTTAGTGAAAAAAGAAATTTCTGCCTTGATAGCCAGAAAAGGACAGCTCATGAGATTCTTCAGTACTTGCAGTTTCAGATGAGCTTTGAGATAAGTACTTGTGGTAATAGTATCAGTGATAGCCTTCATCCTGCCAGTTAGTGGATCTTGTAACTGTGACTTAATCTTGGGCCTAAGACAAATCCCTCTGGCATGCAAGACAAGTCAGCAAGTGCAGTTGATCTTTGGTGTTCCATGTGCTGTGTCCTGCAGCAGCAGCACGCTCTGGGGTGACTGCAGTACTTGGAGAATGCCACCTGAGCCTCTACCCTCCCTCTTGCAGTCTTTGTTCTTGGGTGCCACCCCTACTGACTGGGGCAGCTGTCCTTGCACACATAATAAGCTTAATTTTGCTTCCACGGCCTTTTTTAAAATACATTTTAAAATCTTTCCTTGCTGATCTCTGCAGTCTCATAGCTCATCTGTTACCCCTGGAGCTGCATAGAGCAGTTGGAAAGCTCTCTGGGGGCAGCATCTTTTAAACCATGATGTATGCTTGGGCTGTTGCTAAAAGGCACAGAGCAAACTTCCATCTGTGCTACATTTGAACTGATGTGAGCACAAAGCTTCCTCTGCCAAGCTACTGATGTGATACAGTGCCCTATAAAGTGGCAACATGACTGGTTGCTGTAGGCTGTGCCTGGCTGTGGGAGGGTAAGGTGCTGGCACTCTTAGCCTGTTTCCCCCTGTCCTGCATATCAGTGTTATATTCCTGGACTGCTTCAGCACCAATCTCTCATGTCTCTTGTGATAAGTGGGTTTGCTATTTGTCTGTCTCACTTTTGGGGCTACTCTTCAGTACTTGGACTGATTAGGAGAGAGCAAACTCACTGGCAGGTAGCAGAATGGTGTTGCCGCTGATCTGTTGAAAGTCTGGGTATGATCTGATTTTGATGAGGCAGTCATAGTTTGCCTGTGCCCTACACACAGTACGTGTAAACCTTGCCCTTTTACCTCCCCATGGTAGGATTATCTGCAAAAAACCTACAAGATAGTCCTGAGGTAGTCCTGGGAGCATGTTTCCTTCTGTATACCATAACACAAGGTTTGGTGTTTAAAATAAGGCTAAATTGCAGGCCACTTGTTACTGGGTGGAGGAGGAGGTGCTGAGGAAGCACAGCTGTACAGCTGCTCTATGGCCATGTGCTGCACCCTGGACGTGTTCAATGTCCTGGCAGCTGCCTGGGGTGGCAGAGGTAAGTATTAGACTTGTTGACCTGCTCCTTTATTTCTTCAGTCTGCAGTTGCCTTCACAACACAGGTTTTGTGCTCACAATACGTATTTAGTCCAGGCGTATGCCTTTGATTTAGTCCTTGCTATGACTGCAGTAATCCCTCCTGGATCTGTGCCTGGCAACAGATGTTGCTTCCTTCAGTGTCTGGACTCCATGGCAGGAGTTCAGTTGTTTTGTGAGGGGTATTTACACTGTAGGTGAACACAAAGTAGAGTTTGTTCATAATTTAAAAGCAGAGCTGAGTTTGTAGATTAAGCATGGACATGAACTTAAACCTGCACAAGTGAGAGACTATCAGAGCTCTGGTCTGAGGACGTGAGACTTGGTGATCCTTCTGGAGCAAGCAAAGCAGCACTTCTTTCTAGTGCTATGCACTGAACCACATTTTCTCTCACCTGCTTCTCTTGACCCTGAATGCTAAAGCTGTGTCAGAACTTTTGAGTTGAAACTTCTTTCTTTGCCAGCGGGAAGCTTGCAAACTAGCTTGCTTTGGGCAACATGAGCCACAGCAGTGTTGGGATAGTGGGAGCTGTTCCTGTTGGCACTCCAGAGAATAGACAGCTTTGCTTTCATTTGGATGTGTGGTGCTTCATGTACCAGCTCTTTTCACCAAATGGGCTCCTGCCCCATTTGAGAGAATAATTTAAGCGTTTTCCAGGATCACTGTCCTGTCAGCCCTTTGCTAGGTCAGGCTGTGACTGATGAACTGGAATCCATTTCCCTCATGCAAATAAAACACTTAAGCAAACCACTGGCAGTTGTGGGGCTTAACAGTATCTAGGATGCCTTGTGTGTGAAAGCAGTCTGGTCTAGAAAACTACTGCTGAAATTGAATTCTGAAGTTTTTCTTCCAGCTGGACAAAGGAAGCAGCAATATCTGCTCTTGCCTGAATGAGTCTGCCGTTGAATTGCATTGAAGAAGTCTACCGGCACATGAGATGTGTGCAGGGGGAGTGTTCATGCATTCTCAGCTGAGGCTAGGAGACAGTTCAATCATCTGTGGCAAAGGTGGCATTGAGTCCTGTGCCAGCCTTTACCAAACACCTCACAGGCAGTAGGCAAGACTTAATTCCCAGTACATGCTGCAGAACTAAGCAATCCTTGTACTTCCAGGACTTGGAGAATGCCCCATCCTTGGGAAGCATGCTTGGTGCTAGTAGCCTTGCACTCTGTGTTTTTGCCCTTTGAGTGCAATGTCCATTTTGAAAGCTTAAATCCAGCATTTATCCTGATAGCTTTGTTTCCCCCTGTACAGTAACACCTTTAGTATTGAAAAATGGTGCATTGAGGATACATTACAGAACCTGAGGAAACATAAGTTAAATTTAGAGGTTGTGCTACTAAGTGCTGTGGGTATAAAAGCTGGCACAGGACCCTACAGAGCAGGGAGGATGCAGTTCTCCAGATGCCTTCTCTCCCTCTTTGGTTTTGAATCCTCCCATGACTGCTGAATTGAGCAGTGACCTAGTAAAACCTTTAGCTGCCACTTAGCAGAACAAAGTCACTATCGCTTAAGTCTCCCTTCCTCAGCCAGGGCTCAGACACAAGAAGGGCTGTGCAGCCCTTCTCTGAAGACAAAGCCCTTCTCACGTCTATCAGTGCATTGAAAGCTTTCCCATTCACACTTACGTTGGCATTCTTATCCCTGGAAGGTTAAAGTTCACCAGTTTCCCAAGAAGTTCCTCCATGGACTGTTTTCGGCTTAAAAATTCAGAACAATTCTCCTTTGGATGCAGCTGTTGAGCATTTGTGCCCTTGCAGAGTGGAAGGGAATGCACTGAACTCCCCCACATGCTCCCTGCATTGAGCATGAGTGTTATCTCATGTCTGCATCCCCCTTCCTCAGAGCCAGCCGCTCCTATTACAAAACAAGCACTGTGTACACAATATAATTTGTCTTTTAGTATGAGATTTTCCATTGCAAATATTGATCCGACCACCACCCAATGCTAGCTTGTTTAGACTGGGTCTGGGATTGAACAATCACCAAAATGCTGAGTGCGCCAGGAGGATTTTCAGCTCGGTGTCAGAGTGGATTACAAGCTCCCCATGATGAATGGGGAAACTGAGGGGTGAGGTGCGACTTCTCCAGTCATACTTTTGCTTCACAGAGCCATTGATTTATTCAAGGGTCAAGCCTTGCTCGAACAATCCAAGTGTGTAATCCAACACGCAGGAAATCTCATTCAAGTTTAGGCTGGAATGTCTTCAGCTGTGCTGTGTGTCCATTCACCCTGAGGCAGAGGCTCCGGTAAATTTCACTCAAAGAGAATTGAAGTCAAAGCACTACTTATGCAGCTGTAGCTCGTTCAGCATTACACCTGTTAACACACTGGCTACTTCTCTTTATGTCTGCCTTTATTTGGTGGTTTGGTTGAATTCTGGGAAGGGCAGTAAAGCTGGGGTACATGTGCTGGTTTATGCTTCCAAATCTGGTTAATACTGGCTTTTTTAGATCTGGTAAATAAAATTCCTGCTGCTTTCAAACATCCTCTTAGGGTATCTGTTCCTGCTTCACCTCTACCCCCAGCTGTTTTTGTACCCCCAGTCCTCAGGATGGTATGTGGAATCCCTGGTTATAAACTCAAAGCTGTGCTCCGAGTTCTGTTTGCCTGGTGGTTTTGGATGGTACTGTCTTTCCTCTTAGAAATTTCTGGGATGTCAGCTTTGATTTTTGCCTGATTTTGCTGGGAGGTCACGGTGATTTCTGTTAGAGTTTTGTATCTAAAAGCAAGATTTAGTCTGTGATTTCAGTCAGAATAGAACAACACAGTAAATCTGCCTTTTGGGTCAGTGTGTGGGACAGAATGGCTGCAGCCACATAGACTGTAAATGTGCTCTTAATGGTGCCCCAGCAGCTTCGTGCCAGATCAGGTGTCAGCCGTCCTTTAGCAGCTGGTAGAAGGACAAGTTGAGCCCTGCACCATGTGTAACTGGCTAATTTGATGGAAATATGATTATCCAGCTATTCTAGAAACAGATCAGATTTGCAATGTGCAGGATCCAGGAGTGCACAAATCTGGAGATAACTGTGAGCAAAATGTGAGCTGGCTGCTGAATTTAGGTAATTGCTAGCAAAGAATAGATGATGGCTAACAGTTTGACTAGTTCTTTGCCCTCTCAAGTGAATGCAGCATTGGCATTTTGTTAATAACATAATCACAGGCAGGACACTAATTCCTCTGGCAGAATCTAATTCTCTACACAAGTATTCTTCCTCTACAAAACCCAGCCCATCAGCCCTTGTAGTCCCTTAGCAGCCATTTATTTTCCAGAAGGCAGATAAGACTCAGCATCACAACTTTGTTTCCTTCTTGCTCACTACCTTTGAGTGTAGTTCCTGTTTAAGGACATGGGAGGTACTGGTATTTGTGTGGCTGGTGACTGTTCTTGTGTTCAATGCCCCAGCCCTGCAAGCTGGAGAAGAAGAAAGCCAGAGAAAAGGGATGGTGTTGAGTAGTCTAGGCTGCTGTTCATGCCTGTACAGTTTGTCATGTCCCATCCAGAGTTGTTGCCACTCCACACTGAAGGTTGACAGTGACTTTTCATACTGTGTTTGGATAGCACTGATGTAGAGTCCCCTCTGCTCTCCAAGCCTGCCCCGTTAAGCCATGGCGCAGTGATAGTGCCAGGAGGTTCTGTGGTACCACAAAGTGTGTAAGTTACCCACCAGTGTTGAGGTGTTCCTTAATGCCCACCAGGCTCCTGTTAGACACCCACACCTGGTGCTTGGCTTGTAATGCATCTCCTCTTGGCATCCATGTGCTTGCACTTCAACTACATTCAGTCATCAGTGAGGTATGAGCTGCATCTGGGAGAAAATTAATGGAGAGGAGACTCAGACCACGAGTTCACCTCTTGAGACAGGAAGGAAGCCAAGTAGGAGTTCCTACTGGTTTTGCCTTTATGTACATGATCTGTCACCACTTTGGCTGATGATGTGAGGTTGTTCATACTACAGAGCTCAAGCCAGGGGTGCTCGGGGAGGTGGCAAACACTTCAAACCTTGAACAGTCACTGTGCTCCTGCTGTTGCTACATGCTCAGCCTGGGAAGAGGTTGATTTCTTCCTTTTAGCTGCCCATTTGTTGGAAATGCTGGAAGCTGGTTGGCTCTACAGATCACTGAGCTTGGCAGGAGGCCTGGCTGTGTTGGCTGTCCTAGAGCTCGTTGTCTCTCCCTGTTTCTAGTCTGATACTACTTTGTTGTTACTACTGGCTTGTTGCCTCTTAATATGCAATAATCTGATCTGTGCAGAGATGGACCTCTCCCTACACTTGCAGACATTTCCTGATTAGGTGTGGTTGTCATTGATTAAATATTATTTCATACAGGTTTTCCTGTTCTTCTGCTTAATTGGTAGAAAATGGTAAAAGAGAACAATACACATTTTGATTTTAGTATAAGAGTGCCACTGGAAAGGGCCCATTTCACTTTCCTGTCTTAGCTGAAAATTGAGTAACTTGATTGTGTCAGTTTTATTGCCCAAATGTTACCAAACTGGAGAGGAAATGTTAATAAGGGCAGTGTTATTAGGGCAGTAACCTACAGCTGACCTTCCTGCTTTTCCTACTGGTGGAGGTGGGTAGATGGATGACACCTAAAAAATGTGGGTGTTCTCAGAGGGTGTGGGTATTTCTTGATATCTCTGTTCTATTTGTGACAAGTGCTGCCACGCAGATAGGGCAAACTGAAGAATTTGGCTGATAAGTAGTTCCAAGCCATATCTCGACAATGTGAAGCAGAGGATTCATGAGAAAACGTTGCTTGCTGCTTTTTCATTTCCTGAACAATCTGGAGTTAGCAGGTTGGACCCAAGTGCTGTGATACTGGGGAGATTTTGAAGATTTTCTCTTGCCATTCAACAGTGCTTACTTAACAGAAGAAGAGATTGGTAGAAAGGATATTGCCTTCCTGACTTTAACAGCAAAAATATGGAATGATTTGATGGGAAAGAAACAGCAGCCACCATTCCACCAGCTGTCTGTTGGTGATGTAGACCATGTGGTCCATGGAAGAGAAGATGATCTGCAACAGGGTTTCAGGGCAATCAAGACTGGGCCCAGCAGTGCCTTGTGTGAGATTGGGTCCCCAGAGAAGTGAGGAGTCCTGCAAAAATCTGTGTCCCACATCCTTAGAGAAAGTGCATCTCACTGGTTTTCTTTGGGTGGGGTATTTTTTCCTGTTTAATTAAGATAATCTGCGAAATATCTACCTAAATTTATTTATTTATTGGTTTATTACAGTCTTCTTGTGGAAGACGGAGTGTTCAAGAAGTAAATACATTAAATCTCTTGTGCTTTTGGTTTCCTCTCCTGCTGTAGCTAACAAGGGCTGCTGTGGTTGTCAGGCAACCTCCGCTCATAATGTCCTGGCCAAGCTAAAGCCATTGTGCATCTTTGTGTCACTTCAGGTATGGTCACAGAAACCTCTCCTTCCCTTCCCAGCATGGACAAGCACTGCTGTTCTTACTCTGCTGCCTTCAGTGCCCTCCCAGCCTGTGCTGATGCCAGGGGCTGGGAGCCCTTCAGCCCAGGTGTGGATGTGCTGTGACTGGGAGTGTGGGAAGGACAAGGGCCAGAGCAAAGGCCTGCAGGCAGCCAAAGGAGAAGGGCCTGCAGCAACTTCTGTTCCATTCTTGAAGGAAGAATTTGAAGAAGATACTGCAAATGCCTCTGATCTTCACTGTGTTTCATTGAAGAAAAGATTGCATTGACCATTACAGCTTTTTCTTTTGTCTGAATTTCTCTTGTCTTTCTTGTGTATCTGAGCTGACAGTTCCTCTCTCCTCCATGCCTTTCAGGTAGCAATAAGACTAATTTTCATTGTCTTGATTCAGTTTTAAGACATGAAACTTTGGCAAACAGTAATTCTGCCCCCAGAAATAGTTTGCTCTGATTCAAAATAAATTCAAATCAAACTAATCAGTTTTTAATTTTTTAAACTATCTTGAAATACTGAAAAGGGAAGACTGGCAGAAGCTATCCATCAATCCTTTGTACAGTACAGTAACTTACAGTAACTTAGCTGGAAACAAATATCAAACTAGAAAGACTGATAGAGCTGAAATCTGCGAAATACAGCAAACATGCACAGTGCAAGCATCTCTGAGGAGGTTTTGTTGAAGAATGAGCACATTAGACGTGCCTGGAAAGAACCCAGGATGTTCCTGTGGCAGAAGTTGCAGAGGTGCAGAGGCTGCAGGCAGGAGATGGAGCCAGAGCAGCCTGTGGGCTGTGCGGGTGCAAGGGAGGCTGCCCTGCTGACATTGCTGGGGGAGGAAATTGGCAATTCTCTGGTGCTCAGAGGAGAGCAGTCAGGGCAGTGCAGCACTGCTGGAGGCTTGGATTAGCTGCTGTTTGTGTTGCTGGGTTTTTAAACTTCATAATCCCAGAGAGGTGTTAGGGAAACCTTCCAGCCAAGGCAAAAGCAAGCTGTGGGCCCATCATCTGTCCCAGAATCCAGTGCAAAGCAGAGCAATGGCTAGCATGGATTTCATTGTGTTAGGAGATGGTTGTGATGTGGAGTGCCTTGAGTCTTCCTACTAGGGATGTGTCCCGGTCCTTCAGATGCTCCCCTCTGGCTGCATTCACTCTTTTTTGTATTTTCATCCATGACTGATAGACCATCCTCTGTCAAAAGTGCCAGCATGGCCTGTGCACGGAGAGAAAGGGATCCATGGCAGAGAACGTGGCTGTTGTGACCATAAGGGTGGTTCCCAGGCTGGCTGGAGACAGGCCTCCATCCTGGAGAAACTGCACTTGCTTCTGTGATCTTTTCTCTTTGCACAGTTGGAATGTGGGCAGGATTTTCCTCCCAGGATCGCCGAGCTTTGAAACACCGCTGGCAGCACAGTGTGCGGAGGGAGGACTGAGCCAAAACATGCAAGTCCTAATCCCTCAGGAGTGAAGATGGTTTTTTCAGATAGTTTAGGCCAGGAGAATAATGGGATGAGGCAGGAGCAAGGGAGAGAAAAGCGTGGTCAGTTGGTTATTTCCTGACTGGTAGTTTTAGAAAACATTATTATTGGGATGCCCTTGGTCAGCTGAAGCAGACCTTGTGTGCTGATTGTTTTCAGTAATAGAATACTTGTAAAGTCTGAGGACTGGGGCTTCTTTTCATCAAAGCTTTTCAAGATAAGAGCCTGGCACGAAGCCTCGCTGCCCATTCCTTTCTGCTGTCCACCAGCCGTCCTCATTTTCTGCAAGGACAACTACAATGTCTCCTTCACTGATGTCCAGTTCATCCACGTTCTGGAGGAGACAGGGAAAAGAAATGTAATTAGCCTGAGAGCACAGGAGGGCCCAAGCTTGTGTGTGGTGGGTTTTTTTTTTAATCCTACTCTTCATCAACAGTCTGCCAATGTCCTTCTGGTTTTGAAATACCAGACAGTGAGGGATTAAGCATTTTGGCTATTTCCTTAAGATACTCAGATTTCCCCAGCCTCCATGGTATCTCTTCCTGCACAACCTGATGGTTTTATCACTGGGGAAGTCCAGAAAGGGTTAAACACCACTCTCCTAAACCAGCTCACCATGACCTGCATAGTCTGCAGGTGTTGCTAAATAAAACAGAGCACAGCTTAATTCCTAAGGGGGATAACAGTGCCTCTGCTAATCCATGCCTGAAATAGGTCTCTCAGTTCCTTTAGCAGGGAACAGCAGTGACCAGTGGGGGACAGTGACTCTTGGACAGCTGTGACTTTCATCCCCAGACAAATGCAGTAGTTGCAAATAAGCTCTCTCTGAGCTCCCAGGCTGCCATCGGTGTTCAGTGGTGCTGTCCTATTTTCCACAGGAAACCACTTTGCTGCCTACAGTGTAGTAAATAGAAAACAGGCTTCCAGAGATGTTTGAGGTGTCAGCTAAAACTAAATTTAATGTACCTGAGTAGGTAAGAATAGACTCAAAAAATGAGTGGCTTCAATGTACAGTATACTAAAGGTAGCAACAGGCTCTTTTCTCAGCAGGGAATATCCCTGTGTGGCACAGTTTTCAGGGACTCCTGGAGTAACGAGGTGATCCAGTAGTCTCCTTAGGGGAACTGCCATTAACAGTGAGGTGCTTTCAGCTGTGCTTGCATGAAATTTCATGTAAATAATAAAGTTTAAAATGAAGCAAAAAAACCCTCCAATGTCAAATAAAAAGTGTTGGGATACTGCTGTACCTAAGGGAAAGTGTTCCTTTTGAGCTTTTTCTCTGTTTTTATCATTTATCTGGCTATCTATTTTGTCACTGTCACATTTCTTCAACGTTGGCTGTTTGTGGCAGGTCCCTTGGTGTGAGGCTCTCTCTGCACTGAGGTATAAGACCTCCTGGATGCCGTTTCTTCTGCTGATCTAAAGCTAATAAAAGGAACCTTAAAACTGACATGTAAAGCAAGTGGAGTTAGAGTCCAAGTTCTGGAATCCATCTGAATTAGCATAAATTTATAACCATTCACAACCTTTTACTAATGGTGTTCTGCCTAGTTAGGACTGGAGTCAAGGAGAGTTCAATATCCCAGTTAAGGATCTCTTTAACCTCCCAGGTTGTTCCCTTTAACAGTTTTTGTTGGCAGATGAACCAACTCCATTGTGATTCTGCAGCTTGCAACATGGAAATACAGGGAAAGAATATCCTTTGTGGAATTCTCTCCTCTCTAGCATGGAGAACCAGCATGCTGAACTGGAGCAGGACATCTGGATCACGTCCCTGGCTGTAAAATTATGGTAACATCTCCTACACAGAATTACACAGATGTTTCAATCAGTATAATTTATTTTAAATATGACACTATGAGGTATTTATTTGGAAGCCTTTTTTTACCTGAGCTGTGTAGTCATAAAGTACTCTGTAGTCCTGTGATGACGTGATCCCAGCTTTTTCATTTACAATAATGGATGCATAGACTCCGTCTGTTCTCTCTGCAAGGGGGGGGGGGAAATAAGGAAGAAATACCCACCACAGAAAGAAAGAGTTCAGTTGCTTATAAATGCATGAGATCATATGCAAGAGTTCACAAATACAAAGGTTTCTGTTCTCTCTCTGCCTGGAGATGTACATGTATAGAAAAGCTGCTGTGAACTCTAGGTAAAGTCTTGCACAAAAACTGTCCCCCATTGATGGGATGACAATACACCCATTGAGCTTCATGGGAGGTCAGAAAGTGGCTTCAGCCTCAGTTTGGGAAAAAGGTTTCCCCTGGTAAAACACAATCCAAGTCATCCAAGGAGGGAAACACTGATTGAAAAGGTTTAAAAATGTTGCTGCTGGGGGTAGCAGTTCCATAAAATTCTAGCAGTTCCATGGCTCACAGAGGACTTTTCCCCTTGAGAAGAATGGAAAATACTGTGCCAATGGGTCACCAGACATTTTCCAGTGGTTTACATAGTTCTCACATAGCTATTTGTCATGGACATAACTTTTTTTGCAGATGTTTTGTTTTGATCCAGCTTGTTGTAATTAGGGAAACTTCTCATTTCTTCCCAGCATCTGTCTGGGAGCTTCCCCTGCTGAGCAGCAAATGCTGCAAGAGAGAGTCTGGGCTGTGTTTCTGGGTGCCCAAGCAGGCAGGTCTGTCAGAGGCACTTGATTTTAAAGGTGTTTGAAAACAACTTTTCTTTTGGTAAGAACTAGAGTTAAAATGCTTTTGTTTACTTATCAAACCAATAAAAATGTCATAAACTGTTACCTTCTACATAGTCAAAATACTGTGTTTTAAGTATCATCTGATAAATTCCGAATTACAAGGATTACAAGACAACACTGTACCTGTGAGGTGAGATGAATACTTGTATTCATAAGCCATGTGCCTGGTGTGTTAAAATTTTTTTGTATTCTCTGGGGCTTTTTAGTGGGTAGTTATGCTTCACAAGGAGAAAACTCCTATCTATGTCAGACTGCTGCTCTGAATGTACAGGCCCCGCCTGCCTAGATAGAGGTTTTGAAGAATCTATGGGTTATTTGGCACTTTAAACTGGGAAATTTCTTTAATACACATCCAAGCAAAATTCATTTCCAGACTACTCTTGCCTGCCAACATGTGAATATCTGCTGTAGATTTCTGCTCCATGTCAAAGCCTGGTTCAACAACATGATCTAAAACAAACACATCTGGTAAACTGATTTCCTGCAGAGCATACCCAGAGGAGGGGCTGAAGGAGTGGCAGTTTCCGTGTTGTTTTTGCTGCTCCCATGGAGTAGTTCAGAAAATCTGCAGGATCAAGAGAAGCCAAAAGCAAAATGAGTGAACAGGCCTGGGTATGAGCATTCCTTCATCTCAGCTCTCTGACTCAGCCTTCCCTCCATCTGATTCACAGAGTAGATGTCGCCTCTTTCCATGGCTTTCTATTTTCTTTTATGCTGAAGATATATTTATCTTCCTTGAAAATGTATTTTTAAAAATGCAGCAGACTATTGAACCATTAACTTCACTAAATTGTGCATGAAATGCAACAGATAATATTTTTTTGTAGAGCCGAAGGCTCATGGTGTGAAACTCCAATTATTTCACAATGTTAAAATGATGAAAATTGTCAGTTGCTTATAAGAGATTAACATCTCTTTGTGTTTAAAGAAAACCCTGATACAATTTAAAATACAGACCTTGTGTAACAAGCCTTTCTAAAAGCTGTGGGTTTAAGTGAATTTTTATTTTAATCTATCCCTAGTTATTTCCTGTATCACAGCTGGGTACTGAAGACTAAGTAAAGTGAGAAAATGGGTTAGGATTCTCAAGCAGAGATAGAAATAGCGTTGCATGCTTAAGGCATATTTAATGGGTCTGATTTTTCAGCTAGCAAACATTCAGTTTTTCTGGAAAATGGATATCCTATCTCAAGAGTTCCTGAAAGACTCAGGCTGAGCCTCTCTAGGCTCTTTGCCCATGCTGCTCACAGTTGAGTTCAGAATGGCAGTACAGTTGTCTTATGTAACTGCACAGGATGCAGCATTGAATTCATTATTAGGGAAGATCCAGTTTCCAGCTGAAAAAGTATTGTGTATGAAACCCTGACCAGCTCACTGGCAAGGCTGGACCACATTTCAAATGGGAGATCACTGCTTGCTTCCTGTCTTTGCCATGTCATAGGGCTTGTTAAATTATAAATCTCTTCTGCTTTAATCGTGATGCCCCATTGTGAATTTGCCATTTTAGTATAAAATATTTAAACCAATAGAGCCACCATGCTCTTCTGCTGCTATAACTGCACTCATGTTCTAACATTTACCAGCAGAAATGGATCAGAATAAGGAAAATTGCCTCCCTAATTATCATGGTTTTTCCGCCCTGTGTTTTCCCCCTTTGATCCAGATAAGGAGAGCAGCTCTTTGTTCTGTTTAGCTGAGTGGTGCTGTAAGCATGGAAGAATTGCCCCAAAGGACAGCTCTCCCAGCCCTTGCTCCCAGCCAGATTCACCTTCACCCTCCCTGGAACAAACTGGTTTTGTTGCTATGTGCACTGACTCAGTAGGAAAGAGGAAATGAGTGACTGCTACCCATTGCTGGCCGAGTAATTGTGTGATGAACTCATCCCCTGTCCCTCTTCCCACTAGGGCATGGCAAAATTACCCCGACTCCATTTTAATACCTTTACTTCTTTCTCAAGTCACATTTTACTGATACAATGAAGGAAGTAATCACTTTCTATGTGGTGTTTTGTCCTCATGCGTGGCTGTGGATGTGGGGAAATCCCCGTTGTGGGAACCGCCCTTTGCCACTCACCTCTTCATCATCCCGCAGGACTGGGTGGGGCTGCTGCTGCGCCTGTTGTGCTCTGTGCTGTAGTAATTCTCGTACCCTATGGCATCTGCAACAGGGCCATAAAAATGAGATGTTCAAACAGGAAACAGTTTTCTCCCTAACAGAATGTGACCTGGGGCTGGAGCACAACTGCAGGGCAGCACCTCTCTGCCCTTGCCTGGAATGTGGCTGGAGCAGCTCAGGGCAGCCTGGGGCTTGACAAGAGCCGTTCCAGTGGCTGTAAACAGTGGCAAGGCACCCTCAGCCTGAGCTGAGGCCTAAGGGCCCCACTGGAAGACCTGTGACTGCCCTAATGAGGACAGCAGTTTCCTCCATGGCTGTTTCTTCCATTGCCTCAAAGCTCAGGATTTAAGGGGCCAGAGTATGGTCATTGTGAGCCCTAAACTGTGCTCATGATAGAATTTACTGCAGCACATTTTGTCTCTTTTTTCCTCAATGTATCCAGTCAGGATTTTTTGTCGGATCTGGGGAGATTTCTGAGTGTTATTGCCTGCAGCAATAACGAGCAATTTCCTGGTGTGTACTTGTGTGTTTCCCCACCTTTCATAAATCCCCCATCCGTCTCCTGAGAGTTTATTTGCTGTTTACCCAGAGATACTTGGGTTTTGTTTTCTCAAACACATTTAGGTTGCAGTTCCTTTGCTCTCCCCTATGGTGTCATTAAGGGTGAAATTGAGACCATTTCCAAGTGTAACTTTACAAATGAGATAGTTACAGATGGATTTATTTGTCATCTCTGAGCTCCCAGGGCAGTTCCTTATAGCTGGTGGCCACACACCCTTTCTGCCTGCTCGGTGTGAGACCCAAGCAAACATGAGTGAAGCCTGTGATAGTGTTTTATCTCAGCCCTGATACCAGCAAGTATCTTAAGAAAGACATTGGACTTGGGCCAAAGGTTATGTTGACATTCTCACACTGCATCAGCCAAGCTCATAAACAGAGCAGGCACGTAGAGCTAGAGACTGGGAAGAATCCCTACAAATGAGACTCACAGTAATTAGGGAGCTTTCTGACCAATTGAAGGGTCTCCTGTTGCCCTTTGCATTCTGACTTTGGTGCAGTTTCCAGTCTAGAGGGCATTGTAAGATTGGGTAGAAAAGGAAGTGAGCAAGACCATCAAGAACATTTGCCCAGGAAGAAGGTCTTCTGCCACAGAATGCAAAATTACATGAGGGTTTCCTCCTGCATTTTGTGAATAATAGCACAGATCAACAGCTCACCATGTGCTACAGTGCAAACTCATTAGCCAGAGCTGTGGAGGTATTAGGATATTGCTTCCAGAACATGTCATCTTCTAGAACGTGGCAAAAATAAAAACAACAAAAAAGCAAAACAGGTTTTTCTTTGCCTTTCATAAAGCTCGCAAGGGTTTTTTCCATCTAGTTCTTATTAGAAATTACTCTGACAGAGCCAAGAGCTTTTTGTAGAAATTTCCTAGGTGACTGCAAATAACAAATCTCAAATAGGAAAAAAAAACCCCAAAACCTGAAAACAACAACAAAAAACCTAGCTGAGAATTACACATTTCTTAGCATACAGACGTTGTTTCACACTGTTGCAAGGCACAGTTCTCCTTTCTGCCACTGAAAATGTAATTTTTCTGGGGTAAATTCTCCTGTATCAGTGAATTTAAATCCCCTAAGTGAAGAAGAATAAACTATAGCAGCAAAATGGCATCCAGTGCACCAGTATCAATACATTAGTTTTAAAAAATTCCCCGAATCCCAATTTTAAGCATCGTAAGAGTAATGGCAAAAAGGCTGAGTGAAAAGCAGGCCTCGGGTAACTCAGTGCTGAGTTAGTGGCAGCACCGAGCTCTGCTGAAGAAGGTCTCGGGGTGTGATTCCTGCCAGCTTTGAGCTCTGCAGTGAAATCAAAGGGGTGGAACTTGTTCTTGTACAAGATAATTACCCCAGGGATCAGGCCTTCACACTGCTGATTTTGTACCTGTACAGCTCCTAGCATGGAAGGGTTTCATGTAACTGTCTTGTGTTTCCTGTTGAAGTACTCAGGAGTGGTTTGTGTCTGGCCATGTGGCACATGAGACAGCTCCTTTCCTGCAGAGTGTTTGGAGAACTCTTACCCTGGAGCAGCAGGTTTTCATTTTACAACTGCTCTTGCCTCATGCTGGGTTGATCTCCATTTCAGCTCAGAGGTTTTGAGCATTGAAGTCCAAGGAAAAGGCAGCTTTGGCTTCAATGTGCAGAGCCTGTGAACCTGACAGCAGTTCTGTGTGCTGGGACAAAGCCAATTTCATTCAGAATTTCCCCCAGCCAAAGTCTTGGTTTATGCAAACAACTTTTTGAGAGCGGAAAATTTGTTATTCCCCATTGGGCATGGGGAACAGAATAGCAAACTGGGTCTTCTCTGTGCTCCAAATGAAGAGGCAGCACCTCTGTCAAGGGTGCAGCTACGTGGTAGGTTGGCTCTGTCTTCTCACCACTGCAGGAAGCTGAAGTTGCCATTTCTGCAAGGCAATTTGGCACCTCCTTAGCAGTGTCAGTTCAGCTGTACTGTGAAATGAGCCTGGCTGCAAAGCCAAAACAAGTTTTTTCTTCTTTGGAGGGTTATTTTTAAGCTGGATCATTCTGCTATCCCACTTAGAGCACCACACAGGCAGCGACAGCAGCACCGTGTGGGGGAAGTGAGCCGTGGCAGGTGGGAATGAAAAGCTGGAGCAGAAACTCCTCCAGCTGGTTTCACCTCCAAAGGACATGTACTGCACAAGCCATCTGACAAGATCAGTAGGAATAATTACCTGGAGGTTGTGTTCCTGTCATTTTTGTCTTAATGAAGTAGTCTATGTCTGACTCTACAACACAGTTCTCCAAGCTGACCCGAACCTCTTCATACAGCTACAAAACAGAATCCAAGAGTTTAATTTAACTTTTAACATTTCACGTTGAATTAACAAATAATGCTCTCATAGTAATTATCCCCTTAAAAAACACTTTATACTTGGTGCGTGTCTGGCCTGGCTGATCTTTAGCCTGACCCCTGCACCAATGTTCTTGTGAACACACCTGTTTGTGCTCTGGATAGTCTTTAAAGAGAGGACAAAGGCAGTCCAGGACTTTTCAATGCAATAAAGAAATTAATAGCAGGAAACAACCATTCAAAGTCAAATCTAGTGTATTCTTTACATCTTCCACTTTTGAGGCTGTGACTGGATGCCTTTTTTGGAGCTGTGTCAGAGCCCAAATACACTCAGCTGAGTGTTTTGGTAGCAGGAAGCATTCCCCAGCAAAGCAAGGAGGACAGACGTGAGTGCCCCCAAGCGTGACACAGACTGTCTGCATGCAGACATGCATCTGGATTTCATCTGGAGAGAACAGGAATGAGATCCGCCCCCGAGGCAGCGCTGCAGGGCAGGGCGGGGCAGGCTGTACCTCATCATCCTTCACACACTGCAGGGACAGCTGATTGCAGTGCACCCACAGCGAGTTCCGCAGGATCGTGATGCGGTCGCACTCCTGGAGCTGGAAGACCTAAAGCCAAACAGGAAACGTGATGTAGCCTCATGGTCCTGAGTTATTTGCTTTGCAGGCTAGGGCAGGGCTGGGGATGCAAACCTATGCTGAGGGTACCATTGTAAAGGATGTTTTTTCAGTTGGTGGAGAAACTACATCTACTGTTTGTGCTCAAAAATTTGTTCTTATTTGTTGCACCAAATTAAAGTTATATTTTAAAGACAAAAACTAAGCAGGGGAGAGGAATCCAGATGTGCATTTGACTGCTACGCCTGCTGCTGAGGATTTCAGAGTCAGGTCCCTGTCTGCCCATCACACTGAAATCTTGATGTTTAACAGATCAGTTGAGTACTGGCAGGAAAGGATTGTATTTATGTTAGAGGTAGAGCCAAAACTATCCCCTTCTGCCATCCAAAATGTCTCTCTAAACTTTTCTCTCTTGAAAGTACTTGAGGCTCTCTGGAGTTGACTCTGCATATCAAAGGTTATTTTTGTGGTGAAGAGAAGGCATTTTTCTGCCTTCAGTTACTCCCTTCCTTCATCTGTCTGGCTCATGTTGCCGCCTTGCTTAGGAAGAATGAAGGGGGCAGAGAGAGAAGTGTGAACCGATTTGGGGGAAGAAGCAGATAAGCTCTTTCTTTAAAAACTTTTAAAAACCAAATCACCCTGATCTCTACATTATGCTGTTAAAAGTAGAATAAAAAGTAGAACAAAGTCTTGGTTTTCTATGAGGTGTGAAAATCTCAGATGCTTCCAGCCATCTGTCTCCATCTCTATTTGCTAGTAATTATGTCCAGAACACCACAAATGTGTACAACATTCAGCAGAACAATCAGCTGGGTATGCTGCCTGCCATCTAATAACTTACTGACTAAAAAAACCCAGAAAAGGGAATCTGTCAAGGGAGTAAGCTGCTGTGGGGGCTGGTTTCTGAGAGTAAAAGCTTTTAAAGAGAACCTGCAAGGTGGAGAATGAGTATTTCAATACTTGTTCTGAACAGAAAGCCTGTGGCACTCAAGGCTGCTGAAACAGCACCAGAGCCAATGGGGAATTTCTCAGGTAAATGGTGTCCTGTCAGGAAATGCAGTTAATCCAAGAGGGAAATGTAGTGGCTGGGCTTTTAAGCCCTTGTCAGCACCCAGAAAAGCACAGCTGGGTGTTGTGTTTGGCACATCCCTCATGCTGCTGGGGAACCAGGGCATTCCATGACAGTGTGGCACAGCCCCTGTGACAAAGGCCACCCCAGTGCTGCCACATGCCAGCCAACACTTTCAGGCTGTGGTTATCCAGCACTCCATTAGAGATCCAAGCAACCCCATCACTTCCAGATTCCCCACTATGCAGCCACAAGTGTAGGATTTTAAGCTGCTTTTTGTACTAATTGCTAGGGGTTTAAAAAAACCCCAAAGAGTATCAGTTCTTCTCTCTACAAGCACTTTTAAAAGAAGGCATTAAAGATGCCCTTCCTTTATGAATGGCTGTTTGCATTAAGCAGTGGGCAGGTCATAAGCTCTGTGGGCTGGTCAGGATTTAGCCATATGGGACAAAAAAGAGTGTGAGGTTGTGGAATGCTTGAGGTTTATTGGCTTTTTAAGAAGGGAGGAAATGTGCATCTCTGGAAGTCTGAGGCTTGGCAGAATATCTGTGGAAATGTCTGTGCCAGTTGTGGGGCTTTTACGTCCTCTCAGATAGGGAATACTTAAGAGGAAGTAGAGAACTGGAAAGGTATCCTCCTGGCATTTTATTTTATGTGGAAATAAAGCCTGCAACAAGTAAATGTAGCAAAATCAGACTTCACCAGATGGGCAAATGTACCTGAAGGATTACTGTGATCAAACGTGTGGCTGATTTGGATGCCAACCAGCTCCTGTAAATTGTTGTGCAAAACTTAATAGCCAAGTGCAAATCTTTACTTGTCCATCCTCAGTAAAATGGAGATAGACACTTCTCTACCACCACCTTTCAACTGAAGGATTATTTCGTGACAGAGGACAAATATTCTTGCAGGTGAATTTAAAGTGCTATGAAGCATAAAGAGTGACTGGGGAATGTACCAGTTCATGTATTGCTCCACCTCTCCCACCTTTGCACTTATTCCCCTCTTTTATTTTTACATAGCTATGCTGACCATGCAAGGAGAGTGTTAGTGAGACAGGAGCAGCTATGTCTAAATAAGCTCTAGCTTTTGCAGTAATTTTGCAAAGACATCTGCTGAGACTCCACATAAAGCAAACAGCAAAACCCTTGGGATGATATTTCAGGCCTTAGACTGAAATCTTCAATCGGATAAAATAAAGAATGTGCAAACATCACTGTAAAAGTCAATGTTTACCTCGCAGGTTTTGATATGTTCCTGTTCCCACTCTGTCCTGATCTTATCCAGCAGCTCGATGTTCTGTTTGTACACATTCTCTGTAAACACAGACACAGAACAGAAATGCAACAGTCAGGGGAAAAGTGATACAGCCTTTCTCTCTTTCGTCCTATTAGGCCTTTCCTGTGATCCCTACACTTCAGGCCTGTGGTTTGCTTGAGAATCACAAGAATATGTGAGTTTGGAACCGGTGGGGCACAATAATTATTGGTTTTTTTCTTTGTAGCTATGTACTAGAGTAAGGATTCTCTCTCTGTGGTTTGCAGATCATTTATAAACTTTACAGTAGGGGTAATACAACTCAGACATGAAGAGCCTGGACCGTGCTTGGGCACCGAGCATCCTTTAGGCTCTTTCCATTCCAAGCCAGCCATTCCAGGTAAGCCATGGGATTTGGGGTAGGCTATTCTATGAGTAGGGAGGGACAAGCCTGAGCTCCTGAGCCAGCTCAGGTGTGTGCTGGCCTGGCCTTCTGGGCATTCACACGTTTGTGGCTGGAGATCACTACTGTGCTCAGGCACACGGGGATGGAGGATCTGATTTGGGCTGTCTTGGGGCAATTTGGGTGTCTGCTGTGCTTTCAAACTTGCTTCAAGAAGAGCTTTTCTTTCCTGGGTGAAGTCCCCAAAGGAAGTCTTCTGTAAATTCTTTAATGCTAGCAGGAGACTGGCATTTTCACAAAGGGGAGTGAATGCCAATGACTGTCAGGTTGCTGTTCTTTAGAGGCTTCTTCATTAATCTTTGGGTAGGTGACCTTGGGAACCCTGACAGCCTGGGTGATCTGGATGTGTTCTATCAAAATCCTGTGCTGGTGGATCTTTGCTGAGAAGAATCACAGTTCAGCTGCAAACAGCATCACCTGCTTCATTTGCCGCGTCTCTGCATTGCTTGGCTTTGTTCTGGCTCTGAAACAGGAAAGAAACGCTCCAAATTAATTCCTGACATATTCTTGCCTCTGCCCCAGTTTCTTGTGCTGCCTTCTCTCTTTTCCCCTCCAGGGGAAAGGCTCCAATTTGCAAGCACTTCCTGGCTGTCCCCCCTTTATGCAGGTTCTGCTGAAAGTGTGCTATGGAGAAGGGACCAGGATTTCCCAGGTGCAGCCATAGATCCAATGACTTCAAGGGAAAGGTTTCCATTCAGACATCCCTGCCAGAGGAGCTCAGAGCCAGCATGATCCAGCCTGAAGCTGTGCCTGCTGGCTGAGTTGTTTTTTCTGAATTGTTTGATGTGCTTTTCTAATAGATATTTATAAGCAGAAATAAATGGCAGTTAAAATTCTTCATCTTTCAAGCTCCTCATGCAGTACTCAGATGAAAAGCACACGGCTTTTAAAATGCATTGCAAATGCCAGATTATTTCCCATAACAACTCAGAAGCCTAAAAGCGAAATTCACTCTAAGTAGAAGTTCTCTGTTTTAAAAACCTGCAGCTTTTAGCAAATGAGAAAACAGCCATCACTGAGAGGTCTGTACTCACAGGTCTGTCAGCACAGATGGTGATGACAGCACAGTAATGCACAGCTCTAGACATCAGTGTAATACATTCTTCTATCCTGCCCTTGAAGACAAGGCTCAGGTAGGGGTTCTTATGATCATATTCCTCATCACAGCTGGCTGGGAGTAAGCTGGGAACAGAAGCTTCATTCTTATTTGCTTCCTGGCCCAAACTGTTTGCAAATGCTGAGCAGAATTAAACAGCTTGTGAGCTGCCTCTGTGCATTCCCAACGTGCTGGCATGTGCAGGGAAGAAATGGCAATGGAGCACCCTGGGATCCTTCTGCATGAAAGGAGCTGGGTCAGGTTTAGCTGCCATTGAAGCTGGGAAATGTTCTGCTGTCATTTTGGCAGGGCCAGGATTCCATCCCCTCTTTGCAGCTAAGCTGCAGGGGTTTGCTCATCAAAGATCAGGGAATGCTGGAAATAAAATGTAAAGATCTGATGCTGTTTTTAGAGTCTCCACACCACCACCCCCCCACACTCCTTGAGATGATTTTTGATTCTTTTTGCTTACACTGCGCTGCTTTTTATCCAGCCAAAAGGAGTTCATTTATTTTGTTTTCTCCATCTGTTTCACTGTAAAATGTTCCATTAAAAGTTAGTGAATTGTCAGCTACAAGTATCAAGACGATGCACTGAAGGACTGCAGTGCCTTAATTTCCAACAATTTATTTTTGAGTGTGTAAATTTAGTTGAAATTAAACTCACCATAAGGAGAAAAACGTTGAGGAAAAATACACATTTTATTGTAAGATCCTATGCCTGCTAAGTGTAAGAGACCAAAAGGCAAAACTAACTGCCTGACATATATTTGTTTCTTTTTCTTAATGAATCATTTCAGAGAAAAATCTTTTTCAGTTTCCTTTCAGGATTCATAGAGCAATTGGATCACAGCCTGGGATAAATTAATTAGATAACTTGGTCCCCTCCCAGAGGATTCCCTGGGGGTAATTTGAAGACAAAGCAGCCCCTGGCATCCTGCAGAATGGGTTGGTTAACTGTATTCCCTTGTACCTTGAGAAGGTAAAATAAACCCCCCAGTGTTCCTGTGGGCAGCACTGGCATCTCTGGTACCTTTTCTGTTTGCTTCTGGTTGCCGGAAGCGCTGGTGCGTTCGAAGGACTGCTCGGCCTCGTCAGCCTCCCTGCACTTCTGCTCGTAGCTCTTCTTGGACTGGGTGGAAATGAAATAAATGTCAGGGTCTGGCTGGGGGAACAAGGCTGGCTTCCCCCCACAGTGATGTTCCAGACACTTCCTCGTTTGCAGTTTGGGGGAGCAAACCCAGTTTGGGCAATAGAAAAAATCCCAATGACACCGTAGGGAGGTAGAAAAATAGAAGTGAAACATTGGAATGGGGGCTGACAGCATGAATTGTATCCTTTTCCTGCAGCCCTGAAATTGTTTGCTTTGTGCAACTGCAACTCCCTGCAGAGGTCAGGAATGCACAGGTGCTCTACCCACTACTACCATGGGGCATCTGCCCAAGCAACCACAGAGAGGTGAAACTGGGAGCCCACGTTCCCGGGGTGGCCGGGCCGTGGGTTGTCATGTGTTGCCTTGGCCATTGCTCCAAGCTGGGAGGAAGAGCCAGCACCCCATAGACAACAGTCTTGGTGTAGTTCTCAGAAGCAAGAGAAATCTTTATTTGCACCAAAACATCTCTGTATCTTAGAGATGCACTTATAACAAGTACATTTCAAAAAAAAAAATTGTTAATACACTTCCAGCTGTAGCACTGACAGGTCTGCAACTACTTTCTTTTAGAGGCAGTTGCCCATTGGAAACCAAACCCAGCTGCCTGTAGTTTCTGTTGATGCCTTAAGTTTCAGCTTTCATATTTTTTAGATTCTGTACTGCCTTAATGTGTAACTCTGAACTTCATTTTATGTGTCAGTAAGTTCTCTTCACAGGGTAGTCAGACAAAACAATCTTTTTCCAGCTTGAGAACCAAGGACAGCTGTTAGAGCCTCAGGCCCAAAAGCATAAATGACGGTGAATTGAAGAGAGCAAACGAGGATGGGACTTTATAACCTGGAGCTGTAATTGGGCAATTAACCCTGATATGTAAATGGACCAAAACACAGAAGTGTGAAAACTCGTGACCAGTTGTGCATCTCGCATCCATCATGGCTCCCTCACAGGCAGAGCCCTGGCTGGGCTCTTGTACTGCTTGAGGTGTATCCTTGGAAGGCCTTTCAATAAATACCTACTTTATTCCTTTAACTCTGTCCAGCCTCTGTTCCAGGGCAGCCTCTCTCGGCATCGCTGTACCTGCAAGCTTTCCAGCTGGAGAGGATTCCTCTTGCCTACAAGATTCCTTCACTGTTCTTAAAATTGTACTTACACACACTGAAAAATTGTCTTTACTCTTCTAAGTACCCTTGCCTAGAAAGAATGAAATCCTGTTTGAGCTGGGGCACCATTCATCCTGTGTTAACCTTCTGGAGACTTTTCAGTGGGTGCAGCAGGGAAGATCAGCTTCCTCCTCACAACAGGAAAGATATCTTTCCTCCCTCACACACTCTTGCACACTCACACAGCTTTGAGTTTCCTTTAAACAGAGGTACAGGTGATACAGATTCTACTGGAGCCAGTTTGCATCAGGAGACCTGCCCAAGCCCTCCCTGCTTACCTCCATTGTTTTCTTATAATGGGAGAGTTTGCTCTTCTGCATCCGCTCCAGTGCAGACTCGTACTGTAAGAAACACACACAGGTCAGCATTTCTTCCTTTGCACTTCTTCCTCCCCTTTCCAGCAGCAGAATTAGGAGAACCAGAGTCAGGGCCTTTCTATAAGCCACCTCCCTGGGGGAAAATTACTTCACTCTGCTTTTATAAATGACACAGAGAGCATCAAAGTGCCAGGTAAAAAAATAATCCCAGATAATTCTGCTTCAGTTGTTTCCATTAATAGCAGAGAGGACACTGCTATTAATTTTCTTCCTCTCTCTCTCTTTTTTTTTTTTTTTTTTTTTTTTTCTTAAGGATATGAAATACTGCAACACTCAGACACAGTGGGCTCTGCCAGCAGGGTTCCCTTGCTGGTGCCAGAGCTTGATCCCACATCTCTGCAGACCAGACCGCTGTCTCACCCACATGAGCACAGGTGGTTGTCCATTTTCAATCCAAACAATTCCTGTCTCTTTTCTATTCCACTGCTTCTGGCAACTTTATGCTCAGTGTGATTTGATTTCCATGCTGGAGTCACCTGGGCAGTGTTGGAAGGACAGTGCTGGATTCTCTGCCATGGCTTTAGTTGTGAAATGCCCAGCTTTATGTGACAGTGAGACATGCTCCTACTGGCAAGGCATGGCTTTCTTCAGGGGGACTTTTGGTCCTTTAATATTCACATTCTGCTCAAGCAAAACTCTCTCCAGGGCTACCCAGATGCTCGTTTCACATTGGGCACAGTCCTGAGACAGCTGCATTACAATACAAATCAAGAGGGAGGTTACCAAAACTGCTGACCACCATCCAGCATGTCTAATGTTGGCTTCCTCACAGCCACATGCTGGACAGAGAAAAAAGCTTATCTAAGACTCCAAAGCAGCTTTTTCTTTTTTTCTCTTTCCCTTTCTCTTTTTTCTTTCTCTTTTTCTCTTTTCCTTTTCCTTTTTCCCCAGGCCCCTCTAACTGTTCCCAGTCGAGTTACAGGCTTACAGTTCTCAGCAGGAGAGAGCCTCTCTGCACATCCCAGTGGGAAAAGGAATGAGGGGCAAACACTGATGAACGTGGTGCCCTCTGTCTCTATTTTATTTTATTTTTATTGCCTTATTTGCTTCATCAGAGCACTGCCAACCTCAAAGCTCAGTAGCAGCACTGGTTTCATCCACTTTCATATTCAGAATTCTTTCTATTCCAAGTTCCTGTGTGTCAGGGGCTTGTAGACACAAGGTTTTTGTGGCACCAGATACTAGTTATGTGCATTTTCACCTGTTTAAAATTAGCAAAGAAAGGAATGTTTATTTTACTCCTCCATCACTCATTGCTGTCAGAGTTAAGGGATGGTCCTGTCTTTGTCTTCAACCCCACGGACCCAGAGAAGGTGTGAGAGTAGTCACTGCTGTCTCTATTGAGAGCTATTTTTCAAGAGACTTAGGGCTTGATAAGGTCATAGGGGATGAAATGGCCTTAAATATTCTCAATTTTTTTATTATACAACATCAACTAAATACATACTCCATGTATTTGGAATTCAGCCTATGTTGCTGTGGCATTCAGCATGACATTAATTTGCTTTCAGGTTTTTAAATGTTTGTGTTACGCCTTTAGTTAGTGCATGTTGGAGATTGTGCAGGGTCATATCAAAGAAACCCATTAGCAAGGGTATAAAAAAGAGAAAAGGAAGGATTAAGTTCTTACAGAAATAATAGTAACAGCATCTGCAGTTACACCAGAGAGAGTAAAAAGGACTAAAGCCTCTGGCTCCTGAGTTCAGAGCAGTACTTTATTTCCAGCTGGGATCAGAAGGAGATCTTTGTTCCACAGTCTCATCTATAGAAGGAACAGGGCATGCTGGTGATACTTTATCATCTTTTGCAGAATTCCCAGGTCATCAGCATGGGCCATTGACCCAGTCTGTTTCAACATTTCTCCAGTTCCTCACCTTTTTTCTTTGCTCCTTCTGCCTTTCTCGGAACTCCTCTATTCCTTTCAGTTCTTCCTTCAGCATTACTGCTAGCTGGATATGAGAGTTTCCAACACTTTCAATTTCTAAAGTAAACCAGAATTCATATTCAGTCAGTGGGAATAGGGGAATATAAGGAATAAGGGAATATAAAGACTGATAGATCTTTAAAGATGAAGTCACATTTTTAGGAGATGTTTCTGTGATGTGGCTGCCCTGTGAGTTGTCACAAGCAGGGCAGCCTTAAAAAAGGTCTCTCTGGTGTTTCTGCATGCACTGACATTGCTGAGGGTTCAAGAACAGAGCGAGTGTGTTTCTTCATGGCCCTATTTCCCCCAGCTTCCTTTGGGACTGAGGGTCAGGAGCTGTGGTGCAGAGGGAGGGAAGGAGCTCTGGCTTCCATCATCCCTGCGTGTGCTTTGCCCTGTCTGTGCTGCTGGGCTGTCCCTGCTCTTGGGAGCTGCTACCAGCAGTGGCCAGTCATTAGATGAGGTTGCACACTGAGAATTTCCAAGGCTCAGCCAAGATGGATTGAATTTCAGAGCACCTGGCTGGTGCTGTTTGAAATGGCTGAGAACTGCTCTGCATTTGTCAGCTTCAATGCCTCTGAAATGGGACCCCGCATTTCCCAGAAATGCTGAGCTCCTCTACCCAGGCCATAAAAATACCTCAGTCCAGCAGCTGCTTTTTGGGGGTGGGGTTTGGTGCAAACAGCAGGTGCCAGTGACCAGGTACAGTGTCCTACTGGCTCTCATGTGCTTAATGTTGTGTGTGGAAGGGTTTCATTGAGACTTGGGCACATTTAGGAAGCTGGTTTGGTGTCAGTGGCTTGCAGAAGAGGGAACAGAGTTCATGTCTTGTGACTTGACCCAGATAAAATTTACTTGAAGAACAAACCATTTTCTTTGCCACCAGATTGAGCAGGCATCCTTTTTCTCTGCTCTTTACATTACAGGCTGTGAAAGAAAAGCTGGGAATGGTGTGGGGAACAGGATGAGCACATTGGGTGCCTGTGTTTCCTGGGTCAGAAGGGAACAGGGAAATACTCACGTTGCTTGAGCATGTCAAATGCTGCCCTCAGTGTGCTGTGGGGCAGAAACAAGACACTTCATTAGTATTGGCTTCTAAGGGTGGGTTATGAATCCAGGGGAAAAACTTTCCCTCAGAATCTCAAAGATCCACATAGAGATAAAACCCTTAATGGCCTCATAATATAAGCTGACCATGCTAACAAGCACAATAGCATCAATCTGTTACCATCAGGAAACACAATAAAATGCTTCATGAAGCAGGGAATTGCACCACTCCTTCTGTGCACGCTCTGTCTCAGTCTCGCTGTATTTCTGACCGAGAGCCGTTTCCCTCGTCTTGCACCTTGCAGGTAGATAAGAATGAAATGCGGGGAAATGCGGGTTTTTGGAGCAGTAGCCTGAAGGCTGGAGCGAAACCTGAAGGGTGAAGCAACCTGAAGGGTGCGGCCCCATTCCCGTCCTTGGTGCCCCGTCCTGCGCCGCAGCAGCGCCCGCACCGCGCCTGCCCAGCATCCATCCCCGTGCGGCCCCGCTCTGCATCCCGCACACAATCCCTGCCCAGCATCCATCCCCGTGCGGCCCCGCTCTGCATCCCGCACACAATCCCTGCCCAGCATCCATCCCCGTGCGGCCCCGCTCTGCATCCCGCACACAATCCCTGCCCAGCATCCATCCCGTGCGGCCCCGCTCTGCATCCCGCACACAATCCCTGTCCAGCATCCATCCCCGTGCGGCCCCGCTCTGCATCCCGCACACAATCCCTGATCGAGCATCCATCCCGTGCGGCCCCGCTCTGCATCCCGCACACAATCCCTGCCCAGCATCCATCCCCGTGCGGCCCCGCTCTGCATCCCGCACACAATCCCTGCCCAGCATCCATCCCGTGCGGCCCCGCTCTGCATCCCGCACACAATCCCTGCCCAGCATCCATCCCGTGCGGCCCCGCTCTGCATCCCGCACACAATCCCTGCTCCTGTCCAGCATCCATCCCCGTGCGGCCCCGCTCTGCATCCCGCACACAATCCCTGCCCAGCATCCATCCCCGTGCGGCCCCGCTCTGCATCCCGCACACAATCCCTGCCCGGCATCCATCCCGTGCGGCCCCGCTCTGCATCCCGCACACAATCCCTGCCCAGCATCCATCCCGTGCGGCCCCGCTCTGCATCCCGCACACAATCCCTGATCGAGCATCCATCCCGTGCGGCCCCGCTCTGCATCCCGCACACAATCCCTGCCCAGCATCCATCCCCGTGCGGCCCCGCTCTGCATCCCGCACACAATCCCTGCCCAGCATCCATCCCGCGCGGCCCCGCTCTGCATCCCGCACACAATCCCTGCCCAGCATCCATCCCCGTGCGGCCCCGCTCTGCATCCCGCACACAATCCCTGCCCAGCATCCATCCCGTGCGGCCCCGCTCTGCATCCCGCACACAATCCCTGCCCAGCATCCATCCCGTGCAGCCCCGCTCTGCATCCCGCACACAATCCCTGCTCCCGCCGCCTCCCATCTGCACAGCAAGAGGAGCAAACAGCGCCGGGAGAGCCGCGCTGCTCAGCTCGGAGCTGCTGGGTGCAGCCGCCTCGCTCAGTGGGGCATGAGAGGGAACCACAGACTGCTGTCCTGTCTTTGGCTAGGGCAGAGTCGCGTTCTAGAAGGCACCAGAGATACCAGCATAGATGTGATGAGAGAGCAAAAAGTGTGTAAAAGGCATTTTCAACTCAATAAATTTCTCTAGCAGTTTGCAGGCTGGCAGGGCGTTTGCATACACAGAAACCAGGGCTGGGGTGTGACTTGGAAGTTTTCAGAACGAGAGATGATTTATTCAAGCCCCCAGAGAGTGTTGTTCCTGGAAGGAATCAGTTCTGGGCTCTCCACGGAGCCCTGGTCTGCCCCAGGCAGAGCCCAAGGAAGAGCTGGTGAAAGAAGAGCCCCAAATCTCCCCAGATACTTGGAGAGCCCGAGAGAGGCTGCTCTCACTTCCCAGCCATGTGCACCCACAGATGGGCAGGGAAATCTGCATCGCTTGGGCCATTCCGGGAGCGCTGAGAGGCACAGGAGGGATCCTAATTGCCCTGTGCTCATTTAGCCTGGACATCTGTTTGCTGATCAGAGCTTGCTCTCCCAGCACTGAGGCTGCCTTGCCAGGCAGAAAAATGCACAAGCGAGAGGAAAGGTTGGGCCTGTCCTCAGCAAAAAACTGCCTGGAAACCCCTCCCAGGTCTAAGTTTGTAGAAATATAAGGAAAAGACTTTCAGATAGGAAAGAAAAGCTGCTTGATTTTTTTTTTTTTTTCATATTTCAATTAGATTGTGGTAAATCTCCTGGGATAAGCCAGGGAGAGCATTCTAGACTGAGTATTTTTGAGTGTTTTCCTAACAATACTTATACATTTGAAGGTTTATTTTGTAAAAAGTTAGTGAAATTTTGATGGAAACTGAATTTTCACACCACAAATGAAACAAGCAGCATTAGTTTCAGCTAATTAAAAGCTTGACATTAAAAGACGAGTATCAGCAGCAGAGATAGCTTTTTCTCTAGAAGATATAATGGATTATTTTGAAAAAATAAATATATACAAGGAATAAAATTTTCTTTTCCAGTTGGTAATTTCCAATAGGAGATGGGGAATGTGCTAACTTCATGCCTGAAAAGGTAAATACTGGAATTTAAAAAATAGAGAGGGCTCTTGCAAACTGGGCATACTGGCTGCATTCTGTGTTGATTTCTCTTTCTCAGAAATTTTTTTCCCTTTGTTGTTGGTGATTCAAGTTCTGCAAAAACTGGCAAAATTGCTATGGTGGATAATGAGAAATAGCATTTTCTCAGTATATATCAAGGACAAAAGCAGCTTGATGCTTTTTTGGTTTCCAGACACCTAAGCTCCCACCACGAGCCACCCATGGAGCTGTTCTCCTTTTTGCTGGCTCTCTGCAAGCCAAGGGGGTCTCTGGTGTAATAATGTATCTGGCTATGACCCAAAGAAGAATCAATTTGTCCCCTGCATGGTCTCCAATGGCCTTTTCAGAAATCTCTGGCCTTTTCCTCCTTGTATGAAGGATTTGTCCAGCTAATTCCAGAGCTGCTGACTGGTGCAAGTAGATTGAAATAGACTTAAGCCATTTCCTTCCTTATTTTTATAATAATTTTCTAAAATCAAATCCTGATTCTATCAGTGAAATATTTCAGTACTTCATGGGGTTTAATGGAAGTGACTCCTGCAGCTGATATACAAATGAGTTTTAATTTTGTCTGTGCTGGTGTGGATGTACAGGATGTGTGAGTACCTATTACCTGTTGCTTCTGGGTGGGTTAGGCTTTCTAGTGGGATCGATGTGGGCTTTACTCTGAGGCATCCAACTCTCCTGGACACTCTGAAAGAGTGTCTTACCCTCACTAGATGCTGCTGCTTAGCATTGTTGTAGTAATAGATTTTTTGTGTTTGTCCTGTGGCTAAATTAGAAAACCTAGGGTTAAAACCAATTCAAGCAACACTGAAAATATGACGTCATTTGCGCTTTTTTTGGCCTTTTTTTTTTTTTAATTGTTCATTTTTGAGATTTCCACATATATTCTGGAAGGCTGTTAAACCACTGGCTGAAGACAGAGCTCCAGCCTTCCCTCTGGGCACTCCCACATGGAGAATCCCACAGATGTCTCCTTGAAAATAAGGCTGCACACAGATTTACTCTGTGTGTTTGTTAAACGACTCCCTGTTGTACATTTAAAGATTCCATTTGTCAAAATTAATTCTGGGGGGCAACAGGAGTGCCTGACTCTGGAACAAGAGGGAACAGACAGAGCCAGAGCAACAGCCACTGCAGCAACTCCGAGGGGGGTTTGCCATCTAGTGGCTGCAATATTCTTACTGCGGCGCTTTGGCTTTTCATGCTTTTTTATGCTTTTTAATGCTTTTTTATGCTTTCTCTCGCTTTGTTTTTGGACCTTGTTTTTTGCTGAAACACTGAGCTGTGCTGGGCGGTCCTCTGTGCCACGGGGACCATCAGGAATTGCCCTGTCAACCTGCTTCACAGCCATCAAAAGCTGAATTTGCTGGCAGCAGAGCTGTAATTAGCAGAGCCCTGTCAGTGGCAGTGCTTTGGTGACAGATATTCTCACCACACACACTGTTGCACCACACTATTTTGTCTGTTAAATTTTTTTTCAACTTTAAGCTTGATATTTTGGGCACTTTTTCCCAGTACTTTGCCTTTAGACACTGGGTTAACTGAGTCATTTAGAGAGCTTCTTTAGATCTTGCACACAGGAAGGTAAAACAGGTGCTTCTAACCGGAAAACCACAGATAGTTTTTAATTTTCTTTCTTTTCTACCTTTGCTTGGTGAATAGAGGTCTGAAATAACCCCACCTTCCTTTCCGGTAGGTTTCTATTTTGACATTGGTACGACCTACAATGTTCAGTTGTTCTTGTAATTTTTAAAAATACGTTTTCTGAAACTGCGAGGAGCTAGATGAACCCCACAGACAGTTCCCAGCAGTGCTGTCCACCCTCAGCCTCTGGATCCTGACAGCAGAGTCGTGACACCCCGCAGTGCCAGCCCCCTCTGGGGCCACCCTTAACATCTCCTTCCTCCTGGCACACAGGGAGCACCCAATGAGCTCTTGCCAACAATTCCTTATGTCAAGCCCAGGGGTGGTGCCAAAGTGTGGGGAGACGTGTCCGAGATCATCTGATCTCAAATAATTTGTGTCTGCATTGCAAAGAGAACTGAAGGGGGAGGAGCTGTGCTCTGCTAACAGGGAGGTAAACTGAGGCACCACCCAGTCCCAGGCCGGGCACGCAGTACTGTCTGACATTCTTTAGGGGGCATGTGGCAAAAACACTGAAGAATGAATTTTGCCAGGATGTTTTCTTGTTCTCAGAGGAGCTATAAACAGAAAGGCAAGGCCCCTCAGTGCAGCTGGAATGATTTGTGTCCAGCTCCCAGCTGGGCTGTGATGTGGAGCCACAGGAGTTGTTACATCAGCTGCTGCAGAGGCTGCGCTGTGCACCAGGCTGGGCTCAGTGACAGCTTTGGGATTTTGTGGCTTTCATGGAAGCAGCAACCTGTGTGAAAAGTTCCCCTCATGCTGTGGGGTGTTCACATCCATGTTCTGCTGCTTGGATATTTCCAGGTGTGTGTCAGGAGTGGCAGCAGCTGAGGGGAAGGGGGCTGTGTCATCACTCTGGGTCTGGTCCCTGGGAGCACAGATGTGTCACCCCAGACTTTACTGGGGCAGGGGGGCAAACAGGAAGACATCTCCATATTCCTTCTCCTTCCTGTAAATCTGTGCCCATAGACAACAAATTAGATCCCTGGTGGCTCCAGAATGAGCTGTGCCATCCAAATCAAAGGTTAAAACAGTCAAAACAAATTTTGTAACTTTAACATAAAACTACATTTGCTCACATCTCTCAGAAAGAGAGCAGCTCTGCTCAAAAATGCCTGTCCTCATCATCAGAGAGCTTATCTACATCGAATTTAACAGGGACTGAGCAGAGACTTAGGTCCATTTTCAGAATCCTGAAAGTTCAAAGTGCTAGTGTATAAATTCTCTGTGGGTTCAGAACATTTGGGTGGAGAATAAGCAACCGTGGAAGGATGTGACCTTCCAAACTGACTTTTAGCTTCAGTTCAAAAATGCCTGCTTTGTGTGGAATAATACAGAGGATTCTGTATATTAAGTGACAGATGCACTATTTTTATCCACAGGAAGCAGCAATTGGCATTTCATTACAGATGCCCTCACCTCACACTCACTGAAATGTTCTATTTCTGGCACTGCAGAGAAGAGCAGAGCACACATGGGCTTGAAGGAACTACCCTTTCCCGAGGTCCTAAGGAGATGGTAGTGGAAAAAAGGGATGAAAAATGTAGGAAATCATATACGTGAGAAGAGACAAGCAGAGCAAATGACAAAAATAGCTTCTGTCAGCCTAGGCAGAACTTAACCAGCTAGTGTGCGTTTATATCAGTTCTTTTACAGAAGAGCAGAGCTCCCAGAGGCCCTGGTTTGGCTGAAGCTGAGCATGCAGCTGAGAACTGGGCTCTGTAGCATATTCTGCATTCATGTTGCTGTGCTGAAGAGCTGCCCAAAGCCACTGCATGGAAATTCCCAGGCACCTTGCAGCCAGAAAGGTGTTTCCTCTTAAAGGCACAAGCCCTGCTGAGAATCATCTCTAGTGTGAGAGGCATCATTGCTGTGTACACTCCCAGCAACTGCTGCAACCATGACCTCAGTCTGTAACTTGGCTGAAAATCCTAGTTGCTGTACATCCTCTCCCATGTGCATGCCACAGAGACTACAAATCCTGCAGTTTTAAACTTCAAAACCTGTAGTTCTTTCTCCCTTGCTGGGTATGGGTATAAGCTGTCATTTGCCAAGAAAACATGGCTGTAGGTTTGTCATCACCTTTTTGGAATTTCTTTTATGAGTAGAGACCAGGAAATGGTGATGCAGATTTAATATTTTTTAGTTTAAAAAGTGGGATAACAGGCATACATTGCTTTACCTATTGACTCAGTGGATGCTAAAATGTTTCAGGGTTTTAAATAAGAAAAAGAAGAAAACACTGGAGGCTGTTCCATAGAAAGCTGCTGCTGGTGTGGCATCCTGTGAACTCACTGATTGCTATGGTGAGAAGATCATTTAGAAGAAATATCTTCATATGCTTGCCCTCCTGTTCTACCCTTCCCTTGGGATCTGGTGCTGGGGACAGAATATTAAGCTGAAGGGGTTAGCTGAGCCTGTGTGATCTTTCTTGCAGTCTTGGATTGAAGTGTGTGCATCCTTCTGTGCATTGGAATGAGCTTACCAAGGCCTGTAGCAACTGCTGAGTGAGAGCTGTGCCGTGGGTTGGGAAGAGGAACCTCCCCCTCCCCACGGGAAGGAGTTTGCAGCAGCTGCAGTGCTTTTGGCAAGGACAAGCAGCCAGGCTATGGACTGACCGTGTCCTTTGGCTGTTAGCACGTAGAGGGAACTCTCATTTCTTGAGCTGGAAGCTGGCATGTTGTTTGCTGTGTCAGTGGTATCCAGCAGCAGTTTCTTTTAGAAACCCCATCTTGCTTTTTTTAGAAATAAGAGAAGGTGCAGTGTGTCTGCCCTGGTGGTTTTGGTGCTGCCAGACACATTCTGACCTGTGGGCTCCCCATGGCCAGTTGTGGCCCTGGCTGGCAGTGACACCTCCAGCAGCAGCACTCAGACCTTGTCCCCTGCTAGCTCTGAGGCCAGAGTGCTGCTCACATTCCACAGTGGACACACCACGTGTGTCTTTCACCAGGTCACTGCTGTCACTGCTGGGCTCACACTGAGTGTGCCTGGCCTGGAGCTGTCCCTGCCAGGCTTGGACAAAGCTCTCCAGCAGAGGAGCTGCAGCCATGCTGAGGGAACAGCCCAGGGACACACGATGCCATCCTGGTGGTTGCTGTCACCTGGAGTTCTCTCCAATCAAGAGACAGTGGTCCCAGAGTTGCTGTTACATTCCAGTAAGCCTTCCCTACAATCTTTCTTTTGAGTCAGCAGCATATTCCTTCATCTGTGTCTTTGGTGAACAAAAAGGGCAGTAGAATCCATTTATACATTTAGCTGAGTTCAGCAAGATGCTCCGGCTGAAGAAGAATTTGGGGGGAGAAGGAGCAAGGCTGAAAAAAAAGTTGAAATTGTTCTTTTCTTTTATTGAAAAATAAAAGCCTTTAAAATATAGGGGAGGCTTGGGAGAGAACTGGTTTCTGCAGCAATGGCCACTGCCTGGTGCAGTGTGCCACCACCTTCCTGAGGCTGCTCTGGTGCTTGGCATTTTCTCATCGTGCTTATTCCCTGCACCTTGTTCTGTGCCTGTCCTGACTCTGCTGAAATATCAGCCTCGGCCTTGTAGTTGTTTCTCTTAAGGTCTTCTGGGAATTCTCTCATACTGGAAGGTTTGGGGTGTTTGTTGTGGATGCATTTTTCATGTTCCTTTTATTGATTTTTTGAAAGGGTATCAGGTACCCTCCTGATATTGGAAACTACTGGGCTGTGAAATAATTTCCCAGAAGTGACAGAACGCCTTAGTATCTGAGATATTTAAAAGATGGCTAAATTTAAGACTAGAGGATAATAATTTTGCATTAGCAAGAAAATGACTGAGTGATTTAAAATTAGTAATTCCTGCTCCTCTGCCATACATAGCATGGCACAGGAAGGTCTAAAAAATGTTATGCAAAAAAACTTGGACACTACTCTTTTTTTTTTTTTTCTCTCTTTTTTTTTTTTTTTTTCTTTTCCTGCTGATTGCCAGATGGATGTTTTAGGTACAAATATATTAGACTTTCAGAAGTACTGCTACCCAAAGCTGCATTTGAAGATGTGAGCAGCCCTGTTCAGCCTGTCAAATACTTGTAATTCTATTGGGACCTAGTATGCTAGATGATAATAAGGAGTCCTATAAAGAGGAAACACTTGGAAAAATGCACTGGGACAGTTGCAGCATAGTCCTTTCAAGCTTTTCTTATTACAGGGAGTATATGGATTCCCCCCCTCAAGTCTCCCTGAAGGACTGACCTTGGAGGGAGAACTGCTGCCAGCAATCAATGTCATATAAACAAACAGAAACTTCACACCATGGAGAACACACAGACACAGAAAATTCAACAATTTTAAGGCATCAAAACCAAACACTGCATTTTCTTGTGTTGTTCCAGCCCTGGACAGACTTTAGTGTTCTCTGATTTTTTGTTTGCCCTGGACAAATGCCCTTCACTGTCTGTGTAATTCCTTAAACAATCAGAGGATGCTGGATGAGAGAGAGGTAAGTGTCCTCTGTGCTTCAGAACAGGCACACTGAGACACTTGCTCTGATAAAACATCAGTGCAGAGCTGGTCTCTCCCTGACCAGGTGTGGGTTATGGAAGCACAGTAACTCAGCTCTGCAGCACAGTTTTGTTCAGGTATTCAGCCTTCCCTCCACGCCAAGCTGTAAAATTGCTGGATCAAAGTGGAGCTGGGCCCAAGTCCAAACTTCCCCCAGTTTGAGGGGAACTTGGATCCATATCCCAACACTGGGACTTGGCTCTGCTTCTAAATCAAGCTCTCATAATCTCTTGGGAAAAGGCAGACCCATGAATTGAGCACTACATTAGTGAGGGACAGCCAAAGCTGCTTGTGGCTGAACACATTTGCCCTGCTTGCCCTGTATTGCCAGCAGAGGAGTTGAGGTGAAGCCTTTCTTTAACCCTGGAATGCTGATCTTAGCCTTTGGGTTGAGAAGAACCCATCCATCCTTAATCTGATGTTTTAATTTCAGAATATTTCTTCTTCTCCTTCCTTTCTTTTCACCGATTAGGTCAGTGAACTGAGCCCCCAGGAAGGCAGCAGCCATCCCCTAGGGCTGTGGGATGCCTGGCTGCTGCTCAGGGGCCAGGCAGAGCTGGAGCACTGGCAGGGAAAGTCTTGCACGTTCTCCTGGCCCTACCCAGCCCTTGGTTTAGCACAGCAGTGTCTGTGCCAGCCTGGCCCTGCCACCACTGAGTCACAGCAGCGCTCTGGCATCTCTGGCACCTGCCTGACATGGCAGGGCAAGGCTTTGGGGTCAGGCTTTGCCATAAAATATGGACAGGAAACCACTTGCACTGGGAGTGATAAATCCACGTGAAAAGGAGACTGCAATTAAGAAATGAGATATGGGATGGAGGAAGGCAGCAGGCTCCAGGGATCAATAGAGCTGGTTTGTGTTTAGATTGAGGTCTTCTCTTTCAGGATTGTCTGCTGTGACCCCACATCTTCATCCTCTGCCACCTTATTACTGTATTATTACTTGTTACAATAATGACAAAATGTCTCATTATTGCTGCTGCCATCAATAAAAGCAGCAGTTTATCAGCAGTGTTTATTAAGTTAAATTCCATACCATTCCATTCCATACAATTCCATTCCAACATCTGTCTTCCCCTCCCAACACAATTTATACATAATTTAAGATAGTAATGGGGGAGACAGAGAAAAATATATGTCATTTAGTGTATTTCAGCAGTTCCACTGAATTATTTCAAATTAGGTCCCTTCAAAGAGATTTACATTTTGTATTCCTAAGCTAAGCCTTTTTTTTTCCTGCTGCAGAAGCTGATTTTTGGGGTATTTGTATTTGTTCTGTCACGTTCATCAGCTTTCCAGAATTGGCAAGCCACCGTCCTAAACATTTCACAACCTTTTCCTTTCCCTTTTTCCCCCATCACTTAGTCTGCTTTTGGAAGCAAATATTAAACATTAAAAATCTTGAAATTAAAAAAATTCTCAGGAAAGAACCTACTGGCAGTTTCCAAATAGAGACTTAGTGAATCCCATTGTGAAGGACTGTGGTGTTTCCCCTCTTTCCCTGTACATTGTGAAGAGCTGTGTAATGCACTGAACTGAGTGGTTGTGACCCCATCCACAGGCAAAACACAGGAGTCTGATATTTCTTCCAAAATAATTTTTTGCAGTAATAATAAAATAATTCCTTACTTGATTTCTGTTTGTCCTCCTGCTTTTCGGGCAATTTGAACCAGCTCTTTCCCGTATCTCTCTTCTGCTTGTGCTCTGTTAAAAGAAAAACTTACTCAATTTCTCTTAGTGGTACCAGGACTGCATTTACACAAATCTTGTAATTGTATCTGAGGTGCAAAACATCAGAAATGCAACTTATTTAATTTATCTCCTCAATCCTAGTGCTGTTAGTTAACCTCTGAAATAAGTGATGCATAAGTTGTTTCTGGAAGAAATGAGATAAAAATGAAGCCCATCTTCATGGCTTTGGTTACTGTGGAAGGCTATGTACAGCTCTGCCCCAAAACATGGATCTGTGGGAAGGAGTGACCAGAGGTGAGATGAAGGAGTTCAGGACAGAGCAAAAGGAAGCCAAAAATTACTCGATCCATGAAAACACTGGCTGTGGGGAGAGTGAAGAGGAGGTTCCAAAGGATCCATTCAAGAGCTGTTGAGAATAAATGGAAGCCAGGATAGCAGGAATATTTCTGTCCATTAGAAAGATCAGGCATTGCTGGAAGAGGCTGAGGGAGAAGGAGCCCTGGTGGTTGTGTGGTGAGGCTGGGGCAGCTTTGTGGAAGGGACACTTTGCAGTGTATCCCTTAATGGGGAACTGTAACTGGTGACTCAGGAAAGTGGTTCTGTTTCTATGGTTAATAAAGAAATACAAATATTCCTTTGCTGTTTTCCCTTCCCCCAGCACTGCAGGAAACTTCTATTATCTTTTAAAAAGTATTTGTGCTAAATGTGTTACTTCCTTTCTCCTTGGTACAAGTCCAAGGTGGAATCAAGTTGTCAGTCTTTGAGTAGCTGCTAAAAACGATGGAATGGTCAATAATAAATAATGAACAGATAGCCTGGTGCTAACCTTGGTGGAGGGGGGATGATTTTGTTTAGGGTAAGTCCAGTTCTCAAAAGCAGCTTCAAAGCATTTCAAACCGTTTGGGCCTGAAACTTGGCACCTTAGAGAAATGTCCTCTTTGTTCAAAAAACAAATTTGATGTGGGTGCAAGGCCCTACAACCCTGCTGGGTTTTAGTCCCATCAGTCTTCCCACTTGGCCAGGAGGTGCTTTGTGTGTCTTTGCTGAGTTCCAGCAGTTTGAGGGCTGCTCTGGCAGCTTTGCCCCACATCAAAGGGTCCCAGCACCCTTCCTGCTGCCCCCAGGCTCGGGGAGCACCTGGCCCTGCAGCCAAGGTGGACCTGAGGCAGGATCATCCCAGGACTGTCCCCAGCCCCAGGAGATCAGTCAGGCTGCAGTCAGGGCAGGAGCAGAGGGTGCTCCTGGCCTCTGTCCATGGCTCCCCTGTGTGGAATGCTGCAGTGCTGCCCTCCTGCACTGGGAACTGCTGTGTTTTAGGGGGTGTTCCCACTGCACTGCTTGGCATTCCTGCTAGAGGAACAGGGGGCAAAATATGGGGATAGGCCACACAGAGCCACTTCTTTTTCATGTTAGGTGAATGACATTTCATCAAAATGGAAATACACTCCAGACACATAATGAAGAAGAAGAATATACTAATATTTTTTTCTGATTTTTAGTACCAAGAAACACTTCTATGTCAGAGGCTTTGCTTAGTGCCAGTGCCTGTGCAGCAATGAGAATTACTCCAGTGCTGCAGTCCCACTTTGCTTGCTCAGTATACAAGTATATCATGGCAAAAAAGTCATGGCTAGCTTCTAAGTCAGTCCCAGCTCCTGAGACCTCAGCATGGATGGGACTGCACTAGCCTAGGGTCAGAGGAATTTGGCTGATACCATCTCTTCACACCTGCATGCTGCTTTTCCCACTTTCCAGTCCTCCTTGCACACAGCTTCCATGTTTCCCTGCAGCCATCCAGAGATGGAACATACTTGGTGTTTTAACCCTGGGCTTTGTTCTGGAATACAATTGCTTTCTCACTCCCAAACCTCTCAGGCCCTTCTCTAGGCCAGTTGGGGGTACTTGTGGTTGGAAAACCGATGGAGTGTTAGCGTGGCCAAGGCCAGGGCAGCTGGTTTCAGGACTGCAGGAGTCCTTGTTGAAATTCCAATGCCCAAGGTATGGGCATCTAGAAAGTGAGATTCATTCCACCCTTTGATCTTCTGCTGGGTCGTTCCTGTCATCCTCACGAAAGACGTGAGGACGAGCTGAAACAAACATCTGCCAGCAAGAAACTGGAAATCACATCCTTGACTCAGTGCCCACTTCTTGTCTCCTTGTCCTCCCCCAACAGGCACACACACGTCCACATGCTCTCTACAATGTCTTGGGGGTGTAAAAACCTCATGGAAACATGCACAAAATGACTGTACATGTATTTTTTCTTCTCTACGGAAAGAACTTTGTGACTGCACCACAAACCAGGAAAAACCTCACCCTGCACCTTTCAGAAGCCTCTGCAATGTTTTGGAAGGAGCACAAGCACGTGTAGCATGAGATGCAGAATTGCACTGCCCGAGGCCTGCAGTGCAGTTCTGGTCTCTGTAAGTCATGAGGCACAAAGGAGCTGTTTTAAGCAGTGCAGCTAAGCTGCCTTCAGGCAGATGTGACTTCAGGACTGTGTGATGTGTGCCAATGTAACAGGCTTCCACTGGTGGTCGAGAAATGCAACTTAAAACAGCTTCAGGTTTTGATGAGAGACTTCACATGCTGTGAAACAGCCACCTTTGAGTCTGACAGCTCACACCCCCTTGAAAGGCCCAGGGCTTTAAAATCAGCCTTCAGAAAACCATCCTAAACCCCAAAAACTAGATGAAGACAGCATGGGAAGAAAAAGCAGGAAGGCAGAGCAGTGTTCATCAGGTGACAGATGAGCTGCTCTGGGGTTGCCTGCTGGATGTATAATCCATATTTGTGTGGACCTCCCTGCATGTCATCCTGAGCATGTGTGTGTTTCATGCTGAAACTGCTGAAGCCACTTAAAAACAGAACCAAATTTCAGAGCTGTTTTTCAAAGTTACAACTACAAAAATGAACGGCAAAGGAGCCAGAGCAGCAGAGTGATACACATTTTCTCACCCACAAAATTGTCAGGTGTCCATAGTTGCTGTTGAGCAGCACCAAGAAGCACATAACCAGGAACATAAACTACAACATCGTTACTCAAAGCCTGCTAAGGTTGGTGAACAATGGGGGCTGGTTTGGGGGTCTGGGCAAGGCTTTAGGTAGCATTTTATGTAGCTTTGTATTTGAAAAACATCTCATTTTTGGTACTGGCAGGAAACTGAAACAGTGCCTGCGGCAACAGCATGTTCAAAGAGAAAGAAAAATGTGCAAGTCATTTTTACCCTGCAAAAGGGGAAACTTAGAAGTGCTACTTGTGGATGTAGGTGCTACTGTGTATTTCTGGACCCATAATGAGGGAGTTTAGAGGAGCTCTGGGTTTCTGACTCTTTCAACCTTCACTTCCCTTCTCAAGTCTTTGAGATTTCTATTTATCTACCTTCACATCACAAGGCTGGGATTCAAATTACTCAGGCTTTTCTATGTAAGCTCATAACACTACCAAACTGAGAAACAGCCTGCTAATCCAGGTGCCAAATGAGACAAAAAAGGAGGCTATTCACACTTTTTTCACACTGATTTTCATACCTCTGCTTGAGCAAATCCTCCACATCCTTGCACATCTTCTTCCCCTCCAGCAGCCGCTGTACGAGCACCTCGTAGCCAGTGTGGAAGGTGAACTCCTTGCACTGAAGACAAAAAGAAAAAGTAACAGCTGTTAAGCACGTCAGTTCCTCTTAGCTTAATTCTAACTCTTATTTCTTAATTCCTCTTCCCGTATTTCTAAAAAGAAAGGTCAGAGTCAGCTCAGTACAAATATCAGCCTGTGGGGCAGTGACTGTGCCACCTGGTCAGCAGTGGTGTTCAGTGGGAGGATTTGTAGCACAGGGAGACAGTCTCCCTGTGCTCTGCTCCTGGTCCTCCCACTGCCTCACAACAGGATCAGGACAAGCCATTTTTCCATGGGGAGCCTGAGTTCATCAGTACACAGTGATAGCATTACTGAAAATGCAGTGGTGAATGTTTTCTGAGCTTCATGTTACAGCATTATGGTAAAATCACGGGCTGTGAAACCATAAAGAGAACGAGTGTGTTCCTTCCCTCAAGCAGTTTATCTACAATACAAACCCTTATATATGAACTGAATGCACTTTATACATCCCTCCCCTGTCCCCTAAGCAGTTACCATTTAATAAATGGGTTACTTTATTGCTTTCCACCACCACTGTGAAGAAGACAGCTGTTTAAGTTTTGGTACTTGGAAAAGATCCTCTGGCAAGCAACTGCTGGGCACTTGAGCTCGTGCCTTTGCTTCCTTGTTGCTGGGACTGGAGAGGAGCAGGGGAGCTCTGGGGATGAATGGTGGTGCCTGGTGGCAGCCTCGGTGCTGGTCACACAGGCCTTGGGGCTCCTGGGGAGATCTGCAGATCTAGGAACAGGTGTTCTGGTTCTTCAAGAGCTAGGATAAATTTCTGCAGGCAATCCCTGTAAACCTACAGGTTGCAGTAACATTTCCAGCACTACAGTTCATTGTAAAAGCCTGTCACCCCTGGAGAAACAGGATCTCAAGCCCCAAACATCAGTTTTCCTAGTGTTTCCAAGGGCAATTTACACACACATCACAGGGAGGGATCCTGCTGTGAAATAAATGAGAAGCAGCAAGTTTTGCCATTCAGAGAGAAAAGTAAGAAAGGTTCTTGATAATACCCTGGCAATGGACTTAGCACTTCCCTCCTGTCTCTTCTTTTTTGAGGACATTCCAATGACAGAAGGCATCACTGCTGTAAAAAATTACTATAAATGGCTCCCTCTGCCTGGCAGAAACTCTGGTCAGATGCTCCACAACCAACTCACACCCCCAGCATTTTAATTGTGTGTTTTCAGACGCAATCAGCTATATCCCATAGCTGTTGCACAGCTTTCTTGTCCCAGACATGCTGCCCATGAGGTAAGTGAAAACATCCTGTGGGTTGGTATCACCCCAGCAGTCAGCCACTGCCACAGGAAACAAAGGCAGAGTGATAAGCTCACTGTGAAGTGAGGCTGCCTTTCTGTTCCATCTCTCTCTTTGTTCAGTAAATGCTAAAACTCACTTGGTGTCTTCCTCCACCTCTTTCAAACTGGCAGAGTTGTTACACTGAAAGGATGACAAATTCTTCATGTCTGAGAGAACACTTATTAAATTCCCTAAACAGAAAATGCAACCCCGACTTGTTATCACCCCAAAAGCAGAGACACAAACACAGCAGTGTGCTGGGGGCAGCCTGATGGGCTGAGTCCATTGGGCTGTTTGCTCAGGCCCCTGCAAGCATCACTGCCTGCCACGTTCCTCTGGGGTTTGTTCCTCTGCTTGGCCCTTGTAGAGAGATTTGCCTCCTCAGAAGGATTCCTACCACAGACACTCATTTAATCTATCATAATTTGGGGGGGGGGCATTCATCTCAAAATTTGCTTTCTTGTCCTCTGTGCCCCTGAAGAATGTGGAGGACCTGTTTCAGACACACCAGGGGCAGAAATCCAGCAGCTCTGGCTGCGCCCTGAAGAGCTCATGCCACCCATCCAGGCTGCAGAGGGAGGGAGAGGAAATGCCACAGCCAGGGTGAGACAAGTGTGAGCTGCTCTGGTCACTCATCCTGCAGCACTGCTTAATTTCCAATCACAACAGAGCACTGAATCACTCAGGCCTCAGCTGACTTGCACAAATGTTTCCCTTTCATTTCAACAGTTCTATTTCTTCTTTCACGTGTCGTACAACAGCATCCCCTCTCAACCTCTCCCTGCATCCAAACAAACCTCCTTTGCCCTTTCCTGACATTCTGCATTTTTTCCCAGTGATTCCCACGTGTTGTTACAGCACCTGTTCAAGGCTGAATAAATTCCTGTTGGACAAGGATGATACTTTACCACTCCAGTAAAGACTAAGTGATGCTTTGTACCGTGGCATTAATGTCAGCTCTCTAAGAAACACTTGTGGTCCATCAGAGGATTGCTTTTGCCACCTTCTACTTTCAAATCATAGCAGTGGCACTTAAATGAGCTATGATCTGCAGATAACCTGCAATTCTCTCCTCTCCTGCTATTTTATTCGGCAAGGTCTCAGAATATATTGGATTTTTGCACTACTGATCTCTTATTCCCATTTTGTACTTTGAAACTTTGATTTTTATCTGTTTTCTGTTACCCCAGGCTCCAGAGTTATCAGATGCCTCCTGTACAATATTTCATTCTACCTGTTTATTTCAAGCACAGCTATTTCCAGCCCATTCCTCATATCTTGTGGCAGGATCCAGCACCTCCCGCAGATCAGTGTCTTTACCCACTTTAGAGTTCTTGCCCTGCTCTGTCTGTTCAGATTCCTTTTGTTTTTATCTAGTGTCTTAAGGATTTCCTGTGTAGCACCGTAACTGACCCTACATTTTCTTTGTCAAGACAATCAGACAGCAAGATTGGATCTCATTAAACAACTGTCTAGCCTTGCTAAGCTGCCTCTATTCTATTTTCCATTTACCATTTTGTGTTATAATTAGCACCCTGCATTTGCAAAAGCTGTTAAGCTACACTACTCAGACAGTGCTTGGTACTTCTCAGAAAGGATTTTGTGATGATTCAAAGAACTAATGCATAGTCAAAGAACTATTTTATTTTTCTTTTAGAAATTAGACAAAATGCTTTAATTAGATAATAAATGTAGTTATTAAATGTGTAAAACATCATTTGCTTATACTAAAATCTGGTTGCTTGGAAGAGGGTGATTTGACTCACCACCAGTAATTTTTCTCATTGCCAAGAAAGGGATTCTGCTCAGTCAAAGCGCGTGTGGCTGTGAAAGAGGATTTAATCCTTGTTACTAAAAAAGATTAGTTATTCCTTGTTGTCCAACAGGCCTGTAATCACCAACAAGGAAGTGCTTGACAGGGATTTCAGTGTTGTGAGCAGAGTTGTGTTGTTCTGAAATTCATCCCCTCACTCTGCACGTGTTCTCTGCTCTCTACCTGGGGATTTTCTTCTTGTTTTACTCTTGAAAATCGCAGGTAAAGGAGGGACTTTCCTCTCCTCTGCCCAGTGACAAAAGTTGCTTCCCTCCAGTGCAATGAGCAGCACTGATCCTTCAGAACCAAAAGAAACACAGAAGAGAACATATGAGTGAAACCCACAACTTCTGTGCTCTAGTTTAAGCAGAACAGCTTTTCCTAGAACATGAGAGGAGGCATGGCAGCCTGCAAGCAGAGGTGAGGACAGTGAGCACGTGGGATACCCATTCTTCTTTCCATTTCTCTTTCCCTCTGAGGATTAACAATGCTGCTCCCTCCCATCAGCACCTTCCTGTGAGATCTGTGCCTTGGGACTGCGCCTGGTACGGGTTTCTCCATGGGGAACCACCCAGGCAAATGTCAGGAGTTAATTGTGGGAGAGATCATCCAGGGCTGACTCTGAGCCGGTCCTTGCAGCCACCAGGGAGAGGCTGAGAGGATTTCACTTTGGTAATGAAGCTGCAGGGGAAGACTGGGAGTGTCAGTTCCCTGCCCAGAGGGTAGGATACCAGGATTGCCGTGGGGTGACATAAGTTCTTCTTACCTTCTGGTGGCACCAAGCTGAGTAACCTTGTGTCTTTAACTCACTTTAACTCAGCCTTATTCCAGAACGTATTCCTCTGAGCCTTGTGCTGCTGGGTGCCCAGAGGGAACTGTGAGGCTTTTTGAAGTGCAAGAGTTTACATTTTGAAGTGACAAGGCTACTATTGCAATAGTATCAAGGAGGAAAAACTAAAATGCTGTGCTCATTACTGAAGCAGCTTTCAGTAAATAGCTTTTCCAATGGACTGGACTGAAGCCAAAATATCCAAACTCATGTACAAAGCACTCATGATACACCCTGCACGTCCAGCTGGTGATGGTCACAGTGACATGAGCTCATCAGGTCATTGTGGCTGTGCCGTGGCAACTGGGCTTTTCTGCTGTGGCTCTTTCCTTGGAGCATTTCTAACCATGCTGGTTCCTGGCTTGCCCATCCAGGACTTTGTCTGGAGGTAGTTTACATGCCACAACTCGCACCTCTCCCTGCTCCTGCAGGATTAGCTGGTTTGGCAGCACCTCAGCATCTCCCTCAGGGCAGCCTCTGCTGCTGAAGCCGTGTGTCCTGTTTGGGGAGTGCCAGAGCTCCACCTGGGCTTGCTGCAGGGCTCTGGGAGCTGCAGGGCTCTGGGAGCTGCAGCTCTGCCTCTCATCAGGAAAGGCCCCGTCCCAGCGTCTCCAGCTGCAGCACCTGCTCACCTGCTTTCTGTAAGGAACCGGGTCCAGGTGGTAACAGGGACAGTAACCCCAGGGCACAGCAAGGCAGCAGCACCACCCTGGTGGGGAGGAAGGGCTGGAAAAGGAAAAGCTCCACAGCAGACACCGGGTGTGCTGCTCAGTACCCAGCAGGACAGTGCTGAGCTGTTGTGGTGAAAAACACAGCATCAAAGTCCACACGTGGTTCCTGCTCTGCACCTCTCAGGGGGCCTAGCACGAGCACTGACAGCCAGGGCAGAGCTCTCAGGGGTTCCTTCAGCCTAATCTGCCCTCATTTAGGAATTACTTGAAATGTATTATCTGCTAATATTTTAAAAAAGTCTTTCTAAAAAACCCTCCCCACAGTTTCTCTTCAGTTTGAAATTATAAAAGTTCATTCCTCATCTTGGTTCCTAATGATATTTTTCCGAAGCTTGTATCAGAAGTGTTCTCACAAGGTTTTGGAAAATGCTAAATGCTGCTACCTGATCCAAATAAACTATTGATACAGATTTTCAAAGAGAAAAATAATTGAAACTGAATCTGTTGTGGGTATCTTTGGAATTTTTCTCTAAGTCAAACTTCTTTTGCATTCATATATTGTTTAGTTGAGGTATGCTTATAACAGTTTTAGTAAAATAAAAAGATCCAATTTTCCAGAATTAAAAAGAAAACAACTACTGGTGTGAGGAGGAAGTTTAGAGAGAACAGGGCACAGTGAAGTTTTGAACAAGCATCATTTTGACTGTCAAGCATCTTTTTCAACTGTCAGGAAGAAATCCTTTCTATCCACAGTGGTATCACACATGATAGTCCTGGACTGAAAGTAAGTTGTTCTGACTGAGTTAAATCAATTAATTGTATTCTTGCATCATACCACTGGGTACTGGCCCTGAGTCTTTCAAATCTTGTTCCCTTGATCTGCCAGTCTCCTTGTCATGCTCTGCCAAGGGCTTTGTATGTGTAGATGAGCAGCAAACATGACTTAGAATCTCCAAGTATCTTGGGCTAGATATTTCCTGTCATGCCATAGCCTTTCACTGGAATTCAATCACTTGCTTTATGTTTTGTGGGTTTTCCCCTGGTACACTTTAAAATTTCCTAGTGTTTCTAGAAATATATTCCTGATACAAAGTGTTTGGGGAAGTTTACTGCTGTCTTTCTGCACCACTCACACTCTCCTGGAATGAGCAGGACAGCAGTGAGCAGCAGGGCTTTGTGTGTGCTGAAATGAAAGTTTATTGCTGTCTTTCTGCACATGCTCTCCTGGAATGAGCAGGACAGCAGTGAGCAGCAGGGCTTTGTGTGTGCTGACCCCCAGTGCAGCTCTGGGGACTCAGGGGTGCCTGGTGTGGCCCTGCTGCGATAAGAGCTGGTTTGCTGCTGCTTCCTGCTCCGTGGCTGCTGCCCCAGCTCTGCTGCACCGCAGGGGCACATGGAGGAGCCTTTTTCATAAACCAACCCCAGCTTTTCAGCCTGACCTTCCACTGCCTGGCCCTGGGAATGTGCCAGCAGCTGAAAAGGCAGCTCAGCCACCCCTTTCTGAGCTGAGCACACACGAGGGGGAAGGTCACCGTGCCCCAAACAGAGCAGTGTCGTGTCGGAAACCTCTGACCAAAATGTTCTCCCCTGACCAGTGCTGGGTGTGATACGAGTCCTTTTCCACACATGTTCATGTCACAATCAACTGCTTAGTGGGTTTAAAGGCATTTCCTCATGCTGCATTGTGTAAGAGCTCCTTTTTCCTACTGGCTGAAATCAGTTGGAATGGATGGGAATGTGATGGTTGCTTATGCTTTCCAAGATTGACTGCAGAATTTATACGAGCTTAAAAATCTATTTTTTTTTAAGTATTGATTTTTTCCCCCACATAAGCAGAAAAAGCCAGGAAGAGTAGGTGGGTTGAAGCTGGCTGTATATGATTTTTGTCACTTCTTGTAAATTCACTCCTCATGTATCAGAAACAGAAATGTTTGCTTAGGATGTAGGTAGGGACATCTTGGTGATAATTCCAGGAGCTGACTCGGGCGTTTTCCACAGGAGGCTTAGTTTGCAGTTTTGCTGCAGCCTGTTACCTAAACCTGACATGCAGTACCTTTCATGGGGAGCAAATGGTATTGATTGCCAGGCAACAGCATAGAGGTGAACCTTGAATGGGACCTTCAAAAATCAGAAAGGAAAAAACACTGCCTCTGCAGCATTCCAATTGCTGGGCTGCTAGACTGCCTCTCCCACTGCCCCTGTAGTGAGATTCTCATCAGAGTTCAAACCTGCAGCAGCTGGGACAGTCAGAGAGAAAACTGAAATTGAGATTCACAAACTATACAATAGCAGTGCAGATGACACTGAGCAGAACGTCAGCTCCCCAGTGGTCTTTTGCTCTTGACCCTGTGGTTTTCTCTGAGAAGGAAATGGTTGATTTAGAGTTCTGCTGACGGAGGAGTTTGCTCCTCAGCTTCCTGAGCCCTCGCCCTTCTCACTGGCATCTGGACTGCTCATGTGTTATGTATCAGGCATTCTCACAGTCACAGCATATTGTTTGGCTCTCTTTGTGTTTTAATCACCCCCTGATTTGCACAGCCCCAAAGTGGTGGCTGCACAAAAGCCTGCCTCACTTTTGCAGGTGGTTTGCTGGCTGGCAGACTCATGGCACACAGGGAACAGCCTTGGAAAGTCTCAATTTCAGTCTAAAAGGACTCTGCTTGTGCTTATTATCTCTGTTTTAGGTTGTCTTCTTTATAATTTGATTAAACACTACTCTGAGTGCAGTTCAGAGCCCCAGTGCTCCTGTGCTAGCAGAAGGAGAAAGGAGCCAGCACAACAAAATTGTGACAAAAAACTAGGAATCCATTCAGGAAATCCATATAGAACAAACTTCTGGAACACCTCTGTGATGGGGATAGTAATAAATGGGACAGGAGGCAGCAGAATCCCTCACCAGTTTTAAATGGGAACTTGATGTGGCTACATGACACAGATTTGAGGTGGCAGCATCCCTTTGTATTTTCTCCATATGACTTCAGACAACAGCTAAATCCATAAATTAAAGTGGCTTCTCCTTGGGAGCCAACAGAGAGGCCACAATTGAGGATTTGCACCTGTTTTTCAGAAGGCACAGCACTGTTGCCATGGTCCTTCTGAAACATGACAGATAAATGTGTCAATGGTGAAATCAGATGTTCCCTCAGTCTCCTACTACACAAGAGAAACTGGAAGAAAAATAAGGAGAAACAGAATCTTGTAAGTAGAGGATACTTCTGTTTTACACAAAATAATGGTCAGAGATTACTTCTGTTTCTATTCCTCTTTAGTTCACATACTTCCAGTTTCCTTCTCTGTTATAAGAGGGCTCCTCTCCTTCTACAAGCACTGTGGGCTCAGTCCCAGACCACGGTGAGTGAAACAACCTGAAACAGCCCTGACTTGCTCAAGCACAGACAACTGCCCACCAGGTCTTACAGAGCCACTGGAACAAGACCTGCTTAGTTAGTACATTAATTTATTTAAAAACTGTGTTTTTCTCCTCCTTGTCTGAAAATGCTTAGCTTTGTTTCCTGTCGGCCCTGAAAAAGGCACTTCATCAAAGCCCCTGCTGAACTCATGCTCTCTTTGTTACTGGTGTCTCCTGGCACATGGGGAAGGGTAAAACTTCAGGAAATATTCCCAGAGTCTTGTTGTACAAGGGGAATGAATTAAAGATTTACTTCACTTCCTAGTAAAGATTACTTCAATAGCCACATGTTACCAATGCCGTTTCACAAGAGATCTTTGCCACCTAAATAATAATTTTCAACATATCCCATTACTCAATATGATGCAACATCCTTACACTGCATTAGTATCTGATTGAGACACCCCCTGCCACAGCTGCCACAGCACCCTCCATCTGCTGCCTGTACAGGGAAGGGGAATTTCATTGGAACCTCTTTCTCCAGCTGGTTTATGTGGGTGTGAAGCTTGTGGCACCAAGGAAGGCATGGCTGGACTCCAGGCTGCAGGCAGTGGCTGTGGGCAAGGAAAGCTCCAGTTCCTGTTCCAGAGGGTGCCTTCCCCCTGCAGAGCTCCCAGAACCAGCCAGGGGTTTTGTGAGTCTGGTCCCCTCCTCTTTGGTCAGCAAATGCTCCTTAACTCTCCATCCCCAGAGAAAGCCTTTACCAGGTGTGAGCTTTTTCATCAAAGCCCAGCTTTATCTTCCAAAACAGCACCCCTACTTCCAGTAAAACTGTTTTTTCCACATAAAAGAGTCTGTCAGAAACCCAAGTCCTACAAGTCCTAACCAAATGTGCATCCAGGGTCTTTCAATGGCAGGGTCCTCCTTTCCTTTTCCTGGTGCTCCTGGGGATTTCCATCCCACTGAGAGCAGCCCCAGGGCTGTTTGTCAGTCCTGACTTGTTAATAACCCTGCAGTAATTACAGCACCTACTGCAAGGAGCATGAAGTGATGAGACTCAGACCTCAGGGCTCCTGACCACCTACTTTCCTTTTTGACTTTGTCCCCACCCTTTATTTTTTATTTTTCTTTCATATTAGGTGTACAGTAGGCCTGGACAAATTAAGAGCAGCACAAAATAGCTTCTTGATTTGAAAAGCTCTTACATTAGAAGAAAAAATCTTGTGTTTGTTTATTTATTTATTTGCTCTGAATGGAACCACAGGAATTGGTATCTCTAAGCTAGCCCAAGCTGGTACATTTTCACTTAATTCTCAAGACTATTGCCTTCCAATTCAAGCAAAGATAAAGTTGTACGAGGAGCTGTGGAACTTCTCAGTTCCTCAGTCTTGTTCAGTGACATTTTCCCACCACTTTAAAGAAGTACTAAACTCCATGTACAATAAGGGAATAATTCTCTGGGGAACTGAAAAGCTGGTGGGATCCAGATGCATATTTTCAATGTGGGTTTTTTCCTTCACCTTGACACCCTGAGCAAGGCTGAGTGATCTCCATGCAGAACTGTTCCCCCAGCCCTCATCTCATCCCAGCCTCAAATCCCCAAACTCTTACTGAACACACAATGAACTTTGTACATTATTGAACTGTGGCTGCTGAGAAAAGTTTTATTACAAAACCTAGATTAAACTGGAGATTAAACCAGTGTTTTCTGTGCCCCTTGCCAGCTGGAATCTACCTTGCTGTGGCAAGGCAGGAAAATGAAATCAGAAAAAGGTCTTCTTGAGCTAAACGAGCTGAAATATAACCAAGCAGCCTAACTTGCCTTCCACACAAGCATGCAATGAGTGTTACTGGATTGAAATGCCAGGGGTTCCCCTGTGTCTGTGAAGCAGCACAAGGTCAGTGTCCCCAGCCAGTGACTGAGGAAAGAGAGGAAGCTCTGCTGCATTGCAGGAGTGTCAGCCTTGAGGGAGGGAAGGGATGGGCCCTGAATCACCCAGTCTTGCCAGGAAAAATTCAGTTGAAATGAGATTCATAGGGACACTCTGAGATCCACCCTGGAGAAGTTGTGGTGGGAGGAGAGGCTGAGGGACTGCTCAGCCTGCACAAGAGGTGCTCAGTGTGTTTAAATTCCCTGGGAGGGAGCAGGGGAGATGGAGCCAGGGCTTCGCAGGGGCACCCAGTGACAGGGCAAGAGGCAGAAATTCGAGGAGTCCTGTTTAAGCACAGGAAGGGTTTTGCTGTGAGGGTGCTGAGACACCCTGAGGTATCAGTTTGCCCAGAGAGGCTGTGGAGGCTCCATTTGTGCAGACACTGAGCTCAGTGCTGTGACTGGCTGTGTGCTGGGCAAGGTTGGCTGGAGAGGCCCCTTCCAACCTCGGCTATTCTGTGACACTGCCTCAGAAAATGCACCTCAGGGGGCTGCTCTAGCAAGCCAGAGGACACCCTCTGATCTCTGTGTGAGGCTCCATTTCAAGCTCCCTGTGACACACACTCCTTTTGTGCTGTTTGTTAGATGTGGCCAGGCACATGCAGGCAAAGAGTCCATGACTCACCTATTCCATATTAAAAATACAGACTCATGGCACACTTAAAATTGGCAGAAATAATAATCCTCCCCTTCTCTGAGCCCGAGCAAAACCAACCAACTTTTGCAGAGCAGGATGGATCAAAACAAACCAGACACAGTTGTGTAAAAATATTAACAAAGTTGCCACAGTGACTGACTTCATCAATCAACCAATTTTAATAGTCAAACTCCTCAGCTGAAACATGGTCATCAGAAAATTATAATAAAGTGTATTTAACTGTCTAATTATTTCAGTCACTGACCCAAAATGAACTCTCTGTAAATCCATTCATCTGGTGTTAGTTAATTTGAGTTTCATTTTAGCTGCTGTGCTCTGCTCAGAAGTGACTTGTGAAGCACCAGTGTTTCCACAGCCACAACGACTGATCAGGTTTTGTACTTGTGATTTCCTCTACTTTCAATGACTGTTGTGACTGCTCCCCCTGCACCCTCCACGGGTGCTTCTCATTGCCTCAGGGAGCCAATTATCCTGCCCAGAGCAGCTGGGGGAACAGAGGAAGGAATGACATGTATGAGAGTAGAGCAGCCTCCTCTGTGGAGAGGAACTTGACTTCACAACAAACACAGACATCAGCTGGGCAACCACTTAAACTTTTCCAAGCTGGTTCCCCCTTTATTCCCCATTTCCACACATGTCCTGCAGCGAGGACTTGGCCTGGATGTGATCAGTGCTGTGGCCATGCCTCAGGAGCTGAGGGAGATGCAGACCATGGCCATGGCCATGCCTCAGGAGCTGAGGGAGATGCAGACCATGGCCATGGCCATGCCTCAGGAGCTCAGGGAGATGCAGACCATGGCCATGCCTCAGGAGCTCAGGGAGATGCAGACCATGGCCATGGCCATGCCTCAGGAGCTGAGGGAAATGCAGACCATGGCCATGGCCATGCCTCAGGAGCTCAGGGAGATGCAGACCATGGCCATGGCCATGCCTCAGGAGCTGAGGGAAATGCAGACCATGGCCATGGCCATGCCTCAGGAGCTGAGGGAGATGCAGACCATGGCCATGTCCATGCCTCAGGAGCTGAGGGAAATGCAGACCATGGCCATGGCCATGTCCATGCCTCAGGAGCTGAGGGAGATGCAGACCATGGCCATGGCCATGCCTCAGGAGCTCAGGGTTAGGCAGGACATGCTGGCAGCAGAGCCCACCTGTGTGCTGTTGTGCAGGGAGATGATTTATCTTAATCTGCCTTGTGTCAGTAGGGTCAGATGCAACTGATGCCATGCCATTCAAATCACACTTGGTGGGACCCACTTGCAAAGCTGGGATGCCAGGCTGGAAGGTTTGTCAGCCTCATCCCTGCCTGCCCAAGCTCAGCCTTGGGGTGCTGGGCTGACAGGAGCCTCCCCAGCTCCAGTTCCTCCCAACAAACCTGCCCAGTCTCATTTCCTCCTCACAGACCTGCTGCAAAACAATGGGCTTTGCAAAGTTCCACCTCTACAGGAAAGCAGGGTAGCTCCTGGTATAAAAAAACCCCAAACTTCCTATTCTGAGTAAAACATTTGATGTTGTAGTTCTTCAGCACGTTGCCTAATAAGTTTAGGAAATAGCTTTACTGTGACTTTTATCAGCACAGAGCTCTTGTTCAACAGTTAGGAGTCTCATTAGAAGCTCAATTATTTGTGAAGCTACTTACATCTTATTTTAGTATATATAACAGACCATTGTGTGAAAAAGCTACAGTAGGACTTGAGAGGCTCACCTACAAAGTCAGCTTTGCACTGAACCTGAGGCTGAACATAGCCCGGAGTCAAAGCCAGAGACATTAAGGAACTTTGTAAGAGTCCCTGCTCCTGGAGCACTCCCGTGGCTCCCAGTGCTGCAGTGTGACCACAACCACGGCTCCACAGCAGGGATGTGGGAGGGACCAGCCCACAGCAGGGCAGGGGAGCAAATCCTGCCAGCTCATGTTCAAGGTCTGCATCTCCCCCACACTTTTAAATGTGAGCTGTGAGAATCCACAAGCCCTGAGCTCATCCCACAGCTGAGAAGGAACAGGCATTTCACACTTCAAGCATTTATTTTTAAATCCTAAGTACCTTAGGAGCCCATGACACATTTTCAGAATTGACTTGGCTGCTTGAATTTGATTCGAAGCTGTTCAAGGGAATAGATTTGCTCCCACTCAACTCTGGGCACTCTGGAGCCTGCCCCAAAACCAACCATCTCCTTTGAAAATTTTCCTCATTCCCTCTTCCCAGGTGGGTATGGCAAAGCCAGGAAGTGGTGCCAGTACCGTCCTACCTCTTGGCCAGAAATTGCTGCATTTCAGGGGCTGCAGCTGCAGTTTTGAGCAGCAGGTTGGAGGGAGACTAAATAGAAGGAAAAGGCAATGATAGGAATTGCAAAGGAAAAGCAACAATGAGCACAAGAATCCAGAGTGAGACTAAGAAAGACACTCTGTGACTGAGGGAGAAAGATTTTCTTGGACAGTGGTTTTTGTAACAAAAAAAAAATACTGTTACTCTGCCTGTTAACATAATCCTTTTAACATGGAACTCTGCTTGTGCCACACACACATTTCTCATTAATGTGGGAATTTCCCTCCCTGTCTCAGATGATGCTGGAGAAGATAGGTAACATCTGTCAGGCTTGTACAGCAGCCCAGCAGAATATTAATCCATCAGCAACTGCCCTGCACTGGCTATCAACCCAATTTGAATTTTCATCTCACTAACATTTTCCAAAAAATATTATCAGAGGATAGAAAACTTCTGTTAAGAAGCACATTGTAGTGCAGACTTTGAACAAATGTCCCTTAAACCATTATAGAGTGTGTGGAAAATATGGAAATAAAAAATTGTCATTAAAAAATACACAGGTTTTTGCTCAGGCCATGCTACAAAGAAAATAAAATTGAACTAAGTGTGGAAGTTCTAGTACAGTACTATAGTACTGCTACATTTATTTGGAAAAGAGAGGATAAAATTTAAACCTGTTATGGGGAACAATTTGCATTTTCCTGGAAGACAGCACACCCTGTTATTATGAAGTCTGGAGAACTTTGGGGAGGGATGAATGGTGTTCTTTCTCTGCTAGTTGGGGGAGATTTCCTGCTTTTAGGATTTCTTTACATATTTTACATTGAGGAAGGTCCTGAGGAAACCCCTGCTAATCCAGAAGTTTCCTGATGGTGGAGCAGGGAGCTGTTGCTCAGGGACACCTGGTCAGGGTGAAGCACAGGAGGCAGGGCTCTGTGCTGAGGCACCCACCACGAGGCAAACACCTTTGGGGTGTCAGAAAGGCAGTTTCTGCTCAATGTACAGACCAAATACAGAAGATAATTGCTCGCTGAAGCAAACCACATGAATACATTTTCCTCTCGCAGCAGAACCTTATGAATGCAAAAATAATTGCTGATCTTGTGATCTGGGGGGCAAGCTGCACGCTAGTGCTGTGTTGTGCAATATCCTGTAAGTTTTCACTTTAAAAGACTTATTGCATAGCTAAAGCTTCCATCCTGCAACCAGATCTATTCCTGCCCTCTTAATCAAGCCGGGCAATACATTTCCAGCCAAAAAACATGAAATCCAAAAATGCTTTCCTTTACATAAGGTGTTAGCTTCAAAGCTAAGCAAGGATTTGAGTCATGGTAACGTGACTAAGCACAAGAGAGAAGTTTAGGGAAGAGGAGCCGTGAAGAACCAGCCTGGCCAGATCATCAGCTGGCATTAACCACCCTCACACTACTCCCATTGCTTGGTTTATTCTCCCTAAAGACCAAGGCATTGAGAAGTAACTATACCAAAGGTACCAGCTCTAAAATCGGGTGGTTTGTTTTCCAAGGAAGTTCAGCAATGCAAGGGCTGAAGCTCCCAGGGTAGCAGTGGCCCACAGCTGTGCCCCACCCTGTGCACTGCACTGAGCAGTGGGTGCACAAACCAGGAGAATCTCGTGTAGGTGTGGTCATGCACAGTTAGTCCTAACATGAGCACTGACTTCTGTATTTCCTCATTGTATTTGTATTCTTTTTAACTGTTCAAATCTAGTACTGCAGTGGGGGTGGGGAGGGCTTCCTGGAAGTGCCCAGAGGATGGTGGTTCACTGAAATGTGTTTTTGCCTCTGCCCTTCTGTTTTCTACCAAGAGAAGGCTTACCCTGAAGCGTGGGTGGAGAGAAAGAGAGCTCAAGCAGAAAGAACAGCCAGACAATGGCAGGAAGAATTTATATGGCTTCATGTCTTTCTTTAAGTCACTCCTAGATGCTGAATAAATGATCACCCAGAAAGGAGGCAACCACATAAGAACCTGTTTACTCAGCTTTGCAACGTGAGCATTTTGATTTTGAACTTTCATTCTCCAATTGCAAGATAACCTCAGATTATCATAGTGAGAGAAATTACAAAGGTCCTTTTACATTGTAACTGCAGGGAGAGAGTTTGAAAACAGGAGACCAAAAGGATTTTCAAATGAAAGCCAAATAACAAGTATGGAGCAGATCTCCTCGTTGCAGTATTTGCTGGTTTTAGGTGAGCTGTGAGTGTTTGGGCTGAGCTGTGGATCACTGCTGGTCCTTTCTAACCTGTGCTGCCTCACAGTTCCTGGGTCCTGCATGCCTGGGAATGCTCCTGGCAGCAGGTGGGAGCCTAGAGGGAGCTGAGCAGGAGCATTCTGCTTGCAGCTGCTGGCTCTGCTCCTCACCCAACAGGAGGGAATTCAGCCCACCATTAGCAACAGCTCACCTGCTCTGAGAGCCTCTTGTAGAGCTGAGGACACTCACTGCAAGCAGGTTCTTAGCGCTGTGAGACAGACAAATCTACATCCCCTTCAAAAGCAGTTTCTGGCCCTAGCACAGGAACTGGGAATGTCAGTGGTTTTATGGGGACTGGATATATTCTTTACACTGCATCCTTCTGCCCAGGATCAAAGACTTACACTACCAAACACTATGTTTTCACTTGGAGACAAATTTAGATTTTTGCTAAACTAAATTTAGAACACAGAAGAGCATTAAATTAGTTTCAAATTATATACAGAACCAAGCTGTATTTTAAAATATTTTAAAATATAGATACATTGAATACAGGAAACACATAGTAAATGCTCACTTACCCAAAAAGCATCTTTAAACTGCAGCTGGGTCATTTTTACTGCTCTGAGGAGGGGTAGGAATCCTTCAGCAGGTCCGTTGTGGGGTGAGAGTGGCAGCAGGCACAGCTCTGAGCCTTGTCACTGCTCCCCAGCCCAAGCAGAGTGCAGCACATCCACAGACCTGTCCCTCCTGAAGTCAGGTTGGTGCCAGTAGCATGGGGCTGTTCCAGGCAGCTCAGAGAAATGACCTGTGGCTGTGAGGGACAGAGGGCAAAAGAGCTGTTGCTCACACACAGAGACACGCAAGTGCTCAGCACCCGCACCCCAAACCTGTTTCTCTTCTGGTAAACAGTTAATATTGAAATGAGGAAGCAAGGAGATGTCAAATGGTGTCAGGCTGCTCCTTGCCATGGGTGCGTGTGAGCGGACAGGAAAAAAAAATAGAGGGGAAAAAAAAGGCACTAAGTTCAGTGATATGATTTGATCAGCTGCAGGAGGAGAGAGAACATTTACAGTGCAAAGGAAACCAGCCCAATACAAAGAGATAAGCTATCCTCTAATGCTGTGGTCTTGCAAAGAAAAAGAAGCAAAAGAGACAGAGGTGCCCCATTTCTGCAGCACCTTCTGGGGCTGGCAGAGGCCCGTGCCTTTGCACAGGGAAGCTTAGCTCAAAGCTGCATTTTGCAGCTGAAAAGGCTTTTCAGGACTCGGGTTAAATTAGGAACCCTGAGAAGGTTGCAGGTATCTGCACACATTTAGATACCTGGATGTTGATGTAGAGAACACTTCTGATTTGCATGTCCTCATATAAATTTTCATATGAATATGCAAGATATGTGAAATTTAGAAGTAAAATCCAAAGTCTTGAAAAAGAAGAGAGCTAAGAGTTTGTTAGCACCGGGACCTGAGTGAAGCCTCACAGAGCAGTGAAGCAGCAGCACCCAGACCACACCCAGCACCCTGCTGACACCAGGTATTTCAGGCAGCTCCTCAAATCAGCTCCTCCAGTTGTTATAACACAGCTGCAAATACCTGAGCACAGGGTAACACTTCTAAAGCTTCCCTGAAACCCTCTCCAAAGTATTTGTCCTCCAGGTGAGGTTGCCTCTGTTTACCTCCTTAGGATGTTTTAAGCATTCTTAAACACCTGTTTTTAAATACTCACTGACATTTTTGGGGTGTAGGAAAAAAAAGAAAAGAAAAATAGTCCTGTGGTGGTTGCTTATGCAAAACTGTCTGTCCACACCAGGAACACACCAGGACTTAATGATCTCCAACCAAGTGATGCTGCTCCGGGTCCCACAGCAGCAGCCCCCCAGGGCAGATCATCCCAGAGTGGGGAAGTCTTGCAACTTCCCTGGGCTCCAGCAGGACTCTGCAGCAGCTAGGGGCTGCAGTGACCCCTCCTCACTCCATGGGCAATTTGTAGCTGGTGCTTTAAAGAATTTGCAAGGTTCCTTCCTGGTGGTCTGAAGAGGATGGAATGAGCAGAAGGAACTTTGTGAGGGAAAATGAAGTGCAAGCAGAGGGCAAACGAGAGTCTGCAAGGTCCGAGGTGTAGCAGGAAGAAAGCATCATTGCACAAGAGTGGGAGAAGGAGAAATGTGAGGATTCACTTGCAGACAGTGCTGAAGAGAAAGGAGTGAAGTTTTCTTCCAAAAGGGAAAATTCCTTGAAAAAAAATGTATTTTGAGGGCATGGGCACTAATCATACTTGATCTGTATGAAAAAAAAAAAAAAGGATCTTTTTTAGAGTGTTTTATCTCAGTCCCTCCAAACCTAAATGTTTCCTGTTACTATTTCCAAGTTACAGCTGTGTTTTGAAACCATCTTTGCTGCTGTTGGGGTTCATAAAAATGCACTGAGTGCATTTTAGCCCTCTAAAATTATATGCTACTTTTCTGTTATTTTTAGTTTGGCCCCCAGCCACAAAGCCAATTATTTGACTGAACCTCAGGCTGGGCTCTGTGCCTGCATCCATCCCACCCTTGTGTAGCACAGTCACCTCCCCAGCAGCTCCCAGAGATGCTGCCTCTTGACACCACCAGCACGGGCTGTTCACTCTGTGCTGGGGATGAGTTTCTCAGGATAGCCCAGACCAGGTCTCCAGTTTGGTACAGGATGAGCTGTCAGAGAGCAGCTGGTGTGAGTCCCAGCCCTGGCTCTGATGAAGCAGATTTGGGTGGATTTGGGTCCCTGCTCCCAGGTGCTGGTGGCACTGGGTTATGTCCATAGGGTGCTGTGCTGTGCAGGTGTAGCCAGACTTTGCAGGGCTTTAGAAGAGGGACACAATTTCCCCTCTGTTCTGAATAGGAAAAGGACATCAAGGCCTCCAGTTCTGAAATGTTGTATCTCAGGATTGGGTTAATATCTTGATGTGTGTGGCCAGAGTTCTCTGAAGTGTGGAAAGGCTGAGCCTGGGAGGGAATCTGTGGGGCTGAGGAAGGGAGCACAATCATTGAACCTCGCTGGGCTGTGAATGCTGTGATGCCATCTACTGAAATCCCCTGAGCATCCTGCAACTCCCCCTGCAAAAGTGATGTCAGTATCTTTGAGCCAACCAGCAGCATTTTAGTGGGCAAGGAAGGGGTTGAGACTCGTCAGGATGCTTTGGACACCTGCAGGGCCTTTCAGCTGCCTTTTCTCACTCCTTTAAAGGGGATTTTAGCCTAACCTGACAGGCTTGCTCAGAAATTCAGCAACATCAACAAGGAGCCTTAATTGGAACTCTTCCCTGACAGCCACTGCATCTCCTTCCACCACTGCTCTAACAGGTTAAAAATCAGGTGTTCTGTTTGATAAGGCCAAGAACACACCTCCTGAGGGTTTTTTCCCCAGTAATTAAATTGTTTGGCAGCAGAATGTACCATTTGAAACCATTATGTAGCAAAAAAAGTGAGGATAAGTCTGATTAAACTAAATGGTTTGAAGAGCCCTCAAATTTTCTCATTCTTTAGAATGGAAGTTTCATTTCATTTTTAACTATATACTACTTTGAGAAAAGCTTTTTATCAGGGATTTGGGTGGCAGGTTTGGATTTGACAGTAGGCAAAAATGAAAATAGCATCTACAAACATTTTTGTGCTTATCCAGGATGCCAAGCAAGACACTCTTCAGAGGAAGAGTTTCTGATTTGGGGGAGTCTGATCAAGTAGACAGTAATCCTTTTATTCTACATAGCAAGAGGATGAGGGAGTCTATGAAAAGTATTCAGGCAGAAGATAAAGAAATGCTGACTACTCAGATAATCCCGGTGTTGAGCTGGTTGTAATGTTCAGAAGTCCTCAGGTACATTGTGTTCCCTTGGAATGATGGTTTGGGAAATGGCAGTGGAAGGCACTGGTGCAGTCCTTCCCAGCCTCCAGAACCTTTACATCTGAGATACAGCTTCCAAACAACTGCTGCAGTGCAGCCACGTCCCAACTCCAACAGCCCAGCCTCTGGGCTCCATCTGAGCCCCACAGCCTGGGGATGGCAGCAGCAAGGAAAGCACTGCCAGAGGAAAAGCCTGGCTAAAGAGATGCAGTTCAGCTGCTCAGCTGTGCCCACTGTTCTAATTCCATACGAATGGATCTCCAAACTTCCGTGCAGAAAATGTCAGGGGCTTGCAAATTATCCCCAGTCATATCCATTAAAAATGTTGACATCACCTTGCCTTCCGTGAGGAGCCAGTCCTTGTTCCCATGGAAACAGAAGCTGCAGCCTCTGAACACCTGGCTGGGTTTGTTCCAGATGCTCTGGGCCACAGTGGCTGAGGCTGGAGGCTGCTTCAGCACGGCCCTGACCCCACACCAGGGCTCTGCTCAGCTCTGCAACTCAATTCCCTCTGCTCCTGTTAGAGGGAAATGCTGGAACAGCCTTCCAAAAGCAGTCTCGCAGCCCAAGACAGTCCTACTGGCGTTCTGCTTCAGTAAAATCCATAATTAATATAAAGATTAATTCCACAGGCTCTGTTCTTACCTCTCATCTAACATTTCATAGCAGTTTCTAATAGAGGCCATCACTGAAAGGTGGATCCTGTTCTGCCGTTCACCCAAGAAAAAGATCATCAGCCTTTGCCATACTCAAAAAGAGCAGGAATGGATTTCCTCTAGAATTAACATTGTGATACTTTGTATATAATAAAATTGTTTTTATCATAGAAATGTGGGGTCTTTTTGTGCTTGGTATGTGTGTATAAACAATCCTTACCCCCGAAAATGTTTAAAAGGCAAAAAAAAAGAAAAATAGAACTGTGGAGAAGTGCAATGTCACTGGGGCCTGGAATAGCACAAACAGGATTGGGTTCCTCTTGGGAGAAAAGTAGAAGTACTTTATGGAAGAGAAAATGAAATTATTTGGGTATTTTCCCCCTCTTGTCATAAATACAGGTACCTGCTGAAAGATGTTTTAAATTTCTCTGACACCTTTTGAATGCTTTATCAATACACTGGCATTCTCCATGCCTTAATTCAAAGCAAATCACTACTCATTTGGAAGCACTGCACATTCATTAGCCAAGCAGGAAATGCTGGTGCTGCTGAGGTTTCTGTCTCAGAAGAACCCTTGGAACTGTGTCCCAACCATATCACCTGCAGCAGGTTCTGCCTCTGGGCCAAATGTCCCTTCTTCAGCAATGCTTTAGCATCATGGCAGGCAACACTTTAGCTTCCTTCTGCACATTTTAGCCAATACTCTGCATATGTGCTCATTTAGAAACATCGTCAGTCAGTTTATAATTTTGTTTGTTTTAATATTCCTGGGCACACTGGATTTATTAGACTTTTTTTTTTTTTTAATCAGATCTCACCACCACTATGGCACCCATATGTACCCATATTCCCAAGGAACTGACATAAAAAAATATGGGTAGAAAAATATTCAACCACTAAAAGTGAAAAAGTGTTTTGAATTTCTATTACTATGATATCTAAAAACATAGTGTATGTGGATTTTCTCTGAATCAAAATCTCTAACCTTCTACTGGTGACACATCAGCACTCACCCCGAAAGGAATTCCATTTGTTCTGAGCATAATTAAGAGCTGCTATCCTGGGAAAAAACCAAGGCAGAACTAGCTGCTTTTACTCAACAGAGCTGGGAGGAAGGAGAACGCTGTGAGAGCATTACAAGAGTTATTTATGTAGGAATTAAAAAAACCTAACACATTCCACACAAGCTGTTCTGTGAGCCTTTGTCTTTGTCTGGAATACTCAGCTCATTTCTTTCCAGGAGACAGAAGTGAGTATTTGGACTTTCCTACACTAAACCTGTAATGCCATTAACCCTTCAGACTATTTCAAATAATCACAAGAAGGGACAGCACTTACTTGTGGAGCTTTCAGCTGAGGTTAACTTTTAGAGGTTATTACTGCAAATATTATTCACGTAATGTCTTGATGCTTTAGCCTTCCATATACCACAACTCAAAAAATAAACACAATTGCTTTTGCAAACTTGTCCAGAAAATGCTAAATGCACACGTTGCTTGTTGTGAATCTTCTTTAGCAGCCAGATAAGATGACACATCTCTGGTTGATAAAGCCAAGTATGCTGCCACTGAACATTATGCACGTTTTTGACATCTCTAGGAGCTGCTACGGGTCACCCAAGGTGAGAAATAAATGTACAAATAAATGTACAAAACACAGAAAGATGGAACACTTTCAATTTTAATCCAACAAATGAAGAGGGTCTTGACACAGTAAAATACCACTGTATTGCTAATGCTCTACAACTGTACATTAAAAATAATTATTGTCTATAGATGTAAAAATAGCAAGTTTTATGATAGAGTAAAACACAGTATAGAAACCATTCAAAATCAAGTAGAAACCTCTTAAACAACTGAGGCATTTATGTAAGTATTTCTCCAAAGGTATTAAACAAAACACAGTTCATACTGACTCTAAACATCACCTTCCCCACACTCTGCCCAAATTTAATTGATTAGAAAAATAGTAGTCTCAGTTACTATATTTTGCATTCTTTCAGAACCATCTAGATTCTCCATTTTCCTCAAGTACAGTAGAACAACTCTTCACAATACAGAACTACCCTGAAGTGATTTATTTCCCAACACTACAGAATTTCGATAGCAAGTATTTCAGATTAATTTTGAAGGCTGGAAGAGGCCCAGGAAGTTTGCAGGAGAGCAATTAAATTTTGAATGCAAATTATTTACACAAACATTAGTGTACTGTAATTACAGCATAAAACTTGCAATGCAGCTGATGAGTGCTTTAAACAAAAGCTCCAAATGAAAGAAAGGGAAGAAAAAAGATTACAAAATAAATAATCTAAAGTTCTTCGTGGTAGAAACGTTCATCATGAAGCTGCCTACCATAATCTGTTGCTTCACTGTTAAGAAACAAATCCTGGTTCTTAAGAATTTCTGCTTCAGAAAGTTTTTTATCATCATTCAAATCCATCTCTTCAATGAGGTGCAGAGCCTGTAAAAGAAACAGACCACCACATGCACCAAGTTAAAACAATTCTAACTTTTGCTTATTTAGGTATTATAAGAGGGAAGCCTAGCAGTAAAATGAAGAACCGATTGCAGAATATTTTAGTTGTAGCTCATTCACCAGTGTTTGATAGTTCCAAGCTAACAGGCTGTGCAGCAGCTCTACTGCACCTCTTATTTCTGAGAAATGGGAGTCCTGGTATTACATGGGCTTTGTTTTCATTTGCTGAACATCTACAAATACAGTGATTTAGAGAATCCTTCTGTTCTTACTTTTCCTGATTGGTTTGGCTCAATGTAACTGAGCCAAAAATAACAGGAACTAACGTCAGCCAAGGGGATTTTAAAAGCACTCTGCATGGCAAAAGCTGAAAGATTAATGACAAACATCTTGGCCAACACATGTCAATTCCTGAAAATCGAATAGATAGTAATTTTTTCTATTTTTATGTTATTTAGCTCAGGTCATTTTGAAATGCTGAAATGGAAGTGTGATACTCTGACTTCAACCAGCAGTTTGTAACTGAAATCAATGCTACCTTCTCCTTAGGACAGGTGATTTTGCTAAGCCTTTATATTACCCAAATATAGCACACTAGAGAAACAAATAAAACAAATTATTAGGTGCAGAATTGAGCTATTACTACAGCATGGCCTTGCTGTAAGCCAAAATTTGAAAGATAGCTAAGAGAGCTAAAAAAAACCCCAAACCAAGGAAGCCAACACAGGTATGAACACAGCAGCACAGAGAGTTCATGTCAGAACAGAGCTATTTCTGTGAACTAAGAACTGACCACAGCCAGAAAAGGCCATGCAAAGGCTCACAGATGCCCATTTACAGAAATACTCCCAGAACAGCTCAACATCCAACAAGGTCCCACACGGCAGCACCCAGGGCTGCTGCTGCTGCCACGGGGCTGCTCCTGTCCCCAGAGCCCAGCAGGGCACAGGGGCAGCTCAGGGAGGAGCACATGGGCTGTGTGTCTGACACAGGGAAGTGCCTCTCCTCCCCAGGAACACGAAGCCATGGGAAGACCTGGTGTTCCTGCCATTCTGAACACCAAAATCCTCCATGTAAATAAAAGGCATGGAAAATTTAGCTGAGAAGTTACTAGAAGAAAGGCAGAAATCCTCTCTACTGCAGTCAGGGACTGGAAGAACCACAAAAAATAAGCTAAAATGAGAATCCACTCAAAAGCTATTATGCTGTTCTGCCTCTGATTAAACCATTTTAATTAGCATCATCAAAGTTTGCTTCACACCATCTTGAATCAGAGAGTACTTCCATTTTCTTGTATTTAAAACAAGTTTTTAGTTCTATAAATTATGATGATTTATCCAGTTAGAAGAATTACAATCAATTTCTTATTTCAAAATTATGCAGCTTCTTTTGGTAGTGCATCTCATTAGATTTACCTACAACAACTAAAAAATTACTTATTAAAATTCTGTACCCTTGAGTCAAAGCAGATAAGCTATTTAAACATGTGCAAAAGCACTTCGTTAATTTACAAACATTTACACAATTAATAGGGACTTCACATTTGCCTAATGCAGTTAAAGGACCTGCATTCCTTGTCAAAGTGAAAAGAAGTTAAAAATACATGCAAAGATCTATTGATACTCTTTCTCAATAACTAAGACATGATAAATCTGAATGCTTCTCTCATTTTGCTGGGATCCTTCAAAATTCTCCTGCAGTAATTAAAACCTAACCAGCAGTCAAACCACGAACCTCCTCTTGTGCAATACCCTGATTGTTGGGTACTATCCAGGACAGCAGCTCTTGAGGGCTGAGTTTTCCATCATGATCCTTGTCATAGTCATTCACAAACCGGTCCTTCTCAACCAGTATCCATTCTGGATCTTCCCTTGCAGCTAGTAAGACACAATTGTCAAGTTTAAAGCCACTCTTCACTTTAAAGCAGAGGTTTTCATCTTTTCTCCTAAGCAAATTTACTTATTCTCATAAAACATAACCTAAAAGTGATGTCACTAAACAACAACAAACCTTAATGGGCAGAGAAAAGCAGGGAAAGCAATTTCATTTACTGTCAGTATTTATTTGCACACTTGTTTTATACTTACTCGATGTACAGGTATTGCATCCTACAGCCTTAACTCTTCAAGAAATTGAGAAGTAATTCATCAAAATTATAAACACTGCAGACAAGCATGATCTGGCTTTCTAAGCCTTATGAAAATCAAAAGCAGAAGGTATCACAAGCAGATAAGTAACAGCTTAAAAACAATAACAATTCCATTATTAAGGAAGAAAAAGTGAAGTCCCTCCTTCCTAGCATTTGGTTTTGCAAGGAGATTTTCCTTTTATGTCATAATTCACCACACACTGCTGCCCCAAACCACAAGCTCATTATGAAATCAGAGCCCCCATGCAGTCTATTAGCCATTTTAAGGGGTGCTGCAGGAACACTGTCTGCAGAAGAGAAAAGCTGAAGTAGTTTGTACAATCACAGCGGATTCTCATGTCTTCCTAACAAGTTGTGATGACAAAGCTGTTATCTTCTCTTTTATTGCAACAATTTCACTCCTTTCCAACAACTTTTTATAGACTGGCTTGGAAAAGCTTTCTTTCATGTTAGAACAGGACAAAGATAAAGAACCCTGTAGTTGCACCAGAGAGCTGTTGTTTTTACTGGTTCTGACAAAGAAAGATGGTTATAAAACATGAAAGATGTTTATAAAACATGAAATTCCAGGTGGCTGATTAGAGTGAAGAAAAATGGATTATTCCCCTGGTTCTCCATATCCTCGTGTGGCTTACACAATTCTCCCCAGCTAGGATGACATTCAGAATTGGTACATCTTTGGGCCAAGCAGACTTTCCACAAAACTGAAGCTACTGGGCTTTTTGGAATGGGAATAATTATTTGCCCTAGCTTTTAGCAAATCAAATACAGTGTGTAAAATATTCATTGAGAAATATTGATAAGCATCAGGTAAGTGTCCTTCTTGCTAAAGAAGGAACAGATCAAGTTTAAGGAAGGGCAAGACTGGAAAAAAACAAACCCAAACAAATCAAAGAGTGAAGGCAGCAATCAGGCTTCTGACACCTGGAACAGTGAAGTGACTCCTCACACTTCCCCTCCATCCCTCTCCCATCACACTCAGCTCAGTCCTTCCAAAGCAAGGCTGGCAGCTGCCTGCTCAGGCTGATCAAGGCCAGGGCAGTTTACCCTCACACTCCTGCTAGCTGTATCTGCAGATGTGATCAGCTGGCAAATACAGCTGCACCTTGTTTCAGCTGCATCCTTTGTGGTCAGGAATTCACTTCAGTCTTTCAGAAAACAAGAAGCAACTTGCAAGGAAACCGTGGAATGGGCTACACACATCAAACACATGGGCCAGACCGAAATAAGGAATCTACTGTGCCAGTTTCAGAAAACAGAATTATTCCAACACAGAAAATCTTACTCAGAATCTGTAGGTGTAAGTGTGAAAAGCTGAAAATAAAGTTGCATCCAACTCTCCACATTCCAAAAGCTTTTGTTAGTTCCCTCTTTCATGCCCCTTCCCTTTTTTCCTTACTTGGGTCTCTTCTGTAATCACCAAGGAATTCTTCCAGGCTAACAAATCCATCACCATCTTTATCATGTTCTTCTAAAGCCTCCTGAATGACAAAGTCCTTTTGTATACATACAAAGAGCAAAATTAGCAACTCATGATCAAGAGAAATAGCATCGTTTAGAGCAATGACATATTCCTTAAATGAAAGACTCCCTCATTTCAAATCTCTTTCTGTGTTTTATGCAGACTAGTGCAGTAATAGCTTCCTGCGCAATAAAACAGATCCTGTCCTGTCCTGAAGAGTTTAGAATGTCAGATTTCATGAAAACCAAATCTGAAAGGTGTCCATAGAGCTGGAATCCTTCAACACAATTCAAAACTGCAAAAGCAGCTGAGAAACATGAATATGTACAAAACTCTATAATCTCATTTCACTTTTCATCTGGTGGATTCACTAATTTGCATTTTTGCAACTTAATTGAATTTTTACAACTGGTTGGTCTTTTCTCCATCAGAGAGCCAAAACCAAAAGCTAAAATCTCACTGATGATTTGCAGCCTAACAGAGCTGAGAGGTGGCTAAGTCAGTCCAGTCCCCAAAGTTGGGAATACTTGTACAATCCTAGTTCTTGAAACAGATTTCAAAGAAAAGCACTGAACTCCTTGCTCTAGCTCCTGACCTCCAACACTGGATCCACAAGACACTACCTGAGTTTTAATTTGGGCTGTCCAAGCCTTATCCATAACTGCTCCATTTCCTGTGGTACTGGGGCTAAGGACACACATTGAAAAGACCTACACACACAGGCTGATAAAGATGTTCCCCTAAATCTTACCGTCATGTACTCCACTTCTTCTGGATGTTCAAATGCAATATATTCATCCACATTTAGAGCAGGAACGTCATCTCTATTAGCTTTCTCAAAACGTTTTTTCTCCTTTAAATGAAGCTTAGAAAATAGATTTAGTTAGAGCCCTTACTGGAAAGGAAAAACAACATAATAGTAGCTGGCTGTAAGCTCATTAGGATATTAATTGTTTCACATTACCTACTCATATTATACTGATGTTGAATTTTCACTAAAAACACCTCATTGAGAGCAATAAGAACAACATTTAATTGAGATGGTTTTATTCTAAGAATTGCAAAAACCCTGCTTTTTTCAATTTAAGGAACAATTTAAAACACACTAAAGAGAGATAATGAAAAGACCAAGAATTCTCAATTTGATATGTGCATCCTCTTCTAAAAGTCACCAATTCCCAAAATAATAAACTGGAGTACAATGATTATAATTAATGGCAGCCATTGCAAATTCCAGAATTTACATTTTAAGGACACTTAACCTTCTGGATCTACATCTAATTTATGTCAAGGGCTGCCCGTAGTTCAGAGAAGGTCTTGAAAGATATAGTATGTAAAATGTCTTTTCTGAAGCCATTTTAAGGCCAGATTCCTTTACTACAGGACTGCTGTCCATTATATGTGATCATTTTAAACAGAAGTCACTTCCCTCATCTGTTTTAAGTATATGTATTAGCATGCCATTAAAAAAGAAATAATATCTCATATAAGCTGGCAAGTTCTTATTTCTGAATGTCTTGCACTTCCTATTTCTGCCTTCCAGATGTGCAAAGACTTACTATTTTTTTCTTGTTTCATTCTGTACAATCTCTTTGGACAAAATACAAACCCACACCACTGACAACCAATCTCTGCTCAAACTGCACATGATGTGAACTATAAAAATCTTGGAAACCCATCATTAGGTGTGTACCCAGATCACTGTGAGTCATCTGGGTACAGGAGTAGCCAGCAAATCAGAGATCATAAACGCTTAACAAGTAACCACTTGAAATTGTACTTGTGGTTTATATCCTTCCTATTGACACCTCTCTCAACATCAAGCTAACCTGATGAACACAGAGCATAACATGTAACAAATGAAGGGCAAGATCTTAACTATTCTGCAAAACAGTTAAATGTCCTCTTAGAGGAAAGCTGACCTTAGCTGGGAGTTTAACTAGGAAGACAATCCAGAAGGATTACAGAAAGTACTATACTGCAATGTAAGCTTGAACCAATTGAGGGAAAAAATAAGTTTTCCAGTGTTTTTTGGGAAGTGATGAACAAGGCCGCCACCTTCTGGTAAATTCCTGTGGTTATCTGATGTCAATTCTAAACTGTCTTACTCTTCCACCTTGAGAAGAGCAGGACCACTAATTTACAAACATAAGGAAAATGCTGAAGGTGGTGCTTGTACAATGCTGCTCGTTTACAATCTACAGTGGAGAAGTCAGGAGGCAGGAAAACCCAGCAAGCAGTCAAGTCATAACATAAGCAAGCATTTCTATCCCAGCTAATATAGCTATAGCTCTTCATGTATCTGTGATGACAATTTCTCAAACTTGGTATCAATATTTTGACTGGAAGTTCCTCTGGAAGTCTTGTGGTATTTAAAAGCTATGTAATTATTCAGTTATGTGACATTCCATTTACAGTTTGTTTCTTCAGTGTGTAAAATACTCCGATCACTATATTAGTTTCACTTCTGCTAATACATCCTGTATTATCTACTACTACTTTACTAAAAGCAGACAAAGCAATCCTCACAGAAAAAATAAACCTCTGACCAGAATAGTCTAAAAACATACTTACTCTCTTTCTGAGAAATTTACATATACTTATAAATGTGGAACTTGAAAGGAAACAAGTTTTGCTACGTGATGGTTCTTGGTGAACCTTTTCTCCCTGCCTCTCTTACCTCTCTCCTGGCTTAAGCATCTGCTTTCATAGATGTGACTCACACACAACTTCTGTGTTTAAACATCCATTTTTAGCTGTGGGAGTTCCACTTTCATTGCTTAAAACTGTTTGAATTGCTATTGCTTTCTCTGTGGGTCTCTAATGGACAGGGAATGTTACAGCAGGCAATACTGACAGCCCACACAGAGTGCTTGAGCAGGTAACTGAAAGAACAGCTGGAACAGTGCAACCAAGGGGTTAAAGAGCTTCCTTCTGCTCCAGCCCCAGCTGTGCTGGCCCCTGCTGAGGGCAGGACCCTGTGGGGCTGCAGACCTCACCCAATGGATTGCAGCACAGGTTTAAGATGGTGGCTGGAGACAATGTTCTGCTGTAAGACTGTCAATAGACTTAGGCTTCACTCAGCCAGCAAAATACACTGGATGTACCATTCACATATATAATACAGTGGAGATACCATTTCATTGTGTCTTTATTTTGTCAGTAGCAGCTTTAATATCCACTACTTACCTTTAATTACTCCCCTATCTCAGCTAGCACAAAGTGTTAAACATATGCCAGCTGCTCTTTTTTCTCTACCCGTCTTGTTCTGTCACAATAAACAAATATTGCTGCCTTTGGCCAACAGCTCACAGGAGCTGCTGCTGAAACATTTTACCTGGCGAAATGATTCTTCTTCTTGATCCTCCAGGACAGTGTCCTCGTCAAAATCAATTACACGATCATACATTTGCAAGTTATACTCCTTCCAAGACACCAATCCATCGCCATCTTTGTCATAGTCACTGAAGTGTTGCTTAGCTTCTTGAGTAACATAATGCTTAAAAGACTGCTGTATCCAGGAGCTCAGCTCATCTGTGAAAAACATTAAAAATATAATAAATAAAGAAAATCAGAATCACCTGCACCATAAAAATTGCGAAGATCCCACAGATCTATTTTGTCTGGAATATACTTCACAATTCAGATGAAAGCATATAGGCAAGAGGTTACTTAAAGCAAACCAGTCTGTCTGCTCCATGCTGTGGCTTTTTCCAAGGTAACTGAATGAGGGAATAGATCACAGCTACAGACTCCAGGGGGTTTGTTAATGGTGATGTGGCCTTGTCTTTTCAAATCTGAAGGAAATCAACACTATAGCGTAATTTCCTTTTTCTCCAGAGCTTTATGAAAATGATGCTGAGTATGGTTTAGACGGACAACTCTGAGAGTAATTTGGTACCCCAAAAAACATTGTTCCCATCACTCTGGGGTTTCTTTTGAAAAATCCACAAACTGAAATAAAACTTAATTGAGTACATTGCCTTAATTACCCAAAATAAAATATTAACTATTTACGTAGAACTATTTTCCCTTTACTTGGGGCTGAAATCAAGCCTCATAGTTTGGAAAGGTTTTTTAGCTGCTTGTTCTCAGAGAAATGTAGCTTAAAAAATAAAACTTAATATACCAATGAACTGACAGAGATACATTAAAGTTACTTCATTTAGAGAAGATTGGGAGAACATATTCTCCCAGTATCTCTCAGCTATTTTCAGGTGCCTGGAAGGGAAAAACATCTTCCTCTGCATTGCAAAAATTATACATCTTAATCAACTCAACTGAAATCCTGCTCTGAAGAGCCATGATGACTAATAAAAAAAGTCCTATAGAAATCACTACTTTGATGTAGAAAAATCTTACAGCATTTTTTAAATACTAAAGTATCTTACCCTGTCCTTCTTGGCAGAGGCATCAGTACAACTTTATTAGGTTTATTTAAATATCCTTGAAAAGCAGCAATGGATTTTTAAAAATATATTTTGAGCACTGAATTTATATTAGCAAAGGGACCAGATTCTGTGAATTGATTGAACATGAAGAGGTGTGTGCCAGCAAAGCTTGTGCATAAACCAGCACTGCCTTATAAGAAACTGCAACATGATTTCTTAAAGATGGGCACCATTAATTAATGGTTTATTTCCCAGCATTTAAGGTGTGAGGCACAGCCATGTGACCACATAATGTCCAGTGCCATGAATCAGAAATACTTCATACTCCAAGATTAGAGAAGCAGCATTAATATATTTCATCTTCTCTCACTGTCAGCCTCCAAATGGAGGCACCACTAATAAGGAAAATGTTCTCAAGAGTTTTGCAATACACTGAGGAATAACTGAGCTCAAAAAGCTTCAGTACCATAAGTTTCTTAGTGTAAAACACATTCCACTGTGAGGTTTACCTTTGGGAAGCAAAAGGAAGGCAAGTTTTCATTAGACTGAGACTCAGATGCAATATATATACAATGAGGATGGAGTATGGGTGGAATTCCTATACTTTATATAGACTTTTTCCCTTAAAGCCTTCATGTTGTGAGCTGCCTGTGGTGTATCACAGGAATTAGCTGTCCCACTGAAGCTACAGACTATCTCACCTCCAGGAACACAGAAATCAGGGTGCGGTTGATTAAATTCAGAGTGAAAGGCGTAAGGTGAAGGGCATTCAAAAGATAGTCGATCTTGTCTTTAGAACAGGATTTTGCTCTCTCACCTAGAAAGCTTCCTGCATGTTTAGTTTAATTTTAATGAAATATTACTGTTCTGGCATTCGCCCAAGGATTCTGCTTGCTTTGTCTGTGCACACATGAGAGACTTTTTTGTCAAAATCACAGCAGAATGAAAAAAATGTTCATAACAAGGTTTAAAATTAAATTAACATTATCATAATGATGTACTGAAAGAAAGGGCCTGAGTTTACCATGGACCTCCTAAATCTGACTGACAAAAACCTGTCTGGGAAGAGCCATTTGACACTGTATTATGATGAAATACGATCCCTCAATGTCACTTGGTGTCACCAGGTACTGAAGCACACCTATGTAGTATTATGACTGCAGGACTTTCTTTCCATCTTAAACCTGCTCTCTGATTTGCACATAACAGGATTACAAAGACAGAAACCCACTTGATTCCAAGTGGCTTCAGACATGCAAGGAGCATGTACAAGTGCAAAGGAGGTACCTTCAACTTGATACTGCTCTACCCACACTAATTCTTGCTGGCCACACTCTTCAATCACAGAATGGATCAGGTTGGAACCGACCAGAGTGGGTCATTTGGTCTAATCTCCCTGCTGAAGCAGGGTCATCCCAGCACATGGCACAAAATTGTGTCCAGAAGGTTCTTGAGCACCTCCAGTGAGGGAGACTCCACAAACTCTCTGGGCAATCTGTGCCAATGCACAGTCTCTGCACAGGAAAGTTCTTCCTCATATTCAGGTGGAATTTTCTGGGCATGAGTTTCTGTTCATTGTGTCCTGTCCAAGTAGTTGGCACCACGGAGCAGAGCCTGGCTTCATCCTCTTTAGCACCCTTCCTTTAGTATTTATACAAATCAGTGAGGTCCCCTCCCAGTGGTCTCTTCTCGAATCAAATAGAAACCTTAGGCACTGAGATAGCTTCTATATGAGCCTGTCAGTGTTTCTAACTCACTGTGCAAGGGATCGTGATGTTTTCCACGGGGATTCTCCCCAGCACAAGAGCCACGGGCTGTGTCACGGGTAGAGCGCGTTTTCCTCCCGGAGCAGCCCGGCCCGCCCGGCCCCCGCCGTTACCCTCGCTGAGCAGCCCGTCCGCGTCCGCGTCGATCTTCTTCACGATATTCCTCAGCCGCCGCTGCTGCTCGTCCGGGCTGAGCCGCGCGTACTCCTCCGCCTCCTCCTGCGGAACAGCAACGCGCCCGGTCAGCGGCCCGGCCCGGCCCGGCCCGGAGAGCGCGCCCGCCCCGCGGCCCCGCCGGAGCGGCGGCCGGCCCCGCCCGCCCCCGGCCCACCTGCCCGCCGAGCAGCGCCTCCCGGTCGTACTCGGCGCGGTGCTGCCCGCTCGCCGCTCCCAGCGCCAGCGCCAGGCCCAGCGCCAGCAGCAGCGGCCGCATCGCGCCGCCCGCCCAGAGCGACCCGCGGCGAGGGGCGGGGAGAGGGCCGGGGGCGGGCGGGGGGCGCGGCGGAGGGTCGGGCCCCGCGGCGGAGGGTCGGGCCCCGCGGCGGAGGGTCGGGCCCCGCGGCGGAGGGTCGGGCCCCGCGGCGGAGGGTCGGGGGCCGCAGCCGCAGTCTGCCGTCGGTGTCGCTTGCTTGCAGCACTCGCGATTCGGGAACGGGCCTCTCTCGCCCAGGCCTTTCTGGTCTTCCAGCGGAAGGCAGCAAATACCGCCAGGATATACTGACAATTGTCCAACTTTTAAACATCAGTGAGGCCTGGCAGATTGAAGTGACTTACCACAGTCTGAGTTCGAGGAGCGTTTGGATATGGTAGGAGTGACTCTTCGAGATGCCCCGCACAGGACAGAGCATTGGGGTGGATGATCCTGATGGGTCCTCTCTAACTCGGCATATTCTGTGACGCTATGATTACCAGAATTTCAGGCAAGCATCAACAAACCCTGCAAGGGGAAGATGATCAGGAAACAAGGTGTGCAAAATGTTTATACCAAAAAGGAACAAGCATTAGTCTTGCTTGAGGGCCCAACTCACATGTAACACTTCTGAGGCAAAGAAAAAGGAAAATGAGGCTTTGTAAGAGTTATTAATAAGGTCGATCAATACAAGTTTTAATAACTGTTCAACACAGATAATAGAAAGCTATAAAATAAATTTAACCTCATTGACCACTCAGACAAACTGAAAATACATTGAGTAAATGAGCGGGGGCCTCCCCAGGAATATCGTTCCTAACAGCTGTCACATGAAATTGGGATTGCTCTGATCCCGACCCCACTGTGGTCAAATTAATCATTGTTACTGGGTTGAGATTTATGTAGGACCATCATTAGATTTGTTATTTCTCCTTTCAATACAAGGGTATTTTCAACATTCCTCCTTTAACCAGAAAGAAGTGAGATTAACCTCCCTGTGTTTCCACAAACACAATTGTTTAGACAGAGCCCCCGGGTAATGGAAGTTGCTGCACTGTCCAGTCCCTTCCATGGCGACAGGGATGGACTGCTCCTGGTTCAGCTCCAATTCTATTAATTGTGAAGAGCTACGACAGTTCATTTTGAAGATCCAAGAGTAAAATATTGTAATAAATCAGTAAACATGTTATTGCAATTTCCTGCCCATATAAGAAATGGCTTTCCATTAAAAAATCTAATAGTGAGTTAAGTCTAATACCTTTTATTGGTTTAAATGTCAAATTTCCCGTCAATATTTAATAAATCACATATACAAAATGTGAATTAAATCCTACTACTTCTGGCATGTGTAGACAAAGCAAATCCTATGAGCAATCAAAACAGAAATAAGATTTGATTCGCTTTTGAAAAAGCACTCAGGATGCTTTGTTTTCTCTGTCTGATGCATTACTCAGACCGCAAAAAACCTCTTCGCTGCAGATCTCAAGGGTTGACAAGTGTATCAGGTTAGACATTTCAGTGCCTACACAACTTGCAAAACCACATTTATTATTATGAAATTCATTATATCCTATACATTGGGAAAAAAAGTCTGGATCTCAGCAATAGGGAAAGCAGAGGAAATCATATTCCTCTTCATGTCAAAATACAATCCAGACCCTTCCTATCACACAGTTAAACCAGCTGTAGAATAAAATTCAAGATCATTCTGGTATGAATGCAGGGGGAAAAAAGAGAGAAGCTTTTCTGTTCCCTCCATTATTTTAACCATGTGCATAGCAAATTAATCACTATTGTAAGTTAAAAGGGAGTATCAGTGAGTTATTTTTAAATCAGAATACAAGTCATGCTATATAAAACTTTTCTCTGTGGTGAATTTCCTGGCTTTTCTGGAAAATGTGCCCTTCCTCAAGCCAAATCACATGCATTCTATCACAAATCTGCTTGGAGCCATTCTTTTGGTCACAAAAAATGAATGTTAGAAGGTCACGTTCAACACAAGTTCTTCTCTGAGAGATTTGCAAGCGTCAATCGGGGCTGTTGGACTGGCAGCATGAGAGCAGTTGTCCAGCAGCACAAACACCAGTCCCTGAAGAGTTATTTCTAACAAGTCAAGTTATCCATCTGGTGTTCACTGTACGTTTTAGACATTTCTACATTTCAGTTTTATAAATCACTGCCCGACTTGAATAAGCCATAATTTGTTTTATTTGAATGCATGTCACTTATACACTGCCAGAATAAATTGTTTGACAGTAGCTTTATTTAGATAGGCTTCCATTTTGACATATTTCCCTAATTTTATTGTTACCACATATCAACATTTTAAGCTGCATATGAGACGGTTTATTGAAGATTTGCATGCAAAGATCATCCTTCTTTTTTCCATTATAAAAGTTGTTGACTTTGGCATATAGATTTAAGTAAGGGAAAAAACTGAGCAGCAATTTATTTTTAAAAATCATTACATTTAAATATCCTGTGTTTGGATTTCAAAGTGACAGTCATTTGCTTTAGTAGTATCCAAATATGGCTTCTTGAGTGTTCTAATTGTTTAATAAGACTTTGCAGAAAGTATTTTATACTTTGCAGACATTACTGACCTGGTTTTCTAGTTCTTTGCATTTAGTGCAGTTATTAATATCTGAGGAAATAGGTTATAAAAGGAGAGTCTTCTGATGCTGTGTCTGATTTGGCATCAAACCAGAACAGCAGGATTTGATGTGACACAGTATCAGGGCACTCAGCTCAGCCACACACTGAGGATGCAGCTGTGGGAACTGACTGATAAATAATAAACAAGTGCATTATCAAAGGGTGGCAGTGTGAGGGATTTGGATGGGACCTTCATGGCTCAGCTCTCTGCTCTGAACCACAGGCGAGTGGTGTATCATTTCTGGGAGATGTTGTCGCTGCTGCAGATCCAGCTGAAACATGTATGATCTCCCAAGCCATCTATTCCCATCCTTGCAGGACTTTTAATGTTTTAGAGATGACAACCTGAGCTGTCCAGGTTATCATTTAGGCCTCTTTCTTCTCCCTATTCCTGTCACACTGGAAATGAATTATTCTCTTCACATCATGCTTTTACATGCTTGAACACTCCTACCACATCCCCTTTGTCTTCTTTTGGCTTAATAGATTCCACTTGTCCTGTGTTTCCTCACAAATCGCATTTCCCAGGCCTCAGACCCCATGAGGAAGGCTGGCCTCTTCACAAGCCCCACTCGTCCCCAGGTACAGTGATCGAACTGGAATCACACCTCAGTGTTACACCCCAGGGTTAGGTGCCTGTATTATACCAACACCCCATGTATCACACACAGTTATTTACTGTTCCCTTTTTCCCAGCTCCCAGCAGTGGGGAAGGGCTGGGTGCTGAGGGGCTAACTGCCATGCCCTCAGTGATCACACTGGCACAGAAGACATCTGACAGCAGCTGAACATGAGCCCAGGGGAGCCCAGGTGGGCAAGAAGGCTGATGGCATCTGGGCTGTACCAGCAATGGTGTGGCAGCAGGACCAGGGCAGTGACCATCTGTCTGTGCTGGGCACTGCTGAGGCCACACCTCAGATCCTTGCGTCACATTTGGGCCCCTCACAACAAGAAAGACATGGAGGGGCTGGAGTGTGTCCAGAGGAGAGAACGGAGCTGGGGAAGGGTCTGGAGCACCAGAAGCAGCCAAGGGAGCTGCAGGGGCTCAGCCTGAAGGAGGCTCAGGGGGGATGATCTCACTCTCCATAACTTACCAACAGGAGGTAAGGGTTGGTCTCTTCTCCCAGGCAGTGGTGACAAGAGGGAATGGCCTCAAACTGCACCAGGGGAGATTTAGGTTGGACATCTGGAGGAATTTCTTCACAGAAACAGTGATTAGACATTGGAACAGGCTGCCCAGGGAGGTGGTGGAGTCACTGTGTCTGGAGGTGTTTAAGGAAAGACTAGACATGGCACTTGGTACCATGGTCTAGATGACAAGGTGGTGTTTGGTCATAGCTGGGATTCGATGATCTCTGAGGCCTTTTTCCAACCGACTTGATTCTGTGACCGCATCCCAGCGTTTTATCAGGGCCTCTGGGCCGCCCCGAGCTGGCCCTGCCCGAGGGGCCACGGGAACCGCCTCCGCGGCGCCCTCAGGGTGGAGCGAGGCGCGGGCGAGGTGAGGGCAGCGCCTGCACCGGCGCGGGCCGGGCACGGAGCCGAGAGGGGCGCTGGAAGGTCCGGAGCAGGTGAGGGCAAGGTGAGGGCAGCGCCTCCCCGGAGGTCGCCGGCCATGAGCCGAGAGGGGGCGCTGGAAGGTGTGGGACAGGTGAGGGCAAGGTGAGGGCAAAGTGAGAGCACCGCCTCACCGGAAGGGGCCGCGCATGCGCGGGGCGGGCGGGCGGGGCCGGGGCGGCGGCGGCGGCGGCGGGCGGGCCCGGAGGGGGCGATGACGTCAGCGCGGCGGGACGCGCGCGGGCGGGACGGCGCGGCGCGGCGGAGAGCGTGAGTGGCCGGCGCGCGGGCCCGGCGCGAGCGGGCAGCGCGCGGGAGGCGCGGGCAAGATGGCGGCGGGCCGGCCGTACCCCCCCTCAGCCCCACAGCCCCGGGCGCTGCCCCGGCGGGCGGCTCCGCCACACGGCCCGGCGAGACGGGGCAGGGACAGCCTGGTTGCTACAGGCGACCGGGAGCGGTGGGTGTGGGTCAGGCCGTGCCATGAGGGGGAAACGGGCTGTCCGTCGGAGCCAGCCCCTCCCGTCGTTCCTGCACTGCCTGTGGGGAGACTTGGACTCAGCCTGGGGGGGGTCCCGGTGCTTATGATCCTGTCGCTCCTTTGGGCTGTACAGGCCCACCCGTCCAGAGTGGGAGTTGTGTGTGTGGGGGGAGAGGCACCCGCGCTGAGGAAATTCGCTGTGAACTCGTATAAAATGGCACATTATGTATAACTGTTTGCATCTTAGAAACTGGTGATGTCGTTCCTAGCATAAACCCGTGGTCTTCCTTTGCTGTCAGAGACAAAATCACGGCTGACAGCACAGTTGGTCTCGCAGTGTACTCAGGGTCTGTCTTCTCTATGCAGTTCTCTAAATACAGATTCCTATTTCTGCATTATTTCCAAATGAACTGCACTACTGAAAAGTACGTGAATCCTCATGTTTTCTCAAATATATATGCCAGTTTAATGAGCTTTTATTATCCCTCGATTACAATTAAGTTAGTTTGGAGTACAAAAGATGTTTTCTAAGATGCTTCAGTGTTTGAAGACTCAGTGGTGGTTCTGTTGTGATGGCTGAAATGATGCAAAAGTACAATCTTTGCTTTCAAAACTCAGCTTCCTTCATCCAACCGCAGAACATTTTGGTTTGTATGGGTTTAGTAGGTTGTCTTAAGGCATAGAGACGTCTGTGGGCTTGTTGACACAGGCTGGGCTATATCCTTTGGGAAAACTCAGCTATTTATGTAATGTGAGAACAGGTGAACAGCCTGCTTAAAGCAGTGTCATTCATGGTAAAGGCCGACAAAGTCTGACTTTGGATCTGATTAAAGGTTAATCTTGGTTTTTTACCTGATTTTGGATAATTTAGAAGCATCTTTAATTTCCCTTTAGCATCCAATTCTTCAGACAAGTGAGATTAGACTGTTTGCACTTGACTCAGCAGCTGTTTAGAATTTATCAGCCTTGAAGCCAAGAATTTAACATTATTTCAGAATTGTTGACACTGTTCTGGAAATTCTTGATAAACCTATAAATATTTACTCCTGTGTACTTTCTGTATTTGTGGCAATGGTTCTGTGTTACAGCTGCATAAAGTATTCACTTTGTCAGAGCTGACTTGCACAGGAGCCTTCACATCTTACAGTTAAATGAGATGTTTCAGTTTTGTTTTTCTTCAGCAGTAATTGGCTGATGCTGATTGTTAGTGCATCTCTGATTCATTTTTCTTTTTGAACTGATAACCAGCTTGCTCAGTTTTCTGTCACAGGAGAGATTGTTCTACTTGCATCACTGTTCTAGAGCAGTCCGTGCAATGATTTGTTTGGAAGTTTTGATAGTCTTTGTACTGTTTACTATCTGACATATAAAATTACAATTTTCTGTAGTGTCAATCTCATTTTGTTTTCTTCTTGGACTTTTGGCTGGTTTTAGTATGGATCAATCCAAACACTTTACAAATAAAATTATCTTCTGACAACCATACTGTGTTCATCTGATGTCCATGACCTAAATGCTGCCAGCCAGCTAAAAGTCATTTTAGAAGTGGTTTAAGGTAAAATAATTAATTCCATTTTTTTTGACATAGGTATGAAAACTCAATGGGGTCGTCCAAAAACGTAATAAGTGAGCCTCTTGATGCAGAGGAGGGCTGTAACGTGATGGTAAGGCATTCAGTTACTATGACACTATATGGTAGAGTACTTCTTCAACAACAAGAAAAACTAATTTTTCATGTTGGGGTTCATTCATAAATCAGTTTATTTGTACCTTCTATGAAAGTGTTGATTCTAGGAGCTTATTAACTGTTATTAACACTGTAGAGAGGAACCTTCCAAAAGGAATTTTGCAGTAGAATAAATTTGAGCATTTCTTCTGTTTGCATAATTTCTAGTTGTGGTAGTATATGGGCTTTTTTGCTTTCATTCTTTTTCAGCTGACTCTCATTTTAAACTGCTTTCATGCAGCCTGTGCTGTAGTGTAAGACCTTAATGTTTGGTTACACTTAGCAGTGTGGTGTTCTTAGGAGGAGCTGAGATTGGAGCTGAATTAATTTTCTTTGGAAATGCAGTGGATGAAACTGGTCTGTTTTTTTACATTAATATATTTATATCTATGAACATCATTAAAAAAAGAATCCTCATAAAAAGTCCTTTAGTATTTATAGCCATGAAAAGAAGCAGTGCAGACTAAATAACAAACATTTGCTATTTAAGGCTGAGTACTTTCTGGTCCCTCCTTTTGCCTAAGGGCTGATTGTATCCAGAGCAGGTGGCAGAAGGTAACTTTGGGTGGTTGAGTAGCAAGTGGCAGGGATTCAGGTTGAGGGAGCAGTCAAAAGCCAGGTGTCAGTATCGTGTCATTTGTATGAGGGAGGAGACTACAGTGAGGTCTTGTCCAATGAGAAGGCTGTTCACTCCCACCCTGGCCTTTGGCACAACGATTTTCACTTCTCGGTGTCTCTGCTGGTGTTTGGGCAACCCTCAAGGGTTTGTTGGGTTTTTTGACTGATGTCCAAGTTATGGAGATGAGAATTTTAGGTTAGGCTCTAGTTTCATTATACAAAATACCTTGAAATGTCACAATGAGATATTATTGTTTCCTTTTAAGCTTTTCTGGCTTGTATAAAAATAGATCATTTAGAAAGTTAGTTTGTTGTGGACTAATGCAAAGTTTTACACTCACACCATTAACCAACAAGAGATTAAAAAACCCAAACCATACTTGCTACAGCAGAAATGGTCACTTACTAAAAATTCCTAGCAAGAATATGCAGTTGTATAGGATAAGGGTAGACTAGAACCAGTTCTGTACAGGTTCTGGGGTTTTTATGTGCTTTGAGTTGCTTTGGGACAATGTATGTAATTTTCTCTGATTTCCAAAACTTCACCAATACAGCAGTGCTATTTTTTCCGCTGTTGTGTTGCCCGGTCGTGTCCCTGGGCAGGGCTGTGAAGCACTAGATGGCACAGTGTGACTTCCAAACAGGCAACTGAAAACATCTGGATGAGAGAAACCCAAGTTAAAGACTATTAGATTAGCATTAAAGTAAAAGGAGTTTCTCATTTGTGTTATGATTCCTACTGCCTTAATAAATTCTAGCCACTCATCTGCTGTATTTGTTTTTAGTGTAATTTTTCTGTATTTTCTTTCTAAAGATATAGAAGTGGTTGCAGGCTTGAGCCATATGATGGTAAGAATGAAAAGAAGAAAAACGTATCTCCTGATTACTCCTATAGAAAATCAGTCTGTTCATGCCTAAAATAATACTTAGGTTTATTTAAGTTCTGTGTGGTTAGGTTTGCCAGTGTTTAAAGCTAACGTGGTCAGCAGTTTCGTGCTATCACAATACAAATGTTTATCATCACTGTACATAGTTTGGCTTTGTTGCAAATTATTTTCTGAGGATTAACTTTCCTATGCTGTAGAAGAGGCAAAATTTTATCTGACTGACATCTGTCAGTTGATACAAATACTTCTTAATGTATTTGGTTTTGAATATCTTGTGATGGTGCATGTTACAAGTGCAAAGAACTGTGTTTATTAGGTAAATGAAGTGCATCCCCAGTGTGTCTTATTCTGTCTTTGAGTGGTTGCAGCTTTGTAGTAACAGCCCATCACAGTTGCCAGGAAATACTTTCTAGACTCTTGTCTTCTCAGTGAGGGAGCTGGGCCATTATACATGATTCAGGTGGTTCCCATACAGCTCATGCCTTTCTCCAGGCTCTCATCAGTCAACCAACACATGTATTTTAGTCTCCTGCAGCCTTTGGCTTGCATAATTAGTTCTAATTGACACAGGGTAATTAAAACATTTGTGAAGTCTGCTGTGATCCTCCAGCAGCATTGACAAGCAATTAAATGAAAGTGATGTGGTCTAAATGTGCCTACCTTGAGGGCTAAGTAGTAATTCCTGTGACATGCTGATGAATAAATCTGCTTCTATGCAGAAAAATGGGGATGAAAATGGATGCATACACCTCTTTCAGGTATTTGAGGAGAATTCAACACCTGTGCATCCCACTTTGGATGGTGTAACCACATACTGAATGAAATGAATGTGTCTAACCAAAGATTTCTCTTTCTTTTGTGCCCATCCATGTATTTCTCGTTTTCAGGCTTCTTTCCAACGCTCCAACAGCCATGACAAAGTGAGGAAAATAGTGGCAGAAGAGGGACGGACAGCAAGGAACCTGATTGCATGGAGCGTCCCACTGGAAAACAAGGAAGATGATGGTATGTGTTTAACAATCTTCCACCAGGTCTTTGCACTTTCAGTCCTCTGCCAACTGGAGTTGCTCATCTGGAAATACTTTCCTTACGTAGAATTTCTCTATTTAAAAATGTTCTGTTTAGCATACATAGTATTGATGCCTTAGGAAGGCTGACCTGAAACAGAGACTGGACAGAGCTGGAGAATAAAGCAGATATTTATTGAAAGGCCTCCAGGATACACCTTGTGCTGGACAGGAGCCTGGCCAGGGGTACACCCAAGGTGGACCCAAAATGGTCGCAGAATGGCTGACTGGTCACAAGGTCTTACATTTTTATAAGTTTTGGTCCATTTGCATATTGGGGTTTAATTGTCCAATTACAGCTGCAGGTTGTGAGGTCCCATCCTTCTCGTTCCTCCCTTCAGTCACTGTTGTTTGTGCTTTTGGGCCTGAAAGTTGTCTTTGGTCTTCAGTGGGAAAAGGATTTGTTTTGTCAACCTACTCTGTGAACAGAGCTGACTGGTACTTAATATGAGGCTCAGAACTGCACCCCTAGGCAGCACAGAATCTGAAAAACATGAAGTTAAAACTTAAGACATCAATATAATTTAGAAGGTTTTTTCCAAAATGTGCCTTACAGTTGGCAGATCACTTTATAAAACCTTCCAGTGATAGATTAAAAACTATTTTGTCTGCAAGTGTCATCTAAGACTGTTTTCTTCTGCTGTTATTATCAAGATAGTTGTGTAATACAATGATGTTGTCCCAAAGTGATCTCTTGTAATTGGGGAATTCAGAATTGTAAGGATGACTTAAAACAATCTAACAAATTGCTCTCTGTGTTCTAAAACAAAGAAATTTGGAAGTTTGTTTTAGGATCACTTCAGCTTTGGTAAATGCCAATGAAGAATCTCTAAAGAAGGGGATATGTGGGGGCAGCTTTCCGTAGTTCAAGTCCTCAGAACAGTTTTGTTACTGTTGTAATACTCTATTGTGGCATGATGACTTAAGGAGCCAGGAACTGACTTTTATTTTTATCCTACTCAAGCTGTTCCAGATGTCAGAATGCTGGTTTTGAGAACTTCATCTCAAATATTTTTTGTAGCTGCATGTCCCTGTCCAGGTGCTGCAGCTTTTGAGTGTCTAAAGGTAAATTTTTTTATGCCGTGAAGGTGGGTGAACATGGGAACCAGTTGCCTTGAAAAACTGTGGGCATCATCTTCCTTGGAGATGCTTAAAACCTCCCTGGACATAGCTCTGGGCAGCCTGGAGGTAGAGCTGAACAATCTCTAGAGGCTCCTTCCAACCTCAGCTGCTCTGTGATTCTGCCAGTGGAAAAAATATTTCTAACAAATGGTATGTCTTAAGTTGCAAGATAATTCACCATTCACTGATGCAAAGTTGAAGCTGTCTTTAAGCAGAATGGAATTGGGGCCCAAAGTATTTCCAGATTCCAAATTGCAGTTCTGGGGAAGGTAGTCATATCAATGTGTGTGTGGTAAAGGAACATGCAGTGTATTTCCAGCAGTATTTTTGAGCAACTTGTGGGTTGATTCACTTTCTGTGTAAAGAGTCTTGTTTTTTTTTTAATACTACCTTGCTTGTAATATTATTTTAGAAACTTTAAGACTTTTTTTCCTTAAAAATGACTGTGAGTTGTAGATGAATGTTTTCTCTAACAATTTCAGCCAAACTATGATAAATGAATGTAAAAGTGATTTTTTTAGCTTTCATTAAATAGTAGTTATGTACAGTAATTAAAATCCAAGTAGCTGTATTCATTTCCTTCTTTTTGTCATATTAACCCCATTGTAATTTTTAAACGTTGTCAGTGGTGCTTTCTTGTTAAGATTTCTTAAATTATTTGCTGACCTTTTTGCACAATGCAAAGGATCTGATGATTATTGCCTGATGGAAAATTCCCTGTGGAAAGGAACCTGTGGTTGGTGAAAGCCTGGCAGAGTCAGATCCTTTATCTCTTGACCCTTGCCTGCCGTGGTGGGTGTTTGTGTCAGTGTCAGTGAGCTCTGGTTCATTTTGTGCTGATCCTTCCGTATGTGCTGTGTCCCTGAGGGATGACACAGCCACATTATGGATTAGGACAGTTCTAACTTGTTCAAGGGTTGTGTAAATCAGGCCAAAGGTTCAGGGTGCCTGAGCCAATCCTGCCACTCCTCTGTACAAAGCAGAATTTTGTCTTTCTTCTGCATGTAATGTTCAGAGGTATTCATTTAGCAGCACCAGTGTGTGATTTAACATTTTAAATTATATACTACTATTCATAATGAGGTTTTTTTTTCAGACACAGTGAAGGTATGAGTAAATTTTTATTACTAGGGGTATTGTTATAGAGGGTTGATTAACTAAAATGCTGAATTCACCTTTTCCATTTGTATCCTTTTTCTATTTCCTTTAAAAATTGTGTGCTTATAATTTTTTTCCCATTTTCTTCTTGCTCTGAAAGGCTTGTGTATTTTATATAGCATGCAAAGATAAAAGAGAAATCAAAACCTTCTGATTCCATTCTGTAAATGTATAGTTCCTGCCAGTAAGCAGTATTTCCTTAAAAAGGAAAGAGATTTCTGGAATGGCAGGTGATGTGTCTGTTGTGTGTTTTGGAGCAGCGTGCACCCCAGTTATGTCACATCTGAAATTCTAATTCCGGTTACAGAACAATGCCATGACAAAATCCCAGGCCTGGTGGTGATGGTCTAGAAGAGACAGTGACTGTTAACACTTTTCAGCCATTGAAATTCAAATTCTCCTTCACAGAATTCAGTAGTACACAGTAGATTCTGTTGGATAAACCAATCAACACTATCGTTGACTTGGTGTTTGAGGAGTCTTGAAGCTGTGACAAATTCACTGTTCTGATATTCTGTCTCCAGAATGGAATTTGCATTCCAGACCTGCAGCCACAGTCACCAATTGCAGTCACGTTGCTTTTGCCCACTTTGGAAATCTGTGATTGTTCCAAGGGAGGGTTTCAGATTTTTTCCCTTTTTTTGCCCTGTAATTATTTCACATGCCTAGAATGAATTTGAGGCACTGAATGTAGGTAAGCAGCTACACACAAATTTTATTACAAAACCATAGGTATTATTTTAGCAACAGTTAAAAACTTGCAGAGACTTGGCATTTAAATGTTAATAGATGGTAAGATAACGTTTGTAAATTTGAGACGTGTAGAAAAACTGTTCCCTTCTTATTTCCTATTTGTTTAAAACCACCTGGGCTGTTGCCATATAGAATTCATTTGCAGATTAAGCATTTCAGAGTAAGGAAACATTTTTAGTGGTTGAAAGGTACCTGGCACACTCTGGGGAGCCTGCAGCATGTTCCACTGTTTTAGCAAGAGCCTGCTGCAGAAAATAAGTTTTGTAGGATGTGATCAAAGTCATAAAACTTGTATCTCTTTGGCCACGTGAGGAATTGTGAGTCCTGACTGTACACATTGTGCGTGAGCCCTTGCAGCATGGGTCTGATGGGAACTGGCAGAATGTAGTGTGCAGGGAAGGGGATTCTTTAAGGCTCATAAGTTTCAAACCTTGAATTTCACTGGAATGAGTGGCAGCCCAGTCTAGTGCAGGTAGGTGAATACAGGGCCATTATACTCTGGATGTGACACTGACAGTGTTTATAGAAGTAATTTTGTGCAAAATATCTGGAAGTGGGAAAACATGGAGAATTTTGGTTATATCCATGCTTGAAGGCAGTCATTTCTCCAGATCCTTAGCATTGTACAGTTAGAAAAATAGCATCTATTGCTGTTCTACAAACTTTTAAGAGATGTGGTTCATAATAGGATTAGAAACTTCAATATGCTTCTTCAGTTGAAAATTATCATTTCTGCTGAGGGTGTGATGATGAACAGTGTCAAAGACATTGAAACAACACGACAGAAATGAAGGACAGAAACAACAGGACAGAAATGAAGGCTGCAGTTAACTACTAAATGTAAAGGCAATTCCCACATTTCCCATACCAGTAAAACTACCGAAAAGAGAGAGATGGGTGGGATGGTTGTTGAGGTTGATAGGTAAAAGATAGCTTTTGAAAATAGGTTATCAGTGGGGGTTTTTGGCAGGTATTGCACCTCAGCTTTTTAGACAGGAAGACTTCACAAATCGTAAACCCTGTGTGATTCATATTTAAACACCAGACAGGGAGGAAATGGACTTCCAGTGTAAAATAGGGCTGTAGCTCTTCCAATGCTGCAAAACTTTGATATTTTATGTATTTCACATGGGCAACTTAATAGCTAAAGGAGATGATCTTCTTGGGTCACAATTGTCCTCTCCTTAAAACTCAGTAAATTGCTAGCAGTAGGTGCTGTTCAGGTGTCACCGAAGTCTGTGCATCTCTTAGCAATGCCAGCATGGTGTAGTTACACACCAGTTACACACCAGTTGCCCTGAACAAACAGCAGTTGAGCAGTGCTGCCACTGCTTGGGAGTGTAGAGGCACAAAAGCAGAAATAATCTTCTAATTACCAGAGCCATTATTGTAAGAAAAGGAGTAAGAAAGCTTGAAAATGTGTCTGCTGCTGAAATGCAAAGTTTTCTGGCCTATACACCTTAAGAAAAAACTAGTCCTTGCCCTCCACTGTATTCAGTTTGGAAAACTGGCTATTTGCATCTAAATGTCTGCCCCATATAGGAAGTGCCTGGAAACTTGCTTTTGTCTTTAGAAGGGACTTGTTCACACATTTCACAGATCTTAGATGATGGATTGCTATTCTGGATTTTATACAATCTAAAGAGTCTGCAACTTGATGTGTTCCTCTGCCCCTTTTTAATTTTAGTGTACCCATATTTGTGGCAAACCTTTTCTCTGTGCAAGTCCTGTATGCCATTGCCTTCAAAACCTTGTCCTTGCAGAATGTAAATCACATCAGAAGAGTGACTTGGGTGATTGAAATACTTCTGTTATCAGAAGTCTGCCATGGAACTATCCCCCAGTTCAAGCTTTTTAGTGACTGGGAAGGTTTTATACATGCAGTAGCTGATTTTTTTCCTGAATGCTGCTAAATTGAGTTGAATATATTAGTTTATACCTATATTTTGGCTAATGTAGCATTTAAAAAATGAATTATCAAGCAAATAATTTTTAATTTGTTTTAAATTAAAAGCCTTGTTGCCTGGAGTAGCCAGTGATCCAAACCAGCTGTGCAAACCAGCTGTACAACTGCTTGATTAAGACAGGTTTGCAGCTGCTTTACATAACCAGCGCACTGTAAAACAGCTGGGCTGCATTTGGGAATTTGGCCTCAGAACTGCTGAAAATTCAACCATACAATTCTGAAATTCAGGAATGATCTCCATGGTCTAGGGAGGAGTGTATTCAACTAATGCATTGATTTGCTTGGCTTCATCCAGCTAAATAATCTTGAAACTTCTCTTTGGATGTAATCTCTGCTAGAGAAAACTCTGGCCGTAGTTACTGTTTTGTCTTAGCTGGCTTACATTTTTGGTAATTGGATCCTATGATTTTCATGTTCTGCAAGTTGAGATACTTGGAGGAATTTTTTTTTTTTTTACATTACCCCATAGCAAATCTCAAAGATTAAGTGCGAACAGATCAGGTTGGTCTAGGCTAAGAGATTTTTTCTGTGCAAAGATAACTCTAACTCACTTAATTGCCACCACTGCAGCACTGAGATCTGGAATCACCCCTTCTAACTGGGGGAATTTAAACTGATTTTGGAAGCATAGTTGCTAAAGTCACTTTGTATAAGCAGTGGAGGAAGACAGGTATATTTGAGAAGGGATTTCAGGTCTTAAAGAGACTGACTAGTGTTCTGTGAATGCTTTTCTCTCTTCCTTTGGCTACCTAAATGTTGATGAACTAACTCCTGATCTAAGTTCTGGGTTTTTTTCCCATCTTTCTTGGCAGAACAGCTCCAGAAGAGCTAAATCATTACATTTGGTTTTCCTAACAAATATATTTCTAGTTTTAATTCTGTAATAGCTGATTGAGCAATCATTCAAAAGCAGACTTCTTAAAATTTATATAGAAAACTAGTATCATATTTGACATGTAGATTGTGATGATATTTTAGAGACACTGAGAACTCAAAGCTTAGCTTTGTTCAATGAAGTCTGTATGTCTTGCCTTTCTTGTATTTTTTTCATTTTCCGATGTTTTCTGGCATTATCCACATTCTAAACAGTGGAATATATATTTCGAATATAAAATTTGCCAAAGCTCTTAACTCAGAAATTGTGCCCCTCTCAGTACATTGCAAGATGAGATATGTGCATTTTAGAGTGCTCTATTTAATTAAAATCATTATTGTTGATTAAAACAGTTGCTTCTCCCACAGGAAAATCGAGATGGCAATCTGGTGGAAAAACAAAAAGGGTGACTCAAGGAACACACAAGACTGCAAAACAGGTATCTGCTCATTTTTTATTGTGACATAAGATTGATGACAGAACACAGTTTTTCTCTGAGATCACTGATATATTGTTGGCTGATTAATACTTCTCTAAAACTGTGCATATATTGTATTTTTAAAGCATATGAGTTTCAAAGTCAAGTGTTCAGAAGTTTAAATTGCCAGAATTTAGGCTGTCTTCCTCAGCTTTTCCTTTTGGCACTTCCCAGCCTCTGCACACATGACTTATTGGCATTAAAGTTATTTTAAGGAAAGTGCTGTTCAATAAAATGATATAGGATATCCTTCCTATAAATATGCTGCTTAAACAAGGGCTGCCTTTCTTCCCAATTTCTAATTAAAGGAAAGTTCTTGACCTCATATGTTAGTGGCTCAAGTCAGTATATCTTAATTTGGAAAAAAGTCCAGGTGAGTAAAATTTCGAAGAGTTAGGACTGGAAAGCAAGTTTGAATGAGAATTGTAGAAAGGAAACTGGTCCTATTTTTATTCAGTTTTTTTTTTCTCTGTGAATGACAGCCTTTATTACATTAATAAAGTAATACCTCAATCTTTCCCATGTTTAATATTTTTAACCACTGTTTTTCTTTGATTTATGGATGTAGCCATTAATACAGCTTTAGCCGTTTAATATTTTGAGGCAGCCTGTCAGAATTTGGTAATAAAGCATATGGAGGATATTATTTTTTTAAAAAGGAAAAATGTTCTGCTTCCATGGCGATGTATTTGCATCTTTAAAACACAGGCGTGTTCCTTTCCCAGTTTAGTTTCCCAGCTGTTGCCCTGGTGTTTTCTCCTCACAGTGCTGCATTACAAACAGGAGCGTGTTGATTCTCTTGCTGTGGCAGGTGCAGTGCCAGGGGTGGAGCTGGGGCTCCCTGGCAGGGTTTGCCCTCGGTGGGTGGGGGTGCAGAGCAATGTGCAGTTTGGGTTCTGCCCCGGGGACTGTGTGAACACTGAGTTTTCAGGAGAGTGCTTGGTTGCTGCTCAGTGTGGGATTGCTGTACTAAAGCTCTTGTTGACACAGTGCATTCTTGGTGGCTGCAGTTAAGGTTTGAAGGCTGCTAAGTGTCTGTGCATCTTGGCATCTCAGTTTGGCATTCTGCACCTTTATTTCTGCTGCTTTTCAGACTCTGGATACTGCTGTAATTGGTGGCTTTTTTAGCTTAGTTTTGTTGAGCTTTCACTTTCAATTTTCCTTTACGTATAAATGGGCCACTAATCTCAAGAAAATAAACTTACAAGAGCTGTTTCATATCATCTTACCAACCTCATCTTCCTTTCAGTAGGGTGCTGGCAAATATACATTGAATAAATTTTGGCATCCCAAGAGTATAAATATACATTGCATACTTTCCACAAGTCCAAGGCAAGTTACTGAAGCTATTAGAGGGGAAAAAAACAAAAAACGACAAGAGAAATTCACTTTTAATGTTACTTTCATCATCCATGCTGCGTTACTTGGGATGTAAGAAGTGATATTCCCATGTCTGTTAACTTGAAAGGTACATAAGCTTTGCATCTTCTGCAGTTGAAGGTTTGAGCTGTTGCTGCAAGCTAAAATATTTTTTCTAATAACAAACCACCAACTTAATGCTTACCTGCTTGTGTGATAGTGTTTACAATAAATCAGGTAGATTAGAGGGTTTTATCCTTTCAAAGGTCTTCTGGTGGAACATTGGTAGCTGTAAATGTTGCTTAGGTTTTACTGAGACCCTGAAAGTCTGCTTACAGGATAACTGCTGTGACTTACAGAGCCTACACATGGTGTTTTCCTCATTATAATATTGCTGACATATAAGAGAGAAGATAAATGGATGACAAATACAGCAGATTTATTGCTAAATATCAAAACATATTCCATGATACTGTCTTTTGAAGATAGGTTTGAAAATGTATCTTTCAATAGTGGGAATTATGCACGTTTCCCATTCCAAAACAACTGATCCTTGATATCAACAGTATTATCTGAATGACTGTAAACCTAATCAGTTTCCACATTTTATAAATACAGGCAGCAACAGGTAGCACTGTTATTTTAATGTAGCTGTTTATGATTCTGTAGTTGCATTTGCATCATTATAAACTGTAGTTTCAAGGAGCTATAAATTAGGCAGTATATAAGCTTTGCTTTAAATGTTTTTACACCAGCCTAGAAGCATCTTTTCTCCCAGCAGTTTAAGAGGTGAGTTATGTAATGGAAGAAAAAATATGAAACCCTTCTGAAATTGCTGTTCCTTGGTTGTTTATGCCATGCATCTTTCTGAGCATGGCTCGTGCATACATTAACTGGAGTTCATCTGGAGTACACTTGGAGAACTTGGAGATATATGTAAGGGTAGCAGAGATGTTGGTGTGACTGTAGTAAATCAGGTGCCCATTCTTCTGCTTCTTACAGAAAAATTAGCATCTCACCACAAATGCAGGTGAGAGCATAACCATTCTAACAGCACTGTGTCTCCCTCCCTAATTGCAAAGTGGACTTTGTTTGATGATGTGTGGTACAGGACAAAAAGGCTTGAATCCCAGCCAGTTGTTTTGAAAATTACACTGTTTCTGGTTAGTGATTAGATATCCTAATTATAAAAGCTGTGTACTATCATGTGTGGTGACATTTGATTGTTCTTATTCAATCACCATCGTAGAGCATTTAGAATGGGATTTTGCATTAATCCCTGCAGGAGTACTCCAGTAAGAATTGATGTGCTGGAGATACATGCCTCAGTGGACCAGTGCATCAAAACTACATTAAAGGTGCTATTAAATACATGAATGAAAAAAAACCAACCCAAACCAGACTACCTTAACAGGTAGCTAATTCCTCCCTGATGAAGTAGCACACAGTTGGGGGTCACTTGGTGTTTACTGGGGGTGCTTGCCCACTGGCTATGGAATGCACAAGCCTGTGGTAGCAGCATTTTACACTTTGTTTTATACTGTGGGAGAGAATTTCAGATTTAATAAGGGTAGTGCCATGGGACCAAGTGGTGATTTGGTATTTTTAGCCAAATAGGTGTGCTTCAGAACCCTTTGGAATATCCTCCACATCCATCCCAATTTAGCATGTTGATTGTCCCCTGCACCAGTGCAGCAAAGCAGTACTGGGTCAGTTAAGTTTAAGGGTGACTGCCTAAGTTTTAGGGTGAGCCACTTCAGCATTTCACTGGCATTAACACGTATTAGCATGATGGTTTAAAAGCAATCGTGTCAAATGTAATGTCTTGGTAATAGAACTTCCTTGTGGTGGAATATTGCTGGTATGTTTATTAGTAAAGTGCTATTTTCACCTCTGGATATAAACACCTGTCAGAATAAGTAATACAGGATATGTGAGTAGAAAATTAATCTTTCCAGTGTGCTGAGAGGAATGCAAATATTATAACTGTCAAAGAAGCAGACTCTAATTGAACATAAGTGCTGCCTGTATTTGGGAAAGCATGTGTTAAAAAACTCAAGTCAGTGCAATGATGAGTCATCTTCAGTGAGGAAGTGCTTGTGTACAGGTGTTTTGGTATGTTGATAAAAGGTGTGTTGCACAGAAACCCAACTCCTTACCATACTTCTGTTTGTTTTTTCTCCTTTTCCCTTGTACCTTCCTGGTTTCAGAACACTACCTTGGACTGTAAATTAACAGCAGCAGGTGCTGGAGACAAAAACTTTGACAAAAGCCCCACCAAAACCAGGCAGCCTCGCAAGGTGGATCTGCGGGCTCGGTACTGGGCGTTTCTCTTTGACAACCTCCGGCGGGCAGTGGATGAAATCTATGTCACGTGTGAATCAGATCAGAGCGTGGTGGAGTGCAAGGTAATGCTCCAGCTGTCCTTTGCCTGTCTGGCTTTTTTTATATTTTAGAAAAATGGTATATGAGGAATTAGAGCTTCAGAAACATGTTACTTTTTCAGTTGTATTTTGTGTATGCTTTTAAATAGGAAAGCTGAGGACGTATGTATCCGTATTTAAGAAAATGCTTCCATCTTGAGGAGGGACTGATTTTTGAAGTGTATAAAACTTGTGTTGTACATGATATTATTAGAGCTCAGTTTTTTGCTGAAGTCAGATTTTGTTTATTGAGTTCTGGTTTTTTTACTTTTGTGACAAAACACTGATTGATTCCTTTTTCCCAGTAGTGTCCTTTACTGTAGGTGGCACTGTTGCAGTTCAGCTTTTTTCACGTTCGTTTGCTGCATGTTAAGTGGCTTAATTACACGCTACTCCCTTTCTGCAGTGATAGTTATCACTCTTCTCATTCTCCCTTTGTTAAGAAAGCGATTGGTGGTCGAGTGTAAGCAATGTCTAGTTGGGATGTCATTGTAAGACACTTCCCAGTTTCAAATAACCTGGATTTGTAATGGCTTGTGCATCTGGTTCACATTTTACTGTGATTTTCTAGTAGATCTGTAGAAATACCCTTGTCATTTAATAAAAATCACTCATGCTTTGGAAATGGAATTTATCGCAAGCATTAAGAGAAGTCAGAATACATTATAAAAGAAATGTTAAAGATACGACTTTGTTTTCATATTAAACATGGCTGGAAACTCAACACATTCTGGAAATGATTATCTCATCACTGTAAAAAAAATTCATATATCAATTTAAATAAACTTTTTTCTTATCCTGTGCATCTCATTCTTTGCTGTAATCAGACACGGCCAAATTGCTTTTGAGATTAGCGTACAAATACATTTCATTGAAAGCAGCTTTGAGAACTGAACAGTAGCTCAGAGGCTTCCAAATCTCTGGTTGGTCTAACACAATTTAACATTTTGTTACTGAACTGTCTTCCTGCTCAGGAAACTTCTCTGTAGAATTTTTTGGTTTAAGAAAGTCAGCCAGCCTTGGATTGTAATTAAATTAGCATTTTAAACTTTTGTGACTGAAGGAACAGAAGCATATTTGTATCATTATCACATATTTTGGGGGTTAGATATCTTTCAACATTTTAATCAGGCTTGTTGATCTGCTTTTGGATGGGGATACGATGCAGCCTGAGTGGAAAGTCTTCATTTTAGCAGACTCTTGACAATGATGCGTGTATCTGTGTGCATCAGGTTACTTGTTTGCAAAACAGAGGTGAAAAAAATCCAAAAATGAGCAAACAGGGCAGTGCAGTGCCAAATGTGAAATTTTTATAATGTTCATGTTACTCTTACCTTTCAAAAGATCTTTTTTCTCAGCACAAAAGTATGCCTAACCTGAGCAGCTGGAATATGTGTTTGTGCTGTGATCTTTTGTCTGTGGGATTTTCTTTTACAGGTTACTGTTAAAGGGTGATTATTCTTTTGATAAATTACCATAATTTCTGTTAATTAAGTTACGAAGAGTGAAACTACTTAGTCTTGAAAATTATTTTTACTAATAATGTTTCTCTTCTATAAATTCTGTTTGTCATTATTTTATCATGGTTTTGACAGACAGTCCAGTTTCTCCTATTTTGACTACTGGACATAAGTGGGAAATAATTATTAAAGAAGAAACCAAAATGGTCCCACTGCTAACCTTTCCTTCTTTTTTTTTTTTTTTTTGAAGTGGTATTTTGAAAAATCCTTTCAATTAAGATAAGTTCACTTTATCAAAATCTTCCTTAATTTTGACTTTTTAAACTTCTGTCTTGATCAAATGGGTGGTAGGTACTATTCCATTTAAACATTGTAGTTATATAAAGGTTGTCTTATAAGAAGACCTGTGTAAAAATGAAATTTACAACTTCTGGCATTTTAAACCTTCTACTTAACCTGGTATAAAAGTGTTTGTTGGGTTTTTTTTGGTATTTTGTGCCTTTTGCTCTCCTGTGTTCTTAGGAGTTGCAGTTTTATTGATTGTGTTGTCACTGAAGATGTTTGATGCTCCCCAGTGGGAAAAGGCTCTGGTGGCTCTTTGTGGTTGAAACTGCAGACAGAAGGGTTGTGGTGAGGATCCAAACAGTGGCAATGTGTGTAAGAGGATCAGTGCTTGTGTGTATTTTCTCAGCTTTGGGCTCTGCCGAAGTTGGTATTCTGCTATTGATTTGGAATTGAGAACTCTCAAATCATGTATGTAGATATATAGATATGGCTTGGATGCTTTGTGTGGAAAGGTGTAATGAACATGGTTGAATTATTTCTGAAACAAATGAAGAGTTCTCAGCTTTAGGCATCATCTCACTGTGCATAAATTGGTTTGTGTAATAGTGATAAAAGATTAGATATATCTTAGTAGATATGGCTGTAACCTTCAACATTTGAATGAAAATTGTGTGAATATTCTCTATATTAGCTGGGTTTCTGTGTGTCTGATGTTTATATGAATATTTTACCTACTATTTTCCACGTTTGGGTGGCAAATGTAGGCAGAGCAGAAATGGTAATGCCTTTAAATCTCCTGCTGTATGATAAAAGGTATTAAGACCAGAAGATTTTTAGATGGGTGAAGGCAGATTCTGCAGTCAGTTTTGGTTAATGCAAGAGATGTCTTCAGCTGCTATTCTTCTGTGGTGTTTTCAGGTGTCTCAGCAACTGAGTTTGTGTTTATATGTGTGTGTGTGTGTGTGTACGTGTATATAAAAAACATTACACACCTGTGTAAATCCTTTACTGATAGGGTTTGAGCAACTGTAATGATACAGCAAGTATAGAAGAATACCAAACTACTTTTAATTTAATTTTGGGGGTCTTTTTTCCTTGTAGAATGATTTAACAGCTTCAGCTCTTCCTTTCAAAAAAGCCAAATTTTGTCATGTAAAAATTTAGTTCTGTATTCTTTTTACATTGCTGTTTAGCGTTATTTAAAGCTTGTACAATCTCTTGTCTTTTCACCTAACATTAGTTTCTGGTGTATTTCTGGAAGGTTTTGGCCTTCTATTCTTTCTGAATTTTACAGATGCATTCTTAAATCAGTCTGGTTCAGGGAAAAAAGTTTGATTTTGCTTGAGTTTCTTATTCCCTCTTATGAATTGGAAAATTCAGCAGTGGAGTTCTGTTGTTCTGCTTCTCACAAACAGAACAAGGTGAAGAGGTGGGTGAAGACTTCCATTAAAAGTTTAGACATGTTGCATGATGTTCCTCTGCAAAAGAACCAACTGAATCGACTTCAATTAAGGCCTTTGGGTCAGGGGATGCCTGTGAGAGAGTCTGGGTTGATTGAGACCTCCCAGAAGCAGAGAGGAGCCTCTCTGAGGGCTGCTTTTGGGCCTGGGTCTGCAAATTCTGCTGATTTCATTCTCTGCATGCAGACTGAGACTCCTGCTCGTGTAGCTGAGCCATTGCTGGCGTTTGGGACAGCCAGTACTGCAGCTGGAGTATGGCAGAGGAGTGCAAGGCTGCCACGTAGCACTCACAAAATACTCTTTCTAGTTCTGAATTTGGGGATATTTACCAAGAGTATGTATCTTTCTAAGTAAATAACTTATGGCTGTATTGTGGCAGTCCATGCCCAGTGAAAATCTCTGTGAGCATTCCTGCTGCCTCTTTTTGGACATCTACTTTTGCATCATTGTCATCTTCCAAGGATGAGTCAACAGAGAAGCACAGGAAAATGGCTTCATGGACAAACATTCAGTCTTAAAGATAAAAAAGGATGAGGTCTTTCAAAATGGTGATCTATTCTGAAAAGCCAGCATGTCTTTTAGTTGGCAGTCTGGGTATCCCTGTTCCTGCCTCTCCATCCTTTGCATCAGACATATATGTGTACATATGTGTGTGTGTGTTTAAATTTTGTGTGATTGAGTCCCTACACGTGCTCCTGCATTAATTCTTCTGGAGAAAATTTCCTTTGGAAATGGTTGTGGCCTTTGGAGCACATCCTTGTCAGGCAGGGGATTCTGGCTGCCACGTTGAAGGTGCATCAATGAGGAGCAACTGAGGCCAGATGTGGTGCATTTAACACTTGGATCTAGGAGACCATGTGCTTGCTAAAAATATTATTTGCCCCATACTGAAGTTGCTAAGTTGATACAAGGAGGGTCCTTTGTCTAGAGGAGCTGCTTCCTTTTATCCTTTCTCAAAGCTGTAAGAATCGCTTTGACAATCACCAAACCAACACCAGAGCTGGCTTTAATTATCTGTAATTCAACTGTATGAAAAGGCTACAAGGAATTTTTTGAAGTGACTTTTGTGTCAAATTACTGAAACACCCAGTTATCCTTGAAGACATACATTAAACGAAAGAAGGAACTTAGTCTGTGTGCTGAAAGCATGCTCCTGTAAAAAAAAAAAATCTTATTTTGGTAAATACATAAACTAAAATATTCAGTATAGATAATGAAACAGCATAAAATAAGCATTGTCTGTAAAACAGAACCCATGCTTCTAGCTTGGCTAATAAGCTAAAGTACAGATGTGGTGACTGAGTTAATTTCCCTGATGTGTGTGCTACTATTTTGGGTTGAAGTAATCTTAAAATCCTACAGTCTTCCATACTTCCCTGTTTGCCTCATCCTTGTTTGAGAATGGGAGAATAAATCCATGAAACGACATTTCAAAGTGGTTAAGTGATTTCTGAAGTGCATTTCCAGTTCTGAAGGATTACAAGGGCCTACCTAGGACCCGAGTCCTGACTGAGGATTGTTCCCATTTGGCTGCTCTTGAAGATCGTTGTTGATTACAAAGTAATTAATAGGATCACCCAGATGAAGAGACTAGAAGTCCGACTTTGAGATAAATACATGGCAACCAGAGTAATCAATGAAAGCTGGAGAAAAGAAGGGAGAACAAAGAGACATGTAAAACTGTTGATCAGAGAGTTGACAAGCACAGAGAAGAAAAGGTAACAGGAGTTACATTGTGGCTGGTGTGAGTTTCGTGTCACTGCTTTTCCTTGAAGGGTTGTTTTTCAGCAGTATTGCTTTCTTACTTAGCTCAAACCGTCTCTTTAAAAATCGTGCAGGATGGATGTGACCTTGAGAAATAATGAGATATAAAATTGTTCTGACTCCAGTGCAGCCGCAGCGTGGCCCATAAAGGTTCCTTTTTGTCAGCAGCTTCTCGAGTGGTGCAGCTTTGCCCTGGCTCAGCAGCGGGGTGCGGGAGGTGCCGGCGGTGCCGCAGGTAGAGCGGGATGGCTCCGGGAGCCCCGCCGGGATCCTGTGTCAGAGGACAAAGGGACGGCGCCGCCCGGCCTGCTCTGCGCCGGGCCCGGGCTCCATTACAAACCAATCGAAGCCGCTGCAGCCGATTGGGGAACTAATTGGTAATTTTAGCTGGACATCTATATGGAGTTATCTGCATGCCTGCAACGGCGCTTTCAGAGCCACTTTTGTTCTGCTCCATTCTGCTTGACAAAATGGCCCTCATAGCTTTAGGGAGAGATGTGCATCAGTGAGTATGGGGCCGCTCCAGCTGCTTGTCTTGTTTGTATTCCCTTGTTCATAAAACATGGCTCGGGTTACAGCTGCATGGGTCTGCTCTGATCATTTCTGATAATGTGGAGCTAAACATTCCTTAAAATAGGTTAAACCATTTATTGCCTTTTTTTCCTGTGCCAGCTAACTTCAGAAATATAACTCACATTCACATTAATTCTTTTTTTTTTTTTTTTTTTTTGTGAGGAATATGTCAGTGGCTGCCTTGAGAAGTAAATTATTCAGAATTAAATTTTGCTTTCTATGCTCTCATTGTTAGTAACAGTCAGCACAACTTAGTATGGGCTAACCTAAATGGACGTGAATTGGATTAGAAAGCTGAAATTTTATTAGTGGAACTGAAAAAAGAACTGGCTGAAACACTTGACTTGTTCATTTCTTGTAGCAGACTTTACTTAAGAATTATTTTGGTGCTGTAAACCAACTGCATTGTAAGAAAGATTTCTGTTAGCATTTTTGGGGAATATTTCAAAACAAAGAGCAACTTTTGTGTCAGCGGTGGGATTCTGTTTGATTTCCCTGGTGTCTGACTTTGTGGTGCCTTTGCCTTACAGCAACCAGCATATGCTCTGTATGTGTCATAGAGAGTAGTTAAAAGGATACTTGCATCAAAACTGAAGCTGAATTTCAAAGTTAGAGTTAAACAAAATAAATATTAATCCATATGATTTTATATGAAAAAGCATTTTGTATGTGTTAGAGGTCCTTTTTCTGTTAAAGAGACAATTAAAAGTAAAGATGTATGGGATATGATGTTACAGAAATGTGTGTTAGTTACCTGGACTGTGGGAGATTGTTTTTACTGGTTTTGGTGTCAAAGGTTTTATTGTTAAAATTTGTAGTTATACACTTAAAAAACAATACCTTCTCATTTGAAATTGTTCCCAAATTTTCTGATAATTATTTGCTTTGAGTAGAAAATTTATCTTATTACCAGCAGGAATGACTTTGGCATAGTAAAGAGCTTGTAAAACAGCAGCATTTTGTCATTAGTGTTTTTCCTTATACCATAAAATTATGTCTGTACTTTACATTCTACATGTGAAGCTCATTTAAGTTTCATAGAATTCAAGCTTCATTCATGGATTTTGATTATTTTCAGCACATTGTCATGACAGAGTACAGGAGTCATTTTTCTTGTCTCAGAGTAGCTCTGAAAGCTGCTTTTTCTGGCTGACACGAGCTCAAACTCTCTCCCTTAGAAAGTCATTCATGTGCTTTGTTGTTGATAATCAGTTTTGCTGAGGAGGTGCCTTAAGTCTGTGTGTGTTTTGTCACATTCAGTCAATGATTTTTGAGTTTTGGAATACAAAGAATTGCTCTTTTCCCTGCCAGTGGCAGTAGATAACTGTAGTTTGCTCAGGGAACACAACTGAGAGTTCCATTATATTGTGTTTTGCTCTGCTTTGCAGAGCATTAACTGAGTAGAGGCAACTTACGTTGATTTTTCATTCTTTCTGGATGTAATCTGACTGTGCCGTAGGTACTACACTCATATGTTTGTGCCAGCTGGGCATCAGTAGACACAGTCAATAATTTCTCAAAGTTAAGGATTTTTTAATCAGAAACAAGTCTCTTCAGCCACTGCCATTTTGTCTGTGACTTTCTTCCTGATGTAGTGTGAAGTTAATTTATATGTCCTCTTGTAAGAGTTAATTTTATTTGTTAGAGACCAACATGTGGTTCCAGATTCAAACTACTTCATTAAGATGTTGCATGTTCTGAGTAAATCTCCAGTGTGCCCACATCGTTTCTGACAGTGTATGTTTAACCCCACCCAGGTTCTGATGCTGTTGCTTTTGTGTAGTTTTGTCTACTTTTACTTTACAGACATTAATTGTGACATTTTTCGTCTTCCACAGACCTTTTAGCTTTTTTACAGTTTTGCCTTCTTGGTGATGTATGTCCAGCATATTTAAAAAGGTAACTCTGACCAAAAAAGGGGCATAAATAATGAAACAGGTATTCTTATGTGTGTTGAGGATTTTCTTGCAAATGTTGCCATTTTGTCCTTACACATTAATTCTGACACAGATCTTGAAGAATGTGCACCTTATTTTTTTTAGGGTAAATGTTTAAATGATTGTTCACATAAAAATCTTAATTATCTGGGCCTTCTTGTTTTCAGGAGTTTTCTTGGGTTTAATGAGAAAGCTAAATAGTAAATGTCCTTTTTTCTTTTCAGTTCCGTTTTTGGGATGAGGGATTGTTTTTTAAATAGAAAGATTGATGTGATGTTTGCTTTTCAGGAAGTCCTGATGATGCTTGATAACTATGTAAGGGACTTCAAAGCATTGATTGATTGGATACAGCTACAGGAGAAGCTAGAAAAAGCTGATGCTCAAAGCAGGTAATTAGATTTATATTTTTTTAATCTACAGAGAGAGTAAAGTTCACAGTAAACTTCATTTTCTAGCAGAGATTCAGCAAATAGAACAAATTTTCTTTTTGGACAAAATGGACGTGAGGACATTTAATGAGCATTGTCACTGTCACTTAGAAGTAGAGGATATTTCCAGTCCTTTCCCCATCTTTTCCTTTTAAATGGTTGGTTTGATGCTTTGCTCTATACTGGAATTTTAAATAAACATTGCAGTCTTGCAAAGAGGCATTATTATTTTTGATATGGGTCTGGCTAATAGGTTTGGAGTTGGTTTAGAAACAATTGCTAAGATGAATGATTAAATTCAGCAGGATTTGTTAATTCACTGAGTGTTTGTCGGTTCTAGTTTTGCTTTAAGGTGATAGAGGAAGAGTAATTGTGAATCATGTTTTTTAACTTTTCTTTCCTGGGTTTGCAGACCTACTTCACTGGCTTGGGAAGTAAAGAAGATGTCTCCAGGACGGCATGTGATCCCAAGTCCATCCACAGACAGGATTAGTGTGACATCAAATGCTCGAAGGAGTTTAAATTTTGGGTATGAAACCAGCTAAGAAGTTTATTGAAGCTAAAATAAAGATTCATTTGAAGCAAAGTTCACGAATGCACTATTTTTCTATAGTAGCCAATGTGTTGTTTTGTTGTTTATTAAATCATATAAGCAATTATTTGCATTCCTAAAAAAAAAAGCCCGTGATCTGTAAAAGAAAATCCTATCAAAGACTTTCCTAACTTTGTAATATATTTAATTACTGGTCATTACAAAGACCTGAAGATAAAATACTATTAGTGTATTTCATGTGATCTGTTTAGTACTCCCTTCTCTCTACAAAACAAAGGTCAGAATGTCTGTAATTGGCATTTTAAAATTGCCAGTGTATGCAATGTGAGTGGCCAGCTGAGTGAGCAGAAGTACATACAGTTCAGAAAGAGTGAGTGTAAAGTGAGATCATGATGATTCTGATGCGGGATGAAACTGATCCTGGTTCAAATGTAGAGCATGTTATATACTACAGTAAAGCATCTTTTACTTGTTGGAATCAAAATGTCTGCAAGCCATGTGCATAGATTTAGAGCAGCACTGTCTGGTGCTGTCTCAGTCTGGAGAGCTGGATGTGTCCAGCTAAAGGTTTTCTCCATATGTGTGCTGTAGTCCCTTCAGGTTTGTTGGGATCTAGGGAACACACTGCCCAGTTTCCTGAGTGCTTACAGTGTCCTCAGCAGAGATGGGATACTGGGCTGTTTGGTCAGCTCTCTGAGGATTGAGCTCTCTGAAATTGTGCATATCTAATATTTCTACAAAAATATTACTAAGTGTGTTTGGTGGAAAAACCAAAGTGTGTTTGGTGTAGGCCCTGTGTAGGTGAATCTGTTGATACCTACCTGACAACATCTGAGAGGTATCTGCTGAAATGCCTGGTGGTGGGGAGAAAATATGCACAAGCATTCAAATGAAACACTTGAATCTGTTGGAAATCAATGCTCTTTATTTTTACTAGAACATAACAGCCCAGCACAGTTAGTCTTTCAGCTAAGCCTTATTTGGCTGTAATTACATGTTGCTATTGCTGCTGGAACTGTTTTATTCACTGTCACAGGGACATAATGAGCAACTCCGTGTGTTAGAGCAGGGAACAGCAAGATGAGTTTTCTATCCTTCACACTTGCAAACTTTTTTCTTCTGTTTTAGTCCACTCATGTGTCTCAAAGCAAGGTAACCCCAGATTGCTACAGTATTTTGTGTATGTGAGAGAAAATAGGATGGAAAATAAGGGCTGAGACATACTTGGTATTATAGAAATTTTTGGCAGAATGCTAGGAGTTACTAGGAAAATAATGGGGGATAAAGGAGAAGCAGTATTGCTTTCTTCCTCTGTAGAAATTAATGATTAATATCTGTAGGCATCTTCATATCTTCCCCAAAGCAGTGTAGAAAATGTAGGAAAAGTACAGAAGCTAGAAACAGGGATATTCAGAAATATCCAAGAGCATTGATGCAAAAAGAAAAGAATTTGGAGAAGAGATAACAAGAAGGGTGTGATAAATAAGTTATGTGGAAGATGAGGAGGAAAATTCTGTTTGTTAATTTTAATGAAAAAGAATTGGGAGTACTAAATGGCAAACATCAGGCTTAAAACAACAGGAGTATTTTTCAAGACTTAGTATGTAGAATTTGTTATTATGCATTGCTTTGGTTGCCAAAAACATTAATGCCGTCAGAAATGAGTATCACAAAGATTAAATTTCATCTTGTTTATTAAAAACAAAGGTTTGTTGAGCAAATTACAGCAACTTTTCAGTGTAAACTGCTGCAACCTGGAGAGTTTGCCAAAGGAGTAGTTCTGTACAGCACTATCCTGGTAGTCTCTGACAGACTGATAACGCTTTCTAACAAACCATTCTGTTACTTGATCAGACACTAAAAAGAGCTGTGACTTTCATTTAGGAACCCTGCAGTGACAATTTCTGCAACACGCCTGGCTCCTTCTGGTGTAAGTTGGGCTGATAAGGTAAAAGCCAACCATGGAACTAAAGCTGCCAATCCTGAGCTGGCAACAGCACAAGCCTGTCTGGTACCTCCGGCACAGAAGTCACTGCGGAAAAATGGCAAGTCCCCTTCAGTGGCTTCAGTTATTTTCACAAACTCTGTGGTATAAAGTGAATTCAGAATGTGATGACCTATGTTCTAAGCAAAATTAAACCTAGTTTTGCAAAATACAATGTCTAAATTCAATATAGAGGTAAAAGATTCATGCAGCTTTACATTGCAATAGTTAATTTTGATTCAAAAGAGTGTTTTCATGTGTAGGTAACATTCTGCTGTATTTTCACTGACTAGAATTTTGATCTGTTAAAATACCAGTTTATAACATCCCAAAAGGTCACAAACTGCCAATCTAACTGACTGCAAATTGGGATGGCTTAACAACATAAAGGATAATGCATGTAGAAGAATCTGGGAAGAGCTCAAGGTAGTTTTATATGTCCTGGGAGAACATGCTATTAGAACTGTGCTGAAGTAACAGTTGATGTTTTTTCCTTGGAAGACAAGAGTTACCGCATTTAGTTATGAATTGTTTCTCTAAAGACGCTCCTTGGAGAATGCTTGATTCAGGATCCTTTGTTCTAGAAGAGATTGGTCTAGTTGCAGACATTAAAAACTACCATTTGGTTTATAAAACTAGTTTCTTTGCACTGGATCCCTGAGATTGTCTTCAGAAATGCATTTTTTTTTCATTTATTTTCTTCATGTGTGGTCTGAGATGACTTTCTGCAAAATCATCAGGCAGGATGTAGAAATGGCTATTCTGAAAGAAAATAAAAGTGGTTTGATTTTTTTTTTTAAATAAAAAAAAAGTTCCAGAAAGTGTATGTATCAGTTTAAGATAGTTGTGTGTTCAACCTAGGAGTAGTAGAAGCCATGTATGGTGACTTGAGAATTTGTGGCATATTATGGAGGTAAAACATTTTGTCCAGAAGTCTTGCACTGTAACGTGAATGAGTTTCAGGAGTGGATTCCTCTGCTCGGAGCAGAACCATCAAAGCCATACTCCAAGGATGGTGGTTGAAAGGGGGATGCATGGCTGCTGCTTGCATGAGGGAATAGCTTGCTGTGTACAGTTGCAGTGAGCTGCTTAGAGAGAGGCACTGTTTGAGTTCTCAGCACTGTCACTGATGTGTAATTCCCCTTTAGATACATGCCAGTAGTTGAAGTTACTTGTAACAAAAGCTTTTTCTGGTGATTGGCGCTTGTATTAGTGACAGGCTCCAAGCTGTTAATAAAATACCTTTCTTAGGTGCTCTTGTGTATATGGAGAATGTTATTAGCTACACAGGGAGTAAAAGTGATCTGTATTTCAGTATGGATAATGTATTTTAAGAGGCTAAGAGGCAAAACAAAAGACTTGATCCTTATGTTACTTTCAGAGGCTTTTAGAGGTCTGAAGAATTAGTGTTGTGCTGTCTTTTATTGAATGTTACTTGCAGCTGATGAGCTCCAAATAGAGAGAAGCCCCTTAGTTCCTGCAGTACTGGCCTACAAGTGTTCCATAATCTTCAAATCAAATGTACGATGCAATCCAGACTTGAAACATTTCATTTTAAGAAACGACAGTCATGCCTCTAGACTTTGTTTATTCTTAGTAGTCTCTAATTTTTTACATTGAGCATTGGAGAATTTCAGTGATTTTCTTGTGGCTGAATTGTTATGTTTTTAACAAATCAAGTTCTCTGTAGGAGCATGTTGTCCTTTGTGTGGGAGGTGGAATCACTTTGGCAAAATCCAGTTATTCTCACTTATGAAAGTGCATGAAAATCTGTGAAGTTTCTGTGAAGGGAGCCACAGAGTCTCTTCACATGCATTATTGAAGCAGCTCTGAGGCTCGTGTGTCATCTGCTCTGCCCCTTGCCCATCTAATGCTCTCCCAGCTGTTTGGTGCATGTGGGCCTTGGGGGAGGGATTCCCCCTGCCTCCTGTAATGCTCCCTTGCCCACCCAAAGCTCAGCTGGGGCTTACAGCACAGAATTTCCCCAGACACTTTTCTCCAGTGATTCCCAACAGCATTATCATTAGGTCTCACAATGGTTTTGTAATGTGGATGAGTGGTATGATACTGTATCTGTTTCATGATTGATGCAATTTCCAAATTTAACTAAGTAAGCCCTTAGGGAGAAAGAAAATGCATTATTTTTCCATATAGTTCTTTAATCTTTCCTTTTCTGAATGCATAATTAAATGAGTTTAAATCATCTTATCTCATTTCCCTCATTAAACTTACTGTTACCCTCAATATTTTAATGAGTTTTAAAAAATCGTCTTTCATGCTTGAGTGTTATTTACAATATGAAACGTAGGCTGTTCTTACTGTCTGAGCAGTTTCTGGTTATGAATTCCATGGTGGCTGTGCTAAAAAGTGAGATGGGTTACAAATTTAGAGTGTTTATTAGAAATGGAAATAGTTGCTTAAAATGAAAATAATTATTACAGAATTTAGGAGAAAGAGCAATCTAGAACATGTGAATTTCTCAGAAACACTATTTTTTTTTCTGTTGCCATACTTGAAATTTGGTTGGTTTTTGTTGTTGTTGTTATTATTATTATTATTATTATCATTAAGATCTTGTATGAATTACTCATGTCCATGCTGTGATAGATGTTCTCTGTAATGTAGCTTAGACTGGAGACTTTGCAGGATGTCGAGCCCTCTCAGGCAGCTGTCCTGGTTTGGGCAGGATGTTACTGGCAAGTAAATTTTTTAGAAGGTAGAATCCCCAGGAGTTCTGGGTGCCTGGATTTCTGTTCATGATGTTTCCAGTGGGCTCCTTGGCCAGTTCTTCCAGATGGAGCAACTTCCCAAGAGCCTGGTGGCTGGGAGGGGCTGGAGATAACAGATGGCTTGTCACATCCATGCAACACAAGAGCAGGCAGGGACAGCCAAGTTCACATGAAACTAGAGAACGATCAGCGTAGGCAAATGAATTATTCATTCACAAAGCTCTGGGAGTAATCAAACCCAGCATGTGATACAGAGCCTGTGGAGATGGCTACTGGGCTATAAGAATTCCAGATGCAGGGAAAAGAATATGAAGGAAGATTGATGCCTTATTGAGTACTAACTTTCTCTCATTAGATGTGATCTAATGTCAATAAATGTATTAGTTTTGCAAACTCTTAGTTAAAAACCGTGCCTGGAAGGGACTGAATGCTGACCTGCGTGGTGAATTAAAATGAGCAGAATCTTCTGGTGCACTGTAATTGTCAGGTGGCACCACACTGTTAAACTGGCTTCAGGTAGGTCAGGAGTCTGAATACATACATGCATTAAAAACTGATTTGTGTTTAAAGAAGTCACCAAACAATATTCTTTCAAATGCAAGTATTTCTGGGCTATTAAAATGCTTGGTTGAATCTTGGGTAATAAATATGAATCTGATGGTGAACAAATGCAAATTAAAAATTGAACATGTATGGCTTTTATGAAAGGATTCATTCTTACTTTAGTAAGTGTGATTATGGTTTTTCTATGCTCTGAATAATTTTATTCTGATTAATTCTGTCATTTTAGACTACTAAGAAATATGCCACGAGACAAAGAACAACTAGGCAAGACAGGCAAGAATATTCTTTTTTGGTAGAGTAAACTTTAGTAGATATTAGTACAATTAAGATACATGTGTATGATTAATATATCTTATTATCTAGATGTTAGTGAAATTATGTTTAGGTAGTAGATACTACAGAAGGGTATCTTCTGATCATTTTAATGTAGAAAAGATGCTTTTATGTAAAAGGTGACTTCAATTTTCAGAACAAATATAAGTGAAGTGTTTCAACAATCTTGTTTTGCAAATGACAAGCAAAAGGAAACCCAAAAGTTGCTGCAGTAAAGCAGTGGTGGTTTTTTGGTTGATTTTAGCAGTTCTTCTGAACAATCTCTGTTGTCTGTTACTTGCCAGGGAAATTTCTTGGCCAGATTTTGTCCCAAGCCAGATACAGCAGAGTCTTTGTGGTCCCATCAGTTTCTAAAGCCAGTGGGGTCCCTGAGGGGCCTGAGCAGACCTTGTCCCACAGGGTGCAGAGCCAGATGCTGCACAGGCTGTGAGCTTTCTGCATTAAATCTGGTTGTAATTCCTGGGGAATTAAACCCTGTTCCCTGGAGAATTGCCCTGAGAGGGCAATCTATTCCCATTACTAGGTCCTGTAGGTAATGATATTTTTTCTATATGAAGATGAAGAAATGAAAAGAAGGCCAAAGTTGCCTACAGGGGTCAAATGGGAGGTCTGTGGCAAAGGAAAATGTAATTGGTGTGGTTTTTCCTGCCATTCCCATGTCTGATCAGTGGGACACCCTGAAATGTGTGCAAATGCAGATGAGGGGAACAAACACAGAAAGGCTTTTTGCAGACTCTGGTACCAGCAGTGATCTGAAGAGATCAGCTATATTCATTCACTCAGTCTGGGAGTTTTGTTTACTGTGAAAGACACAGCAATTTTTCTAGAGTGAAACAGTCTCAATAGTAAAATACCTGATTTTTTTTTTTTTTTTTTGCATCTGTCATTACCATTATCATTTGTGAACAGTTATATAGTTATGTAAATGCAGCTGTTGATTGAGCTGCTCAGCAAAGATAAATTCCAGTTCAGTCCTGTCAAATTCCCTGGTAACTCAGGAGTTAACACCAGCTTTTGGGCCAGGCTGCTGTTTCCCCCTGTGATGTTAAAAGAACCCAACAGTTAAATGAGCAGTATTTGTAAAATGCTGGATGCCAAGGGCAGCAAAGGATGAAAGTGTCATTAGTTCCGGTTTTGGCTCATTTCCAGTTCACTGGTTACTGCTGCTCTTGGACATCAGTTCAAGTCCACGTAAAGACTCTTTAGTCCAGTTCATATGTTAAAGCTTAATGTTTGAGCTCCAAACATTTGGAGCTTTATGGTCTTTATCCCTGAGCTACATGACCATCTTTGTTAGTAAAGACTTTAGAAATACACAGAGAATCCGTATTTTATACAAGTTGTATTCTAGATTATTACCCCCTGTAAAACAGACCATTTAGTGTTGGGTTCTTTTGCACCTCTACTTCTCCAGGTAAAAGTCATCTCCTACACCCTTCTCTTCCTTTCATGGGAATGATCTCAAAAGCAGCTTTTGCCAAAATATGTTGGACAATATATACATAGTTGTTGAGTTTTTTGCAAGAATTTTTGTTCAGCAAATAGACAGGCCTGAGCTCACCTTTCACACTTGTGAGTTGTACTGTCAGGCTTCAAAGAATCACTTACAGTTGTGAGAATACATAGAAAATTATGTGTTGCTTATAATTGCTGGCCACAAGAGTGTTACATACGGAGAAGGGGTTCATCTTGAAATCTAGAAATCTGGTCACACCTACCACCTGATGCTTCAGGCAGACAAATGTAACTTTAAATGGTTTTCAAGTATGTACCAGTATCAGATATCAGACACATTGATCAGAAAGTTATATGTAACAGCTATATAGAAATCAAAGTAAATTGAAGAAAACTGCTTTCTATTTTCTCCTTCAGTTTGCAGTCCCATTGTAGCAATATTTTGCTATTTCCTGGACTCCAGGAAAAGCAGTTTGCTAAAAGCTGACACCAATTTGTGTATTTTTGTTATCAGAGTGAAACAAATAGAAAATGAAGTAAAGAGAGTACTGGCAGAATAGTAAGGATAGTAAGCCACATTTCTGCTTTCTGTGCTAAGTCATGCAATTATGTCTGTACTTGCACTTTTACAAAGGGCCTCTGATGTTACTGTTACTGCAAAGAGCAGATGTTGTTGCTTTGTTGCACTTTACCATCTCATGAAGTAGCAAGGAAAAAGCATGGCAAGCTTAAGTGCATGTTGCCATTTCCCACACCTTTTTGTGTCTGAGTACCTTCACTCTGCACTAGCAGAACGTGTCCCATGAATGGAGCTATCCAGTGTCTGTAATACCAATAGCAGTCCTTGAAGTAAAAAGCTTTGCTGAAGAATATTTCATTGATTTTTTTGGTATCGATTTTTAAAGACAAAATTTTTCTCCCACAACTTGTGTAATACCGTAATAAAATAGTTGTTTCTAATGCTTCTATTTATAAGTGTTCCTGTCTGAGAATGGGTGTTTTCTCACACAGATCGAAAGGATGCAGAGGGCTGGGAAACAGTTCAGCGTGGAAGGCCCGTTCGATCTCGATCCACAGCTTTGGCAACAAAAGCTCCTGTGGCTGCAGAGTCACTGAAGTCCAGAGGTGACAGTGACAAAGAAAATGTGATTTCACCACCAGCAGAAAACAAGCATGGGAGTTCAGCCATTGGCAGTGCTGCATCCAAAAGCGTGGAGCTGGTACAGAAGGATCCTTTACATCACTGTGAGGGTCCCCTGACTGAAAGGACTCAGCAGGTCAGTACATCATTTTGAACCATTTTCTAATCTAAATCTTGCAACTTTTCTTCAGAGCATTTTCTGAAGGTGGTGTTGGCTAGAGCTTTTATGAACTAACCAGAGTGGAAAAGGCTTTTAAAATAATGGTTATTTCAGTTGCATTTATGGAAATGCAGTAAGATGTCAGCACAAATAGGCTAATTAAAGTTATGATGCTATGGACAGCTTTTCTATGTTTTCCAAAAAGTCAGCATTTAGCACATCTCATGCATAGATTTCAGGTAGAAAGATCCAATTTTTGCAAGGCAATGAGCACCTGAAATAAGTGAAGTTATTTGCATCACTAGCTGTTGTTGCCAGGTATTTCCTTAAAATTTGACTCTGACTTCAAAAATCAGTATGTTCTGTTTTGTTAATTTTGCAAATGCCTCTTGTTAGTTCACAGCCTTGGAAGCCAATGGAAGCACTGGCACAGCATTGCAAGGGGATTCCTTAGAACCAGCTCCTGAGATGCCTCCAGTTCTCACCAGTACTGACTGCAGTTCCAAACCTCTGCAGATGAATGAAGCCTCTCCCCAGAGCACTGACGCTGCAGACTGGTATCAAACAGAAGCAGCTAAATCTGAAACTGAAATGGATCCCTCAGATATTTCAAATGTGAGTGCTGCCAGATTGGTAAGAAATCTTGTAAGATTAGTGAGTGGATAATAAATCTAAGCCTTAATTTTCTCGGTATGTGTTGCACAGTGTTTACTGTTAGCCTTGTGTAAAAGCTGTAGAAAGATCTATGAGGTACTTACTGTAGGAAAAATAAATTGTTGCAGAGATACTTTTCATTATAGAATTTGATTCCGGTAAACTTTGGGAACTTGAACTAGAGAGATACAAATGTGTTATTTGGAATAAAGAGATCTGTGCTCTCATTACTGCTTTTAATAATGTTTGTGCTAATTTTTCATTTCCTTCCACTAGCAGTCATTTTAAGTCACACTCTCATTAAAGTCTTACTTCAGTTTTGCTCATCATTCAAACTGGAAGCACATGGGATATGAAAATTCTGTTAAAAGCAAAGTCAGACCTCTGCCTTTTAAGACTTGCTGAGCTGCTCTGCTGGGTCTTCCTTTACAACAAGCAATTTGGAGGAATGCCATTCTTAAAGCAAAAAAACGTGAAGTCAGTTTTCTTTTTTTTATCTGGCTTCCCAAAAAAGTGTCCTTTCCTGTCTGGAGAATTCTGCAGGTCTCAGGGTGTGTGCTTCACTGAGATTCTCTGAGTGGAGAGTTGCAGTAATGTTACATAAAATCCAGGTTATACTTTCAGACTTTGTTTTGTTTTGGGTTTTTAGGAATTTGTGTTTGTTTAGGTTTTGGCTTAGTTTTGTTTTGCCAGAAACTAGATTAAAATTCTGATTTGCAGGAGTTTTCCTGTAAATCACTTTCCCTTTAACTTTTGCAAACTGGAGTCCTGCTAGATAATTTCCAAGCCAAGTACCTGTTTGCTTTTAGAGCAGATTTCAGGCATCTCACCCACTAACATTGTTTCAGATGCTCAGTTATTAGCAGTTTAGGATGCTGGCAGGTTGGTGGGATCTGTGTCTGTTGGAAGCATTTTACTGCTCTAGATCGGTCTGCTTTAAAAACCAGTTTGTGTATTGTGGCACATGGTTTGGTACTGGAGTGGAAGTGCTCTGGTTAATGCTGGACACTAGAGAAGGAATAGACAATCAGCACATCCAGGCTTACATTTTTGCTCCACTCTTTTGTCATTCATGTTGAAAAACAAGTACAGCCTGAGATTCCATTGTATTAACTATGGTAAAGTTTCCAGATACAGTTCATGAACATAATTGCCATCTTTAAATAATACTTTGGAGCATGGTTCCTTTTGTAGAGGTAATAGCATGGCATGGCCTCATGTCTCAGAGTATGCCTTGCTTAGTCCCTAAGAGTAAGTATTTAAAACAGTAATTACTGGAAGACTGTCTTTGTGCTTTTAATGACAGTGTTTGTAGAATAAGTTTTTGAATTATCTGAATAATTAATTTCCTAAGTGTTTCATGTAGTTATTAAATGAGTTAATAGTTGCTAACACTTTAGTGGGGTTTATATTTTCAGCTACCTTTACAAAATATATCAGTAAAAAAACTATAAGTAAAGAGAACTTGAACAAAATATCATATAATTCATGTTAACTTTGTGGAATACTTCTTTTTGTGCCTGCTACTTACTTAGTTTTTTTTCTGGTGTCATGTTTCCTCCAGTCCATGGCAGAAGTCCTTGCTAAGAAAGAAGAGTTAGCAGATCGGCTGGAGAAGGCAAACGAAGAAGCCATTGCCAGTGCTATTGCAGAGGAAGAGCAGTTAACCAGAGAGATTGAGGCAGAAGAAAACAATGACATTAACATCGAGACTGACAATGACAGTGACTTCTCTGTGAGTGTCCAGTTCATTTTACTGTGCCCAGATTCAAGCCCTGTTGGCAGTGGAGAATAAACACAGAATTTGTTGGTGTTTGTTTTGGCATTGACATAACCTGTGTGATATGTGAAGTAGTGCCATGTAATAATTATCCCATAAGGGATATTTAGTCTTACTGAACTGTGGTACCACAGTGCTGCTGGGTGGTACAGAGCCCTCAGAGCTTGCAATCAGTGTCCTGCTGCCTATTTCTGGGTGCAAAATGGGGGGAGCTGCAATTTGTTACATTCATTGCAACTGTGGAAGAGTAGGTGAAACAAGTCTTCATTTTTACTGTCAGAGCAGGAACTGCATCTGCCTCTGGGGTGGCCAGTTCTGTTTGGAAGCATTGCTGAATGTTGCTGAGCTGGCACTGTTTAAGTGTGTGAGTACCTGTAAGTTAAGGTTTATGTTTTTACTGTCTGGTTCATATTCAATTTCAGGCTAATATGGGCAATGGAAGCATATCCTTCTGTGGTTTGTCTATGGACTGGAATGATGTTCTAGCAGATTATGAAGGTAAATTCTTATATATTACTGTGCTTACATGGAAATGACAGCAAAAATTTAGAAAAATTCCCATTTTATTCTTGGCCAGTTGAGGTCTCAGAAGTTTGCCCAACACATTGTAAGTTATGTTATTTTCTCTGTTGTTTCCTGAAGAAAGATAGACTGTGTTCAAACTGTCTCTGTGTCTCTTTGTTCTTCTGTTGTCTTTCTGCATGTTTCTATTAGCATTTTACAAGTTTTAGTCCAGTTTTATGTTAACATCTAGATAAAAGTGTAATAAAAACTAACATCTGGATAAAAGCGTAATAAAAGGGCATTAAAAAAGGGCAGATATTAAAGATGCTTCAGTCTGTATTTGCACCTAGGCTCAAGGAAACCCATCTGAGAGAGAACTAGAGAAAACAATCCTTATTCATGGCATTTCTTGTGGAAAAGTGTGTTTAAATTATCCCCACCTTTGGTTTTATCTGTGCAGCTCGTGAGTCGTGGCGCCAGAGCAACTCCTGGGGAGACAGAGTGGAGGAGGAGCCGGCGCGTCCCCCTGGCCACGGCATCCACATGCACGAGAAGCTCTCGTCACCCTCTCGCAAAAGGTGCTGCAGCTGGGACCTGCCTGGGCAGCCAGGGAGAACAAGCAACCAAACTCATGGCTGCTGGAAACCCTTCGTAAATCTACTCTCTTGAAGTCTCTGGGTGCAAAGTGCTACAGAAATCTCTCTATATTTTTCCATGTGTAGGCTCGTGTGCTACATTGTCCACCAAATACAGTAGTCTAGAAGAACAGTATTCACATTTACAGGAAATAATTGCCCTCCAGTGGCCTATTTGTTTTCTCTCAGTGAAATGGCATAGAAATGTTTGCTACACTGTCAGTTAATATTGTCTAACTTGTTTTTGTTCTACTTTGGTTTTTAATTAAAGAACAATAGCAGAATCCAAAAAGAAGCATGAGGAGAAACAAATGAAAGCTCAACAGCTGAGGGAAAAGTTACGTGAAGAAAAGACACTGAAGCTTCAGAAATTAATGGAGAGGGTAAGCTTTCTGTGATATAGAGGGCTGCTCTGCTGCCTTTCAGAAAATGATTTTTTTTCCACATTGTAGACATATTAGAGATTCAAACTAATGCAAAGATGAAGTTGTCATCTGAGTAGTTTTCACAGCTGACTTGTGCATCACAGCAATTAAAGTGTTATTTCAAATCATGAGCTTCTTGACTGTTTTAAGAAGACAATCTCAGATTCAGGGAAGGCATGACAATGTGTGTAGAGATGTGTTGCATGTATCCAACAGAAATGGTAAAACTCACCAAACTGAAGCAGTGTACTTTGGGTTAAACTTAAGGCAGACTTTGTGTAGGGCATGAATATTTTGTTACCATGAGGAACGCTTCAAGTATTAGAAAATGCTGAGGAAAATTCAGGCCCTGTTGTCAGATGCTGTGTTAATAATGAATTGACTCCTTGTGTGTAGGAGAAAGATGTGAGGAAATGGAAAGAGGAATTGTTAGATCAAAGGCGCAGGATGATGGAGGAGAAGTTACTCCACGCAGAATTCAAACGTGAAGTGCAGCTACAAGCAATTGTGAAAAAAGCACAAGAGGAGGAAGCCAAGGTAAGTGACTTTGCTTTCAAAGGAACTATTTAATAGCTATGCTTTTATATATGTTGTACCTTAGAGTGCTCCTGGGTAGTTTGTGAAGGACAGGGCAGGTTAGATACGAGCGCATGTGAGCCATGAAGCAGATTAATGCTGATGTCTAAATGGTGCATTTTTTCTAATGTGACTTAAAATTAATTAGCAATTATTAGACATCATGGTGGGTTGGTGTGGAAGAAAAGATGGGTTGAACTAAAGAGCTGATCGTTATCTTGCTGCTTTCGTTCCTCACAGTGTGGCACCATTTTTGGTGATACCTAGTCCTCCTGGAAGGACTAGAAGCTCTGATGGTCAACTCTGCTTTTCCAGCTCCATGGGGGAGCACATTTTTGTTCTCCTTTGTTAAAAAGCCATTCCAGACACAGCATACTGTGTCCTTAAACTGTGGTTGTGCTGCTGTGTTTTGTACCACTGATGTTGTTGAGCAGCTGGGAATAGACAGAGACCTGCAGTTAGCATGTGACAGTTATTCTAACTTAAGTATGTTTAGTGCTCTTCTGACTTAATACATAATTTCATAAGGCAATCACTAGATGGATGTTTTTTGGTTTGCTTCATTCATACTACTTTGATAATTTTTTTAATGGTTTAACCCCAGCCAGCAACTAAGCACCACACAACCACACAATTATTCTGCCTTCCCATCCCATGGGATGGGGGGAGAGAATCAGAAGCGTAACGGTAAGAAATCTCCTGGGTTGATACAGAAACAGTTTAATAACTGGGTGGGGAAAAATCAGTTCTAAGAAAAAGGAAAATAACAAAGAGAGATAAATGATAAAGAAAAGTGATGCAAAAGGAAACAATTGCCAGTGGCCCCTCACCAACCTACCCCCAGTTTTGTTGCTGCACATGATGTCCTGTGGTTTTAGACATCCCTTTGGTCCCTTGGCCTTATTGCTGTGCAAGCCCTGCTCAACAGTAACTAAAATATCCCTGTGTTGTCAGCATAGTTTCCAGCACAAATCCTAAACATAGTTCCATACTAGCTACTACGATGAGAGTTAACTCTATCCCAGCCAAAACCAGCATAAAATAAATGAAGTATTTTATTTTAAAGGCTGTTTTCCCGACATGAAGATACATGTGTCTCCTCAAAACTGTTTCATTATATGATGAGCATGTATCCCAACTGTGATTGATGCAGCTGTTCATTTGTATTTCAAGATAAGCACAACAAAACTGATTGCACTTTTTTTTACTTAGTTGCTGTTTCTCTCTTGGATTAAAAGGATTTCTAGACTAATTCAGTCTGCCATACATTGATTACTATTCCATTACACCAGTGTGACTTCTGTAATTATATTAGCTAAATCACACTTGCCATAGTTCCCCAGATAAGCAGATGTTTCAAATATTGTGTGTGCTTCGTGTGTGGGATCTGCTGCCTCATGAGGTTCTTATGTTCTGGAAATCAAGGTTAATTGGGCCAGAAGGCTTTAGAGAAATAGCTGATGGGTAGGATAGCTGCTGACCATGGTAACTGTTGCTGCCCAGTTGGTTATCTAAATTCCCAGTGCTTGCTTGTTTACTGACCTGTAAAATCCATTCTGTAAATGGATTCTAGTCAGTAAACAAAGTTACAAACATGATCCCACCACCCTTTTTCATGATCTGCTTTTGTCTTTCCCTGTGTGTTCTCTTTACCTGTTTTATTTAGTGTACACATTGAAGTTCTTTTAAGCTAACCTTTTCTTATTCTTTTTTTGTTCTTATGTATTGCACTGGTTGAAAAAGATAGCACGTGTTCATGAAACAGGATAAGAAATACTAGACCACAAGCTTGTTCGGCTTTTTTCTTATTCATGCTATATATGCTTTCACTTTTTTTATCAGTAAGTACACATGTATTTAAAGTTAGCTCAAAAGCCCTGTTGGATTCTACTAGCACTTGTGTATTTTACTGATTCATCCATCTGGGTTTTAACATTACACATGTTGTGACTGAGAGAATGGACCGATGAAGTCTCAGTGCTGATAGAATTGAGAGAATTTTTCTGTATTTTACCCCAAGTTTCTTGTTCCTCTGATACAATTAAGATTTCTTTTGATATTCCATAGGCTGTTTTGTTTAAAACAAAACAATAAAAAATCATTACAGAACCTAAAGACTTATTCTCAAGTTGGTGATTTTCTAGCCCATCTGGAGAAATGTCCCACCAGTTTAATTATCAAGTGGATAATTAACAAATGGATGAAATTCCCTAAGATGAAACCTGTTTCAACTTCTTGAGTCTTTTCTTACACTTTCTGATTGTTTTCAGGTCAATGAAATTGCTTTTATAAACACCTTGGAAGCTCAGAACAAGCGGCACGATGTGCTGAACAAACTGAAGGAGTACGAGCAGCGCTTGAACGAGCTGCAAGAGGAGCGTCAGCGGAGGCAGGAGGAGAAACAAGCACGGGACGAGGCAGTTCAGGTACGGTGGGTCTGGAGCTGCAGGGGCCCTGTGAAATACAGGTTTGTGTTTCATTTTGGCTCTGTAGATGTTGAAATGCAGTTTCTCTCAATTCCTGTGTATTTCATGCCTGAAAGAGCAGTGAGAGTTTGCCTTTCCCTGGGTAGGAGCGCAAGAGAGCCCTGGAAGCGGAGCGGCAGGCCCGGGTGGAGGAGCTGCTGATGAAGAGGAAGGAGCAGGAGGCACGGATTGAACAGCAGAGGCAAGAGAAGGAAAAAGCACGAGAGGATGCAGCACGGGAGAGGGCCAGGTAACTTTGCAGTTGTTTCTTTGGTTCCCATCACCATTACCTTCCCCAACAAACTGCACCTTCTCTACAACAGCAGTACCTTCCTGGCTTGTCAGGCTTAGGATTTTAAAAAGTAGCATTAGTAAGGATTCCTTATGAGTGACTTGAAAGAAGAAATCAGATGAGTTATCATAAATTCTGTTGTACGTTTTTGTATTCCTTACATATATGCACAATATAAGTTGTAAGGCTGTATTTTGTTATATTCGTCTTAGTTTTATTGCTGACAAGACCTTGTAATAATTTGCCTTTTTCATATTTCACCTTAGTTTTCAAAGGAAACAAGAATAATGTACCCATGTTCTCCATTTCCTCCACTCTCCAGAAACTTTTGGACTACTGGCATCAATTTGATTTCACGTTGTTGTAGATACCGAAGATTATATTTGTGAAACACATGGCCAGGAAATCAGGCTTCATTAATTCTGCAGCCTGTGAACTGCTTGGTTTATAGTTCTGTCCATAATTAAAAGTTCGTAAAGGGGACTTCACCTGGACTCTTATCTCTCTTCCTATTGAGCCAAACATGAGGTGCAGGGAATGAATGTTGGTGTATGAGACAGGTTAGCTTTCCAGTCTGATGCAGTCTGATACATTCTGCTTGTTTAATTTACCAAATTCTCTTTGCATTCACCTGCTATTTCTCCCTCTTTTCCTGCAGTTCCCCTGCCATAAGCATTCCTTAAAACCTTGGTAAAAGTTTGGGGGTTTTCTATGATGGGTGTTTAGTAATGGTTCTTGATACATTTTTATTGTCATGGCTCGTTTTCTTTAAAATTGTCATGAAGAGGATTTTTTTTCCCCAAATAAAATATTCAGAAATTATTGATCACCCTCCATATTCTGAAGTCCTGAGTGATATCCTAAAGAGATTCAGCTTTCCATTAGATGCATAATGAATTCTGGGCATGATCTGTAGCCTTTGCTGGGGCTTCATGGACCTTTCCTCAGTGTATTGAGCCAAAATCACAATGAGATAGAGTGAGTTGGAAGGGATCCTTCAATATCTCATTCTCATTTGCAAATACTCCAGGAAGATTAGGACTAATGGAGAATTTGGTTATGCTGTTTTGGGAAGGTAGACCCTGCATGTGTAAGGCTTCTACATCTTTCTGAAATCTTAGGAAACCCTCAAAGTAACCAAATGGCCAATAATTGCCCTACTGACATCTGTGTCTTCTAAGGTCTTCTATAGTTATATCCTGTGGAAAATCTCCAGGCATTTAATTCCTTGCTCTTTGAGTTTAATTAGTGTTAAATTGACCCCATCCCTTTGTTGCACCCCATTCATTTCCTTATGACTTGTGAGGAGAAGCAGTTTCCATTTGCCTTCTGTTCCTGTTGTGTGTCAGCAAATCTCCTCTGTGTTTGTTGCTCTAACACTCAGTTTTCAAACTCTTTTTGTACTTGATATTGCAGTACCGTGCTTGCACTTGTTTTTCTTTTCTTCTCTTTGCCAGATGTTGATTACATAAGAGATTTTTTTTTCTTTTTTTCTTTTTGATAATTTTGTGAAAGAGCAGGAAAGAATGTCTGTGGTGCCTTACAATGTGATGATTCTGTTATGTCAGAGTCATTACATCTCCCTAGTAACTGTTCTGAGGTTTCTCTAACATAGCAGAGTGCAGGGGGGTCTCAGTGCCCTGGGTTTGAAGCTCAGGGAGGGATGAGCTTGACAGGAATCTGGCTGTCCTGTCCCTTCCACCCTGGATTGCAGTGTGTTTTGGTGGAACCTTGGGGGTATCATTTGGTGCTTTGTTGGGTTTTTTCCTGCTGCTAGGATTTGGCTTGTATCCTGAAGATTAAATACTGGGCTGGAATGAGCAATTTTTGCAGTATCTGCTCAAAGTTTCTTCAGTATAAGCTTTACTGTGTGCATCTGTTGGTGATTAAAACATTTGTATGAATGGAACAGTGTACTTAAAACTGACTTTAAAAGCCCCTCTGCCCTTTACTTGTTTCCAGTTAAGTTTTAGTTGTAATTTTAAAGTATTTTATATTCCAGAGAGTTGAAATCCACAATATAGAAAATGTTGTTCTTGTCAATGGAAATCATGAAACTGTATAAAGTGCCCCAACTATGGAAGAATAATGCTTTTCAGAAGGGCTTGTGCACGAGTTGTGTTGCTGCCCTGTAAAAGGAAACTTGGGAATTTTTTCAAAGACAAAACATTATTAACCCAAAGTATGAACAAAGTATGAAATGGTAGTAATCTGCTGTAGTTGTAGCATTAAGCAAATGTATAAAAATGCAGTCTGAAAGAAACAGCTAAAATGAGCTCGTAGTTAAGTTTTCCTTTCTGTACCTCATGGACAATAACACATGAACTACCCAATGCTTCTCATCCATAATCTCCTCACCCCTCCTGTGCCCACAGTCATTGGAAGAGTTCACCTTTTCTTTCTGAAAGAACAATTTTTAGTGTTTATCATTTGATTTACTCCCTCTGCTGTCTTCTTTCCTAACCGTTTTTGTATTTTCTGTGGCTTTTTGTTTTAAAAATGTTACTTTATCTGAGCCTTCGATATTTATGGAGCTGATTTTGGTTTTTTTCTATCAGATTTCTGTTTAAAAACCCAGACAAACAGAAATCCACACATGACAAAATCCGTTGCAATTTGGGTAATAGTCCTTATGTCAGGCTCTCTAGTTTTGTCACTCAGGCTCCTTTAATTTTGGAATGCTTTTTGAAAAGATGACTGATGGCTTTGATTGACTCCTTCATAGTTCAGTTTTACCCAGAGCCTTCATTATGTCTTTGGCACTTCAGAGCTGCCACACTTCTCCCATCACACTGTACAAATTTTGTTTGTATAAACAGCATGAGTAGCTGACTTTCTTCCCCTTTAGGATTTAACTGCTCCCTTGGCTTACTGATCACCAGGAAGTTGTTCTTGATGAAACTCTGACCTGTGAGTTTCTGCTTAATGGTCGTGCTTACGGGTCAAGTTACACCCCTTGTTCTTTTCTCAGAAAAAAATCTAAATCTCTCCAACATGGTGATGCTGTTGGTCAGAGTTTTATCTGGAAGTTTCATTGTTTAAATTTGTGGTAATGAACATTTTCTAAGGCACTGCCCTCAGTGCTGCAAGGGGTTGTTTTGATTTGTCATCTGCTCCTCCCCATTGGTTCACTGACTGCAGCTCTTGGCTGAGGAATGCAAGTGGTGACAAGGTTTCACATTCATCACTCTTTCCTGGCATCTTCTTGACTCTCATTGCTCTGATTGGGACTGAGGAGTGATCCAGGTCCTGCTACAAAAGTTCAAGTGTCTGTCTTTGTCAAGTCATTCAAATGAAAACAGCAGCCTTCTCTGGTACCTAAGTCGCTTTTTGTTGTTTTTCTTTTCTACTGAACCATCTTCAGCTTCATTTTGGGGTTTTCTTGTTCTGCATTCCAAACATAAATGTGTCAGTGTTGTTCATGCTTTACATTGATACAAATTCTCCCTATACTGATTATCTTTTGATTAGAGATCGAGAAGAGAGGTTGGCAGCTCTTACTGCAGCTCAGCAAGAAGCCATGGAAGAACTGCAGAAGAAGATTCAACTGAAGGTATAAAAGGATACATTAGCTGAAAAATACCTCAGTATTTCTTTGCACAGTTCAATTCTATTTGCTGTCATTCAATGTGGTTTCTCTTGGTTGCTTTGTTTATTTCCCATTCAGCATGATGAAAGTATTAGAAGGCACATGGAACAAATTGAACAGAGAAAGGAGAAAGCGGCTGAACTCAGTAGTGGAAGACATGCTAACACTGACTATGCACCAAAGCTCACGCCCTATGAGCGAAAGAAGCAGTGCTCATTGTGCAATGTCATGGTGAGTTGGGCAGAGGGGATACTGCTGGAATTGCAAGACCAACCCACGCCACGAAGCTGCAAATTCTGCTTCACTCACTTGCACATTTACTGTATCCCTGCTCTGCTTTTGTAAAAAGTGCATCTTATTCTTCTGCCCGTAAATCAGGTGACTTAGGGAAGATTTAAAAGAGCTGTAGAGTTGTGGGTAGAATGGAGACTGGGCAGTGCTCAGTTATTGGCTGTCTCTGCTGAGAGAAGCAAGAACTCAGGAGCATCAGGTGGAAGAAGGTAGTTAAAAGATAGATTTAAAACAAAGTAAAGAATGTGGTCCTTTACATAGCAGGCAGCTGAGCTGGGAACACCTTTCTGTAAGATTTTATGCATATTTGAATTTTGTGAGTTCAGGGGCTGATTGGCTAAGTGTCAGACTGAAATTCACAGAGAAACCACATCAAGTTCTCGAATTGAGTTTGGTTGGACACTCAGAAGTGTTGGATAGGAAAAGGAGTGTTCTCTTTGTCTCCTCTCTTCCTTTGGTGTCTGATTTTTTGGTCGCTGTTGGAAGCCAAGGACATTGCTTGGCAGTGTCCCAGCCTCAGCAGGGGCTCTCTGCCTGTGCCTGCCCTCCCTGTCCCAGGAATGGTGGGAGAGAGAAGCCACACAGCCCCTGGGCCAGAGCTGAGAGATCTCTTACTGATAACTGCTTTTCCTGCTTTGCAGAGACTGTGCATTATTGAAGCTTTATATGCCACTGAGAATTATTTCTCTTTAATTGCTGCATTAAGCAAGATTGCATGGCATCACCTCAGGCAGTGCTGGAATAGAAACTCAGGCTCAGCAGGCTGGAGTCTTGTGTACTCACTGATCATGCATTTCAGAATGAAACTCCAATATATGAAATTAGATTAAAGTGAAAATGAGAGGAGAGCCTAATGTGTTTTTTAATCTATTGTTACACTACTGGCTAGCAAATCATTCTGTAATTTATTGTTAATTCTGCATAAAAGATGTTTATGTAAATTATGTTGAGGACTCCTCAAGTACTGTGCTTGAATTTCTGAACATACCCATGAAAAATTGGCATATTTTATATTATGCTTAAAGTACTGTTATTTATACATTATGGAATTTGCAAAGGAAAAATAACTATTAGTTATTGTCATTACAGATTTCATCAGAAGTGTATCTTTTCAGCCACATTAAAGGGAAAAAACACCAACAAGCTGTGAGAGAAAACAGTAGTATACAAGGCCGAGAGCTTTCAGATGAAGAAGTGGTAAGTTTTGTACTGTTTTTCTGTATTACATCTGGTTAGATACCATTCAGCTGAGTAGCCTCTGAAAGTCTTGAAGAAGGAGTTGAAGAAGACTGTTCCTGTCAGCATGGGAGTCATAGCAGACTACCAATGAAAAGCAGTGAAAGAAACTGTGCATTCACGTTCTGCAGGCAATTGCCATTTGAAGTTGATTCTTTATAAGATGTGACTAATTGCTTTTCTGTTAATCAAAGGCATTTTTCATGTCTCTACATTTATCTCTTCATCCTAAAAATCTTACACATTACCATTGTCACCATCCTGCTATTTTCTTTGTTCCTTCTTGTTGCCTAAAATCCCTTAGTCCTCTTTCAGGTGAGAAGATGTGCTGTCCTATGCATAATGCTGAAAACTGTAGTGCTAAATTACTTCAAAATGTAAGATTTGAAATGTTTTGGAAGTATTAATATTGCTAAGAAGAAAAATAGTTTTTCAGTAGTTTCTTTAGAAGAGTTGGCATTTAGGGTGATTTTGAGGAAGGACTGAGGACATTTTATACTCTACCAAGAGGCTACTCTTTTGTAGAAAAGACATCTGCATAGTTGTCTCATTTAGTTTTTCGTTGCTGCTGCCAGAATTCAACTACAGTATTAAGTCAATTCTTTTCTATGGGATTTTGGGTTCTGTCACATCAAAAAAAATTATGAGTGCCCCTGTATTATATCTGTCAGGTGTTAGGAGGAAATAGTGTGCAAGGCAGTTCTTCAGCACTAATTCAGATTGAACTTAATTGTGTTTGGAAATCTGTTTCCAGCCGAGCTGATTCAGATGACACTGTCCAGTAGTCCTGATTTCTTCACTTTCCTTCACAGTTTTTGCTATTTTTATTTACTGAAATCTTCTCTTTGTTTTTAGCTTCTTACATCTGGTAGTAACATGTTTTCTTTTATAAAAAGCTTCAGAGAGTTAGCTCTGTGAAGTGCTGAAATCCACAGAGGTGGTTATCACTGAAAAAGCAGAAAAAGAGAACTGGAGAGGCACAGTAGTCTGGAGGAATAAATGTTCGTGGAGTTGCACTTTCCTGCCCCTTCCCAGCTGTAATGAAAGTACATAAACTGCTTTCTCAGTTTCTTTTTTCCTCTTGGACGGTGGTTAGTGGGAGTTGTGTGGTTTTGGATTTGGATTTTAGGTGCCAGGCTTACCTGGTGTATAGGTGTGAGAAATCTCCATACTGCACCTGTTTGCCTGGAAATACCAGCTGTGAGATTTCCCAGAATGTCCTGTTGTGGGCAGTCCCAGGTATTGGTTGACATTTTCTTGGATCTCTCTGACCTTTACTGGTACCTGTCTGGCCACTGGTGACTGAAGTGTGGTTCTTGCTGGGCAGCTGGCTCAGAGGGATCTGGAGGAAAACAGTGAACTGGATTTCCTTGTGACTGGGCATTACACATTCTCCACATCGAATTTGATAACTGAACAATTCCAGTTTCTGGAGAATGGGATCAGGTCCTGACAGCTGCCTTTGCAACCAGCTGGTAAAAAAGTTCCACTAGAGGGCACAAAGGTCCTGATTTTTGTGCCTAAATCCAGGCTTTCTCAGCAAAACGTTTGGCTGGGAACATAAGACCTAGATAATGTTCAATGTATGTATTTCTTGAATGATGCTTAGCGCAGGAGAGAAAGGACAGAACAATTTTAACTGAATGAACAGCTTGAGAATTACTGTAGCAGATTCCAATATCCTTTACCAAGATGCTGCATGGTATTTGTCATACTGGCAATGTATGGATGCTTCTGTTGTTAGGTGTTTTATATATTATTTATGGCTATATTTTCAGTTAGTCCAAGTATAAAATTCTTCACTATATTATCATAACCTGAAATTTCCTTGGCCTGAGGCCTTCTCTGCTTTTTATTACTTATTATTTTTTTTCAAAGAGCAGTACTAAGACACTTGTTATAGATCTGGGCAGTGTAAAGTAGGAGAGCAGTTTTACTAATCAGAGCAATCTACTTTGTGTATCCCTTTATTCAGCATCCAGAGTTAATGCCAACCTCACAACTAAAGCAGTCAGTAATTTCTCCAGTTCTGCAATACTTGGGAAAAAAAATCCAAAATATTATACAGAAGTGAACCTATATTCCAGGGAAGCTTTGTAATAGTCATAGTTACTTATTTATCACTGTTTTCAATTTTTCAGTTGGTGAAGGTAACTCTAGTGAGAACACACTTGTGCTACTTAAAGTTATTACTTGTCATCTGTGATGTCTTTAGATTATATATGTCTTGTCTGTGACCCTTCTTCTTTGACATAAAAGATTTTATTTATATCACCTTTGACCTAATAAAATTTCACCTTTAACCTTATGCATTTGACACCTCAGATAACTTACTCTTGATCTTTGACTCATTTTGTGTTCAGCCTGTTCAGTATATTAAGTAGCTGCCTGGAAAGAAAGCTTTTATAAGATTCTAATCTGACCATAGAATTTCTTTACTATTACTTGAGGAATCACAGTATTTGAAATACTTTAGTTTTGTCCATATTGGTACCTCAGATTTAGGTATCTCCTTAAGATTTTGGAAACTGATTTAAGCAAATGATTATATAATTTCTCTTCACACAGTAAGGATTTTTCTTGGTTGATTTGACTGTAAACAAAAAGTTAAAAACTTCTTAATGGTCATGGACACTGATTCCTCTGCGCCAGGTGAGTGGTAGGAGTTGATCTTGCCAGAAAGAAAAAGAAGCTGATGTATTCTAGGGGGTTTCTCTTTGCTGTAGTGTCTATAAATTCAGTAATTTTAGAGATGTTTTCAGAGGTAAAGCAGACTTGGTCTTGGAGCACTGTCCCACTGGTTTGGCATTAAGTGCTTATTGTGCTTAATTCCAGCATGTCTTGTGCAGGAGCTGACAGCTGGGGTTAGACCATCAGGAAAGTGAATTCTTTGTGGATGTGAAACACACAAAGAAAATAGTTTTGCTGTGAATGAAGATACAAAAATGAAAAAGCATGAAGTTCTTTCTCAGATTGTGTGGCAGCTTCATTGTACATCAGCCTTTTGGGTTTTCTTCATTTGGGGATTTATTAGTCTTACAGCAAACAGCACTTCGTTTTCTAATGGTGGTTATCCTGTAAAAGCAAATTAAGTTCTGGTCACGTTGGTTACTTTCTTTGTAACTTTCCTTTTGTCTGGCCTCTTTATAGATACATTAATTCACCTAGGTGGTAAAACTTGCAGCAGGCTAAAAGTCATCTTCAGTATATTTCTGAAGCTCTCAATGCTCCCGCTGCCCCACATCATTCAGCATTATCTGCAGTGCAGTAAGAGCGTCCTGCCTGCATTATCTCTCTGCTTAAGTGCCTGGCTGCTTCCATCAAACTCTCGGCCTCGCCTGCTTTTGCACTGCCTTTTTCTGTGCTATTGATTTCCTGTCCCTCTCTCAACATCCACGTTGCTTTTAGTGCAGCAGAAGATGTAAACACTGTAAGCAATTTGCTTTCATTGACTTCACTGGAATCAATTAGTGTGTTGGTAGTCCTGACTAATTGCTTTGCTGAATTAAAGCCTGTGTGACACAAAGGCCTCACTGAAAAGGTGCCTGCAAAAGCCATAGGACAACACCTGGTGATTTCATTAGGCTGAGGAGTCCCTGCAAGGACCTTGTGGATGTTTTCTCCCACTTGTAGCTCCTAGAGATTCACTTTATGCCCCTCTGCCTTCCCTTTTGTCTTTGCCTTTTTTGTCTCTCCTGGTTTGTTTGGAGAAATACACCCAAGAGCTTCCTTTGAACCACTGTCCCAGCTCGCTCTGTATCTCGTGGCGTTTAAATGCCATGGTTTAAAGGGACTTTCAGAATATAAATCGTGTAATTCCATGTGGACTATGAATGTTTCTAATAAGTGAAAAGCTCTTCTAAAAGCCAGATGCAATAGATAACTTGGCAGGGTTTGGTTAATTTATATAAGGTGCATGCTACAATTCTATGTATTCCAAAGAAGGACTGAAGAATATTAATGAACAGTTGTTTGCATATGTCAAAAATGTGGGGTTTTTTTTAATCAGGAGAGAAAACTGATTCTATTGTCATTACATAAAGACAACATAAAGAGAACTTCTAAGAGGTGTATTTAGATCAAATGAAAACATAATCCCATGATGGAGCAGAGAGGTGATTGTTGTCTGAAGACCGACAGCATTAAAATGTGAGGATTTATGTACAGACCTGGTTGGTTGAGCCCACCCACGTTCCTGTAGAAAAAGCTGCTGGCCAGTGACTAAAGCTCCCTGTGGAGTGTGGCTGCCCAGCTGGCTGGGGCTGCAGTGGGAGCCTGTCCTGGCCCAGCTGTGATTTACAGAGTGCCTCCTGTGCTGGCAGCTGCCCCGGGCACGGGCCCTGGCAGGGTGTGCTGGTACCTGTGCTGTGCCAGCCAGGTGAGCTTTGCAGCCAGCACCACACACAGGCAGAGCTCGTGTTCACAGCACTTGGAAGTTCTAAAAGATTTGTAGATTTTAGGAGTGAGGAGTTGGTTTTCTGAAAGAAATCAAGATATTTTCCTAGAGGTGTGTGCTGCTTCCATTATTTCTTGCAGAGGAAATTACTGAGGGAAAAAGAGATGGGAATAATTTAATGTCTAACCCTTGCTGCTCTTCATCTGTATTAACAAGAAGCTTTCTTGTCTAGACACATGGTGGTGCCAGGGTTTTGCTAATTACTATTTTTTTTGAATACACTATGTTTTCGTTACAATTAAATGATATATAACCGTTGTTTTACTGCTTTAGCCTTCGCAGTATTGAAAAAATGCTTTTGCTTTCCTTTCTGAATCAGTGTTTTCAAGTTCTTGTATTTAAATAAATAGTAGAGTTTTATGAACTCCTTTGGTAATCTGTTTAAAAGATATGATTAAGCAAAATGGAAAATAGTAATACTAAGCATGGTCACATTTTTAGTTTCATCTCATAGAGGAGTCTGAGGTGTTTTTAACTGTGGGTATGTGGTTTTTAAAAATCATTATACACAATTAATAGTTCTCTTTTTTAAATTCTGCAACATTCATATGTATGTTACATGTCTACCTGTATTCATAGAATCAGACTGGTTTGGGGTGGAAGGGGTCTTAGAGCTCCTCCAGTGTCACCCCTGCCATGGGCAGGGACACCTTTCACTGTCCCAGGTTGCTCCAAGCCCTGTCCAGCCTGGCCTGGACACTGCCAGGGATGCAGGGGCAGCCACAGCTCTCGCCAGTGCCCAGTGTGCCCAGCCTTGCTCTTGCCCTGCTCTTTGCCCTTCATCTCCTCTGGCATTTGGCTGTTCCATTATGACCATTATAGCACAGGGACATGACCCTGACCCAGCTCTGGTGGTACTGCAGCCATTTTTGGGCAGTATGGTGATGTGTGTTTTGGTCATATGTAGAATAATATTCCTGTTTGCTTTATCCACAGACTTCATAGTAAATTAATTTTTTTTTCTTGGCATCTGATTATGGTTCTCCAACAGTCGCCCATTTTTCTTCTCTGTTGCCCAGGGGAAACAATCTGTAAATCACTTGCAAACAAGAACTCCCCATCCCAGTAAAGCCTCAGGTTCTGGTTGAGTTGGCTTTACTCTTTTTTTTTTTTTCCTGAGGAAGGAAGGATTTTTTTTTTAGAACAGAGTTGTGTTGCTAGGGGAGTGGAATTATGCCAGGCATGTGTGATCCATTTTTGTTTCTGGGTATTTCATACCTCATGGATACCTGTGGTCCTTCCAGCCCAGGGGCTCTGGCTGTGTCATTCCGCTGTGAGTCCTTCTGTCCTAAAGGACATTGTCATGAGCAATCAATTATAGTGTCTGATCCATGTTGCAGCTTCAAGAAGGTCTCTCAGTACCCCATACATCAATTCTAGTTTTTTGTACTTTGCATAGCAATAGCTTCTTACCTTTAATTTATTATAAAGTGTTGTTTTTCTTGGCAAAAATGTCCGTGATTAATTGTTTATTGGCTGTGCCTTTAATTTTGATAGATCACTGCCAGCAGCTGCATCCTTCCTATTTTTGGCTTGGATATCTTGAATATTCACAGCCAGTAAAAAAATCTACTACTGCTGGCAGGCCCAAGTGCACCCTGATCCCCCCCCTTTCTCTCAGGTGTCCTTGCAGCCAGATGATAATGTCAATGCCTTCCAGCTTTCCTCCCTCATCTGCAGGGATGCTTTCCATGGCCAGGATGCAGAATTCTCATCCTCACAGAGGAGACACCTTTACTTTGCCTTCTGTTCCCACATTTTGGAGTAACAAGTGGGAATTATATTAAAAATCTGAGGAAATACTTAAAGCTCCTAATAAGAATATTATTTGTTATTTATCTTAGTGGCAGACTGTCGTGTCATTGAATCCACGGACAAGCAAGGTGACTGAAGGAACAGTCACTATTAGCAGTAAAAATAGTTTTTAGTTTGGGCATGCTAAAAAGCAGGATTAGTCCCTCATGGAAAAAAAAATGTCAAGGAAAACCTAGTTGTACAATGAAAGGTCACTCTTCAGTTTTGAATGAATAAAAGAAGTTTTTTAATGCTCTCAATTCATCTTCTAAAGTACAGTGTAGCATAGAAATGTGAATAATTAAAATCTTGATTTTGAGAAAATAATATTTGAATATTCATTACTTTATGACCTGTTTCTTAGACATGTAGCACCTCTAGTAACACTTATTAATTCATATTCATAAGAAATACCTTCCTTTTTGAGTATTCATATTTTGGAGTGAGTCACTTGTGGTCCTGCAATAGTATTTGATTTCTTTATGATTGAGAATTACTGATCATTTGTGTTTCAGGCTGTCATTGATTAAAATTGAAGTGTGCTTTTGATATAACTCATAGTCTACTTCAGCATCTGTTTTTCATATTAAATATTGTCCTAAGTTACGAGGAAAAAATAAAATAGTGGGGAGTTCTGTTGAAACATGTAGTAAAATCATGAACAAATATTCCTGTGGTAATGTGATTTAGAATTGAACCTTAAAAACCCTTCAAAATTTGGCAAATATATCCCTTAAGTGATTATGTACACAAGTGAGAAACCATTATTCCTGACTTTGGTAATAAATAGCGAAAACACTTTTTAATTATTTTCTGCAGTTACAGGATATTGTTTATTTTGAAACAGGTAGAGATGTAAATCCAAAAGATTTATGTAGGCTTCAGAATAATTACCTATTGATTTGCTAGAATATATTCCTTATGTACCTTACCTTTATGGAAAATACTCAGTTTGATATATATATTTCAGTATTAAAATGATGAATGAATGACAGCTATTATTGTGTGATATAAGCTACTACAAGTATTTCTTTATAGTCTTCCTCATGTTTATATTTTAATGCTGATGTGAGAGGGCAAGTAACAACAAGTGTTTGGAAGTTCTGAAGACTGAATTTAGATAAATAGCTGGAGACAGATGTTTTTCAAGTTGCCTTGGTCTGCAGAATTGGGTTAGAACACTTATGAAAATACCTTTTCTTTCAGAACTTGGGGATTCAAGGTTGGAAAGAATACAAAAATAACAGAATAACCAGCCTTACAGTATTCTGGCATTTCTTCTTCAGTTCTGGCCAGAATCCAGAAATACGAAAGGGAATGAAAATGAAAAAATAACAGAGGGAAAAAAGCCCTATAAACTCTTGAGATTCAGCAGGGTCATTTTGGCTTCGTTTTTTTGGGTGAAAGTCCAATAGCCAGGAAGGTTTTCCACATCTGCACTTGATTAGTTTCCAAATGATGGAGCAGAGGTCAGGAGCGCTGGGTGGCCCTGGCACTGCCAGGCCTTGCCCTGCTCCCTGCTGGGCAGAGGATCCCCCTGCCCTGCTGCCTCTCCGAGCTTGGAGCAGGTGCCAGGAGCCCCCTGCTTGCTGCTCCTGGCTTCCCCTTTCTGCTCCAAGGATTCCAGAGCCTCCTGTCCCTGCCTGTGCCAGAGGGATAACACAGAGGATCTGCAGCTGGGGCTGCACCACCACAGCCAGACTCTCCTTCCCTTCTTGGCTTTGCTGCTGTATTGTCATGCCTATGCAGGCATGCCCCAGGCAGAATTCATAAAAAGGCAACACTTACTTAAAAAGAAAGGAACTGGAAATAAGTATTTGTGTTCTGGTTACCTCCAATTTTAGAGGGAAGGACTTTGGTTAGGAGGAATTCTGTTTGGCACACTTCACAATTTAATAAAGTTCCTATTAATATTTTCTGAGTAGTGAAATGAATAGTAGCTTATATGTAATATAGAAAGCCAAGAAGTGTCATAGTCAAAAAGATGGGGTAGGAACATAATTTTACAATTGTGTTCTGGTTTGATAAATACATATCCAAGGTTTCATCTGCCAAGGACAGATCCATGGATGCTCTTGCTGTAATTAGGACATTAAATGGAGAGAGCTGCTGAAGAGTATTGGTCTTGCAAATGGCTATTGTATGAAGAGGATGTCAACTGGGAAATTTCTTATCCAGCTGTTGTATTTTATGGAGATTACTGAGGTTCAGAATCTGGTTTAAGGTATGGTTTTCCTCATCCTAGCAGAAGTGGACCCTGCTCAGCTATATAGCATTTCAGCATTTTGTAGCATTTGGTGCACTGTCCATGGAAAACTTTGCAATTGTGTTTGTTCTGGAGTCTGAAAAAATTACTTTTATTTCAGGGGACATTGATTATAATACTGTTATCCTTGTAGTGTAAACATGTCATATAAGAAACAGAGAAAACATTGGTTATAAGAAGTGCCTAGTCAACTAAAATTATCAACTTCAAGATATGAGATTAACAGGGTAGATTTTCTGGTTCAGGCAGTTGAAGGGGACTGGGCAATAACCAGCAAGAATGTGACTTTAGGGGTCACCTATTAGCTTTAGCTTTAATGGTTTTGGCAACTCAATTTCTCATGTAGTTTGTAGATGAGGCCCATCTGTTGCATTTGGAAAGTTTCAGGGTTTTCAATGACTTGACTAAAAGTTAGAACAGTTGAGAATGGAGGGAGAAGGAAGGAATAACAAAGACTTTTTTGTAAATAACTTCTGTCTGCTTTGTGCTGACTGCACTTTACATGGCCATTTAATATAGTCTTTATCACCTTGTTTGTAAATAAAGTATTGAAACTTTTATAGAAATTTATGTCAGTTGTTCTAAAAATTACTTCAATGTTCCATAAAAATTTGGAGGTCCTATGGAGTTGTCCAATTACAACATGTGTCTGTACAAAATGCCATTGAATATCACCTGGTGGATATTTACTACTTTACTGTTATTTCATGGCTTTTCCAGCTGGAGGCTGAGGGTCTCCCTCTGAGACAGGGACAGGATACCTTGGGATTTTTAACAGTACTCCTTTAGCTTTGGAGAATGCATGGAAATAACACTGGAGAGACAGAGCAGGAGTATTTCTATTCTAATAGGTCACTATGCCATCACCACAGGAGCAGAGAGGAACATACACAGGTGATCATGAAGAAATCCATGTCAGCATTCAGTTCTTGTTTCTTTATTTTGCAGCTGCACATCCCAGCACAGAGCAGTGCCTCCTCTTTGTGCACACATTCTGCCACCTTTATGAAAGCTGAGACCTTACTCTGTGATGCTCCTGATCTCAGCTGTGCAGCTCAGAGGACGAGTATTGTGTATGAAAATGATGGCAGAAACCTGATACAGAATGACCATCATAGATGGTTCTGGTTTAATCCTGAGATAAAAGGTGTCCCAGTAGGACAGAACCAGCAAAATTAGTACATAAGCCTTTAAAACAGAGCTTCAGAGAAATCACAGCTAAAATTGATGTGGCTGAAACTGAAACTGCACTGAACATTACTGGTAGGGCTGAATATAGATCTTAATGACAGAAGCTTCCATAAAAAAAAGTCCTCTGTTTTAATAATGCTTTGCATTTATAATGGCCTAAATTCTCCAAAGATCTGCTGGTTTACCAATATCTGGGGATTTGGGGCCAGAATGTGCTCAGCACAGCACAGGACCAGACCAGTGATGACCCTTTACGTTGCTGCAAGAAAAAACCCAGAAGGCTTTTGGGTAGAGGATAAATTAATTTAGTCTCAGAAATTCTGACTGTATTTAGCAGTCACTTATATAAAAATAATAATTTTAAAAAGTGAAAGGCTTTCAGGAAGAAATGTCCAGATTACCCAGTTATCCTGCATGACATTTATTAGAAATACACCCACCCCAAACTGATGAGTTTCATTCTTTTTTAAATGAAAGGATGAAAAAAGTTTGCTTTAAAAACACTGCACTGGCCTCACTCCCTTTTATGCTCTGATGGTTATTTTTGTGGTGTGTTCACCTGCCCACCTATGGCTGTGCAGGTAAAATTACTCATGAATTTCATTATTTAAAGGATTGGACTTCCTGTACTTCTGTGTAACTTAGTGGATTCTAAAACCTTCATTTTTTCAGGTAACTGGTGGGAGCTTAATAAAACATGGGGATAAATATTTTTTCCCCTGCTCTGGAGGGTGATGCAGCAGCAGCTCTCCTCAGGTGGCAGTTGTCACCCAATACCAAGCTATTTGTTATTCTTGTTTCACACCTGAGTGGTGTCGATCTGCCCATGGTGATAATCCCAGGCTTTGATCTGTACCTTCAGAAAGTGACTGTTTTTGTGACACAAGGTATTGTTACTCTGGTCTGACTTTAATGAGCTGTATGAAGTCTGATATTAATCCACACTGCCCCGTGTGAAAGCTGAGAATGCTGAGAACCATCGTGCACAGAGGTGCTCGAGTTCCTGTGAACAAATGTGTGCAGCCATCGTGGGTGCTGTCCTGGCCCCACAGCCTGGGGCATGAATGTGCTTGTTGAACCCTACAATTCTCTTCAAGTCAGCAGCTAATCACAGATAAGATGATGAAAAAAGAGATGAGTGTCTGTGCAGGGGATGCAAAGCTTTGTCTCTTGCTTTGAGCCCAGCATAAGTGTGACCCCACGGTCACAGCTGCCCTGGTGTGGCTACACAGCAGCTTGGCTGCCCCTGGTGTAGCATGGTGGCCATCCCAGAGTGCAGTGGGAACTTTATTCCAGTCTGCTGTGGCTTTGGAGCAATAACAGTGTGAAGATGTGATGAACCAGAATCCCAGGTGCACTGCTGAACAAAGATGTAGAGGTACAGTAATAGCCCTGGTTAGTTTTGTGTGTTAGCAGTGCTGCATCTCACTGCAGAGACCTGAGCTGGGCTCCTGGAGGTGCTGGGCTGTATCCTCTGGAAAGCAGGGATGTTCTTACCAAACCCCATGGAAATCATTCCTAGAGATCTTTCTCAGAAGATGTCACAGGATCAGTACCCTGAAGTGCTTGGCAGCAAAGCAGCAGTGCTTTGCTCTGAGAAAGTCCTTTCTTAACATTGTCGAACTCCAGTCCACCTGTTTGCTGTGCAGTTTGAACCTAAGGACTGGATTTCTGGCTTTAAAAAGAAAACTAGTGGGAAAGGTATTTTTAAGTGGATGTTGAGGGATATGTCTCTCTGAGGAGACAAAATTGAGCTGGGGTAGGGATGGTTTATTCTGCACTGCAGCAGCTTGGTGGAGGACTAACTCATTGCAATGCACTCATGCTCCAAGGGCACAGCCTTTGGAGATACCCTGAGAAGGTTTTCATTTAAGCATTTCTTGCTAAAACTAAATGGAGAATATTAAGGGCAGGCAAAATGCCTACAAATGCTGTTAAAATTACCTTACAAGAGACTATAGCAATCTGTAGCAATGTGCATGGTTTGAACAACTTGGACAATTCATTGAGGAAAACTGTTCAGGTGTGCTGGGACTTACCCAAGGTAGGCAGAGGAGCAAAGGGAAAGTCAACATTACCTTTAGAATTTGCTCAGGGGATAATGTTGGATTTCCTATGTCCAGTACTCACTCAGTAGAATTAGACTTCCTAATTCAGTATTCATTTTACATTCCTATGATTTAAAATAGATATTTCATTTACTGTTTCCACTAGATATATATTCCTAGGTTATACTATGCAGCACTGCTTTCCAAAAACAAAATGGTCTTTTTCCAGGAAATTTCACAGAGATTTATTTTGTTTTTAACAGGCACAGCATTTTCCTGAATCAATGAAAGAAAATATAGGTTGTTTTCTGGAAAATACTGTCTATAGATGTTTTTAGCACTTAACCTTTTACTTTGAATTTTAAGGGTACTTACCAAAAGGGAAGGAATAATCACATCTGATTGTGGCCATAATAATATTCAAGGATAAATGATCCTAATAAGCTGTGGTGGTGACCTGTACTTCATAGTAAGTTTGGTATTTTGTAAGAAAACAGGTACAAGCCTCAGTATATTAAAAATTGTGTAAATACATTCTAATGACTTGCACTGAACTGGTTGTTTAGCATTTCTTCTCTGGGAAACTGAAATTTTACCAATATTTTGCCTAAATTCAGATTTTTTTAATGTGAGAGGAAAAGTAATAGGCCTACTAATAAACAGTAATGTTGTAAGTAGTGAACAGTAAAATAATAAAATACATTTCCATATAGTTTAATGAAGATTAAGACACACTTAGATTTTGATGAAGAATTAATATAAAAACCAAAATTAGCTTATTTAATGTAATGAGTTATGTTGGTAGGGCAGGTTTCCTGTAGTTGTAAAAGGCAGCTTGGAGGGAGAGAGAGGATGTCAGCTCGGAGTCCATACTTGTTGGGTAACAGTTTCTTGAAAAGAAGGCACAGTATTTATTGTTCTGCTTTTAATAATTTATCTCCATTTTTAAAAAATACACAGCTTGTACTCTCCAGTGTGAAATAATATCTTTCCCAAGATGTATTTTCAAATTTGGCTTCATTTTCATAACCTTCAGTTAAATACTTATCACTGTTTTTTTCCTGGGAAGATAATCTATGATTTCTATCACATACTATAGCATTAAACATGACTTCAATGTTTTCTGCAGGAGCACTTGTCATTAAAAAAGTACATTGTGGACATTGTGATTGAGAGTTCTGTTCCTGTGGAACCATTAAAAGATGGAGAGGAGAAACAGAAAATTAAAAAGAAAGCCAAAAAGCTAAAGGCACGGATGAACTCCAGGTAGTACAAATTTCTTTTTATTTTTTTCCTCTAAGTTTTGTTCTAAACTTTACCTTCTGTCCTCTAGTATGAGTGCAGTGGAAGGCTGGAAAAAAAAGTGAAATTATTTGCTTTGGGAGTGTCTTGAAAATAACACTGATGAGCCTAATTTATGGCCACTTTCTCTGATTGAGAAAGAAAACTGAATATCGATCTGGAGCCCTTGGTTTCACCTGTTAAGAGCTTTTCTCATAATTGGATGCCAGTGCCCTGCCAAAACTGTAGCCTCTTCTAGCATACAATAGCATGTTTAAATTTGTGTAAACCATGCCTATTTTTCTTTCTAGCTATTGATTTTTAAATGAAGTATCAAAGAAAATCAATAGTAATCAACAAATAGAAGTCAGCCTGCTGTAGTGTCAAATCCCATGACTAAATTTAATCATTTTTTGTTGCCTGTCACAACAAGAATAAAGTTAAAAGTATCTTAAAGTGGAAAGTGAGTTGTCAGATGTGCAATTTGTTCTTAGTCTAAAAAGTGACATCTGCAAATCAGTATGATGAGCAGGGCATCATTATATCGTGAACTGGCAGTGTCACTCTTGATGGCTGAATGGTCCCCAGCTCAGTTAATGCTCAGCTGAATATTGTAGCATATTTTTGCATTTCTCTCTAAAAATACTTCTCTGCTAGGTAAGAGTCATTGTTACACATTTTCTCTGCCTTGTTAAGCAAGAAGGGTTTCAAATAAGAGAAAAAAGCTTGCACAGATTTTTAGAGCTACATTAGAAGTGAGATGTTTTATTAACTCCTGGCAGACACATCAGCCTTCAAACCCACACCACTCTCGCAGTGTGTTACTGTTTCTGACTGCTCTCCTCTTTGGATGAGCAGATCCACTAGCTGAATATCACAATTGGAATTGGGTAATGTTCTTCAGGTTTCTGGTTGCTCAGGATGCAGGGTTATTCATATGACCTGTTGCTTTAATGCAGTTACTGGGTCCAGTTTTAATTATTTCTTCAGGGCTGCTTCTGTTGAATTTGGTCAAAGATTTATCAGACCTTGGAATGCAAGTTGAAATAATGATTTATTGTTGGCACAGGAGAAAAACTTTTTCGGAACATTTTGAGTTTGTATGCTGTGTGAGTCAGCATATTTGTCGTCAAAAATTGTGATTAAAACAGTAATAAAGGGTCATCATTTTACAACAGTGATGTACTATTGAAAAATGCAACAGAAGTTTGAAAATCTAAGTTATATTGAGGAGACATGAAGTTCATGTTCATTGAGCTTGGTTTTACTTTTAAAGGATGCCTGAGTTTTCAATGGCTTTGCTGTCCGTGATGATAACTCAGAGTTAAATAGAAGATTTTTCTGATGTTAACACGAAAGACTTACTAATAAAAATGTCCAGTAGCAACATAAAGCAGAGGTATTTTGATGTTGCTAATTCAGTTTCGTAGGTGTTAGCAGATTATCTGTACGTCATGTTTTAGAACATATTTGCAGCTCTTCTCTAGGAAAATAAATAGTTAGAATGAATGCCCTCACACCTCAGCACTTGAAATGTCACAATCATTTCAGTTTCTAGGAAGCTGCAATATTTTAAACTGGAAAAAAATAAGAACTGCAACCAAATAGATTCCTGTTACACTCCTGGGTTTCCAGCTCTTAAATCACTCTTGTAGTATCAAAGCAATGAAGGGCAGAGGTGAATGAGGGGACAAATGGTGATCAATGGGATATTAGATGTGTTGAGAAGTTTCGTTAGTCTTATTAATTATATTTATAACCCTAAGCCATTTAACTGGTGCTATCAGTAACAACTGATATATAGGTAAGTAAATTACCTCAGGTTATCATGTCTGTGCTGGTAGCAGGAGGATGTTTGGACACTCACAGGAGAAGCAGGGTTGGTGAAAGCTGAAGGAAGCATTAAAGGAGTGCTTAGCGGGTGGCTGGTACAGGCTTTGCAGGGCGTTTAAGAGCACTCCAGCCATGTGCATTTAGTAACGGGTTTGGGGTGATAATTCAGGTTTGACTGACTTGTCTGTGCAGAAGCTGAAATGTGTTGTTTCTGGCTAAGAAGGCAAAAGGTTAATAAAGGAATCTCACCTTTATGTTTAATACTAAATTCAGCTGTGATTAATGGCTTTATTAATGACCCACAAATCAGAGCTGGTGGTGATGTAACAATATTTGTGTGGAGCATAAGTTGGAACGGTGAAGCAAACGAAAGGAAAATCTGAGTAGCTTTGGGAAACTTGAGCCATTTGGGTGAACAGAAAATATAAAGAAGGGTTTAATTTATGTATCTGAGAGAGATGTATCTGCATCACTGCAGTGCTTGGGTTAGTTTTGCTTTATGTGTGTGTTGTTAGAAATGGGGTACAAGATTGTCACTGTGGGTCCTGCCTTGCTCCAGGAACCACTCATGGCTTCCACCTGTTGGCACAGGCTGGCTGGAGTGAAAACAAGCAGTGGAAAAAAGTCTTGTCTCTCTCTTCCTGCTTTTTGGCATATGGCCAATGTAAACAATACTTTAAAGGGACTAAAGAGGTCGTGTTTCTGTTTCCAGCAGTAAAGGAGTCCTCGGTGGAGGTGTTTCAGTGCTGTTTGCTTAATGTTCGTTCGTTGTGTTACACTTCAGTCAATAGTTACATAAAAAATGCTCCTGTGCCTGCAAATAGAACCAATTATTTGTATGTTAATTGTAATCTCTCTCATGTACTAATCTGGTCTGCACTACATATCTAAGTCATTAATATTTTATATAATAATATTGCTTACATATTTTTATTATAATATTATATAGCATTATATCACTCATCATTTTCTTATAGGCAGTAGATTACTACCGTTGTATATATCACTCGTGAAATTTTCTACCATTTGAAAAGTCAACTTCAGTACACCTTTTGTGTACTGATGTTATTCTAAAGTAGCAATGTTAATCACAACTTGTTAATGGCCAATGGCCAGTAGTTAAGCACCAGTGGATTATGGATTATGACAGGGCAACATTGGCAGAAATGCTGTGCTTTACTGTGAAGCAGAAAAACCCAAAGGTTTGAACTTCCTTGCTGATCTTACATCCTGTACACTTTAGACAATAGTCAATAATAATGAATATTTTCTCCTCCAGGGCAAAGGAATATGAGAGCTTGATGGAAGCAAAAAATGCTGTGTCTGATTCCCCCTTTAAAGCCAAGTAAGCATTTATCTCTATATATTTTGGACATATGCTTTTTTTCCTCTGTCTGTCACAGAAGTGCCCCTGAAATTTCTGGTGGAGCAGGTGTGGAGGGTTTCCCCTCAGTATGGGGCACGTTGCCATCCTGAGTTACAGATCAGTCTCTGATACAAAAGGTCAGACTTCAATAAATGCAGTTTTTTTCTGGAGGCACCGTGTATCTTAACCTGTGTAAGTTGCAGTAGAGAACATATGCTTACCTTTTTCTTACCTGGAAACAAGAAGGTTCCAGTCTTGTACTTAAGACTGATAGGTGAAAAATTCAGCACTGGAATTCTGGGATTGGAAATTATGTTGGACCTCCATTTGGTCAGAAACAAAGGTTCTTGTGGTGGAAATACAGATGTTTTAATGCACAGATGTCTTAGGCTGACATTGAGCTTTTTAAAGAATAGACCTTTTTAATGTCAAAGATAAGGCACAGATGAAAACAGCTGGATGGAAAAATTAAAACAAGATCTGTGATCACTGACAAATTCCTTCTGCTTAGTTTGAAAGTGAAAATTGCTCAGCTTTTCTTTTCTGATTCCATTGAAACCAGTTGGGATAAATGCAAAATATTTAATTTCCAAAGTTAATTTGATAAAGTCTATTACCTGAGATTTTAAAAGAAACTATACAGCTGTAGTTTAAGTGGAAAAGAGTTAAGAAATTGAAAAGAAGTGGAGTTTCATCAGTCCTTGGCAGAACAGGGAGGTTGCCAGTAGAGTTCTGCAGTTCTGTGATGGTGAACATAGTTCTCAAATGACTTGGGAAAAGAGGGCCAGCAGTGCGGGGACAGTGTGATGTTCCTGCAGAGATTCAGGACAGTAGGGATGAGAAGTGGTTGCGAATGATAACTTCGAAGAGAGTGAGTGAGCAGGCAGTAAAATGGCAGGTGAAATCCAGTGTATGTTGAGTGCCTCCCAATGGAGGGGGAAGACAGAACCTTATTATATCTTCACGTAAGAAGTGTGGGTCTTGAATTTGCAGATAGCATAGCTTGTTCCTGGAAAATATCAGCTCAGTACTCAGCAGCTCATAAAAATCCTTCATTAAAATCGCTTAGAAACAAGTGAAAACAGAACACAGAATGTTATCAGGTATAAATACCTGGGTCATTTACATCTTTTGAATAGGATGTGAAGTTCTAGTTCTTTGTCTCTGAACAGAAAAGCTACAATTGCTAAAGGTTCAGAGATAGCAGAAAGGGAAATATGATTTTTGGTATATCTTATGTATTAGGAAATAAGCAAACTAGTACTGCTCCTGGAGGAAAATGTGATAATGGGAAGAAGTTCTTGTTGGGGTTATGTTATAGAGATCTACAGTGTCACAAATGGCTTGGAAAAGATGGATGGTGATTGCTTGCTGTCCTTCTTGGTACCAGAACAGGGGAAAGCTGGAGCCAGGTTCTAGAGAAACCAAACCCAATGTTCTCAATGCAGCATGCAAGGAGATGTAGGGAACTCCCTGACAGGATTCACAAGGTGTTCACTGACAGGCTACCTGCATTCCTGCAGCTCTAGGAAAGCACAGCCAGCCCAAGAGACTCCTAAGCCAAAAATGGGGAAACAAACAGATTAGTAAAGAGGATTATGCAGCCTGCCCTGTTCTTAGTGTTCCTGAGACATCCATTCCCAGTGGGCAGATGGTGTGTGTGCCTTACTGATAACTGGCCTAGGGAGTCTGTAGCATCAGTCAAGGGGCTGTGGGGTCTCAGGAGCTGGAGTCAAAAACCCTCGTCCTAAAATTGCAGCAACTTTCCAGATTGGGGATATTGGTCTTCAGACTGAGGTAATAACCTGTACCAGATCCTGTATATTTTGTGGTTGTTTCCATCGCTCATAAACTGCTGAGGAAGGTGGCATTTTGTACAAGTTCCTGGTTGTTAAACAGTTCAGATCCTTGCAGTTAGACTGCCTTGATGTACGTACAACTAGCCTGGATGCAAGTATGTTTTACATAGGCTTTTCAAAAGCTTGAAAACTGCTGCTGAATCTTAGATGTATTTTAAAATAATAAAAATCCATCACTGAGGTTTGGCACAAGAAAATGACCCATCTCCAGCAGATGGCACACCTGCATAAACACATGGGAAGGAGCTGGCTTAATTTCTTGTTCATCAGCACTTCCGTTTGAGAGATTAATTTCATGGTATATTGAGACTTCTAGATTTGTAGCTTTTGTGTTTTGCTCTTCTTTGCTGCTAGAAAATAAAAAATTAGGTTCTAGTCATCAGAAAGTAGAGATGTATGCATTTGACTCTGAAGATATTAATAGTTCTAGTGTCTCAGTGTTAAATTCTGAGATTATCAGTGATGTAACTTGGTCAGTTCTGTCTCAGTTGTAGCACGAGAGAAACTCAGATTTTAAATTTCTTAAAAATGTTTCGGATCTTTTGGCTGATCCTGAATTTACCGTTTTCATTTCTCTTTATGTAATTAATTGCTCTTCTGATTTCAGGCAGAATCTTCTGCTCCATCTGCTTTTTTAGTTTCTTCTATTGCCTCCGTTAGAGCCATACCCTTTTAGGTGTGTAGTGATGGCCACTGTGTAGCTCACTTCCATCACAGATCTGGGAGGTCTCTTGGCAGTCTTCATGTAGAAACCTAGAGATCCATCAGCTGCTTACATCTAAGTTTTTTAAATATAGTTTCAGGTACCGTAGTTATTGTTATTTCGAAAATTACACAACTTTTTACCTGCTGTGAGGGCTTAAATATTTGTGGGCTTCTTTGAAATCGAGGGGGTAAAAATGGGAGCTTAAGTCTGAAGTGGCTTTTTAAGTGGAGGAGTGTCTGTAAGTCAACCAGAAGCTCATTTATTTCTATTAAAAATATGTTTACTTAGCACAACACATATTACAAAAAGGAAGAAGAATAGGGAAGTATTATCTCTTTCTGTAAGAGAAAGGATGAGAGGGCAAGAAATTTTATGAGGCAAGAGTTTTAGCCCAGACTGTATCTGCTTACATGGCACAACCTAGTCTTAATATAGAGAAAAATAATAGGAAAATTCAAAACTAAGTACAGGATCCTACTTAACCATGGCCAGCAGGAAGAGAGTCAGCACAAAGAAACAAACAGTAGCAGGTCTGAAGCATTACTGCCTTGAGAAGCTGCGAGGCAGTCAGAGGATTGGCTCTTCAGCCACAACACTGAGTGCTGCACAGGGATTCTGTGATGAGCTGCCCCTGTACCTGGCTGGGAGTGCAAACTGCTGCCAGCTGGGAGTCTGCACAGCTCTCAGGAGATCTGCATGGTTACTGAGGAAAATCCCATCACAGAACAAAGGGGCTAAAAACCCAGAGTGCTAAATGCAGCCTTTGGTCAAAACAAATGTGAAGGCTTTTTGTCTTTCGCAAGGGAGGTTTGATGTACTCAGGTTGGAGTGGAAGTATAGCAATGAACAGAAAATCTTCTGACTTAGTGGGCTGTGGAGCTTAAAAATGGAGAAGTTCCTTTTTAAATTCTGTTTAAAATGGGACACAATTGGTAGGTTTATTTATTTGTTTAACAGAAGCAATGTGTTTTAGAACTGAGTAAAGAGGTTTTTCTTTTATGCTTCCTTGCTTATGCCACATTTCTTTAGCCACTCCTCTACCCCCAAACTGAGAGTGTCTTCACAAACAACCAGAACCATTTATGGAATGCAACTTCTTATCTGATTTTAGTTCTTAGTCATGTTGGCAGTTGTTAAAGAAGAAAGACAGAAACCAGAGTTAGTCTTTGGCAGGTAAAAAGCCTTTTTAGATCACCTTTAAGATTAGGCCGCTTTAATATTATGAGACCACTGATTTCCTGATGCAGCTGATAGACTGTTTCAGTGGTTCTTATTAGTTGAAGGTTTGCAGATTTATAAAACCCTTTGCACTAAGGAAGCACTGATCCAAGTGCTTTCTAAGCTCTACACTGGTACTACACTAATAGCAATAAGCAGACAGGCTTTTATCCTGCTGTGATAGACAGTGTACATCCCTTTTTCAGTGGTACAGCACGGATTCGTGGCTGGGATTGTAAATGGCTCTAAGGTGTTCTTTCATAGAAATGACTTCTAAAAGATGGCTGGGACGGTTGGGTTTTTTAGTATCTGTTAAAAAAAATTGCGCATTAGGGAGAGGGATGGGATAATTCCGAATATTGCCTTGTTTGGTAGGTGTTTGGTCTCGGAATTGTTTCATGTGCTGAAAGGGACATTCAAGGAAAGGAGTTGTGGCCATTGTCGCCTGGAGCAGCCAGGTGTTGCTCTCTGCCTTTTTCAAGTACATTTCCTGGTTGGTTCCTGGTGGCACTTAGGTAATTTTCTGAGTGCTGGTGGACTCTTGTAGTGATTGTAGTATTAATTCATATTCTCTGGGAGCTGATCTGAGTAATTTAGTGTCCGATGTACTAGGATAACGTGGCAAAAGGTATGTCAGCTGTCCACTGGAGCATTCTCAGGTGTCCCTCAGAGCACATTTTGAAAAGGGAAGGAAAACATTTTCACAGAGTTAGAGGGTTATTTACATCTATGTAGTATCTTCTAATGCAGAGGCCAGGCCATGTGTTGGATATCCAGGTAGCAAAGTGTAATTGTCATCTTTCAATACCACAGGGAAACTAAAGTAATGAAAGACTGCTTTGTGCCTGAAGGGAATTAGCAGGTTTGCAGGGGGAAGAGTTAACCCCTTGGTCTAAAATTTTATCTAGTCTCTCCTCACATAACAAGGAATTGTTTTAATGTATTCTTTTTTATTTACCTTTTTTTTTTTTAACTGTAGAAGGATACTTCAGATAGTATGGAAATTGGAACCACTATTATCCTGGAAACAGACTGCAGCACAAAAAGAAGAGGTAGAAAAAGAAATATTTCCTGTGAAAGTCTGCTGCAGAGGAGATGGGAATGTAGTGTGAAGCTTGTTCTTTCAGAAGCCCAAAGCTAAATGTCTGTACCAATATAGTTCTTTCTTTCATTATGATATGTCAGTGTATTCACAGGATAAACTCACCTTGTGGGTTTTCTTGCTGTAGTAGGCGTAGAGTCCAGTTAGGCCAGTTATAAGATACTACATCAAAATACTGATTACCGAGGAAAAAAATAGACAATCTCTGAAACTGGAAGTACTTGTACAGAGTTTAATTTCCAAAATGTTGTGAAAACTGTAGAAGAGCCAGATTGTAAATAGAATAAAATTCAGGTAAACTTTAAAACAAGATAAATACCAGGGGTATGATTGGGCAGGAGGTGGATTTCCTCTTCAGAGAATGGCTAAAACATTCTCATGGGAATGCAAATAAATACATTCAGAAAACAGTATTTCCAGGAATTTTTCATCATGTTTCAGATTTCCATTTCAAGGTATGTGAAGCTGCAGCTGGTTTGTGTCTGGTGGTGGTGGCCAGAGGGTGCCCCTGTGCCAGGACACGGATTGTATTGCAGGGGTGGCACTGGGGCACGGGGGACTGGGGGCTGCTTTTGGGGCATCCCCCACGGCTCTGTCTGAGGCGGGGCAGGAGCTGCCACAGCCGCCCTCAGTTCCCTCCGGCACCACCTGCTCGGGGAGAACCGGGGCTCTGTGTCCCGGAACCGGGGCTCCGTGTCCCGGGATCGGGGCTCCGTGTCCCGGAACCGGGGCTCCGTGTCCCGCGATCGGGGCTCTGTGTCCCTGACTCGGGGCTCTGTGTCCCGGAACCGGGGCTCCGTGTCCCGCGATCGGGGCTCTGTGTCCCAGAACCGGGGCTCTGTGTCCCGGAACCGGGGCTCCGTGTCCCGGGATCGGGGCTCTGTGTGCCGGAACCGGGGCTCCGTGTCCCGGAACCGGGGCTCCGTGTCCCGGAACCGGGGCTCTGTGTCCCGGAACCGGGGCTCTGTGTCCCGGGATCGGGGCTCTGTGTCCCGGAACCGGGGCTCCGTGTCCCGCGATCGGGGCTCTGTGTCCCGGAACCGGGGCTCTGTGTCCCGGAACCGGGGCTCTGTGTCCCGGAACCGGGGCTCTGTGTCCCGGAACCGGGGCTCTGTGTCCCGGAACCGGGGCTCTGTGTCCCGGGATCGGGGCTCTGTGTCCGGCTGGCCCCGGCGCTGCTCTGACAGGAACAGCCGGGAGCAGAATTCGCTCCTTCCATGGGAGCTGCCCAGCAGGCAGCGCCCTGCCCAGCCACACCCCTCCTTCCCTGGGCATCAGCATACAGCTAAGACTTCGGTTAAATCTGCAAGTACTGGATACATTGATGCTGTTTTTTCAAGGCTTTTTGGCTTTTTCTGCAGATGCAATGTGACCTAGAAATATTGACAGATCTTTTTCCTTTGGCCTATAAGATATATTAAACCTGCTAAAAAATATTTAGCCCATGTTAAAAACCTTTGATATGAATATCCCTTATTTTCCCATTTGCAGTGCAAAAAGATCAGATACTGTGTTTGTATTTGCTGAACATACAATTTATTAGTTTACATTATGGTAATGTTCCAAGACAAATCAGGGCCTTTTACGTCCTTCTGATATTTCTTCTGCATTCTGAATTATCCGTTTGTGAGGAGTACTAAAACCTTAATAAGCGAGATGTAAATAATTTAGGGGAAAAAAACCATTAACTTTCTCTTTTATCCTGCACAGTAAAGTTTTAATTATTTATCGTTCCCGGTATGGCTTAGTAAGCATTGGAGGAGTGAAAATTGGGAGACGGAAGGAAGACTAATGAATTGTCTTGGAAGGTTTGGATTTGGGTTCAATGGTATTTCCAGAGTCACTGGATCAGGTGTGGATGCCATGTCCCAGTAATCCCCCACACATACCAGGACTGTGCCAAGAGTCCAGTGTGTACAAAGAGCTCTCTCTTTCCAAATCCATTCATAGCAATGGCAAATTCTGCATCCAAGCACAAGTCCTCCTGCTTAGATTTCTAGTCCTTTGAAACAGTCCAAGAATTATTCTTATTTCTCTGACATGGCCAAGAAGTCAGTATGGAGGATATTGAAATAATTTCTCCAAGGTTCACTGGGTGGGAGGAGGCAGTTTTAATTTCCCCTCTCCTCCCCATGTGATCACACAGCATCCGTTGACTGGTTTTGGCAGAAGACTCGCCCTGCAGTAGGATATGGGATGTAAGAGGTAATTCTTCAATGTGGCAGAACTGGAAATTCATTCTTCCAGTTTCGTACTCTATGGTGCTGAACACACCCTTAGAAAGTTTGAATTTTGGTAAAAGTGTCCAGAAAGACTTTTAGAAGAATTGGAAAGCTGGAAGTTTTCCTGGGGAGTTAGTACAGGTTGTTTTTAAGGAGAGGGCAGAAACTGAACACAATGTTTAACTTATGGAGCATCTTAACAGACAGAATAAAAAGACACTTATGGTAGTTGTGTCAGCTGAAGGCTCAGTGTAATATGATTATGTTCTCTTGGAGTCCTTGTGAGTAGTGTTTTGATAAACCTTACACATTTTGTATGCTGATGCCTGATGGAGATGAGGGAAGTGCCTTTCTTCAGCCTCTGTGGTTAATCCTAGTGGAATTCCATTCCTGTGATGTTAAATTAAGCAAGTGGAAACCTGTCTTGCTGTCTTTTGTCAGATGAAGTTACAATATAGGGTGGTGGGCTTTATATATGCTTTAATCATGGAATTTGGGTAGATATACCAAAGAAATAAAGTATTTTTTGCTAGGATATTGCCAAGGCAATAGCCATTCTAAATCCCACTCTGTGAGAATGCTCTGCTTGTGGACTGCAGTGGTTCCATTTCTCATTGGTGCTGTGGTCTTTTGATTTACTGTCCAAGTCCTGCAGTTATTTGGGCTTTGGCTTTTAATTTTGTTTCCCATTTTAGTTTGTGGGTTATGGAGATAGACAGAGGTTTCCTCCAACCTCATTTTCCACAGAGGAAATAGCAGTGCAAAAAAATCTCATCAGGATATAATCTCCTTTTATTTTTCTTGTCATAGAAAAATCCTGGTTGTATATTAGTGGGCTCAGCTGACGAGACGATAAGAAGTCCCAGACTCAAAATTCTACAAATCATTTTTATTTGTACTTCAAGAACATATATGTATCTTCAGCATGTCTTGAAAACTATTAATGAAGCTCCTAATTTTTGTAAAGAGAAGACACAGAGTACCTGTTGTCTCCTGATTAAGTGGAAGTTCTATTCTTCCTCAAATTAATATTCTGATATTGGGGAATTTTTTTTATACAGTGTGACTATTGTGCAATCTCCAGCCATTCCATCTCCTGTCTAATTTCTGGGAGACTGGTTAATGTAATCCTTTTCTTTTCCAATACTCTGTGGTCACTTTGTGAATGCCTTCTGGCCCTTTTACACTGCTATCTCCCATTTTATGACAAGCATTGTTACCCTTGTCCTCTTTTTCCTTCCTGTAGACTTCTATGTGTAGGCTTCCAGTCCCAGCAGCGTCTGCCACTCCTCCTGCTCAGTTACCAGCTTTGTCCCACTTCAGTGCAAATTGCCCAGTAGGTGAAGCCAAAGGTCCAGCAAGCCCTGAGCCTTGTCACTCAGAGCAGCCAGGAGGGGACACTGAGGCAGTGACATCAAATCCATGAAAAGTACGGAGTGCCACTTCCTCCTGACTGCTCTCAGTCTCCAGCTAAGGGACTCTGGCAGCCTGGTCTCTGTCTTGAAGGAGGAAGAGAGAGAGAGAGAGAGAAGTCTCTACCTTCACAGTCAAGGCACAGAAGGATAAACCCTGAGTGTGTTTTGACTGCTGTATTTTGGACCTTACGGTGAGAGAACTGTGCCGTGGCACTGTGTATTTCCCCTCAGTGCTGAGTGAATAGCCCAGGTGTGGATGTGTAAAACTGAAGTGAAACCTAACCCATCTGTGTGTCTACATCACTCCCACCTCTGCATTTTGGCTTCATCACTGACCCTCGTGAATTTAATGCCCTTCCTGAGGTAGGCTGCAAAGCCATTGCTTTTCTCTTATTCAAATAACCCTGAAGAGCCATTTCTTTTATGATGCCTGTAAGAAATCAGCCAAGTGGTTGTGCTGTTCCATTTCCCTTACTCATCTTAAATAGGGTGAAACCATTTGAAAATGAGGATGGCAAAATCTAGCAGGGTAAGCTGTGGAAGAGGAAATAGGGAAACAGAAACAAATGTAGCTAATAAAGCACCTTTATGGCTGTACTGTTCACTCCATGTCTGTGCTGTTTCCTTGAAAGAGTTGATAGTGAAATGTCACTCCAAGCTGACTGTATCTCCTTGGATGTTTAGCATCCTGTTCAGAATATATGGTAATAATATTTAACATAGATTTTCATGATTCCTTCATTGCTACCAGAGGTTCATTACAAAGATATAAGTTAATAAGGGAGTTTTTGCTTTAACTGCTCTTTGTTTTCTGTATTTTGTTGAAGGTTACAGCGATTAGCAAAAGACCTTCTGAAGCACCTCCAAATGCAGGATAGCTGTTCCTTGGGGAACAGCAAAGTTCCTGGTCTGGACAGGACTTTAGGAGAGATCTCTCGGATTCTGGAAAAAGAGGTATTGTGACTTATGATTGACCTATGAATTGTTTTGCCCTCAAGTCTCATCAGTTTGTATTTGTGAATGTTTAATGTGAGATATTGAAGGATAAATGACTTCTGTGTAACAAGCAGTGTCTGCTATTATACTTTGCACTTTTTTCCCCTCTATTTTCATGAGGATTGTTTTTAACCTGGGTCATTTCAGTCATCTAGTTTACAGTGCTTACCCACAAATAGCTTTTACAATAAGGGCCAAACCAATCAGCAGAAAACAGAGGAAGGAATTGGATCGAGGTTTGCTTGATCACCAATCTGTTGAGTTTTGCCAGAGTTCAACAAAGTCAGTGGGTCTTTTCTGGAGGAGGAAGGTATGATGTGCATGTATGTGGGATATTTCTAGGTTTTTAACTTTTTCAAAGTGATATGATTGTAGAGTATGTTTTGCTGGATGGTAAATGTTGGAATTTTTTTTACTGATAGCACTGCATTTGCATCTTTTCTCTAATTTCCTCATGGTCAGTCTGCTGCCACAGTGCTTTGTGACTTGAGTTTTTTTGCTCCATTAGGACCACAGTATTTGAGTTTTCAGCTGGAACATTGTGTTCTGTTCTCTCTTCAACCACTAGAAAATACCTCTCTTTCTTATCTGTAATCAAAACATAATGAAAATTAGTTCTGAAAGAAACCAAATTAATGAAATCTGAGGAGGAGGTTGCATCAGAGTTGATATTTGTGAAAACGAGAGCTCTGCTTGATGCTTTTCACAGCTTAGTCAGTATGGAGAACACAGTTGTTAACGGCACATGCTTTTAAATACTGGAGGCTGCCTGGGATGCACAGGCTCCTTGTGTGTTCTGGTGGTTCCTTGAAGCTGCTCATCAAGCTTAAGAGTGTGTTTGAAAGAGTTGTGCAATTTTCAAATTTTGCAGTGTTTCCATTAATTATTGAAAAATTCATTTTTTATTCATTTCAAAATACCGAAATCATGTTGTTGCATGACTACTATGAAAAGATGAATCTCTTTGAAAGTTATCTAAATAATCCTTGGAAACTCTTTGGAATGTGGTGTTGCATCCAGCCTTCTACTAGTAGTCGTCTGCTGAGATTTTTTTAACATGAGATGTGAATTGCAGCTAAGTGTTACTCATTAATTGTTGACATGGTTTTGCTAGTTGTTGAGTCTGCAGTGGGGAATTAAAAACTAAATTTGATAGTGTTAGTAGACATGGGTTATTTTGTTGTTGATTTGGGCATTTACCTCCAAAACATTACTGAACCACTGGAGAAGTATTTTTCTATCTGAGTGTCCTGATCAATAAGTTCAAGAAGGATTGATTTTGGTAGCTGTTGCTGTGTTTATAGCACAGATCATACATGGTCATTTGCAGGAGGGGATGGGAATTCTCTTGTTAACTTATGAGTCAGAAATCAGTAGACACATCTTGCATGTCAGTGGGCACTGAAAAGAGCCCTGATGGTGTCAGTCATGGACTGAGAGGAGGAGACTGACACTGTTAATTGAATTTCCCTGGAGAGCATAAAAATATAACCTAATGTGGGGGGAGGAAGGAGAGAGTGGGAACCACACAAGCTGTCAGTGTGTGTGAGCTGATAACATTGATTTACCCTTGCTAATGGTCTGGCTTGAATAAAGAATTGCCCTGAGGGAGGACAGGGTTCACTACAACAGATCCTTGCCACTTAACTAGAAATTCTTCTTACTCACAAGAAGTCCTGCAAAACTATTACAAAATATAATTGACCCAAAACCTCTCTTTTCATTCATACTGTGAAGCATTGGGTTTTTCTTTTGTTAATAGTTTACACTGCCTGAAAAATTTATGTATTCAGCCTTCCCAGGGAAAGAAAAGATTGGTTTTACAGATCATGAAATAAATGGCTGAGCTGGTGTTGGTGACATTAAATAGGAAAAAAATATACCATTAAATTTCTCAACAGAAGGAAGGGTTATTCAGCTCATTAGAAATTTCATGACTGTGCTAAAACAGCCTGAAAGGGTGGGGTGTAATATTTATGCAAACTTAAATAACAAAAAAAGCCACACACAAAAGATTTGCTGCCCTGTCTCAATGGGATTTGCCTCCAGGTACAATCAGATCACACTAAAAAATTCTGTTTGGATTTGGCTTTCATCTGATGTGTTCCACTGTACTGAAGAAGGCTTTTTCTCACTTCTGAAGCTCTTTCATAGTGTGGGAGCATTCTAGGGTGCAGCATGCCTGCATGGTTATTGTGGTCACACTCACTCTTGTTTCTGCCTTCCTGCTCTGCTGGACACAGCACATTCTGCACCTGGGGCCAAGTGATTCCACTAATACAGCAAGAAGTGCTTGTTTAATGCAAACTGAAAGGTTTATATTTCCTCTAGATACTCAGATTTGGGAGATCTCTCTCAGGCAAGGATGCATCTTAACCACTGTGTATTTTGGAGTCCTGGCTGTTTATTGCAGCACCTTACCTGCTCCTCACTCACTGCTGCTGGATTCCCGTGCAGCACAGCATGTTTTGAGTGCTAATAAATGAAAGAGATGTGCTTTGTTTTGCTTCAAGTAGTTGTTACATCTCCAGACACTTCTTGATGTGCCCACATTGGCTTAGGCAGAGGAAACTCTACAAAAAGTAGGAGCTTGGTGTCCAGTGCAGGAAAAGGATTTTCCTTTTGTGTCCAGTGCAGGAAAAGGAAGAATAAGCAAATTGAAGTGCAGGTTTTGAGAATCTGATTTGGAGCGTGGCCATTAGCTGCATGAAACATGTGGCTCACGTGTCTTTAAATTAAATATGCTCAAGAGGCACTCTAAAGTCAGAAAGCACCATGTGGTTCCAGTTTTAAATAGGCTTGTGCCTCTCAGGCCATGTGTTGGTAGGAGGCAAGGAGCACAAATCCCAGTGTTGTGTATGCCTGGTGTGCTGTCCCCCAGGTGTGTCCAACAGGTGCTGCTGCTTTGGGTGTGCTCGGCATTACTGGAAGGCAGTCCTTGGGTTTGTGTGTCTCACCCTTTCTGGCAGAAATCCTAGAAGGAAGCTGTATTCACTTTCACCTCTACTTCGTTGAAAAGTACATGAGGAAAACAAACACACACAGAGTCACAACAGCAGAATGCATGCAAATGTTACCAGAAAGCCCTGGCCTGAGGTTGGCAGATGTCATATGGGACTCTTCAAGCTGTTAGTAAGATCTGATAACCCTTAGTTTAAGATCTCCTATGAATGGGCCTTTGATGCTCTTACAGAAGGCAGAGCTGATGTTTGAGGTGGCAGGGCTAGAGCACTTGTCCTGCCACGATTCTTTTGATTTAGGCGTGTTCATTCCTTGATGGACTAATTTTACACATCCATCACTGAGGGCAACTGTGCTGTTCAGATGTGCAAGGAATCCCAAAGTAACTGCTCTACTCTAGTCTGCCTTGAGCACCTCCACAAAAACGTCCTGTGATAGGCAACTCTTAGGAAGCAGGATATTGAGAGCAGTATATCCTGTTAGTGTGACTGCAGCTACAGTTTTAACTTGCTTATGCTTATATCATATATTTCCCTATTATGTGAAGAGGTGAGATTTACTGATTAAAAACTTGCTGATTAAAAAAATCTACTGATTACAAAATGCCTACTGCATAGACTTTAGGCCCTAAGCTGACTGAAGTATATACATTTCTAAGGTTGTGACCCTGACCTGGGTCAGAGGTTACTGCCTCTCAGATGGTCATCCTTGTATTGCTGACAGAATATCCCTTCCCTAAAGTTCTTCCTAAAATTTGTTTGGAGAGTGTTGGGTTTGCCTTCAAGTTTTAAAACTCCTACTTTTAAACATTAGGGGTGTCCTGTGTGGTTTTGGATAGGTCTGTGCTGGGCAGAGTTTGCAGACACGTACTGTGAGGGACATGCAGGGTGTTGGCATTTTAAGGATGGTGACAGCAGCTGAGGGCAGTGGCCTTTTCACCTGGCTCAGCTGCAGCTAAAACACTGCAGTTAAATTTGTACAACACTTACATGTGACCTTTAGACAAGCCCTTGATGTGTCTCTTGTCCATCTGACTGGGAATATGGCACAAAGATTCAGTAGGATTCTGAGGGAGCCTCATGATTTTTGGAATTCAAGGACAACAATTAATCTGCTTAACTGTAATTGCATTTATATGATGCTTCTTACTGATCACTACTTTGATAAAGATCCCCACCACAACATAAGGTTCCTTTAACTAAGTGGTTTGACTGAAGCTGTCACACATCTGCTCCTGAGGAGAGGGCTGCAGCAGCAGGATACAGGTTTGATCTGTGGCCCAGCACAAACAGTACAGCTGAGACTCCCATGTACTCACAAGGCACAAGTGCTACAAACAAGATTTCACTGCTTCTATTCAGAAAACTTACTATGATTTTGGAATGGTTTGAGAGTAGCTGTGTCCTGATCTCCTTCAGGCTCTCTAGGTGCTGTAAAAATCTCAGTAAATAGTAGTGAGTGCAAAATAAATTGTTAAAGTGTGGAATTAAAATGGAATCAAAATAAAACAGGAGGCTTTTAATAAATTGGGCCACAGTGCTTATAGTTACTTACCACCTCTCTTCATGCAAATCTAGAAGCAGCTGCCTTTCAATAGGCTAAGTTTAAGTATGGTTATTTACTAATTCAGAATAATATTCTTACTGGAAACAGATTTCAGGGGGAAAATATACTTCCTTAGAGAAGGGTATCCTTTTGTAACTGAAAAATGTGTGAATATGAGCTAGTAATTGACTGCAGTGGTTTAATCCTTTTTCTAAAAAAAGGGTCTCAATGCTCATGATCTCTAAAACATGCTCTCGCAGTTACCATTAATGGTTTGTTTTGTGTCAGGCAGTGTTTTTGGGTTTGGGATTTTTAGAGAGATTTTTCAGCCTCCTGTTTGAGCAGTGGTGATGTCAGTTATTTACATTTCAGTAAAATGTTTGTCGTAGCTTTCAAATACATGGGGACTGTAGACAGACAGTGTTTATCCCATTGTAAAGACTGTCAGAAATGGCTGGCTCTAACAACACACTCTGGCCCTGTATTTATGTTTTATTCTCTAAACTGTTGGGCCCATTGGGGATGGTGACCATAGCCAGGGTGAAGAGGGACAATCCCCCCAATAATACAAACTCTTCATCATCAGAAACAGAAACAATAAAATTAAAAACTCTTCCAGAACTAATGTATGGAACAAATGCAGTGTTAAATGGAACATGTGATAAGTTTCTTCAAATATCTCTGCAGAGATTTAAAATTGCCTGTGTGTGTATATGTGTGAGTATGTGTATATAAATATATATATGACATATATATACAGACAAAATAGATTTTAGAAGCAAATACTCTGTTATAAAGACTCAGTATTGTTGCCTAAAATATATTTAAGAATATAGTGAGAATTGTGATTCCCAAACTCTTGCACATTTAGTTTTTGGTGCTGCAGATATTTGCACCCAAGGAACTGTGTGTTCCTGGTGTAGCAGAGTGGTGTTGCCTTGAAAGGGAGAATTGCCAGCCTATCTGTCACCATCTTACATAAGTCAAAAAAAGCCTTATATATGAAAAAGAGTGAAGATTACCTAAATCATGAACCAGTGGCTTGGCCCACGTTGTCTGTATTTTGTGATCTTACCTATATCCATGCATGTACACACAGGCACTGTATCTGTATATAATTTAACATACATTATTCTCTATAGCTTCGCAGGATTCATTTCCTAGGCTGACTGAAGCGTTACAAAGTTTACCTTTAAGCATTTTTCTAGCAATGAAAAGCTTGGTCAGGACTGCAGGCTGTGTTTGGCAGGTTTGTTAGTGGGAGGTGTTCCTGGCAGGGTGGTTCTGGATCAGCCCATTCCTTTCCCTGTTTACTCAGCATCTGCTGACTCTCCAGTAGACGACACCACTGGCAGAAACAGCAGCAGTCCTTTGAATCCTTACAAGTCAAAAGTCTATTCAGAAGTAGAATTTCTCTCTGACATCAGGTTTAGACACCATTGTGCTTGGAAATCACACATCTCTTTCTCTTGCTAAGCTGTTTACAGCAGCTGTCTCCTGGTGTGGGTGCACAGGGGACTTACCTGGATAATCCCTGTATATCCTGACAAAACTTAAACCTGCAATCACACAGAGAATTCTGCAGAAAAAATAGAAGTGCACATATGCACAGTACTAGTTTCAAAAGGAAACAGCTACATGCCCAAAGTCCAAGAGGCACACTGATGAGCCAGGGTTGTTGGTGCTGTCCCTGTGTTGCAGAGGTCTGTGAGCATGTTAGGGTGTCCATCTGTCTGTCTGCAGCACTGCAATAGCCCTGCAGCTGGGCTGCAGTACTGCCAGGGCAGCAGGCTAAGCTGTGCCACAGCTGAAGGCACATCCATAGCTGGGGGTGTGATGCCTTGGGAAGGCTGACCTGGAACTGGGACTGGACAGAGCTAAAGTAGGTATTTATGGAAGGACCTTTAAAGGTACACCTTGGGCTGGACAGGAGCCTGACCAGGGCCACAGCCAAGGTGGACTTAAAATGGTCACAAAAATGGACAACCAGTCATGAGGTCTTACAGTTTTATAAGTTTTGGTCTATTTGCATATTGGGGTTTAATTGTCCAATTACAGCTTTGGGTTGTGAAGTCCCATCCTTTCTTATTTTGCTTCTTCAGTCCATTGTTGTTTATGCTTTTGGGCCTGAATTTTGTACTCATTTTCCTTGGTCTTCAGCAGAAAAGGGATTTGTTTTGTCTACCTACTCTGTGAAGAGAGCTTACTAACACTGAGGCTCAGAGCTACATCCCTAGGCAGCACAGAATCTGAAAAACATGGAAGCTAAAACTTAGGGCATCAGGTGAAAGCAGCTGGAGAGGCTCTGAGCCTGCTCCTTTCCCCCTCCCCCTGCAACGCCTCAGTGGTGCCCCTGTGGAGCCCTTGGTGCTGTCATGGTGCAACCTCTGCCTTTCTCTCATGTGCCTTCTGGCTCTTGGCCAGGTGAAGATTTTCATGCACAGTGCACTGGTTTACACCAAAAAGCCTTTTTTTATATCAGGCAGTGGGCATTTCCTAGCCACAGTTTTAAAAAACAAAATAAACATCCACATGCCACCTTAACTGTGCTTTCATCCTTATGGTTTTGTTCTCTGTGAGAGTAATTGCTACTCTTATTTGTTACAATGAGAAGTTAAAACTTTAAGGTTCGTTTTAGGTAAATATATGATGTATTTCTGTGCAAATAGTGGATTAATATTTTAATCCATCCATTAATTTTTCAACTCAGGATACTCCTGCAGTAGCCAGTTCCAAAGCTACAGTGATGCCACATGAAGGGAAGTAATTAATCAAATGTAAAACTGAATTATAACTGTTTGAAAACAACTTAAAGTTCAAAATCCAAACTTTAGTGAGGGTATTGAACTACAAAACATAAAAGTAAGCTTTAAAACTTAATTTTTTCTTTTTTAAAGTAAAAAACTGACAAGTTTAAACTAAAAAGTTTTACCAGCGATAACTAGAATTTGGGCCCTTGGAACTTTGTATATTGCCACTGAAAATCTAATGATTTTGACAACATTGAAAGTAACATATGGAATTCTGTATTTATATATACTTTGTTGCAAGTGTTAAGTACAGAACCTGAGTAGGAGCATGAACTCCAGAAAGGATAAAGCAGATACAATTGTTGGAAAAGGCAAGATATAAGTAACCCTCCTCAAAATTAATTCACTTCTTTAAAGCTTCTAACAGTGAGAATTAGAGAATGTTAATGTCTACATGGTCAGCACTGAGTGCCAGTGATGTACAGTGCCACTCAAACACAGCTTGAAGAAGTTCAGCAGTGTTCAAAGCCTGGACTATCAGCATTGTCCTGTAACTACCAGTTTATCTGCAGATGGTCCAAGCTGCTGTTGGAGTAGGAACATCCCCTTTTCTATCAACTGCAGCAGCAGATTTGATAGTCCCAGCACAGAGGCTGTGGGCAAACACAGCAGGAGCTCCTTGGACAGCATTTCCCACCCAAACAGCCTTTTCCTGTCACGGCCTGGAAGAAGTCAACAGGTCAGGTGTGTGTTTGTGTGCTGCAGGTTGGGCAAGGCAGCTTTATCTCATCAGTAATTCCTTTGCCCAGAGTTTCTGTAATCTGTGGATTAACCTTTTCCCCAAGATGAACATATAAATAGGAACTTGTTACTAGGGGTCAGTCACAGAATATTTTTTAACTTGCTTGCTGGAAATGGTATTAAAAGGCAAGTTGAGTTCACAGATAAGCTCTGCAGTGTTCTTATTCCAAGATTATTGAGAGGTTAATTTCTGTGCCCGGTGGGTGTAGTTGAGAACTGCTGCAGGATGTAATTAAATGCTGTCAGCTTCCAGTGTTGTACTGATTGTGGCTTTTGCTGTCAGATCAGGCTTCTATGTCAGTTTAGAACTAATACATCATATTGGAATGGAAATAATGGATATTTATACATTCCAGGGTATGCAAAGTTTCTTCACTACAAGACAAGAGATATGTTTTAGTGTCATTAAAGCCCAGCCACTGATTTCTCAGTGAGGAGAACTCCCTACCCAGGTACATTTCTGCCAGTAGCAGAGGCCAGTTTAGAAATCACAAGAAAGTAATGATAAGTATGGTTTCTAAGGAAGTTTTTGTTTAATTTGGTCCGATGGTATATATACATGTATTTTCTTCAAAGTATTTTAAGTTCAACAATGATTTGAGACCATCACTTCTGACTTGAGAACGTCACCCAGAGGCCTTCATGATCTGTTCCGATGTTTGCACCTCACAAACCCACCCTGTTCCTGTGCCCCACAGTCCTTTGTGGATGTCCTGTAGATGAACTCACGGGCAGGTCTGAGAGGTTGGTTACAAGAGTGCACCCAAGGCAATCAGGGTGAAAGCTGTGGTCAGAGTTCAGGTGCCCTTGACTTCATGACAGGTCTTTAAACAGCCACTGCTCCCTCTCCACATGTCCTCTCCCACATAATTTTAGTATCTTCACTTTGGCTGGATTGCACTGGTTTTCATAGTCTGGGTTCAGCAGAAAGCAGCTTCTTTCTAGTGGCTGACAGCTCTCAGTAGTGACCTGTTGTCACAGCATAGCTGGTCTATAGCTGGACAGACAAATCTGGCCATAACAGAGAATCCAACTCTGCTAAGCCTAGTTCGTTCTAGAACAAGTCCCTGGGCATGCAATGTTAGGGTGAATTTAACTCCAGCAGCAACCCCAGGTAATTCCTTTCAATCCTGAATGCAGACATATCACTGGCCAGGGAGCTGGGTGGTGCTGAGACCCCAAGGAATCAGTTGTCCAAGGCTGGGAGTTTTGAACCCCCTGTAAAAGGGGGTGCTGGATATAACTAAATAAACAACCCCTGCTGTTTGTCTCATGATCATTGGTGACTCCAGTTGTGAATCTGTCCCCAACCTACGACCTGTAACATAATAACCTGTCAGATTCAGTGTGCAGAGAGATCTGACTTTCCTACTCACTGGGCAATTTGTTGTCCAGTAAATATTGAGAGAGGATGGTACAAGATTGCATAATATTGCTTTCTGTTTACATGTTTGGGAACTTTAATTTGTATGATTAATCAGAAAAAGTCAAATTGGCCTCAGTTAATGTAGCCATCTATGGAGATGCAAAGGCAGTTGTTCCCCTATTAAAGCTCTATTGTTGCTTTCCTCCTTTAATTGATGCACCTACTACATGCCCTGTTATTTATAAATAGATCAAACATTTATTTTTAATAAGCACCAGTGCTGCAATGCTCAGTGCTGTCTCTCAGGATATCTTTGAGGATAATTCTTATTTTCCCAAGCAGTATTTCCTGTTTCCTGTAATGCTACTTGGCATGGCTGAAAGCAGCTGAACAGAGTGCATGGAATTCACTCATTTACCTTTACCTGTCTTTCCTCTGTGTCTTTCACTGACTCTTGTGGCTTCACAGTTAGGATTGTGATTATGTTGTCCTTGTCAACAGAAGTACAACAGGCTGCCTCTCTGGGACTTTACTGCCGAACTGAAAAGCCACTGCAGAACTCGGGAGGAGATTGTGTAAATAAAGCTGAGCCTGTTCAATTAGATCATACAGTGAGTCAGTAAGGAGTCCTATTGAATTTGGTTTGACCTGACAATGTGGGCAGATGTTTGCAAGCAGAAAAATGAATTAAGTATATGATGGCATAGACAGGAATTAGGTTTATGTGCACAGGATGTTTAGTGTTTTCAGGACAGGCCTAAGAATCAATTTTTTAGTATTGGTATTGTCCCTAGGCCTGAATGGATTTTAGGTTGCTTGTCAGTAGTAGACTTTCAGAGAGGATATTCAAAAATGCCTCTTCTTTTATTTTTGATTCAGTTAAAAAGTAAGGTGAGCCTCATTTTTATATTGCATTTGAATGCTGTATCAAGTGCTTGATTTTTCAGCCCTTTTGTTCTTAGATATTTGTCTTCCTCTGTGCTAAATCCAGGCTGTGAAGTTGCAGTTGGCCTACCTGAGGTGTGGGAGTGAAAAGCCAGTGTTCTCCAAATGGCTCAGGAGCCAGAGGCACCTTTCCATGGGCGTGAGCAGGTGCTGAGCTCGTGCAGGGAGTGAAACACCTTCCTCAGGCCCCTGTTCCAGCAGGTGCCAGAGAACCTCCACTCCTACCTGAGGAAACAGAGCAGCTGCCTTTCCTCTAAGGCTTCAAAGTCACCTTTCAGGCTTCACAATCTGCTCTTTGCTGAGCAGGACAAGGTGGGATGGAGCGTTTCTCAAGGCCTCCCTTCTGGAGCTTTAACCCATAAGCAGTGCTGGAGGAAGAAATGGATATAAATACATGAGAGGTGTTCCTTGATGTGAATGAACTCCTCCCTCCAATTCAAATGACACTTAGCCAGTTCTGGCTCATGTTTTAATCCTAAACTAGCTTTCCATTGATACTTAGGGGTTGAAATTTCATTTATTTATGGGTGAATTCACTCATGTTTGAAAACCGCTTTGAGGTTTTCACGTGGAGTGAGGGATTATTATAACACTAATTTCACTGAAGAGAAGTGTTCTGGGGAGCAAAATCACCTATTTTAATAGGAAATACCACTTTAGTGTACTCTCCAGGGATTTTCACTGTATAAAGTCTGGAGAACTACTCAAAGAGTGTAGATTTTCTACAGTCACAAGTGTGTCCACGGGTTTGTATGTGCATGTAGATATACTTGTGTATTTATTTAAAGGGAGAGGAGAGGTAAAAAAAAAAAAAAAAAAAAAAAAGAAGAAGCCAGCCCGATATTCAGTTGTCTGGTTTGTTTTACTAAGCAAGCTTTGAACTGCATTTCTTAGCCCCTGGCATTTTAGATAGAATCTTCAAACACTAGATAAAAGGAAAGAAAAAAATTCTTAAGATGGATTTCAACTATATTTTACTAATTACTTATTATTTCTTCCATCAATGAACAGTCTAGAATAGAGTTGCACAAGTGTGTTCTTCCAGAAATAGAAGCCAGCATGTTTTGAAGTATTTGGGTTCCATTCAGATACAATTTCTTCTGAAATATTTAGCTCCTGAGGTCTGTTCAAATGGGCTTTCCAGATCAGCTTCTAATTTGGACATTCTGCAGGACCAGCAGAAAACATTCTTTAGGTTAATGAAGGAAAAATATTTTTTCTAAATTTCCTTTTTAGTCTACATGAAAATATTTATTTTGGAGGTTTGTTTTTGAGGGAGGGACTACACCAGAGTATTTCAGTTAGTTTAAAAATATTTCAAATAGTCAAAATGGGCTAAAGTCACATAGAGCAGAGATAGCAAAGCTGGCATTAAATCATTTCAGCTGTTAAAGCTCAGCATTATGCCTGATTCTGCTCTACTTATTAACTAATAATAATACTTTAACAGGAGAAATGCATGGAAGTGAGTACTTTGGTCCAGAACATTGGATTTCACCCAATATCTCTTGCACCAAATTAATAAATTATGATTTAACTAGGATCATATTTTTCTGGGAGATAATCATGTTTGATTTAAAAACTTTAAATGATTGAGAGTTGACTGTATATGCTAAGTATATTATGCTCATCATTAATTACTCTTGGCATTAAAAAAACTCCATTTTATTCTCACCGGAATTCATTCGGTTTCAGCTTCCAAATATGATCAGTTCCTGTGCATTATCAGACATCTTCTCATTCAGGGCCTGCCACGCTGTCATCCCAGCCTGTTTTTACTTTCCCCAGCATAAACTCAGTGACACTTCTGTCCTGCCTCCTGGTGAGACAGATTTCTCTGACCTCTTCTTCTCTCCAAGTGCTGCAGTTTGCCAGTGCCCTGTGCAGAGAGAGGGGAGCAGCACTGCGGGACAGGCTTTGGTCTCGCTTCTCTCCTGGAATACTGAACACACACCCAGAAGCTGTTGCAAAGCAGTGCTGGCTTTATTTCCCTCTGTGTTACTTTGTGTTACCCACTGAGTTGTATAAATTCAGCAGCATTTTCCCCCAGTTTGGTTTTATTTTTGGAGCACACAGTTCACATTATGAGACTGCTTTAACGAGTGCAACAAAAGCCAGCCAAGTACCAGCACAGGCCAGTTGCCTTTTCATGTGTTTCTTTGTTGGCCACGTTGGCTAGGATGGGGCATATGTGTAAATCACTCTTTTTGAGCTGTGTGTATTTTTCTGTACCAAATGCCAGATAATGAGATGAAAACATTATGTTGAACTTTCTATTTCATCTGCTCATTTTCGAATTTGCCAAACATACTTGTGTCCTCGGGTAAGTGGTGCTTCCAAGGGTGCCACAGATGCCAAACCCTGATAAAATCTACCCTATCTTGTTAATGAACACACAAACAGTTGTTCCCCATCTGCTGCCTCTGTCTGAAAGGTTAGGAAGCCCTTCCTTCTTGATCACAAAGGACATAATTATTGTCTGTAGAGGAGTCAAGTACAAAGACAGTCCATCCAGCCTGACCGCTACTACACTGCAGGCCACCAAAGATTAACAGCTGCTTCTCCTTTGATTAGGTTAGGTAATAACAGTTACTTTAGTTAATAATTGGATGGATTCCCAGGCCATGTAATTCAGGTTTAGGCTGTCATTTTTTGCTGGCATGTAGCTGAGCTGTATTATTGGAACAGAGCCTGTAATCCTATTAGTCAGTTGTCACTCAAGCCCTAAGAGAGAAGGGAAATTCAAATCCATTAAGGTGTTGTAACAGGCAGGTAAATAAGTCAGCCATGCTTGCCCACTGTGCAGGGAGCTGTCTTGACTGTTTGTCCTTTTTTTAAGGATTCATTTAAAGTTTTTAAATATGTTTAATTCATAATTAATCCATAAAATGGTTACATGGTTTGTCTCATTTATCACTGTTTCTGTTTACTGTGCCACATGCATTAGTGTACACACACTTCCCACTAAGCTACTTGATTCATACAGTGTTCTGCCTAAATTAGAGGCTGTATGCTTCAAATGGCAAGTTTATAATGGTCCAGAGATTAAATACATGCTTCCTGTCACATCAGCTGGGTTGGCTTTCCTCCTGTGCAAACATGACCACTGTAGTTCCCAATGACGGGCTTGGGAGGGATAAGGAAAACAGCTGCATCTGCTGCTCTGAGGAACTGCATCTCTGTTTTTGTTTTTCTGATGTTTAAGACACATCTAGGTAGCATCCCCAAGGTTTTTATGCCCCCTCATCTCTGTTAAAAAATGCAGAGATGACAGTAATAATAATTTTTGCTTACTCGTTCATTTGTCTCTGCTCTCCTGTGTCACCAGGGAACTTCAGAGCTTAGAAATCTTTTTTGTTTAAAAGTCAAATTGTTTAAAAATGTTATTTGAATAGTTGTGAATTTCTGGAAATACATATTAGCAAATCAAATTTTTACACACTTTAAAAACAATGTATAAAATCACGTTCATATATTTTCCGTTGTTCAAGGGACATGAATCCCATGGTATTGATTGCAGAATAACCTTCCAAATCTAAATGTGCAGCTACTTGAAGAACAGTTCCTACAGTGAAGTTATAAAACAGGTTTCATAAACAGGAGAGCTAATTAATTTGGGGGGCCAAGTTAGAAGTCTGGAGGCTCCTTTCAAGCAACAAAAACATGCAATGCTGGTTTATGCTCTTTTCAAATAGGGATTTAGTATGTATTGCCTGTAGGATCTATCATTTTTCATACTCACATGATGCCTAATCTGCTCAGAGCTTTAGGTGCCACCAGAGTAAAAGCTGCAGTTACCTGAAAGGGTCTTTGGTTCTGACACAGGTTCAGGCAGGGATCAATTTAAATAAGAAAAGTTATGTGAACAAGGGCTCTGAGTAACTGAGAAGCCTCAATCCACTTCTTTTGAATTCCTGTTACAATATGTATCAGCTAATGTAAAGCTTTAGCACTACAGCACATCATATTTTCAAGGATATTGGTTCATTTTTGAGAGAAAGACAAATTGGATAAGGTGTCTCACTCACCTAGTTTTATGATCCAAGAAAGATTTCTTTACATGAATACAGTATATGTACATGAGTACAGTATATACAGTATGAATACTGCAGTTAATACTTAAAATTTGAAAATTGCCTCAAGTAGGAATTAATTCAGACATATTTTAAAATAATTTGGTGTGATTTGGTTGCTTCAGAGATAGAATAACAGTATGTTTCAACACTGGGAGATTTCTTTATAACAGCTCACCAGTACGAAGTCTTGGCGTGGGTGGCTGAGGGACAATTTCTTTTTCCAGTGTTTCCTCTGGTCCCATGGTGTTCACCCTGCAAATGTCAGCAGTGCAATATTCAAGTGACTCTTCTGCTCCTTTGTGGACAGGGCACATTTTCCTTTCAGCTCCCATGGCCGAGCTCCAGGAGCTGTGCATGATCCTGGGATTCCTGGGAGCTGGACACTCAGGTGGGGACCAAGGTCACTCCCATGTGCCAGATACCAGCAGCTGCTTCAGCATCATCACCACTGCATTCCAAGAAATGGATTAGAAACCCTGAGAGTTCTCCATTTTAAAAGAATCACTGGAGAGAAATATATTAAATGTGTTAAAAGCCATGTATCCCTACCTGGCAGTTTTACAGAACTCTGTGAACACAGGTAACAAATTCTGTGCTCATGGATCTTCCCCAGCTTCGCTGCTGGTTGTATCTTCCTTTTATGAAAGCTTTCTCTCTCTTCCTTGCACATTGTTAGGGATTTATTTTCGTTCATAAGCATCAAAATGATTTTTTATGAGTAATCTAGAAAGAGGAGTGATAGGACATGCAGCTAAGTCATATAAAATCAGAAGAAATTACAGACTTCCTTTTGCTTGGTAGAAAACTATAGTAGTAGCAGAAGTTTCTACTAGAATGCAAATTTGTATTTTGACAAGTAGACCTCTATTTTAGTAAACTATTAGACAAAAGTGAACCAGGCTCTCTGAAAAAGGTCTGTCTATAAAGCAAGTGATGCTCCAGATTGAAATGGAAGGAGAGCACATAGGAAATGAAACAGCTTCAAAAATTTTATATATTTTTAAAATAAATATGTGGAAACCTCCCCTCAGACCAGGGAGATGTTGCTTCTTTCAGTGTGGCTCTAGTGACTGTTTGAGATAGGGGGAAGTTCCTTTCTGGACACTTCATTACCAGGTCTTTTTGGAGAAAAGAGGAGTTCTGGGAAAAAATCACAGATTAAGAGAAGTTCACATGTTAAAATATAAAAAGGTGGAGTTTAGCATTAAAGAGAACGTGGAGTTGAGAAACAAGGCAAGGAGGAGAAGGAAGCAGTGTACGAGTTCAAGAATGGAGCAATTGCTGAGCAGACAAACAAAATGAATACAATAAATGGGATATAACTCAGAGTAATGGGATGAAATAGAGAAAGGGCATATTTGGTCTGAATGACAAAAAAGACTTCTTGTTACAAGAGCTAATAGGTCATGGCATAATCTCCCATGAGAAATAGGGAAAGTGAGAAGTGGCAAGTGCTGGGCAGGTTTGGAGCTGGATAAATCAGCAGTGTCACAGCCCTGGGTGCTGTGCTGCACAGCCCTGCTCTGAGCTCCCTGTGTGCTCCTGCTCTGCACTGCCAGGGTGTGCCCCTTCCCAAGGAGAGGCACTCTGCAGAGAACAGCATCTCTCTTCACACCTGGGAGCTTTGCAGCTGAAGTGAGCAGGGAGGGTTAGAAAGGCTCTGAGCTCTGTCTGGGGATGCTACAGCACTGGGGGAGCAGGGCAGGAGGTTTGGGAACTGGCTGTGAGCCAAGGTGCTCAAATAAAGTCAGTAATGATGATTTATGGCAGGACTGTTTCTTTGCTGTTTGGGTCTTTTCTTTATGGCTCTAGCAGGAGTTGGTGGAAAGTGTTATTGGGAGCCAAGGGAGCTTAAGGAAGCAGGGTTTTGAGATTTTTTTTAGACTGGAGGAAGAGGAAGCAGGAGAAGAATATATGAGTGAAACTCATAAATAACTGCAGTTAAGGCACACTTACTGGGCTCGCTGGGCTAAAATGAACTGCTAGAAATTATACTTATCAACTAGCCTGTAGGAAATAACTGGCTGATTTTCTTAACTGCTTGGTGAGTTGGCACACAGATTTCCACTCATTTGAGGCTAGTTATTCCTTGGAAGATACATCTTTTGGTTGGCTAAAAATCTAAATGCAGTTCATAATAATTGTGGGAAATGGTTCCTTTTTGAATGTCTGACTTCTATGAATAGTTTTTCTGTGGCTTGTAAATTAAATACAATATAGCTATTTGCTTGACAGAAACTTCATGGAGAGAGAGTTGCATGATTTAAATAAAAAGTAAGATATGTACTTCCGTGTGTAATGTCTGATCTCACAGGGAAAAATGTTGCGCAAAAATGTTGCCCTGTAGATCATACTACAGCTGCTTAATTATTTTTGTGGTTGTTCAAATAAATATTTTATTGTCAGAGTCATTTAGGAGTTTTTTCTGTTATCCAGTCTGTTACAGTAGAATACCTTCTTTACAGACTAATAATGATTGTGTTTATAGAGGACTTCCCATTTTTTTCCCTGTATGTGAAGTGCTTGCAACACTGGGGGAAAAAGAAATTATTAGCTAGAATATCATCATCATTGACAAAATCAAGATGATCAAATACAAACTGCCAATAAAACTATATAAAATCAGCAGCTTAGAAGTAGAGAATAAGATCTTTCTTGCTTTGTTGTAAAAGAGGAGATTAAACCAATTTTACAGGAAAGCAAAAGAGTGTAAGTTCTAAAATACTTTATCTGCTGTAGCAAAACCCCAGTCATTTGCAAACTGTGAGAATAATGACACCATGGCATTTAAGTATAAAGTTTTGCTTTCTGTATGCAAGTTCCATGCAGACACCTAGGATAAAAGGATCTGCTTAAGCTGTTTTATGCATATTTATAAACCAAGCCTGAAGATTGTCTCCTGTTGGAGAAGTTTGTAAAAAGGAGGAATTACCTATCTAGAGATTGTCTGTATTTTTAAAATCATACAAAGCAGTATAGCTACAAAGATAATACCAACAGGTAAAGATGAACTTTATTAAAATCTCTATAATTGTATGTCCTTACAGAAAAGATGGTATTCAAGTGTATTAATTGTGTAGTACTGGATATGTATTGAATGTAAAAATAATTGAAAAAAACTCCTGAGACACTCAACTGCTCTATTAAGCCTCTTCCTTGTGCATGAGCAGTGAAAGGCTCTTTTGAAAAAGTTTCTAGCGTGATAAATAAATGTTTTAAGGACTTTCTATGTTGACAGAATCCACAACTGTCAGAGATACCCTTTATGTAGGGTAGACATTTTATGTAGACATTTCTTTAATTTCTGTTGGTTCTCTTCTGTGTTTGTGTTTCTTCAGAACACAGCAGATAAAATTGCATTTCGTGCTGCAGGAGGGCTGACTGCACTGGAGAATGTTCTTCAGATGGTGACTTCTCCCACCAACCTGAATGCAGCTGCCCGGGTTCCCTTCAAGTGAGTATGATGGGTCCTTCACCTGCACTTAGAGTCACTGGAATATTCATTTCATATCTGCTGCTTCACTGCTGCTTCTTCTTCTCCTAGTCCCGTGTTGGACTTCAGAGCAAAAACCTGTGCTGTTCTCTATGCCATGGAAGGGGAAAGATGTTTCCACTCGCTCTCTGGTTTCCTGATGTGGTGCTTTTATTTTCAGCTATGGTATACCTGAGCAGCAGCTAATTGTATAAAAAGAGGAAAGTCAAAACTGTGTTTAGCAGAGGAGGAGATATGTATCTTTTGAAGTTAGTCTGCAGAGATCTCTAGTGGGAAGCAGGGGAATTTTTTAAAGGGTTGTAGTTCACTGGAATCTGTCTGCTTTTAAAACAAAATAGTTGTAAGGTACTGCTAGCTGAAAGGACTCCTACAAAGAGGCAAATCAAAATTCTTGTGGATTAGAGAAGTTCCTCTTTACAGAATGGAAGAATGGAAGGGTTTAAATGTCTAATCCCTAAGAAAAAGTTGGTGACTAAGCAGAATTTCCTGCAAAAACTGGTGATTCAAAAGCATGCTCTTTTCCCTAGTCTTTAACTATGTTTTATATAGTCAGGAGCACATCGGTGCTCCCAGAGCACAGCTAGGCATGGTTTTAGTACAAACCCAAGGTATCCTGGTGTGTATCATTGTCATTGTTTGTAGATATTTTGTAATATTGGTATAATTGTAATTTAGGCACTACAGTGTGACAGTTTGCATTAAAACTGGCCGATAATATGTTCTGGGACATAAGTGTGAAGTGCTAGGAAAGAGCACTAAGGAAAAAACATTTTTAAATATCTTGACTTATGTCTAAGAATAAATAAAATTCCTGCCTTTGCAGTAATGCCAAATGCACTTGCTGCAGGTCCAGCCAGCTCCACTGGTGAGCAGCTCAGGGACAGCCTTGGGCCTTCTTCATTGTAGAATCTCTAATTTTGAGTTATCTCATCAATGTGGGATAAATTTCACAAGGGACAGGATTGCACTGTGTGCCTACATAAAGCCTAGTTTAAACTGAGCTTTAAATTCTTAGATTGTACACCTTCTGTACATCTTCAGTTTTTGTTCTTTCCTTTTAAGAATAGTCTTGCTTTTGGTAACCAAAGATTTGAGAACATTGTGTCTACACTACTGAAAACATTGGGTTGGAAGCTTGTGAGGCAGTTTGAGGATGTATTAGGTCTTGAGGGAGTTTGTGTAACAGAAATCACATCCAAAGAGATGATCAGAGGTTCTCCTCTCTCTAACAGTCACTGTCTGTCTCACACCCCTTCAGACCAGTGGTCACTCAGATTCTTGTTCATGACTGAACTATAAAGAGTTTTTGCATCTTTGCAAAATTCTCTAAACATTGTTTTATTAACACAGTTTTTCCACAGTTTTTCCAGCTGTATTTCCAAAAGAAATATGTGGGCAGAAGGGAGATGACTATAAACTGTTCTGACAGCATTGTATGTTAAAAACATCTTCTGAAGAACTTTGCTCCCCTCCTGAAATACAGCATTTCATTCAGCTTCACAGCAAAGTGCAGTCTCCAGTTTGTGGGCACCTGAAAGTATGGAAGTTGGGAAGTTATCCATCAGCTTGCACGTAATTTGACACAGGATCCTGCTCTCTAAAGTAAACTGCTCTTGCAGGGTTGGTCTGTGAGAGTCTGACTGCTTGAGTCTGACTTAGAGAATCTGGAGTCTGCTGGAACTTGGTGTTGCTGCATGGGATGCACTCTGTTGGTATTTCTGTGGCCTTTTTGGTGGAGAAGAATGTTCAGACAGAATCTGCACCTCAACTGTCAAGAGCAGGCAATAGTTCCAGAGGGTGGGACTTTCTGTGAGCAGCTTGATCCAGGCACAAACCATATTCATGGGTATTGCTGTGGTCTCACTGAAAGGATTTAAGAAATTTTTCACATACAGAGTGTTTGAGGGAGGTTCAAAACCAAGGGCAATCATAGAATATGTTTAATTCTTTAAATGAGGAAGAAAATTCAGATTACATTTCTTATTTAACGTTGAAACAAGTTTGAAGTTACTTTTCTTTCTTTTGTGCAAATGTAATTTTCATCCTGATTTCTTGAGCTTTGAATCTAGTGCAGCAGCAGTTTCCTCTGTTTAAAGACAAGGCAAAGCCCTATGGAAAGAAGTTGAATGAAGACCTTTCATGAATTGCCCTCCAGTCTTCCCCCAGCCAAATATGCTTTGCCCAAGGACGCTACTGTACTTCAGACTGTTTGTGGGTTCTTGGAATGTTTAAGCATTTGTACTCAAATTGGGAGTTTGTCTGTTGCTCTGTGATGAGGATAAGCTATTTACAAGTAGGTGAGGAGATTACGTGGGCTATTATCTACATCTCTGTTTCCCCAAAATCCTGGCTGTATGGTGCAGCTCAGAACTTTAATCCCATGTCTACAAGATAAAGCTTTATTATCAGAAGATTTAACAATATGCCTGTTGTTTTGTACCACTGTCCAGCTCAGTAGTCAGCAGGATGGGAAATGCTGTGAGGAAGATGTGACATTTATGAGACAGATGATACATTTGGTGTTGGGGCAATTTTTCTCCCCTTCAAATACATCAGTGGAAAAGGGAAAGAGAAAGCAGTGAGTTATAGTAAGTTTTATCTTTGGTGTTAACATAAAAATTAATGTCCAGCTGTATTATTTCTCAAAGCAGTGTTTTGTAGTTTTCCAGGATTTATCCAATTCTCCACAAAACAAGACACAGTCAGCAGAATTTGTAAAGGTTTCAGAGCCCTATGATATTATTCTTACACTTCTACAGAAAAGCAAATGGGAGCTGCACATCAAAACTATTTAATGCCTTCAGATGAAGAGCAGGAGATGAGTCTCCTCCCCTGGGTTGCCTTGCAATGTGCAGCTCATTTACCATGACATGTTGGTAACAAACCTGCTAACAAATTAGGCTTGTAGGGTTTTTTTAATTAACATTTGGGAAATGCTTTGACTTCCTTGAGTGACGAGTATTTTAAAAGAGAAGTTGGCAGTAGTTTTGTAAGGGACAAAGTTGAACTTTAGCTACAAGTTAAGATGGGATAGAAGTCAAATTGAATGTATCTTCTATTTTTATAGAGTTTCTTGCATCATATTTAAATCAAATATTATCAGGGTAAAGAAGCTCAAACCATAATTACATACATAAAATGAAGAAATTAATGGCCCCATAATATTTTGGATGGCATTGATACAAATGACATTTTTTGTAAGAACTATTTTGAGCTAAGAGCTGGTTTTATAGCTTGTTCTCTGTAATTTTTACTTGTTTAGGAGCATACACTTCTAAGCTGCAGTGTTGTTGGTCATTCAGTTTCACTGTTATTTCAATCCATATTCTCACCTTGATGATTCCATACCCATTCCACTCTACAGCCATTCTGTGCACCATTTTTCAGTAATATTTCACCTCCCACTTTTTTGCAGCTCAGCAGGTAATTGCCAGTACTGATCCCTTTCCCCTTCAGAGTGCTGCATAATATTCAAACTGGTTAAAAATGAGCCATTTTCTGCTGAATTAACACATCCTAAATTTGATAATGCTTAGTTTTGTATTATTGCACTGCCAAATTGAGCTTTTAGGGTTATTCATTGATAATCAAAGTATGTTAATTTGTAACATCAGAGGTTGTAGGAACGGGAAAAGCTTTGCACTTGAAACAGGTGAACTGTTGTATGTTGATGATGCCCTGTTTTTTGTGAAGAAAAACTAAGTTCTTTCCTCTGTATCCTGGTGCACTATCATGGATTAGTTCTACATGGTTGCATATCGTTAATGACTCAATATTTTTAATAAAAGTTTGTCAACTTGTTTATATCAGGCAAATTGAGGAAATAAAGATGAGCTAACATTAAAAAAAATCACATGCAGACATGTAAACTGTTGAGATCTAGCTTGATTAAAATGAATCCTCCTCTCCTCCTTCATACTCATGTAAAATAAACATAATGTACAGATGCATATTTTTGTCTAGTTTAAAGGCAGATTTCTTTTTTGGCTCCAAGCTTATGTACCATAAGGAGGTTTTTATAATTGGATTTACTCTGGAGGAAAGCCTTGCATCCAAGGGCAGCCTGGTGCTGGGGTGGAGTGAACGTGCTGGGGCCAGAGCTGGAAAGCTGATTTGTGGGTGTGATACAAAGTTTACAGCAACAGCCCTAATCAATAACCACCTGCTTTGCAGAGCCTCCTGCTTCAGGCCTTCAGCTGGCTCTGGGATCTCTGGAGATTATACCCTTGGAATTCAGAGCAGTTATTTTCTTCCAAAAGGGAAGAAAATGGTGGGAAATGCGTTGGGTTTTTCATCCCAGAGAGTTTAAGGTGTGGTTAAATAAAGTTGTGGCTCTGCTGTTTGCAGCCCCTTGCTTGTCTCGGTGGCCTTGTGCAGAAATGATGACAGTTGACAGCTGTTGTTCTCTTAATAAGATTAAAGTAAAGAAATTAGTTGTGCTGTCTCTAATCTGCCATTTAACACTGCCAACCACCTGGGGACACTTCTGTGCTGACAGTGCTGGTGCTGAGCTACAGTGAGGCTGTGGAGCCCAGGCAGAGCTGAGCGTGTGCCGTGATCAGAATGTGTTCAGACGAGCTGCTGTGGGCAAGCTTATGGTATCAATTAAATGAACCCTCTTTATTGTTGTGAAAAATTAATTTGACATCCATTTGCTTCCAGCACCTTTTCAAATGCATTATCAGAGTCTCTGGAAATGCCAGTACTCTTTGTGACGTGAGGTTCACTTGGGAAATACAAAAGCATGATGCATTCTTACAGTGGAATTTGGTCTTCATATAAAGTGGGAAGTTTTTGTGTTTTCAAGTGTAAAATAAATGATCCTCTTAGGAATTAGGAATCCCACATATCAAAAAGCATTCATTGCAGTGAATTAACTAAATCACCTCAGAACTCTGAAATGCTGTCAGAATTAACCTACAAGTTCATATTTGACACTCTGGATGAATTATAATATTTGTATTTAAGTAGAATTGATCTTTATTTTAGAATAGCTGATAAAATGACAGAAGCTGATTTAAAGCATCTTCTTAACAGAAAATAGAGACTACCCAATATGGTTTCTTCTCTCTCTCCCTCTAAACACAAGGGAATAACCTTCATGAAAGGTAGAAGGAAGTGCCAAATGAAAATATTTTTCAGCATTACTGAGAGAAGGGAACTAAATCCCCTTATATAGTCAGGAGAGGAAGAGAGAATTGTGTTGCAAGACAGATTTGTAAAAATGCACATGAAGCATGCTGCTTCAGTTATCTCTAGGTGTTATTCTTGTAGGGTAAAAATTAAGTGAAATAGATGAAAATTAACCTTTGGTCAATAAGTAATAATTTAATATTGTTTTCATGTCATGAAAGCTGCGGATTGACATTGATTTAATTAGGCAGTAGAGTAAAATTAATTACCAGTACGGTTAAATTAATATAACTGGTAATATGGTGATATTCAGAAAAGGAGAAGTATAAATGTTCATTCGCTTCTTTTCTGAATTCTCCAGCTGAAGAGAAGACTATCCAGCCATACAAATGAAAACATTTTACCCCACTTTTTCTGGCCTCTGAGCATTTCCAGCTTTCCTTTGCTTGAGAAATACAGTGTATGTATGTGAGAGGCTTCCATTTCAGCTCTGGGTAGCCAAGCTAAGTGACCAGATGCCTCAGCAATGAGCCCAGCATCAGTAAAGCCTTATTGTGTAAATAAGTCCTTATTGTGTAAATAATTTTGTTGTTTCAAAAAGCATTCTAGGAGAAAGATAAAGCATAAACCTCAGCTCCAGAAGTATGTTGAATTAGTCTGCAGCTTGCTCTGTTAAATACCAGCTTTGATGATTTCGGTGCAATGACTTGGTGTTTGTTGCAGTCCCACTTTTGTATGACCTTTCAACAGTGCTCAGAATTTATTTTCTTCTTTGGCGCTTCTTTGAACTTAGTCACATTTTTTCACATGTTGAGAAAAATTCAACAAAGTGAAAGTTCTTCTTATTTTGGTTTACTTTAGAGAAACAACTTGAATGTCTAACAATCTGTATTTATTACTGGATGTATTTATGATGCATTTGTGTTGTGTGTGTGTGAAGTAACAGTGATGGCTTTTGTAGTAAGCAAAGCTCAAGAAACACACTTTTTGTTTATTCTGAAATAGAGTTCTCTTTGGTGAGATTAATCTTTGTGAGAATATTCTCTAGGACTGGTCCCAGCTTCACTGCAAGGCCTGTTCTGAGAAGAACACTTTAGCTGGCAGAGATGGAAATCACTGCCTGTGGTGCAGAGAGCAGTTGTGGTTGTGCTTGTATTTTGTGTTGTTCCCATTGCCAAGCTGTCCCCTGTCCCCCAGCCACGGGAGGGGCTCTGGTGCTGCTGGAGCTGCACATCAGCACTGCAGGCTCTGGGAGCAGTGGGTGACAATGTGGCACCAGAACCTCTGGGACAGGCCTCTCACCTGCTGGGCTTTGGTTCCTTGGTCATCCCTACTCCTTGTGCTGAGCACAGACACTGCTGGCAGCTCCTCTCCAAAGCTGGCCCTGCTGTCCTGGCAGTTGAGTCAAATACTTCCCACAGGGCTTGAGGGTCCTGCCAGGAAAGAGTTCAGTGTGTGCTAGAGCTCTAAGCCACACACAAAGAAATATTACCTGTCCAAGTAAGGAAATTGCCTGATATTCTGTATCAGTTTTGCTCAGAGTTTTGAATATAGGAGAGTCCAGTATCCAGAGTGTGTGGCTTTACTTTTTTGAAGTTATTTAATTAATTTCATTTAAGGTATTAGTTCTGTTTGGAATCCCAAGTTGAAGAAAATGAATATGAATTCCTGCAGAGTTGCTTTTTAATGTGCTGCCATTTATTTGCTTCTAATTTACTGAAGAAAGTAAAATTCTAATTTTTCTTCCCTTCTGATTTTTTAGGTCACTGTGTAGTACAGTAAATGTTTACAGCCTCACCTGCAGCAATTGCATAGAAAACTGCACCTATGTTCTCTTTAGTAATAAGATCACTTTTCTGATGGACCTGTTGATACACCAGTTTACGGTAAGCAAAATACCTTTTTTAATTTAGAAATTTTTGCATGCTTCACAAACGTGTTAAAATATTTAGAGTATAAGAATGCCATGAGGTATATAGGAACAAAGGCTTGAAAGAATAAAATTCATTTGTTGTTTGTATTTGGTGGCTGTATCTACTGTACTCTACAGAAATTGATGTATTTGTTTCTGCTAATAACTTCTTCCAAAGCATGTGCACCAGGAAGTCAGTGAGTGGATATTTTTCTATCTTTAGCATTTTCTAAGGTTGTTTTCTTTAATTCACCCTATAGGAATATTCAAAGTATAGACTGTAATGAGTTGTCGCTGTATGGTTGATTCTTATTTGTTTCAGTGTCAGGAGTCTAAGTCAGGTCAATACATTGCCAGAGTCTGATTTGCTGAAGTGCTTAAATAGGACTCTTTAGCAATGAAAGTTCTAATTTTCCAATGTTTCATTTAATTTGAAATGTCATTAAATATTTTATTTGAAAACTCATTTTTAATTCATAGTGACCTGCTCATCATAAGATATTTAGTCCTGGTTTTCTACTTATAAATTGTGTGTATGTATTTTCATGAGCCAAGCAGTTTGTTAATTGAAAAGTTATGTACATACTTTTAATAATTTAAGCAACGTTGTTAGAATCAACAAGCCATAGGGCTGTTGATGAACACTTTACAGAGATAGCCCGAGTTCTTTGACACAAAGGAAACTCGGATGCAACCTGTGCACCGTGCTGTGAGCAGCTGCCGGCTCCTTGTTGCGGGCAGATCTCTCCAAGAGGATTGCAGGTATCGGGTTTCACGCTCAGTGAAAGGTGCGCGGGGCAGCGCTGCCTCTGCGGGGCAGGCTCGGGGGAATTACCCTGCCCGGGGAAATCCTCCTGCACCTCCCCGGTGACAAGGCTCACTCTGCTGCCACAGGAGCAGGGCAGTGCTGCACAGCGACCTGTCCTTTCCTGCAGGAGCACAGAGGGGATTTCTTAGGCAGAGCTGGCCACCTAGAGCTCAGAGATACTACAGAAGGAAAATCGACTGCACTTAGAGCTCCTTTCAGTCTGTTGCCAACTACTACCGTTGAGCTGCAGCAGAAGTGTAATTAAAGCTTAATGTTTCCCATGATCCACAGTGGACTTTTCTTTCCTATACAGAAAGTCTCTTATGTTCTCTTCATGCAGAATTGGCCCTTAAACTGGGATATCTTCATAGTTCCATGAAGTGCATATTTGAGTACAAAACCCAAAAACACTGCTGCTTTTCTAACCCAGATTTTTCTCTCTTGAAAATATAATAAATCAGATCAAGTTTGATTTTTTTTTTTTTTTTACAAAAAAGAAATGTACAAACTGAGAGCAGCTCCAAATACCAAAATAGTAAAATATACCCCCAGAGACTTTTAACTGCCTCCACATTTCCTGGTTGGATGAGCTGTGTGATGCAGCCTTTGTCCATGTGATGTGTATTTCCACTTACTGTTGGAAAATAAAGCCCAAAGTAATACCGGGAGTAATAAATGAGAATGTATATATTTGCAAGGTTTTAACAAATTATTAAACAAGTACACCAATATTTGCTGAACACAGAAACAGTACTGTTTTGAGAAGCATTTCAATATAATCTTGAATACATCCAGTATGAACTCTATTTCCAACCAGTTTCATGTGGATTTAGTTTTGGTGTGGGTTTTTTTTGTGTGTGTGACAGTCCAGCCTGTCCAGGTTAATAGTTTGAGGTGTCCTGTTTAGACCTTTCTTTACCTCCTGCTTAAAGGGACCGGTAGGAAACCTTCTGCAGCCTGAATTACCCTGTTACCTTCCTCAGCCTCCTTAGCTCAGGTTATGCCTAAATCAGTGTCTGTTGAGGGCAGCAGGGATGTTTCCTGATTTCCATGATTAATGGATCAACCCTTCCCACCTGCATTCATACACTCCTGTGCTGGAGTTGGAGCTTCATTTATTTACTGCTGTCTCTGCTCTTCTTTGGCTGCTGTATCCAGAAGATAGCTGCAGAATAGTTGCAGCTTTCCTAGTTGTCTGTTTTGGAAGGTTTCATACCAACAAAACCAAGTCATTAATGAAGCTATAAGCATGTAAGGATCGTTTCATATTTTGGGGGTTTTATTTCCAGTCGAGTGACAGCTGTCATGTACTTTCCCCAAAGATATCTGAGATGCCAAACACCTACACTATACCTGTCTGTGTGATATCATGACAGATCACTGATGATTTCTAAGGCAATCTTTCAATACATAGTATCTGAAAATTCTAAGCAAGACATCACTAGTGAATGTGCAATGAACATTAGGAGACGTAGCTATCGAACAAATGTAGGGATCAAAACCCAGTTGTTGGTTACTTTTTTCTTCTCCAAAATACAGTGCTTAAATTTGGACCCTTTTTTAGGTAAGTGGCCTATGAAATTTTACTGGGTTGAAGTAAATTTTAATCTGGCTATCTAGCCAGAGGAAAGTAATTTTTTCTCCTCCACTTCTTGCCTGGAATGTGCTGCCATTTAATTTGGGTTCTTCAGAATGACAGTATACATCCTATTGCAGTTTCTTCACTATTTGTAGTCAGATTTTTAATCTTCTGTGCTGCATCAAACAAGGCAGCTCCATGTTAGCACTGATGATGGCAAGAGCTGTGAAATCCAAGGCACATCTGTGCTGCTGGGCTCTTCTAGTCACTGCCAGTTCCCTCAGTCCCTAATAACAAGCCCATGTGGAGAGTAGTAACTCCTGAAAACAGGGCTGGAGTAGAAGAGGGAATGACATACTGAAGTGTTTATGGATAGGGAATTTAAAATTGACACCTTCACCTGCACCATCTCAAGCCCATGCACTTCCTGAGCCATTTCCATTTCTTTGGTTCACTAGTTACTGCCTAGAAAGTCTGACATCCTGCTGAGACTTCTGAGATGTATTTTTCAGAGTATTTTTGAGGCAAGCCCAATGACTAAACATGTAAAAAGCACAAAATCACTATTGGTGATGGGAGAACAGTGTGAAATAATTGACCAAATGAAGAGAAATTGTGTGCTTCTAAAGGTCTGAAGTCTTTCTGTTTAGGTTTACCAACTCTACATTTGAAATCCTTCATGGCTGTGGAGGACTATGTCTTTTATGAAATAAAAATATGAATGGGTGTCAGTGCTGGACCTCTGTTGCTAACTGGAGATTGTTTGGTGTTTTTTGTTAGCACAGGAGGAGAACGTGCTCTGATCTGCAGAGGTATTTTGGTGGCATGAGTCAGAACAGAGGAGCATTTTCAGCTATATTAAATGTGTGCCTAAGTGCTTTACTGGATTGGGGCCATATTGTGCAGCATCTTACAGGATTAAGCCCAAGATGCTGGGCAGAGCTGAAGAGCTTATGGCAGCTCTGCACAAGCATGGGAACCCCTGCATAGGGGGAATTCTCTAAGAAATAGCTTATCACTTGTATGGAGACTGTACCAGAGCTGAGAGTCAGGTCACCAGAGTGTTCCAATTCAAAAACCAGCTTAAAGAAAGTAGGAGTCTTGATCAGGCCCAGCAAAGTCAGCCATCAGAAAAGCTGAAATAGCATTGAGATGCTGGATTTCTCAGATATTTGTACAGTGGTTACATATTTCCTGATTTTCCATTGTGATTTAAAGATGTTTTATACCAATTAGTCAACAAATCAGTTTAAGTGTGTAATCACACCTGTAGGTTTGTGTCCTATAAACTGTTAAACCTGTTAAACCTCAGGAATGTGGAATGTTGTTACATTCACCCATCCAAAGCCTGTGTTCAACACAGTTTCTCTGAACATCATTAACTCCTTGTGTAATTAACATAAAGAAACCAGAGCTTGAAAGCTTTCATAATTACACTATTAAATCTTAAGATTTCCTACCCCCTTGCTTGATATAATAATCAACAAGCAAGCACCCCAATTACTTTTGCTTCTGCAAGCACACCAATTAATTTTGAACATAAATCTCAACACACTTTCACAGTATCCCATTAATCAGTCCTTCTGTGAAAGAGCTGATCTGTTGTCATTCATTTGAGTTAGTATAAAAAGAAAGTCTTCAAGGAATTAAGTTCAAATTTACCCATTTTCTGTCAAGCAGTATTTCCTTCTATCTCTTGTTTGACATAACACTGTGTAAACAACCACATTTGTTCTCACTTTATATTAATTAACACACACACGTTTTCCCAAAAAACTGAACATGAAAAATAAGCTCTTCAATAAATGACTCTAGTAAGCGCCAGATCTGTTTATTTTACAAATTAGGAAGAGCAGTTTATTTTAAAGCATGAACTTTTATAGCTAAGGACTATATACTTAGAATATGTATTTCTCCTATGTACATTGAACTGGAAGACAAAACCAGACATTATCCATTCATAGTGCTGTTCATTACAGCAAACCAAAGGCTCTGCTGCAAGATATTATTAAATCTTTTAAGAAATAGCACGTTTAATTTTTTATCTAAGGCGAAAGAAGCAGTAAGTAGCATTTGTTAGCAATTTTTACAACTTAATGTTCCAAGCACAAAGTCGCCACATTTGAGTTGATTTACACATTGCAAAGCTCAATCCATCTGTTTCAGTGAGCAATTGGTATCATTAGGCATGAATTATTTTAGTCAACAAATGTTACTGGAGCAACGTAGTACTGTTTTTCCTATTGAACTTGAATAAGCAGCTAAAGACTTCTCACTTGCTCTCTTGGCTCAGCACCAGAAACAGACCATTACAATGAGTTCTAAGTACCAGCACAAGGCTCAGAGCTAATGAATAATAAAGAAATGTGCATGTTGTTCTTTGTCACCAAGTGTTACCAAATCCCTCCTGATACCTATACAGGAGGAATGCTTTTCTCTGGCCTCGCTGGCATACACTGAGTGTAAATGATTTTAACCTGGAGGGAAAATGACATTTTCAGCCAGTATTGATCCCTAATGCCTGTGTCAGCCCAGACCATGGCAGAGCAGAGGCTCCACAGAGGGATGTGGGGCTTGGCCCAGCAGCATCAGCCATGGGGATGTTCCAGGAGCCCCAAGCCCTGAGTACTGCCAGAGTCTGCCTCGAACACTGCAGGACTTCACACACACTCCACTTACTGTCTGACTGTAATAGGGCAGGATTTCAGCTGGATAAATTACCTTGGACTGCAGAAATGGAAAAATTAAATTAATTTTTAAAAATTATGCTCTCCGTGAGGCTTTTCTTCCAGATCTGTATCCTATATATCCTATCCTGCATATAGATTTGTCTTCTGCATATATTTTCCTGCATATAGATTTACATGTTGTACAGCTCAGCATCACCTTTTTAGGAGTGGGCTCTAGTTAAATGTTTTAGAAGAATGAAATTCCTCTGAGGTCTGCTCAGAGAGAACTGGGTGTTGTGCTTCTGACATGACTGACAAGTGGGTGACCTCTGATGGACAAGTGCTGTGGTCACTGGTGATGTTTTACACATAAGAACACAATCATACTAATGACATGCTCTACTGGGATCAGGCTTCCTTGGTTCTCAGACTCTGCATTCTTTTGCCTTGATTTCTGCTGGTCCAGCTTGGACTATGTGCTTTACCTTATCTTGTACCTGAAATGGTTTAGTGTCCATCAGCACTGCTAGAATGTTACTTTATTATTACTTTTGGTGTAGGCCTATGCAAATTTGTAAATGTTTCTCTACAAACTTTGATTAGTTTTACTGAATTGTGGTTGTTTGTCGTTTTTTTTCTCTTTACTTAGGTTAGTGTTCCAGATGACCATAATGCTACTGCAGGCAGAAGTGTAAATAAGCAGGTATTTGAAGGTTTAACAACAGGACTTCTGAGGGTAACTGCTGTGATTTTCAGATGTCTCATCTCCAGCTTCCCAGATGGAAACAACCACTCTACTGTGCTGAAGATATTACAGGAAGTGAAGAGTAAATCCTCACAAGTGGAAGCCTTCAGCAGCAGAGTCCAAGACCTCATCAGGTTTAAAAAAAATAATGAAACTTTTCTAAGTATTCTTTAGGAGAGAGAACGCAAATTGCATTGATTTAACGGAGGAACAAACTGCTTTAACCTTAATGCAGTGAGAGTAGTTTGTGTGGGTAGTCAAGAAGAGTATTGAAATACTATATTCTCAATCAAAAATGTTCTTCAGAAAACTGCAGACAAAGAAATACAGAAACCCAAGATTATTTTATTTTTGGACTTGTTTTTTGTGTCCTTTGCATTAGTTTTCCCTCCTGATTACCTAGGAGCCAGCTTCCATATATTTTCCTCTCAGTTCTCTATGCCAGTCGTGTGTGCCCATTGCCTGTGGTCTCTCATATCATACATGCATTCATATAAGCTTGTCATAAAGTATACATTTCCTATTATAAAAATCACCCAGTCAGTCCTAGAATCTGATCTTACCATGTAGCTGCACTTTAATAGCTGAACCTAAATATACTAATGCATACATAATTAATACATACTTAAAATATATAAAACTAATATATATCCAGCAGTATATTAGACTTGCTAAAAGTGTATCATTTCATTGGTAAACTATATAAATAGTTATCAATAAATTTTCGTATAAATAGTTACCAGTGTGTCTTCAGCCCTCTGAAGAAATGAAATTCTTTATAAGCTACTGAAAACATGTCACAGTGAGCCTTCAGCCATTTCAAACTCTGGTATGATGCTGATGGAGACAAAGAGGACATCTGGAGGAGGAAAGCAAAACAAGTAGTTGTCATAGATACCGGTGACCTCTGAAACTTCCATGTTCTCATGTAACTCTCCTTCTCCCCAAACAGGTTTTGATAGAGTGTGAAATTTCAGGATGTTGTATTCTGCCCATTTATGAATGGGAGGGTGGGAGGTCTGTGCTGAACAGACACCTGACACTGGGCTCACCACAGGCAGACCCTCAAGATAAGGAGAGACATGAGAATCCAAGCAGGTCCCTCACCTGAGGCGCTTTAGGGGATCTGGTTATAAATGGGGAATGAAAGGCATGATGACAAGGTAATGGTGCAATTAGGAAAAAAAGAGAGAGGGCATTTTAAACCAGTCAAAAACGGACAAATTCTGTCATTAATGAGAATCTTTCACCTCCAGGTCATTGTATCATATGTCATGGGGAGTTGATTAAGTGAGAGTTTTAGGAAGATGGGGGAAGAAGGAGGAATGCTGAAATGATTTTTTTTTTCTATTTGGGACTATTAGACCTGATGCATAAACACCAATTATCTGTGTGCTGTCTGGGTATCAAAAGGGTAGCCAGGTTATTTCAGCTGTGCTCCTGTGGGTAAAAAGAGATGGAGGCAGTAGATTAGAGAGCTTTGACATTCCAGTTGTCTGTGTGCTCAATTCCTCAAGGAGAGGAGTGCTCCATGCATCTTCCTGTTGTCTCCGGATGCCAGTGAAGAATAGTCCCAGCAGACTGAAAGCTCTCATCCATTTCCTCTCTGCCAGGGAGCAGCTGCTTTGTGCCCAGGTGTGGGTAGAAAGGAGGGGGACAGTGGACACAGTTTGCAGATGTCATGCTGTGGGGATGCTGCTAGGGAAGAGAATGTTGATGAGAAAGGTTTTGCCTTTTTGCGAGCCACCATCTATCAGTATTAGCTCTATTTTATTTAGTTCTTCCTCTCCTCTCCTATTTCTCAGAGCTGTTTCCAGCACTCAGCATTTCTCTGTGACTGTGATGTATCTAACACCCAGCTGTGTTCCTGGAATTACTCCACTAATGCAGGAGAACTTGTTTATCACCTGTGTGATCAGGTGGATTGCTTAGATCAAAATCTGCAAGAAACTTAATGCTAGTAACCTTTCACATTACTAAATAGAACAGACACGTTTACCTGCACAATGAGTGTGCAATTAATAACCTTTGTGCATCTTGAAGTGTTTTTAACTGCTGTACTTCAACAGCTTTAAAAATCTTCCATGCTGCAGTTTGACTTCCTGCTTTATATCCAGTGTATTTTTATTCTTAATTCCTTCACTTCTTCCAAAAGCTTTGTTTCAGTAGGGTGGACATTGGCAGAGAGTCTGGCTTCTAACCCTGAGGATAAATCTGTCTTTGAGCAACAACAGTGTCTGAAAAGGATGAGGTTTTCTTCCCTAAGTCAAAACTCCTGTTCTTTGAAAATCACACTGTAGGACATGTTGTGAGGGAATAGTTGTTTTTAATAAACAGTTGTACTTCTGTGAGCTTTTGTGAGAAGCATTATCTAATCAATGGTCTTTATTTCCTAAATTAGTATTATTTAATAATGTTCTATAGTTAGGGTGGTCTAGTCATGGTGTAAACTTAAAGCAAATGGTGTTCCCTTCTCGAGGTCCCTCTGTTCCAAGAGCCATCTCTGCCAAGCTGTGGGACAGTGATCTCAGCAACAGGAGACAGTCAGGGTAGGAACAATGAATCATTTCTTGGTGACTGAAGGCAATTGCTTCTCCATGTCTTTTAAGTGAGATGGAGGCACAGGATAGAGCAGCAGTTCTTCTGATTTTGACAAGAAGTTTCTCCCAATTCAGAAGAGTGGAGGAAAATACGAAGAGAATTAGAGGGGAAAGAAAAGGGAGGTGATTGCAGTGGGACCTTGGTGCCCACAAAGAGAGCTGATCTCACCTAAGTCAGCAGAATATGGTGATTGAAATGGGCTGAAGTCTGAGAAGCTGGATGGTTGTGATAGAAAAGGAAAGTAGGTGAAGTGAGGTGATACCAGCAAAATGACATGGAAAAAATACATCTATGGTTTAAGTGGAGTTGATAATGATCAAATATGAGAGAACCTGCTGTGGACAGAGAAATCTTGATACAAGGGTGCAGAGCAGATTCTTTTGACATATGTTTCCAAGCTATCAGAAATTCAAAGAAGGAACTTCAGCAGTTGTGATCTGAGGATCAGCAATGATGGTCTGGTCAACTCTAATTAAAAACGAAGGAGTTTTCAGTTTTAAAAAAAAAGTCACCACATGTTTTTTTATATATTGAATTTGAGTCCTGAAGAGGTTTTTTTTGGTCCTGATCCTTCTGTATTGATGATAGAAGGTTGTTAATATTTTATTGGTCCCTGAGATGTTGCATATGTATTTATAAGAGGGGGACAAAGCCCAACAATCGGGCAGTGGTTGCTATGATGTATGTATTGCTATAAAACGTTATCTGGGTAACATCATTGTCTTCTTGAATTAGTGTGTTCTACAGAGTTTACCTCTTCTTGCTAAAAAGAAATTGTGCTGTTGCAGAGCTATCACGATTATTATAAATCATCTAACTATGGCAAAATTCCATTGTCTTTCTAGCAGTATGCTAAAATAAACATTTACACTCATCTTTCTTGTACAGTATAATACAAATTATCCTGCAACTGACAGATTTCGTAACAAAAACTACTGATAGTCACAGAGAGCCAGATCTGAAGTTATCCTAATTGGAATTGTTCTATTGAACCCTTTCAGAAGGAGTATTTAAGTAATCACAACCTGCTGCTTTTTGAGTGGTTTGATAGCAGAGAAGCAAAAATTACTTCTTTTGCAACAGTTTTGGTAACTGTTGTGGAACTATATTTTGTAATACCCTTTTTCCTCTGTTTGTAGTTACGTGGTGAACATAGGATTGGTGGACAAGCTGTGTTGCTGTTTCCTGTCTGTGCAAGGCCCTGTTGATGAGAACCCCAAAACAGCAAGTTTTCTACAGAATGCCACGGCGGTGTTGCATGGGGTTTGCCAGCTGTGTTTCGCTGTCAGTGGAAGGTGGGTGCCCTGGCTCTGTCAGCTCAAAACACGTTGGTCAGGTAGTGGCTTCTGCTGAGGCTGCCAGCCAGAACTGGCCCCCTGTGGGACACACAGTGCTGGAGATTGTCTCTGCTCACCCTCTCACCAGCAAACTGTAACAAGTTACCTGCCCCGAGCTTGGCTCTTGTAAGTCATTTTTCAGAACTGCATACTTTACCTCCTTTACTCATCACTCCACACAGGCTTTTATCACTGATAATTTTAAGTGTCCAGTCTCAAGGACTTCAAGAGGTATTTTATTATCAGCTAAAATCAACTCCTAATTGATTTGTCTCAATGATTTGTCTCTAGAGCAGCCTAATTCAGCTCCTGTTCTTTAAAATACCACCATCAGTAAGGGAATTCTATTTTCTGTAAAGAAAGCTATTACTGGATTTATCAGGGAATTTTCTAATGCAAAATGCTTGCTGTAGTAACCTAACCAAGGTTGTGGGAAGTGTGCATGAGGTATGTGCCTGCCAACAAATCTGGACTTCTGTGGTCTGCAGTGTAGAACAGCCTGACACTCATGTGAGAGTCAAAATTTCAGAGCTCTGGGCTGCACTTAGTAGAACCTACCACACTGTTACTGTTACACACTTCAGGAAGAATCAAGGCTGGCAGAACTTTACAATGCATTCCTGAAGGGTAAAATGATGCTAGCGTTGAAAAACTAGAGCTAATAAAACATGGGATAAGAAACAAAGCTGTAGGTAAGAGCTATTGCTGGTAGCCAAGGACACAGACACATGGAAAAAGAACTGCCAGAAATATGAGCCCAAAGAGACCATCCCAACCTACTGAAATTTCCCTTTCTGAAAGCTGCCAACTTGACATTTTAAATTCCAGCAGAGCGCTGCCAGAAGTCAAATACTCTCTGAATAAAATAATAAAAAATCACCCTTCTGTTAGTGGGATAATAGTTGTAGCTCAGGGGGAGTAATACAGTATTTGCAATTTCTGTAGCAGACACACACTTCACCAAAATATTAGAGATCTTTGCACCCCAAAATAGTACAGCACAGCACAAGTACATCCATCAAGAACATCTGTTCTTTGTAGCACCAGAATAATTTTGGGGGGATGAGTGTTTTTCTTCACAGTTACACCAAGCAGTGTCTGACCCTACCCCCTCCATAAACAGCAGCGCTCTGGGTTTTATCCAGAGGTGCTGGTTGTTCGTGTATGCCAGCTTAGATTGTTCATTTGAGCAGGGAAAGAAAGGAGAGGAATGAACTTGGAGATTTCAAAACTGTTGTCTTTCAGATCAAAAGCTTTGATGTAACTGATTAGAAGGGCAGTTTAAATCACATCTTTCATCACCTGAGCCCACTCTCATTGAAGCAGTGAATGCAGAGTGTAATTCTGTCGTGTTACAGAAGTCCTCGGTGTTGGAGGTGATTTAAATGGAAAAAGGTACTGCCAAACACAGATTAAGGTGGCAGAAACAGAGCTCAAATTTATTGAATTCTTAAATGTGTCACACTGCAGTAATACATGATGTGTGATACCTGATCTGCAGCACAAAAGGCAGCCCCTCTGTGGAAATACAGATGCCTCTTTCATTCCTGGTGAATGGTGGTGAAGGCAATGCAGCCTTCCCAGTCAGCTTTTCTCATTCTCCAGCTCAGTTGATACAGCCTTGAGCACCAAAGCAGCCTGCCTGTTGCACCCCTCTGTCCATCCCAGTCACCAGTCACTCTGATCAGCCAAGCTCTGAGGTTGTGACTGAGATTTGAGAAGCCCAGGAAGCATTTCAAGTGCTCTGACACTGTAGCATGAAAAGAACTTCTGCCAAATTAATGACAGGCTTTTGCCATTGTTGCAAGAGGGATTTTGAAATGTTCTTTGCACATATCCTCCTAGGTAAGATGGTTCCAGGCTGGAAGCTTCTTTATGCTCCTCGGTGGTAATCAGGGGATGGGAATATAAAATTGATCTGGTTTTAGTAGAACTTTTTCAGGCTGTTATCTATCATAGAGAAAGTTGTCATTCCATGCTAAATTCATGAGAGTACTTCCATAGAGTGCTGTCTGGTCTGTGTGCAGATCTCCCACACAGCACTGAGTGGCAGAGTGGGAAGCTGACACAGGACAGTAAATATTGGGTGGGGTACCAGGGCCACCTCAGGGCTCAAACCAGCCCAGCACAACAGGGAAATCCTGGATGAGCTGTGAGATCTTTCTCCTGTGCCTTCAGATCCCACCAGGTTGTTGGGAACTGTACTGCAACTCTAATCTGCCTATCTCCAGAGGGCCAGAAGTTCTTGTTTAAAACTCAGGTTTTAAACAATTAAAAGATCCTGTCCCGTGGGTACAAAGTACGTTGGGCCATTTCTGGAGCTCTGAGGTAGGAAGAGCTGTCAATTTAACTTTCCTGCCTTCCTCAAAAGTACATCTCATAAAACTCCAAATTCAGCAGAATATTTCTAAACCAAACTCAGAATTGATACCCAGTGTGTATTTGGACAGTTATTTCATGGAAATAATTCTGTAGGCAGTGAAGAGATCTCAGTCAAGTCCCTCTCTGCACGAACTTCTACATCAGGCAAGGTGTCACAACAATAATGAATATTACAGAATAGCCTCAAATGATCATATATATATATATAAAAATCAAAATTATCTATTAAATGAGGCCTATGATTGATATAATGTAGATGGTAAAATTTTAAGACATGAATGAAGAAAAGATTTCTTTTATTACTGTGGTAGACTTGGAGAAAAAAGAAGTCCAAAATCATGGAGTTAGATACAGTAAAGTCTTACTAATGTAGAAACATAAATTGGAGGATTTTCAATTTTAAAATCATAAAATGTAATTGAAATAAGGGAATCTGTTCTGAACACATGTTGTAAACATACCCTATTATAAGAGGGATTTTCTTTCCATTAATGATCCATGTCTTTAAAAAAGATTTAACTTTAATATTGATCTTACTTTTCAAATTATCATTTTTGATACTGGCTAATAAATGCTAGATTGATTCTTTTAATTGAAATTTTGCTGTGGATGGAATAGCACGTTTTCCAAACACTGTGAATACATATAAAAGATCAATTGTTGAAACCTTAATAATTTGTTACCCCATTTCAAGCTTGTTTTGATACTTTTTGTCCTCTTACATACACAGTGAGAATCACTGAGGCTGATTTGGGACCTCCAACTGGAAGTCTAATTTTTCTGATGCTGTATTGCATCTATAGCTAGCAGTGGAGGTGAGAGCTCCTTCTTCCCTAATGAGTTAAAAAAAAAAAAAAGGTATATGAGAGCTGAAAACAGAGCATTGTCCCTTTTTGTTTGTAGGGAGAAATCAGAAAATGCAGCATACTGAAGCTCTGAATATTGAGCTCTCTCTGCTGAGCAGATGAACCTGACATTTGATACTTAGGCTTGAAAATTGTGGCCTTGGTAATGCTTAACTGGTTTTTGCTCACCATTAGGAGTAACAGTAGCCAGAATTGAAAACAGAGACATTTTTACTAATGAAATAAAGAAAAATACTAAATACACTTTGTATGAATAACAATGGGTTGTGTGGCCATACAGATCTCCTGAAATTTGTGTGGAATTGCAGATGTCCAGTAGCAATGTTGAAGATGACAGCCCTGTTTTCCAGAGTGTATCATTGTAAATATGAGAGATACGAGGCCTGTTTTGGGCCCTCAGGTCCTGACTGCACATCTGGAATGTGCTTGGCTTGTACCCACAGAACAGAAAACAATGAGCAGGTTTGGAATGCAAGGAGCATTAATAAAGGCATGGCTCTGCTGCCTCAGCTCAGCCTTCCCTAAAAGCAGGAGGGAGCACTAAGTGAGAATCTCCCTGGCAGGTCCTTTATCAGCATAGCAAAGGTTTTGCTTGTGTTCCTGTCTTCTCCTTCTGTCTTCTCCTTCTACTGCCCACTGTTCATCAAGCCTAGATCCCTTTTTCCCTTTTTCTCTGGACCCAAGGTTGCTGTCCTAGAGGTTCAGTTGCTCTGTGGAGGGCTCGAGTGGATGCCTTGTTTCACTTTTGTCCACGAGTATGAGTGAATAAATTCACACTAACACAGAGGTAATGCAAAGAGCAGGAGGAAACCAAGAGCAGTACTGCAGTGTAAGGTCAATCACTGAGGCAGAATGTTCTCCCCAGGAGCAGTAGAGTAGAGAGCAATCACACAGATGCAAGGAGGATACTGCAAGGGAAATATTGTAAATAGTAGTCCCTCAAATTATGTAGGTCCATGGGAACACCAGCTGTTTAGAAATGTTGCTGTTTTGTCGATTTAAGAAATGCCTCCAAAGCTTTCTCATTATCCCAGGAAAATGCAGTGTCAGGGCAGTGCAGTAATTCAGTTGTTGCTGTTACAAGTTATCTCAAACCAGTGGTGGGATGCATAAATTTGTGTCAGCAGCTAATGAGGCTGCAGGTCACAAGCTGTAGTGGCAGAAAGCTGCAGATGCAGGGTTTGATCCAGGGAAAGGGGGCCTGTCGTGTCACAGATCCCCACGGAAGTGGGCTGGGCTGGGCTCAGCTTTATTACAGTAATTAAGATAATGTCTGTTTGGGCTGCTAGATGGTGAATCAGATGCAAGTCTGTCTGAACCCTGGTTTTGCTTCTCACCACTTCCAAGGGACAGCAGCTCCAGCAATTGCTGTTAAACCAACTCCAGCTTGTGTCCGGAATTACTGGCAGGTTTCACTTCATCATTTCTGTGCAGCACTGCAATCCCTGCTTGACAGTGGGAATTGTAGCAAGGTCTGACAGGTGCTGAATAGTTCTTCGTTCTTCTTTTATTATTATTTTGCCTCTTTATTTTGACATCTCTTTCTAAAGAAGTACTGAAGATAATTTTTAAATCCTAATAATAAAAAATCCCAACAGATTATATTCTAAGCCTCTTGGAAACTCATGTTTCCATTTCACTCCATGTTTTTAATCAGGAGTACATATTTCAAATATACAAACATTTTAATGTATACCCTTAGAGAGGCTTGTCTGCTTGTTAGCTCAGCCAGTTTTTAAAACAATATATTTTCAGATATAAACAGTTTGCTCATATTGAAGGTTGGAGAAATTGTAGTTTTATACTTGTTCTGCAGAGTATGCTGTTTCTTATCAAGCTGTATTGAATCCCTGTTTTTAATAAATAGTGGTGTATTTTAAGCAACGGAGTACCACTGTTTAATATCTTTCTTTCCTGTGATGGGTATATCCACATTTTTTAATTCTTAAACCCTTTTTGTAAGTCACAGAGCAGATTCCTGAGAGCAAGCTGAAAATCACAGTGGCAGCCCACAATGAAAATTCTGTGCATTTCATTAATTAAACTTTTTTTTCTTTTTCTTTTTTTTTTTTTAAGATCCTGCAGGTTGTTTGACCGTTATATAAATATTTGTCTGTTTTTCTGTGTTTATATTTAACACGTAATTATTGTGACTGGTAACGTTTGAAAGCCTGTTTGTTTTTCCAGCTATATTGGCCAATGTCAAAAATCCTGTGGGTCTCACTTCCCTTCAGGGATTAATTGAAGGGGTTTTGTCCATAGTGACTATTTTACTTTTGCAGCTGTTACAGACTCAGAGACAAAGTTTCTTTAAATAGGAGAATTAAGAGGAATTGCAGCTATAGGAATCTGATCTCTTAACTTCAGTTATGTAAAGTCTGATTTTCTGGTGTGGCATTGTCATCTTATGTTAGGAAGGTTTTTAGGGGCTTTTGCGTCAGTCGGTCCCAGCAGCACTGAATTTTCATTGGGCTTATGTTTTGAGGTGAACTAAAAATCTGCCAAATGTATGAAACCCAATGTTGTGCAGACTCGACAAAAACCACTCAGAGCAGTAAAGGCAGAGCTTCATGCTTTATTTTCCATCATTTGGTGTAGATTTTTTTTCCTATTTTAAAGCCCACAGCAAGCACAAATAACTTCTTTTACCTTTTTATTGTAAACATTTAGGCTTAAAGTGATGTAACCAACAGTTAACTCAACAGGAGACATTGGTATGTTCACATACACAGAAACTGTAGTACAGGCAACATCCGAAATTAATTTTTTCTGGTGGTTCCTTCAGTCCATCAGATGTAGAAGACAGATTTTTAATTTCTTTAACTGTTTGTTCTGTAGTACAACTTCAAAGTTTTTCGTCTTTTCTGTGAAAAAAACAATGCTTGCATTTAGAGTTATTTAAGAATTGATTTTTTTATGTATATTTTGATTCATTCTTTGCTCCAGAGCAGCACAAAATGGTAAAAGGATTTCATCCAGCAATGTAAGCTTTCTCATATGGAATTGTTTAAAAATAATGATGGAGTGAGAGTTGAAAGCAGGCTAACTTTAACCTTTGGTAAAATTGGTCAATCTTCTGATTGCACAGAGTCAGAAAAAATTCTGTGAGGTATCATATGCAGTAATTAATTTGGGGTTATCATTTCACTGTGAGTGTACTTTCCTGTTTTGTACAGCTGAAAAAGCTAAGAGTGAAATTAGGAAATACTGGTTGGCAGGGAGAACTGTGCTCTCATGTGATCCTGTGGCAATAAACGTTCTAGTTAGTCGAGTGTAACTAAGTGATGGTTAGCACATTTTGGCTTCTGCATCCTGCAGAACAAATCCTTGGACATCAGAAGGCATTTTGAAGTGAGGAATACCAGGGAGCCCAGACACACAAAGCACACATCTCTCTGTGCACAGGGTGGTCCCAGAGCTGCCAGCTCTCCCTCCTCCTGCAGCCACCCGGGTCTGTGCCTGCCTCCCAGCCAGGCTGGTGTGCCAGCAGGACCTGGAGCTTTGCAGCAGGGATCTGCCAAAGGCACGGCCAGGTGATGGGCCAGGAAGTGTCTCTGCTGACTGCATTCACATACACTCACTTAGAGACCACAGAGCTTCAAAATGAAGATTTGGGACATGGATTCCAGACATAGGGAAAGCAAAGCCCTGCCATAAATTGTTGTGCAGTGTAGCCCCACCCAAACACGCTTAGAACTCTAGTGCTTTTTCAACTTTTCATTCTTTGTGGAGTAAATCTTAAGGTCTCAAGGAAAACAGACACAACTATGTTGCTTTTGTTCTTACTGTGTTTTACTAAAGATCTGATTATTCTCTCAGAGGCTTGTGGACTACTTGTGCTGTCTGGAGTGTTTTTTGTGCAGCACGAGTGTCCCTGAAACAGGCCTGGGACATTGATCCTGGAGGTAGCAGCAGAGGGTACAGCACTGAATAGTTTTTTCAGTAGTTTTTTCAGACTGTAAATAGAAATAACTGAGGAACTGTACCATAAGTGCTAATTTCAGATGAGATCACTCCTTACATCATCTGACCCACTGCTTTGTAAAGGTAAGGATGTGAGGGGACAGTGGTGGGAACAGATGGGTGCCAGTAGAGCAAGTTGTGCACAGCCCAAATACTGTCCTGTCATACTCACCTAAGCTCAGGGCTGCTCTGGGCCATGGGGAGTGCAGGTTCCTGATCCTGCCCTGCCTCTTTTCCCTCCCTTTGGGCCAAGGAGTGCTGTTAACAGTCAGAAATTCTCATGGACAGACACTGGTTTGGGTAAGGTGGTGCTTTCTTGCCTGCTTTATTTGCTTCACTAGGAAGAGTGAAATGACAGATCAAGGTGATGGTTGCCGAAACTTGGTCCTTGCTGAGCTCATGGTTTAACTTCTCTGTGGAAGACATCTGTCTGTAATTGTAAAAAGCAAGATTAGTCAGCCTGCCTAGAATCTGTGTTGGAAATGTCACTGGAGCCAGTGTTTGTAACAGAGGGGTGCAGTGTGCTCCTGGTACAGATACAGGAGAGATTATTGAGAGCTGTTCTAGTCAAGGGGAAAGCTCCTTACTGGTTCTGCTCCACAGGAATATTCTGAGCTCTGAGTATCTGGTCTTTGCTGTCTTAAACTGAGGTCTTCAAATTTACAGATTATTTTAGAAAATGGCTCTGGTTTTCACTTCTATTTCCTTTGCTTTTAGTAGTCACAAAAGGGAAAAAATACCCTAATTTAAGTTGTCCTTTTATAATGTTTTCTCATATAATCTGTCATATTTTCCGTTAATTGTAAAAAGGAATCATATATACACTCAATCTTTCTAGTCTCTTTTGATATTGACACTTCCTTCTTTTTTTTTCTTTTTTTTCTTTTTTTCTTTTTTTCTTTTTTTAAAGATGGAAACATAGTAGATGAGGTAAAAAACAAACCTTGATGTAGCATATTTTCATTTTTACTGTTTGCTGTGTTTTACTATTTTAGTGTTTCCTTTGATAACCAATATTGACCAAATGTGTTTCCAAAGTGAAATTCAGGTAATTTATGTTATGGGTTTGAATTGGAATTCAGAGAATATGAAAGTTGCTGAATTATTTTGGGGCTTCATTTTGTGCTTGCCATCCCTCCGCACATTATTTATCCTCCAGGGTAGTGATATTCTGAGTCTTCCTTAGCAGTTGTCCTGCATCATCTTCTGGGTTATTAATAATGTGAAAAAACATGAGTAGTAAAAATCATGGAGGACTATGTTAAGTGTTTTTGAAAGTCTGGATGTGAGAATGGAAAGGGCAGTCCTGAGTTATTTGCCTGTCTGTGCTGATACCCAGATAACCAAAACCCTTCTCTGTTATTTTATATGCATACCCAAAAGATGGCAAAGAAACCCAGTTCCCACGTGCACAGGCTGTGCTGGTTTGTACTTACCTGTGCTTTGCTGCCCTGCTGCAGTCTCCCATAACACCATCTGACTGAAGTAAGCAGCAGTGTGTGTTCCTGCTGCTCCACCACTTCATTCTTAAATTCCTGCAGAGCCATTTGATTAAGATCATCTGTTCCCAGTAACTTATTTCGCTACTTAGGTAGGCAGTTTGTTCCAGTGCCTGCAGCCCATCACTGTGGCAGGAGAGGCTCTGGGGAGTTCTCCCACTGCTGCTGTCTGCTATTGCAAGCTGCAAAGGTGAGAGCAGGCTGCTGACCCAAGGCAGGGTGTGCATGGAGCCCCTACCTGCTCCCAAAGCCCCCAGGCTTCGCGCTGGTAGCAAGAACAGGGGCACAGGATGTGGAGCGAGATCCTGAGCGATACAGCTGTGCTGCAATTAAGGAGAGACGTGGGCCCTAATTATTGCAAGTCTTCTGGAAATGCTGTGGTTTCCTGGCACTGTAGGCATCGGGTGTTCCCTGGTTCCCAGCTGACTGTTTCTGTAACATTTGGCCCAGCGCTGCTCCCTCTCAGGCGCTCGCTGTTTCCTTGGCAGGTCCTGGAACATATTTGACAGCGCACGTCAGGACCCCACAGGACTCACAGCAGCTCTTCAGGCCACGGATCTGGTGGGAGTCCTGCACATGCTGTACTGTGTCCTTTTGCACGGCACCATCTCGGATCCAAACACAGCCAGCCCCAAAGACAGCTACGCTGCCAACACAGTCCAGGTCGCCATTCAGAGTTTACGTTTCTTCAATAGTTTTGCTGTTCTTGACCTGCCTGCCTTCCAGGTAACAGATGTTTTAAAACTTCTCTTAATGGAGAAATGTTCATTATTGATTATATCTTTACAGTAAGTTTTGTCTTTAAGATCTTAGTTATTGAAAGAATTTTTAAATGTTAGGTTTCGTGCATAAAATCTGTAACTATTGTTATGTCTGCCATATAGCTGTGGCTGGTAAATTTAACCAGACAGTGAAAATTTAGAATACACTAAATGCTGAATCCAATCCATTGTCTTCTAACTTCTTTTTTTCTTGTTTCTAGCATAGTACTTTTTATATTTATTAAGCCCCAAAAGTGTAAAAAGAAAGATCTTAGTCAAAAGGACAAAATAACAGTTTTTCTTATGTGAAAGGATTTGCTTGTATTATAACCACATATTACATTTTCCAGTGCTTTCAGGGGCCACTTCCTTTAAGACTGTGCAACTGAAACTGATAATCGCTTGATACCATTTTTTTAGCAAGTAAAATTTGTTGACCAAAAATTGGAAAATACGTTTTCATATTTTTTATTAAATTAAAAAATAAAAAATGCTACATTTTGAGTCCTGAGAGGGACTGCTTACCTTTTTCTGTGAACAGAGTTCAAGTGTAAATGAGTGATTTTGCCACACAGATGCTGGTGTATTTTTCAGGTAAATTGGTAAAGTTGTATTGTTAATATAAAACACCTGTCAGAAAACATTGCTTTGAAAACACATTTAGTAGCATCGATCTTACACAATTCAACAGGACAGGTTTCTTTTTCATTTAATGTCTAATTTGTAATGTTGTACCACACTCTCCATCTGAAATGCATTAAACTTGGAGAGAGCTTTTCACGAGTGAAGAATTTAGTGTGGCTCCTTCAGTTGGTGTTTCTTGCCGTGGATTTTCAGTATGTTTGGTACAATCTGTAAGAACAGCAGCAACATTTCTGTGTGCAGCAGTGTTCATCTGCAGCTGCAGCACCCAGTCCACTCAGGGTTTTTTAACAGGGACAGGATATTGGCTGGAGTTTCATTGCACACACTGCTGACGCCCATTTCTTTCTGTAAATCAAGGTAGTGCCCTCCTACACCTCGTTCAGAACCTCTTGGTTTGAGACTGGCTGTTTATTATAGGTGTATGCCAGAGTCAGGCTTGAACAGGTCCAGTTTGCAGGGGAGGTTTCCAGTTTGTAGCAGATCACACTGGCTGGAGGGCTGCTCCCTGATATCCCAAGGAACCACTGTTCATTTTTAAAGCACCATCTCCTGCTTGCCCTCTCTGGAATTATCCCTCTTACCAACTCCATTGTATTTCAGCATTTATAGTAAACAATCAGCATTACCTTCCAAATCCCATGGTTTGTGTTAGTGTGTTCTACCTAAAATGTTGCAAGTCAGTAACTACTGCATGAAGGGTGGCCAGAACCCCAGCAGTGGGAATTGCATCCCTCAGTCCATGGCCACAGGGCTCTGCTCAGGAGGAATCCAGCCAGCTGTTTGCTGGACTGTGGGCATGGTGTTTGTGATGGACAGGCACCCGGGGGCAGCCTCAGCAGCTCTCCCTGGCCGTGCATTAATGTGATTTGTTTCTGTAATGTTAACAATAACATCCACCTGAGGCAGTTTGCTGGACACCCTGACCCTTTGGGCCATGGCAGGCTGGCAGACAGCAGAGGGAAAAGCCTCCTTTATGTGCTGTGTGATCATTATCTCCAAGGGATAGTTTTATCACAAATTAGTAGGGCTGTGGAATAGGGGGTTCTGATTAGCAGAAGAGGTCTGGTATTCTCGAGTTTGTATTAGCACAGATGGCTCCTGGGTATATATTTCATTTAATTTGACAGTCTAAACAATTGAAAGATGGTAGTGAGAAACAGCACAGGGTCCTGAGCTGATATTAATTCTGGCTAAAAAGGAAGCATAGTTTCCTTGAAAAATTAGTTTAACTTTTATACACAAACTCAGGTGCCCTTTGACCTGTTGTTATCAGGGGAGGTTAAACCCAGAGTGCTGGGTCACAGCATGCAAGGACAGCACTAATTAAATAAGGATGGACCTGAGAACGTGGCATTTACATGACATAAAGCAGTAAATGGTGGCTGCATTGGGCATTAAATTTTGAAGATACACTGACTTACCAGAATGCTTGAAGTTCAAGATCAAAAGCATCCACAGCTGAGCCTGGTTTCATTGTCAAGGATCCTGCTTTTGCTGGGTGTATTTGGAGTTCAGTAAGACTAAACTATGCCACAGCCTGGGATTTATGTATATGTATTTACCACAGGCTTCAAGGTAGAAAATGAAGAAAACTGAAATGAAAGATTTTCTCAGGCCTGCATTGCTGTTTCATTAGAGTTAGGGGTCTGTCATGCTCATTCCTTGTGCTTTAGTTTTCCCCTTTGACCCTGTGTCGCTCTGTCTGCTTGACATGTTTATTAAATAGAGGCTGTAGGCTGCACAGATAAAATCTTATTCTGAATCTCCACGTTACAGCAATTTGCCTACTTTTAAAAAACATCCCAAGAAGGTTTGCAGCTGAGTGTTCTCTCCTTTTGGATGTTTCTAACTTCTTGTAATGTTTGAAAAGTCATTATTTGTTATTCATCATTGTATCCCATCCAGAGAGTGAGTTATTAATGAGAAATGCATTTTGCTCTGGTGCAGGAATGAAGATGGTTTGGTTTCTTTTGCTTATTTCTGGGAGATATTGCTAAAATTTCCTGGCTCATGTAATGTATGTCAAATGAAATGGTCAACCTAATGCTGCACTGAATGTCAAATAAGCAGAATCCAGTTTTTCCTGTGTCCCTTGAAAATGTGAATTTATTCTTGCTTCTGTGGCTTTTAATGTTATATTCCAGTTGCGAACAGTAAGCAGCTGAGAAAAGAGATCTGATTCTGGCCTTTCACAACAAAGAATAGTCTGCACTTTGCTAAAAACCCCCAGAAGGGTGCAGTTGATGTGTACACAATTCACACTGGTTCTAGAACGTACTGCTGGAGTATTCATTTCTGTTTCTTGGCCTATTTTTCAGTCAATTGTGGGAGCTGAAGGACTGTCCCTGGCCTTCAGGCACATTATCAGCTCCCTGCTGTGGTACTGCTCCCAGCATACCTGTGAAGGATTGCTGCACGAAGTCATCATTTGTGTGGGCTACTTCACTGTAAACAACCCAGATAACCAGGTAAGGCAAAAGGAAAAGGGGATCAGAAGTTATCAAGGGCACGTTTAGTCATGGATCTCTCCAGGAAACTCATCCCCTCAGCATTGGTTTTGAAGCACTTGGGATTCCTGTAAACACAAAGGGATGTGTTTGCAAGAGAGAAACTGAAGTTGTGTGTTAAGACAAAGACATTAATTTTTTGAGTCCGTAAGCAAACTCCATTTGGAGTTCTTATGATGCCATTGCACTGACTTGAACTGCCCTTGCTCCCTGCCAAGGTATACTTAGCAACTGATATTTTTAATTCTATGTTAGCTTCACATCAGCTTGATCAGATGGTTGTGGTACCCAAGTTAAACCTTTTTAAAGCAAACTAAGCTACTCTCCCATGAAGACTTGTCCTTGGATGCCAGTGTAGCTGTCTCCCTGCCTGCTAGTGCTCAAGTTTAAGCCATTCTTCTCCATTAATCTTTTCAGTCATAAACTAAATGCCCTATTCAAGAAACAGTAGAAATTCCCCTTTACCTTCCTTGATTGTTATCCACTCTTGCCACTGGACTCTGTGACCTCTCTTACTGGCTTATAAAGTAACACAGACACAAAACTCAAAACATATTTCAAATGTATTGATCTTAAAAATCTCCTGGTTTCCTCAGCTTACATGTAACATCTCAGGGTGTATTGGGCAGGACTTGGCACTGGCTCTTTGAATATGTGAAGCTGCCTCTGAATGTGTAGGTACTGCATTACAGTGCCCACGTGTTGGGTATGATTCAGTTGAATGCTGCAGTTTGTGAAGGTACTCACTGTGTTCTCTCTCTGTGCTTGTACCCCCTGGTTCCCTGTTTTGCTCAGCTTTTGGGATAGGGGTTCAGGGTGAGGACTTCGGTGCCCTCAGTTCAGCTGATGAGCAGGAGGAAATGTTAAAACTTGTCTGGAAAGGCTTTAGAGAAAAGCTGATTGATAACATTCTTATAGGTATTGACTCTAATTGGAATCATTGTAGTAATTCAAAGCTGACAATGCTGTCACAGGTATTATACAATTACATAGTGATGTTTCTGTGGGATTTGGCCAGAGCTGGAGGGAGGATGCTGCAGCCTCCCTATCCTGTGTGAACAAGTCCCACTCAGGACCTGGAGCTGCCTGTTGGCAGCACCTCAGAATGGTCGTTTTAAACCCCGTGTGATGCTGCTGCCATTTGCTCCCTCTGCTGCCCGGCGGGCTGAGCCGGCTCCCAGACGTGCCAGGAAACCATGTTGTCTTCTCTCTGCAGTTCAAAAATCCCTGTTCTGGCACACGAGTGCAAACAGATGTGAATGGAGGAGTTGGCACTGCAGGAGGAGTGCAGCAGAGGGATTTCCTGCAGCAGTGCCAGGCTGCAGTGCTGGTGCCTGGGGAAGGTGTGGCCGTGGCCAGCGGGCACCGGTGCCCTGGCAGCAGCCCCGGGGCTCCCCCAGCCCCAGCACACTGAGGGGGAGCCTTGTGTGCTTCACTGCTGGGCCTGGAGTCTTCAGCTTGTGCTCCTGGGGCTGAAGGTGGCTTCTGCAGCTCTCAAAGTCAGGTTTAGGGTTTCAGCCAGACAGCCACGTCAGTCCTTTTTGTACCCTAAAAGCTCTTTAGAGAGGTTTGCTCTGGAGGTACAATCTCAGATGTCATGATATGCTTAACTTTTTATGTCATTTCTAATATTCCTCATTAATAAGATTTTCACTGAGGAAGAGGCATTTGGATCTGCCTTTTTTGTTTAAAAAGGCATTTTGAAAAACTGAAGCTTTCCTTACACAGGTACTTGAAAGATACTGGGAAGGTTTTTCAGTGAAAGGAAGTAATTTTTCTTTTGCTGCCAGGCAAAGCAGTAGAACTTTCTTATGGTCATTATTTTAAGGTGCACTTTGTGTTGTGACTTCCCCTAGACAGGCCACTTTTCATGAAGAGGGAAGTGCTTTCTTTTCATTCAGTTATGGTTTAATTTTTTTATTACATTAAGAGCTTCCAATTTTTTCTTTCGTTGTTGATCATCTGGGGAGTCCTACTAAAAATAAAAAATTGGTCTCACAGTGGAAGTTTTCAAATAGTAGGCTTGAAGTCCTGGCAAGTACAGTGTAATAAAAATAGATACGCTAGACTTGAGCTGTGAAAACAAGTTTCTATAAAGCCAGATAGCTCTATTTAGTATTTGAACCAACTTCAACTGAGTTGATCACTGATGTATTTCAAGGCAGATTCAGGTTCTTCTTGCAGTCAAATGTGCATTTGTTTGGAAACATTTGTAGTTTAAAGTTGTTTCCTCTCTAAATTTGTATTTCTTATTACAAACAGAGGTATGTTTTCACTCCTTTCAATACTCAAAACGAAAACACAAACAGTTGTCTGGAGTTTTCAGTGTCCCTTTTTGTGATTCCTTTGTCTATCCACATCAACAGATAAATATCCAAAGCAGCATACTGGAAGAAGGAAAAAAAAGACAAAAGAAAAAAAAAAAAAAGAAGCAGTTCCCCAGTTTGGAGAATTGATAGATTTCTAAAACAGAAATTTTACAGCCTGTCAACCTCAGCATTGACCTTCTGTAGTAGTACTGTGATTTAAGTGAACTGTTACCACTGTGCAGACAAAATCATAAGAGGGCAATTTCCTAAATATTTCACATTCATAGAACAAAGTCTTCTCAGAGCATCCTATGCCAGTCATTTCATAGAATATAGGTTTGACTTCATTTATTACGCTGTCTGTAAAAGTCTTTATACTTAGTTGAGTAGCAAATTAAAAAGGAAGGAGGAAAATGCTTTTCTCTTGTGTAGCTTGGAGATTCAGATTTCCCCACAGCTCCAGGAGCCCTCAGCCCCTCCCGTGGGTCCCACACACAGAGGCTCTGCCTGGGCTCCCACTTGGTGTTTCCACCATGCCTGGCTCCTGGGCCAGGCCCAAGTGATTCTGTCGAGGAGCAGTGAGGACAGTGGATTCCTGAGGAATACATTCCTGAGTGTTTTGATAGTGCTTGCTCTGTTTATTTTAGAAAGACTGTGATTTTGCTGACTCTGCCCACATATAATATATTAGTAATATTTCTTTCCTTCATTCCTATTCTGTTTTAACATTCATAACACTTTTCCAGGGCAGCTGCTGTCACTGAAGAAATAAATCAGTTATGAAAGTAAAAATTGCAAAAAGCAAGGAGTGTTTCTTTAATATTTGAAATGCTCCAAGGCCAGCAGTGAGGCCTGAGCTGCCATGTTTGGTATTGGCAGGTGAACTTGTGTTTACTACAGAGCTAGACAGCCCCTGCTTCACAGGCCAGCTCAGCTTTATTGGGCATTTGCTCCTCGGGAAGGATGAGCAGGGAAAAGGGATTCTCTTTTTCTGGCCACCATTTAATCTACTGCCATACAAAAACAGGTCCCATGATACCAAGGACAGACATGGAACCCTGAACTGTGTAATAAACATAATGTCCAATCTTTCACTAGCCAACCCTACCATATCAGACTATAGAATTACAGTTTCTAATTAAAATGTTCTTGTTAATTAAAATTATCCTTCTATTTCATTACGTTTTTATTCCCTTTTATTGTTTGATTTAATTAGTATAATGAATATAATTAGCATGTGCTGTCAACTCACCTTATTTGCATATTATATTGAATAATTGAATGTGGTCCTGTAATTAAATTAACAGGAATGACAGATGATTTGCTTTCTTTCACATTGCTGCATTGGGAATAGAAATCTTTCCATATTCATGGCAATTAGGGAATATTTTCCATCTGAAAAGTCCTCACAAATCAGATCCTCAGATTCAGGATCTTGCTGACAGGCTCCAAAAGAAGTTGCATTATTCGTTTGTATTGCTATGCCTTTATTTAAATAAAAATAGCTTTTGTTCTCCCAGTCTTTGGTACACACTGTATTTAGAGTGCTCTAGAAGAATCCCACCAACTTTAAGGGTTTGTAAGATATGAACTGTATGCTTCTAGGAGATACTATTGCTGGAGTGCAAAACAAAATCTCTGCTGAAAGAGTCAGGATAAAATGTGTGCAGCTTTTCAGAACTTTGTTATAAAATTAGGCTTGTAGATAGAAGTAAAAAGTTCTTTCTGGAGTTTTTTAAAAACATACGTGCACACTATGTGTCCTTGAAGAAGGGATTTCATTCTCAAAAGTCTTCCAGTTGCATAAATCTAATTTATTTCTCTGTCCAAACCCTCTATCCCAGACATTTGTGTCCATAACAAGGTAGTTATAAACTCATAAATAATTGAAATGTTAATATCTAATAATCCATATGCTGAAAATAGAAGCGTATGGAATTAGATGTAATAGTATCAGTCACCTACTAGAAATTACTCCTTGCTATGCAGGTGTGGGATATTTGCTGCTAAACATGTTTCAGGCAACCCAGCTAACTCCAGGTAAAGGAGTAAAGAGCAGTGAGATTAGAGGATATTTGTCAGGGAATTTCTCCCATGTTAAATATGTAAAACATCACAGTATCACAGGTAAAAATATAATGTGCAAAGAAATTGGAATATTGTGTGGTAGGCACAGCTCTGAAAGGATCTTGAAATTTAGGACCCACTCGTTGCACCCAAAGCGTGGCAGTTAGTCCCCAAGAAAGCTTTCATCCCAAGATTATTTTCCCTTTTTTGTTAAATTATTGATTTATAGTCGTATTTTCTTCTAAGCATTTCTTCTGTGTGGTAAGTCCTTCTTGTGTGATAAAGCAGCAGGAGCCTTTGTCATACATGGGTACACCACAAATACATATATATCTGTGTATGACACATCCTTGCTGTGGTTACCAGTACTGGGCTGCAAGGGACACTTACAAAGGGACTTTGGACTAAAAGTGACCTTCTGGAGGGAAATTACTTTGTGCTTTTGACAGAGTTAGTACACACTGAGTTTTAGTATGGGGCCAGTTTTCTCTAGTGTTAGCGGGAAGGAAGATAAATACTTCTAAAATGGAAAAATTGTGAAAATCAGAAGTCAGCAGGAAAACAAGTTATAAAAATAAGTAGAGTTTCCATATGGATTGTTTACTAGAGGCCATCATTAAACTTTCATGGTTTATGTTGCTTTTGGGGCTGTGGAGGGACTGGAACGATTTTGATCTGGTAGGTGGACTTTATGAAAATATGGCACAAAGAGTAAAGATGCAGGAATTGGTAGTTACCATGCAGTTAACATCCCTAACTGTAAATAGGATCTGAAATTACTTAATTCTGATTTTGTTAGTTTCTTCTCAAACAGGGATTTTTAGGAGTATTGATTTCCTGTTGAGGTTATGGGGTTTTTCTCTAAAACTTTTTTTAAAAGCCCCCAGAAACCCTGATGTTTTAAAGCTTTCCAGGTTTGAACAAGAAATATGCCTGGTAAATTTTGCGGAATAGCTGACTTTGGCAAGTGAGTGATTCATGTGAAGTTGTAGTCTTGACTGCCATTTAGAAGCACTTCAGCTTGTGAACAGAAATCCCCTAAGGATTAAAGTGCCCGAGTTGGAGCGGAGTACATTAAGGCAGCTCTGTAATGTATGCTTTGGCTCTCACAGCCTTACATCCTCAGCCACATAAATTCATTTAAGTGAACCAATGTCTTCAGGAAAGATGGCATTCCTGTCTGGGCAGTCAGGGAAAAGATGCCTTTTAGATCATTTGTCGGACACCTTTGTTGTTGTTAGAGCTTCCTGATGAACTTTTTCTTTTTAAGAATGATCTATGACAAAGCAAATCAAATATGTCAGAAGCATTTGGGACTGCACATTTCATGTGTCACATCTTAATTGAACTTCTAACATTCCAAAATGCATCCTGGATTTTTGAGGGTTTTTTTTGAGAGGATGTGGGGAAGGTAATTTAATACGAGCAAAGACTTAGCATGAAGTAAAAGTGTATTTAGTTTCGGTTCATGATGACCGGCTGATTCCTGTAGGGAGGAGAAGAGAGTGTATAGGAATTAGTGTGAGAAATTAATGCATTTGGATTTATCTTACTGTTCTCCTTTCAAACTATAAACACGAAAGAATAAACTTCTCTCCCAATGTCACAAAAGCCAGTATTTTCACCAGCCTTCAAACACAGTCCCTGACTGAGGCTCAGGGAGAGAGGGAGCGATCGGCTGATGCCGCCTCCGGAGAGCGATGTTCTAATCTTACTCCTGGGCCAGGATAAAAGCGTTTGGTGATCTCAGCTTAATCCCCAGTGGAACTTCGTCCACATCGACAAAAGCACCACAGAGTTTGGCATAATCCTGCTAAATAAGCGGTTCGTTCCCAGCTCGGACCTGGGCCTGGGCCGCGCTGGCTTTGGGCGGAGGCAGCAGCTTGCGCAAGGCCGCCGCCCTCCTGCCCGCTGCCACCCAGCGCCGCGCTCGCCCCTTTGCTTGGGAACGGCTTTTCACACTGAGGCTTAAAACAGAGTCTAAAGCCTGCAAATATTTAATCAGCCTCGCGAGCTATTGTCTGTCTCGCCTCATGTGTGAGGGAACTCCCTGTGCCGCTCTCATAAACTCCGGGTTCTGCAGGCTCCGCAGAGCCGCGGTGGCTGTCCCCGGCGTGGCCGGCCCCATGCAGAGGCAGCGCCGGCCTGCTCTGTGTTCCCAGCAGCTGACAGTTCTTCCTTGGATGCTGCTCGGAGGGTGGGAGCCTGCAAGAGGCCCAGAGAAGTCTTCCCAGCCCGTTGTGTCATGTTCAGCTCAAGTCACACTCGATTGAAGCGATACTGAAACATAAAGAGCAAAATGCATTAATGGAGTTCTATGGAAAATGTTGCTCGTATTCCTCTCCCCTTAGAAAAGGGTAAATTGTAGCTCATTTTTAGTGGCAGAAAAGCATATTTTCTTGCTCTCTGTTTGAAGCTTTGTCTCGGCCAGCTCTGTAATATGTCCAGTGGCTCAGTGTTGCACAAGCTTTTTAGCTGATGATCGGATACTTTGACAAACCCTTTACATTTCTTGTGGAAGCCGTAAGACAAAACGTGCTAGGAATAGTAATTCCAACACTGCATAGCTTACTTGTGAGTAGAGTTCCAGAGTGTGACAGAAAACGTTTGCTTTTGAAGAGAGAAAATGCTCTGAGACACACAAAAAGATTTTATGTGTTTTAGACTGTAATGTTTGAATTATTCACACCTTCTGGGGATTTTGACCAAAACTAGCTCTGTTTCCAGGGATGCTAGCAGAAAACCTCAGCCAATAGTTTGCTTGAACTTCTGTTGACTGGTCCTGTTTCTTTTCTACCCTTTAAATCATCTTCATTCAGATCAATTGGATTTCGTTGGGTGTCAAGGACTGGAGAATTATGCCCAAAGCAGCAGTGTAAGTGTGAAAGCAGTTCAGCATGGAAGCTGAAGATGTTATCTGAGTGTGAGGGTGATTCTTCAAAAACACTGCAGGGCTGCAAAGGCTAATTCTAATCACTTCAGGGCTCAGAATAATACCTGAGGATTCGAGAAGTGTCATGATAGGATATGTATTTCTCATACACTGGATCTATAATAATATTTTCTGATTAAAAATTATTGGGCCAACACTTAAACATATGAATCTCTTGTTACATTATTGTGGAAACAATAAAGCTTAAAATTTTCTGGAAAGCAGTGATACCCTTTGGTTTAACAGGGTCCATAAGTATATGATTAACATGAAGTGTGAGAACAAGCTCACATGTAAATGTTTATGTTAATAAATGCTAAAATGCTATCACTTCGGAAGTTAGGCTTTTCCTTAATACTTTTTCCTGGTCAGATATTAGATTATTATTTTCTCCTGTACCCTGGACAAGTATTAAATTAACATTAAATTCACAATTAATCTCAGTTCATATTAGAATTGCTTCCACTTTCCTTTCATCGCACTGTAATGAAGTTTATCTTTTACAATACTTGTTTAACATTATTTATTTATTGATGAATTTAATCTTACATATGCTTCATTTCTTGTCTTATAACTAAGGTGACTTGTTAGTTGACATTTTGGGCTGCGTTTTTTCAAAAGCTTTGTAGAATGAAAGCTTTTTTTGCTAGGTTTTTTTTTTGCTAGGGTTTGGGGGTTTTTTGTTTGTTTGTTTTGGTGTTTTGTTTTGTTTCTGTTTTGGGGGGGTTTTTTTGCTAGATTTTCCACTAGCATCACTTTTGATAAACGTTTTTACATTTTCAGTGCATCACTGTCCTGGTGGTGGGCCCTTGTCCTGTCTTAAATGTTCATATGTCTCAGGATGATTAGACAAAAACTGATGCGAGATTTTTTATTGTGATGTATACACAGAGCACCCCTGAATCTTCATAAACCATGGAGCTCTAAAAGGACAATGCTTAGAATGTGGTTTATAGGAAGGCTGATGTTATTCCTGAGCACTCTTATCTTCTCTCTGAAAGCTTACATATGACACTAAGAAGATAAACACTGGAATTTTTCAAATAGACAAAATTCTTATTTTTACATTTGAATTCTGGAACTTTCTTTTTGCATGGAAATGGTGCTCTGATTCCCGAGAAATGCTAGGAGGAATTTAGAACATTCTTTGCTCAGAGCTTTGCCAATAGTGGAGTTTGCAAAATGGAAAGAAAAGAGCTTGACCTTAAAACAGAAGAAGAGCCTAAGTGGTGACATATTCTGCTGATTAAATACTAGCAGTATGAGATCTGTTTATATAGAAGCAAAGAAATAATGCAGATCTAACTTTGAAGAGAAACTCTGGACTACTAATATAAAGACTTATTTCTTTTACAAAGTTGTAAATAACCTGACATCAAACAAAGGGATTTAACTGTTTGATGGAATACTGTTACAGGAATTAGATGCACAGTTCCTGTTCAATGAAGTTATTACTTGTTAGTAAAAATTAGAATTGACATTTATATAAATGATAAATACATGGATAAGAAACATTAGTAGTTCCCATACCGACTACCATTTTAAGATCCTAATGTTTATAATGGCTATGTTGAAATTTGGAAGCACAGGTCATCTGAGATAGCAGAGAAGGCAGGGAGTGCTCTTCAGAGAACCATTAATTTTTAGGCTGAGTTGTTCTAAGAAAATCACATCTGAACGTGAACTACATTATAGCAGAAGAGCACAGGAAGTAAAGGGCACATTTTAATGCTTCATTTCATAAAAATGAAAGGGAATTCTGTTGGTAAGGATGTTTTTCTAGAAAGTGAATTCAGCTCCCAGTGATAAGCACTGTATTTGTTTCTGAGTACCTGTGGAACACCCCATTTCACTGCCAGGTTTTTCTCCAAGAGCCAAACAAGGTTTTGCTTCAGGAGTTCTGAACTTTCCAACTGCTTGTTCCTGTATCCACATTATATAACTGTGTCTCAGTTTTCACTTGAGAAAAGAGCTACAACTCCTAATATCTGGTCAAAATTAACAAAAACCATCAGCCTGACTACATGGCATTTTCATGCAGGGTTAGTCACACCAGAGCAGTGCACTTGGATGACTTGTAAGGTTTTGTTCAAAATTCAGCATTTGGGTTTGTGCCTACAGTTTTCAGTTCTCTCCTTGGCAGTCTTTTTCCTTTCTCTGCTGCCCATTTTCCCTTTCTTCCGTGGATGAAAGGAGCTGATGGGCTGCAGAAAGCACCCGGAGTTTCCATGGCCTGGCTGGGCGTGGTGGTGGGAGGCACTCCAGGGGCTCAGATGGCAGCACAGCTGCTGGGTGTTGTCTCCACCTTGTGCCCTGCCCCTGCCCTGTGCCCCAGCAGTGCTGCTCGTGCCAGCTGTGCCTCTGCTCCCAAAGTTCCTTCCCAAGGTGAATCACTTCTCACTTCTTCATTTTGCCCTTCCAGAGAAGAAGTTTGCTGCTAGCTTACTCTTCTACCTGACTACAAAATGAATTAGCTTCTATAATAGATAATTCTGGTGGTTTTATTGTATATATTGACAGAAATAACTGACATGAATGATGTCTTTACAGAGCTGCAAATGTCTAAGTGAAGCAAGAAAACCTAAATCCACCAGCAGAACTAGACTAAATATTGCTCTAAAAATCAGCACTTCCAGTCTGCAGTAATCCTGGACTAACCTTGTGTAGTACACACGCAGTGAAAAAGCTCTTGGTCTGACACTGAACCATTCATTTTGTTATTTGTAATAAAATATCTGACAATATTTAACATACATGCATAGAACCATTGGAAACCAATCTGGGATCATAATCTTCTTTAAATCTCTGGAAGATTGCAAGCAGAGTTTTAATTCAATTAGTTCCTCTTTTTTGAATGCAGTTACAACTTAGAAAAAGAAACTCAGATTGTCACCAAAAATGCTACTCCATCATAAATCTTCACAGGGCAGTTTAATTGAACTGCTAGTTCTTGACAAATTACTAGCATGCATCTCCATTACATGTCTGTTCAGAACATATGAATATATGAATGATATGAATATATGAGTTATCAGTTCACTTTAACGTAACTAATATTTGTTCAGTATTTTACATTGAGTCATTCTTCAACGTTCTAAATGACATTTTAGTTTTGTTGATGAGAATCGTGTTTGTACACTCAATTACCTAATTGTGAAAATTCAGTTTCAAAGGCAAGAGGATTCTTATTTTAGTTTTCTGTAAAATTAACTCTTGAATTGGTAAGATTTTACATCTGCTTTGACACGTAGCTGCTGAGACATGCTGTGGCATTGCTGTACCATTCCCAAGTTCTGGATCCTATTGGTTATGAGGATTTTATTACCCTCCTTTGACAAAAACACATACATATGCATTTTAAAGTAATGGTAGTTTTCACCGATAAAAGGAATACAGAGAAAGATTAAGTGAAGTACAAATATGTATATGCAGTATGTAAATAGAATTAGGAGGTGTTCAGCAAAACATCTTTCCCTTGCTAGTTCTTGGGCAAAGGCTGTTATATGTGCTACTCATTATTGCCCTGCAAGGAAGGAAAGGAGTTGCACTTTTATGATTCTTGTTCCTGCAGCAGCATCAGAACATTAATTCTGGGGCCCTCGGAGCTCACTGAAAGATGCAATGAGCTGCAGCGTTCTCGTTGCTACCCAGAGGAAAATCATGCCCAAGTTTTTTGGGTTCATATGGTCTATTAGTTCATTAGAAAAGGCATGCAGTCCTGGGAAGTTCTCCTTTGCAAGGTGCCAGGAAGCAGTGGCAGGAGAGGAAGACTGCTGTCCTGGTGGCCAAGCAGAGAAGAGCTGAGTGTCCAGGATGGAATATCCTTGTGGAATATCCTTCCAGGAGTCGCCTCAGGTCTGGAGCCAGATACCCTACCTGAGTGACTGGGGAAGCCTTATCTCCCAACAGAATGATGAGTTCCCCTCACTACTTTATTACTGTTTCATACCACGTGGAGCTTTTAATTTTTTTGATTGATTGTCCTGTTTTATTGCTCAAGTGCTGTGTGGCATATTGCTGGCTTTTGTCATTGGAGTCTGTTTTGAAAGACTGACTTTTATACTGCTTCAGGCTTTCACAGTGAGAACTGCAGCAAATGGCCAAGCAATACACTTTATAGGGAATATTGGCCCGAGTAAACGTGAGGAAAACATGGATTCCATCTAGAAAAATCATGAATCATGCTTTCCTAAGTGATAAACTTCAGAAATACCAGCAGAGTTGCTGGGGATGACTATTGCACGTGCGAGAGCAGAGTCACACGGGAGCATGGATTGCTGGTAGGGCAGAGGAGACAGCCTGACCCGCTGGCTATTGGAGATTAAGCAAATTAGCAGGACCTGCAGAAGGCTATAAAGTGGTGGGAGTGACAGAAGATAACTGATAGGCAACCCTGAAAGGTGTTGCTCAGTGAAAAGTTCCCACAGGTCACCACATCACTCATTGGTGCCGGACAGTTGGCTGTGGATGCAGCAGGCACAGCATGCGTGGTGTGGGAGCCCTGGAAATGCAGACAGAGACCAACCAGGCGAGATTGGAGTCCTAAAAGTGAGGATTTCGGTTGCTGCAGTCTCTCTTCAACAGGCTTTTACATTGACCAGTCCTTTCTGGTGTGCTAAACCTGAATTCTCACCCACTCTGTAACAGGGGCTCCACCTCCAAGATGCATCAGGGCCTGGAGTTTGGCTGGTGGCACAAAGGAAAACTTCCTTCATTCCTCATGAAATATCATTTCAGAAACCTGTTTGCTGTGTCTCCTACCTGTGTGTTGTTTGGGTCTTCACAGGATTGTTCCAACATTTAGTACATGTTGGGCCATAAATAAGATAAACTAAGCTGGAATTTATTCCAGCTAAGCACAGGCAAAACCAATAAAGTTGTATGAATAGCTGTAAGTTTTGAGAATAAGCAACATTTTAAAAGGAAATACAGAAAACATCAATGTGAGTTGCCTGCTCTAGATTTGAAAAAAAACCCAAACATTGTAATAGCTTGGACTAATTTGATAGGTCTCAGTTCAGAAAAAGAAAACCACAAGCAAATATTAATGGAACGTAGGCGCATAGCTGAAGTTAAGCAGGTGCTTAAATGCTTGGCTGTACAGAAATGCAGTGATTTAATTAGGATCTTGTTACATTTGACAGGCATATCTGACTAGCAGGCTAGAGAGAGAGCAACAAGAAAAGCTAATTCTAGGTAAATGCGTCTGGATCCCACTCTGTGGCAGGAGGAGAGGCAAGCTGCATTTCAGTGAGGAGTTCGTACCTTGTATGAGAGCAGTTTGTAAGATGAGTATTCCATATTCCAGGCCTGCAAAACTCTCTGGGATTACTAAGCCAAGTAACTGTTCAAAAAGAAAGGGGAAAAAAAAAAAAAAAAAAGGCAAGAGAAGTGCAAGGTTTTCATTTGCTTTCTTTGTTGTTCAACTGCTAAGTCACGTGCTGGCCTTCACTTTCTCCAGCCACTGACAGTGCAACAAGGAGTATCTGCTCTGCTGCAGGTTTATTTGATTGGGGCTTCTTCCAGTAAGGGGTGACTCATGTTTTTTTTCTTCAGAGTACATAATATAGTGTATCAGGTTTAGTAGCTGCATTAGTACAATGAGCTGAAATCATTAAATTGATTCCACATGTGATAAATACCAGATTAAAACAGTCAGCAACCCCTCTGTATACCTTCCTATCTTTAATGTTGATAACGTCACAGTAGTAAAACTGTTGAAAAGAAAAAGGTAATGAAATAATAATTCCATGGAAGCCATTTGGGTATCTGCACTGTGAGTTTGGCAGGACTTCACTAACCATCCATGGCATTTTTAGGACAGGTAAAGGAAGTGAACTGTGAAATGAAAAATTAGACGTCCCAAAAACTTCTTTGCCTCTGCCTGTTCATCAAGGGTATGGTGGCCATTAAAAAGAAATCAAGAGTTCTCTTGTTCTGTCCTGGATCAGAAATGCCAATTGTAGTTATTTTAGTACGAATTAAATGCTTTACTGATTGTAGAATTTACAACAGAAAAACAGAACAGTATAATAACCACTCTGGTTAATTTAGAATTTCAGCAGTACTCCCAAACCTGGGGGCACCTCTTGTTTAGAGGGTGGAGCTGAGAGTTTAAAATCATCCAAATGCTTCAGTGATATTTTCCTCAAAACAGTGTCTGAATGTATGCTTAATTGTCACTTTTTTGGCTGTCTTTTAAAAATTCCTCCTGTTTTTAAGGACATGAAGACATTGCTACCAGTATTTTGAAAGGTTTTCAGAGTCTTTTTTGACTGGTGAACTGAAACAAATGCAAAGTATTATTTTGTTCATCTTGTTTTTAAACTGAACTGCATTCTCAACTTAGTGTGTGCTCTGAAGGTATTATTAAAAGTGCTTTGAAAACTTGTAAATCCCTGTAATTTATGTTCCTGTAGTCTCAAGTGCTTCTTTCTGTCCTTCTGGTTTTAATTTGAATGCAGTCTTGTCTGGGTGTGTACCTGTAAAATTGTGTTTTTCCAAGTACAATTTACAGTCATGACCCTCGGTTTTACAGTGTTCCAACCTTATAGGAGCTTCCTCCTATGCCAAAAAGCCAACTTTGGGTCAGACAGCTCTTTCATATCGTAATTGTCTAATCAAGGTTACTTGGAACAGATCCGATTTGGGCATTTTTTAGTTTATGGCAAAGATTTTATAAGAATATCAAGTGAATTGGAAAGGTTCCTTTGTAAGAGACCAGTGATAGCATTGCCTTACTTCTTCAGATGTATACAGTTGTAAACTTAGCCTTCTTCATGACAACAGTTCCATTTATCTAAACAATTCTCCTTTTAGAGCCAATGGCACTGATAGAAACTGAGATAAGGAATACAGATGGGAGGATCTCTGCAGTCTCTCCTTACAGAAACTCCTCGCTGGGCAGCTCACAATCCCCTTTTCTTTTTGGTGCCTGTGTGGCAGACATCTCCCATGAAACACAGTCCTCTTGAATTGCCAGCTCTAGGAAGGGATGGTCAGGCTTCAGGAGGGTTTTTAAAATCCTGGTGATTTTCTTCCTGGATTTTTTTTCCCCCCCATGCTCGGTGTGTTTAAATGGCAGGCGTTGGGGTTTTGTGTTTCACGGCTCTAACTTAGAATAGTCCCTGAGCTATAATTGTCTTTTGAATTAAGGTATTAAATTATCTATTTTATTGTAATCTGTAATTTAATCTCTTGCTTATTTGCTGTCTTTTTGGGTGGTACAGAAAAAAGAACTTTCAAAGCTTTATAATTTTTATACTATTCCACAATAAAAATAGTACTTGCACACTGAAACAGAAGTTATTTGAACTAAATGTTATGGGCTTTATTTTTAGTACTTACTCCTCATCCATGCTCATTTTTTTAGCATGACTTCAGCACCCTTGGTGGTTAAGAGGAAGAGAAGAACAGATAGATCACGTGGCTTAATTTTGTTCTGTTTGTATTTTCAGATCATTGTACAATCTGGCCGTCACCCCACGGTGCTGCAAAAGCTCTGCCAGTTGCCTTTCCAGTATTTCAGTGATCCTCGTTTAATCAAAGTGCTCTTCCCTTCGCTCATAGCTGCATGTTACAATAACCCTCAGAACAAGATCATCCTGGAGCAGGAGATGAGCTGTGTTTTACTGGCCACCTTCATCCAGGTACGGCTGCAGTGCTCCCCTTTGCTCTCAGAGGGGATCTTCAATAAAACAAGCAAACAGCAGTGAAGTACTTTCAGATTCTCTGCAGCTCTTCTCAAGCCACCGGTGACGCCTGTACTTGAGGCACCTTATCACACTGAGGGGTTACCGAGTAGTTCAGGTTCTCTCTCTCCGTGCAGAATCCAGTGTTCATTGAAGTTACTGCGTGTACTGGGAAGATTTGATGTAGATCTTAAAATATTTATTTTTTAAAAAAATCCTGCCCATATAGCATATCTGAAATTGGTATATTAATGTGTTTACATATAAATGTACAGTTGTATAGTGTGTACCATGTATTTACAGAGAACTGCGTTAGTGTATATATTTTATGCAGAAAATACACAAAACATATGTTACCAGTCTAATCTTGCAATCTTTATTTTTGACAGTAAGCCACCGAGGTCATTACAAATACTGTTTTGAATAAAGATTTGCATTTTTTTTCTTCCCTTTGTCTAAATTTATATGCTGTTTTATCTATTGGATTTTTTGCATGCCTCATGGTTTTCACGCATTTTATTGACTGTTTCCAGTGAATAAATGCCGTTTTCATAAACACTCTGCTACTAAAAATAATACGCTTTTAGGAGTCTGTAACCCTGTATCAGTCACCTGAAAGTTACTGTTGTTGATAAAGAAATGATAATCAAACTCCTTTCCCTAATGCTTTACAGCTAGTCCAAGAATAGGCTACATGCATTTGAGAGAGAAAGTACAAGAACTAAATATTTACTAAAAGTCTTTGCATAACATCAAACTTACGAGTGCAGCTACTTTTTATCCTTTTAATGCTAAAATAATTTCAGAGCAGTTTTTAAAAATAAGTTTGGAACTTAGTATTAAAAAACACTTCCCATATAGTAATGAACTTCTGGTTAAATACACAGCTATAATTCAACTTCTTTGACTTTCTTATAGTGAAACTGAAAAAAATAATTTTTGCATTATTAGTAAGTGCAGCAAGTGCGGGGTTTTTTCAGCTAAAAAACATGAGAGTGGAGGAGAAGGTTCCCTATATGAATAATTAAGGTTGTTTACCTTGATTTCTGTTCTGTGAGAGATGGAATGGCACTAAAATCTGCAGCAGCTACGGTAAAGCGTAAGTATATTTATAAGGGCCAATGTTATTAATTTGATTTCCAGTTAGTTATATCCCAGATGGCAAGTCCGTGTACTATGCCTGCTGGCTTTTAAAGAAAGGTGTTCTCTTAAAATATTGAAGAGTTGTGTGTGCTATAAAGTGTCCTGTCACTGCTGACCTCACTAGTCCTTCAGTATTTTGCCTATTTAAGTCTAATCCCAAATAGTGTACAGGCACACATTGAGAGCAGTGCTGGCAGGATCCAAGGAATGCTGAGATCCCGCACACACAGAAGGGACTTGCCTCTCTACTTCTATTTCAACTTGCTGCTGTTTGTCAAGCGAATCTCTCATTTGCTTCAGTAGGTTTGGGAAAGACTGTAAAATGTTGCCCCGTGACTAGAAAATGAGATTCTTCCTTTGCCAGGGAATGCAAAAAGAAGTCCCGTTTACGTAAAAGTTTGGTGGTGTGTACGAATATATCACTTAAATACAGTGTGTTAAATGTGCAGCCAAAATCAAAGGAAAAAGCATTGCTGCATTTTACAGTGCTCTCCCTACCAAGAGATTTATTTCCATCAGCTGAAGTTTGCATCAGCCTGTTTATTTTTGTTACTTCTGTTTGGAGATGTGCAGAAATGAGTAGAAACATTCAGGAGTATCCGTAATTTACTGTGTTTTTTCTTATCTCAGATAATCCCTTCTTCAATATTCTGCTGGGTGGAGACTCCAGCGTAGGACAGGGTAGTGGGGAGCTCGCTGTTCTGGGTGAGCTCGCTGTCCGTGCTGGCTCCAAGGATGCTGCAGCCCAGCAGCTGGGACAGCAGTGGGACCGTGCTGTGCTCCACGCTGGGGGCACAGCTGGGGGCACAGCTGGGGGCACAGCTGGCTGCCAGGGCCAGCAGCACTGGGCAGCCTCTCCACATTCTCCCAGGAGATCAGCACTTCAGGCTCCCGGGTTGCTGGGAAGCACAGCCATTGAAATTGGGATCACTCACAAATTTTTTTAAGAGTGTGTTTGGAGTTGGGAACAAAACTCTGAAACACCGTTTGTTTTACAGAAACATGGCTATGGTAAATAAAAAAGCACAATAATAATTATTTCCTAAGAAGACATTAAAGCCTTGGATTCTCTCTTGTGTACTAAAAATTTATTTTTTTGAAAACAGATATAAATAAAAAAATCCACTGTGAATTTACAGAATTTAAGTGCTGGCAGTATTGTGTTACGATATGTAGCAAACAAGCCAGATTTCTTAATTTACAGATTACCTGAAGTATTAGTATTTTTGAATGACTGTGAAGACTTTAAAATGCTGTTTTAATTCCTCAGATGTAAGATCTGAAAACCTGATGTCTATTTTTTGTTTGTTTTTCCCTATAGGATTTTGCACAGAGCTCAGGCCAAATGGAAAATCAGTTATCTCAGCAGAGGGGTACGTTCCCTGCAGTATAACAGAGTAACAGTTTGGTAACAAAATGTGTAGATACTGTGATTTAAATTTTTTGAATCAGCATCGCTGAAAAGAAATACAGTAAATTGCAGCATGATTTTACAATTTGGGGGTGGGCTCCCTGGCTTACATCCTCACCTACACATACGTGTCTTCCAGTCTGCTGCTTGTCTATCAGACTGTTGTTAATCTTTATTCAATGCCATGTGGTGTCATGTCTTAAAATGTGATACTGTACCTGCACATATTTAATTAGCTGACACAAAGGCTGCCTTCAAAAGTTTTAGGTTGCAGAAGCTCTGCAGCCATGCCAATACATCCAGGGAGCCAAAAATCTCGAAAATACTGTCCTGTAATTGTCCTTTAAAGTTTGTCAGTTTGCAGAAGAGTCATGATTTTTTCCCCCTCGGTTATAATATTATAAATATTATAAATATTGTAAATATTATTTTAAATGCAGCCGACCTTTCTAGGCTAAACATTTGAAAGATTCTCAGCTGAGATAGTTGTTACTTGCTAAACACAGCTGAAATTCAAGTGTTCATGGGCATCTGGTCTTGAGTAGCCGTGTTGTGCATAGAACGCGATGCTCAGGCAGTCATTTCTCCCTTAAAACAAGTAGAAATCCACCACCATTTCCTCAGCATTTGCCAGGAGATGAGCAGTTCTAGGTCTAAAGCATAAAGTTTTTGTTTAAAAATAAATTATAAAATTAAGGTAACTTTATGGGGATTTTTACTGGCAACATCAGACATCTCAGTCTGAAGCAGCCTCGTGCAGTGTCTGTAGCACCAACTTTCCAGGATTGTGTTTGCATGAGAATCTGCTTGAGAAACATCTAAAATCCAAGTGGAAAACTTGTTTTTTATTTTCACTATTCAAACTGGAGGAACTTTTAAACAAAGATGTGGTGACATGTGAGTGTGATTTCTAAACATTCCCCAGTTGCAAAAAAGTTGACTTAATAATAGTGTAGGCAGGATTATTTTTATCTCTTATATCACTTGAATCTGAAGGATGGTGTCCCCAAAAACAAATAGGAATAATAACACTGACGGGAATAAAAATCTGAAAGCACAGACTTCATAGTTAGGTGCTGTGTGGAGGGTCAGTCCCTCAAACCTGTGCAGAGTGAAGTCCTGTCCACGTCACTGCACACTCTCGAGAGTGAAAGCTGCCGTTTGTGCTTATGCTCTGAGCTCTGGGGCGTCGGGAGCACAACTCTTCTGCAGCCCTTTGTGGTAAAAAAAAATAAACTGCTGAGCAGAAAATGCTGCTGAAGCTGCCCAGAGTGGAACGAGGCTGAGCTGGTCCCTGGTGGGTCCAAGAACATTAAGTGTGCAGAGATGTATAGCGTTCCTCTGCATGGGGCAGAGAGCCTGATCAGCTTACAAATGGAAGCCTTTGCTCATCAGAGCCTCTGCCCCCATTCTTAAAGCCAAGCATAGATGTCCTAAGCTCCACAGAAGTGTCACCCCATGGGCTGAGAAGATTTGGGTGAGGAGAGGGGAGTAAATTAAAGTATCTCAAATTGGCTGCACATTCATTATTCTTGTTTTATTGCCATCTTATCTTAAGAGGGAATAACTTGGTATTTTTATGTTCTGTCTTCAACAGAAAAATTTTTCAGTTCTCAAGATTATCTTGAGCTCTCCAACAGATTCCCCCGGCAGTCCTGGGAAGAAGCTCGACAGTTCTTCTTGAAAAAATAAGAGTTGTATTTAGTTTTTAAATCCCTAACATCATCACACTGACCAGTTCCTGCTGACTACCTTCTTTAAAACGCTGTTCCTAAACATTTTTGATACTCTAAATACTTACGCTGTAGATATATAATTTGCACTATTTGTATAAGTACTGTAGATACTTCCAAGTTCTGTTTTGTAATTTTGATAATTTGAGTTTATTTCGTTCTTGTATCCAATGTCATGATTTTGGTGTTTTCTGCCCTGTGGTGGGACTTGCACTGCAGAACTGCTGAAATAAGATTGCAAATAGAGAAAATATGTTCTATATATCTTGTAATAAAATAACTTATTCTGTCTTGTGTGATTTCTGTGTTAAAATCATCAGTATGTTTGAATTACCATAAGGAACACGATTCAGAAAGAGAGGAAAAAACCACTCGTAAGATGTATTTCTCGTTAATCAAGAGTCAATCAGAATCAAAGTAATTCGTCAGATCTGGCCCTGGGGCAAGTTTGCTTATAATTTTTGGGGTGATTGAGGATACATCACCTAAGAGGGAATTTTTAGACCTCATGCATTTTTAACGTGGCGGTTGTGCTGGGGCCGTGCTGGCCGCAGCCCCCGGGTGTTCGCTGCGCGGTGCGGGCTCCGCGCGCCCCGCCCGCCCCGGGGCCGTTTCCCGCGCGCGGCGGCGCTGAGGGGGCGCGCGACGCCCCGGCCCTGCGCTGCGGCGGGGCCGCCGCTGATCCCGGCCCGCGGGTACCGGCACCACGACCCGGGCAGCGACCGGGACCCCGACCGGTGCCGGAGCAGGGACCGGCACCAGGACCGCGATCGGTGCCGGAACAGTCCATTCTTGGCGGCCCCGGATCACGGCCCCCGCGCCTCCCGTAGCTGCCCGGCCCGGCCCGGCGCGGGCCTGAGGTGGCGACGGTCCTGAGGCGAGGCCGCGCGCCTCGCCCCAGTCCAGCCCCGGGAGAACGCGCGGAACTTCAGCCCGACCCGGAAGGGAGCCAGGTAACCGCGGGAGCCCGGCGGTGGGACTGGGAGGGCAGCAAGATCCGCATCCCCACCTGTCCCCGGGCGGGAGATTGCCCGTCCCGGCGGTGCCGCTTCGTGCGCCCCGACGGCAGCTCGCCCTGGGAGCCCGGTCCCTGCACACCCGCTCCGCAGTCTGTCAGGGTGGTGGAGCCACCCCGGCGCCGCGCTGCCCATCCCCTGCAGCCCGGAGGGCTCCGGCAGGTCCCGGCTCTCCCCCCGCTCCCTGGGTGCCCGGGGATGGGGACGGGGGCGCGGCTTGCCGTGGCTTGAGCGGTCCTGCGGGGAGCTGGTCCTGAGCAGTCCCGCGCGGGTAAGGGGGAGGGCACGGGAGCTGGAGCGGCCCCGCCGCGCTCCCATATGATGCCAGAGGCAGATAAGGAGTCGCCGCCTGGGTCTGGACGGGGGGATGGATAGGCGGGAGAGTAGGGCTCGCCTCGGCGCCCCGGGGGAGCCCCCGCCGCCCAGCCCCGCCACCCCCAGAGAGCAGGCGAGACGGCCCCGCACCGCGGCAGGTGCGGGCACGGCCGGGCGAGCCTGGGGGCTACTCCGAAAGGGAAACCTGCGCTCCTCTTCCCCGGCTATAAATAAGCGCCCCCGGTTCTGAAAGCCGATTAGTGCGGTGCGGTGAGGCCGTGCGGGAGAAGCCGGGGCTCTGCCCGTCCCGACCCGCTCTGTTCCGCTCCCGATCCGCATGGCCGCGCCCCTCCGCGCCTGGGGTGCCCCTTCGCCGCCCTTCCGCGACTTTTTTTAGTTCGTTTTTGGGTTTTTTTTTTTTTTTTTTTTTTTTTTTTTTTGTTTAAATCCATTTTTTTTATTAAGTCCAAAATATTTAATCCCACTATTCAACCGCTGACCGACAATAAATAACAATAACTTACTTTTGATCATTAAAGGCGCAAACAATCCGTCCTTCGTCCATTGATAACTTAACATTATTAGTATTGGTTTTTCCGTTTAAAAGTCTCGTTTCCGTGTCCCGTTTTTCCAGCGGTCGTGCGGGGCCGGGGACCGCGGCCCGGGAGAGGCATCGGTGTGAGATGAGGCTGGCCGGCGCGGCTCCGCGGAGGAAGGTCCAGGCCGGCTCCGCGGCCGCACGCCGGAGGAGTCTCTCCCCCATTTTGTAGATTATTTTTTAAATTATTATTTAATTTTCCCTTTCAAAAAGGGAAGAAAAACCGTCCCCAGCGCAAGCGGCGGGCGAGGCAGCCTGTCACCGTGCCGGGCTTCGGCGGGGAAATCCGCGTTTCTTTGGGGAAAAGAAACATCGAAATCCGCATGGAAAAAAAAAACAAAACCACGAAATAACCAGGGCAGGGGCTCTCTCTCCGGTCTGGTGAAGGCAGCGAGGATCCCGGTGCTTTTTTGGCCGTCAGTAACATATTTTTGTTTGTTTTTAAATAAGAATAATTAAAAAACAAAGGCGTTTGTCCGACGCTCTGGGAGCGGCCCGGGGCCGGGTGTCTCATGCAGGGAGCGCAGGCATGCGGAGGTCCCGCGGCGGGGCGGACGGGCCGCTTCACGTCTCGGCCGGGCTGGGTACCATGCTGTTGGGGGTGTCGGGGAGCTGGGAGGACAGCGAGGTCACGTCGCTGCCGGAGGACGTGCCCAAGGAGCCGGACTCGGAGAAGGAGACCTGGGGGAGTAGCGGCGGTGAGGGCCCGGCGCGGTCGCCCCCTGCCCCTTCCCCCTTCGCAGCGCCCGGGCCCGGCGGGCCGGGGTCCGCCCGTCCCCTGAGGCCCGACGGACGGCCAGGCGCGGCTCACCAGCTGCTGGAAGGCGGCGGGCTGCTCCAGGTCGTTCTGCAGGGCGAAATCGCTGAGCGCCTTCCAGGGCGGTTGATAGGTCTGGACCTCCACGGCGCTGCCCTGCACGGCGCTCTCGTGGCGGATGGGGCTGCCGGCCACCAGCGGCGTCCCGGTGAGGCCCTGCAGGCTCTGCGGGCACCCGGGGATTCAGCGCGACTGCCGCCCGAGCCCCCCACCCACCTCTCCCTCCCCGGCGGGGAGGGCGGGCGCTCACCGTCTTGTCGCTGTGCTGCTGCTGCTGGAGCTGCTTCATGAGGATGGACTTTTTCTTGTCCTTGCAGCGCTTATTCTGGAACCAGACGCGGATGACGCGGGGACTGAGCCCCGTCATTTCCACAAGCTGCTCCTTCATCAAGGCATCGGGGCGCGGGTTGGCGGCGTAACAGGTCCGCAGCGTGTGCAGCTGCTTCTCGTTCAGCACCGTCCGCACGCGGGTGGTCTTCTCTGTCGCCTTGTGCGCCGGCGGCCGCGGGGCGGGCGGCCGCCCGGGCACCGGCTCTGCGACGGGCGGGGAGGGCGCGCACCGTCAGCGCCGCCGCCCGCCCGCCCGCCGCAGCCCCCCTCCCGACACCCTCCCCGCCCCGCCGCCCGCCCCGAAGGGGAGCCGGTACCTGCGAGATGCGCGGCGGCGGCCGGCGGCAGCGCGGGGCTGCGCGGTCCGCGGGCGGCGGTGCCGTCGGGGGGCGGCCCGTGGTCGGCGCGGCAGAGCAGATCGCGCTCCCGCAGGCAGAACTGGTCGCCGGGCAGGAGCTGGCGGCCGCAGGCGGCGCAGCGGAAGCACTCCAGGTGGTAGACGTGGTCGCGGGCGCGCATCACCAGGTCGCTGCTGCTGAACGCCGCCCGGCACTGCGCGCACTTGATGCCGAAGAGCCTGCGGAGACGCGACGCACCGTCAGCGCCCGCGGCCGCGCCGTCGGGGCGGCTCCGGGAGGTGCCGCGGGGGCGGGCAGCGGCCGAGAGTCGGGTTTTCGTTGGGGGAAATTCGGGGGCCTTAAGGGGCTTTTGTACTTTTTCGGGTCTGGGTTATTTTTTTTCTAACGAGCGTTGGCGCATTCGGGGTCACCTGCTGTAATCCCGTTTGCAGTAGGCCTTGCCGTCGCGCAGGAAGCACGTGCAGGTCTCGTCCAGGGGCTGCCCGCACTCGGCGCACTTGAGGCAGGCGACGTGCCACTCCAGGTCCGGCGACACCCGCAGCAGAAAGGGGTCCTGGATGCGGCCCCCGCAGCCCGCGCACAGGGCCAGCCCCGGCCGCCCTGCCGGGAGCGAGCGGGGTACGGTCAGAGGCAGCCGTGTGCCAGAGCAGGGGCCAGCAATTAGAGAAAGGCACTTTTTCTTTTTTACACTTCATCCTTTTTTCTTACTCTGATTTGATTTGGTTTTTTCCCAAAAGAGGAAGAAAGAGAAATTAAGACAGACACACGGACAGAAAGAGTGGAAATACGAAAGGAGACGAATACGGCCAGAGGAAAAAAGAAGAAGAAGAAGAAAAGAAAGACAGACAGAGACAGACAGACAGACAGAAAGAAAGAAGGAAGGAAAGAAAGAAAAAAGACAGAAACTTAAGGCAAATAAATGCAGACAGACAGAGATGTAAAATTAGAATTTCGGAAAATGAAAATAAAAGCAGAAACACAAAAACAATAAAACAGCGGCTGAGGAAAACTTGAAAGAAATAAGGAAATAAACGAAGAAAGAAGGAAGGAACGAAAGAAGGAAAAAGAAATTAAAACAGAATGATGGAAAGAAATACAAAAGCATCTAAAACCCAGAGACAGTTAATATGGAAACATGGACAAATGAAAACAGTAAGAGACATGGAATCAAAGAGACAGAAAGAGAAATAAAACTAAACAAGAACAGAAAGAAAATTAAATCTAAAAAAAAAAAAAGACGGAAAGATAAAAAAAAAAAAGACAAACTGAGAGATAAAGAAAGAAAAACAGTTGCACGGGCAAAGAAAGAAAGAAAGGAAAAGCAGAGGGAAGCAGAGAAAGAAATGGAAACAACCGAAAGAAATGAGCTCAGCGGCGCGGACAGCAGAAAGGACAGGCACTCGGTAAGGAACGGGGCCAGCGGAGCCGGGAAGCGCTGGGCACGAACGGGAATAGCGGCACCGGAGTTGCCACGGGCCGAGCCCGCAGCCGCCCGCGCCCGCCGTGTGGCCGCAGCCCTTCCCGGCGCTGTCAGCGCGCCCGCGGTCCGCCAGTCCACCCGACGGCAGAGGCGGCGCGGAGCTCGACCCGCAGGGTCCCGCGCACGCCCGCCCGCCCTGACCCCGCGTTTCGCTGCGCTGCGCGCACTTACTCTTGGAGGGCTCCCCCATGGCGCCCGGGAGCGGCCGCGGGAGGAGGATGTCCACCATGCGGGCGGCCCCCTGCGCACCGGCAGCGATGCGGGATGCGGAGCCGCCGCTCCACCACTACCCGCGCGGCGCGGGGCGGGGGCCGCGCCCGCCCCCCCGGGCCCGCCCCGCCGGGCCGCGCCGTGATGTCAGCGCGCAGCGGCGCTGACCTCACCGCGCGGCCCCCGGAGGCGATTGGCGGCCGCGGGGAGAGCCCGCGGATTGGCGGTGCCGAACAATGGGCGCGCGGCGGGCGCGGAGCGGGGCGCACGCCCCGCGGGACCCGCGCCGGAGCCGCACGACGCCGACACTGACGGGGCGCCCGGCCCCGTTCCCAGCGGAAGAAGCTCCTCCGCGCCCTGCGTCCCGGGCGGCCGCGGGACCCTCCGCCCCGCCCGCCGCGGTGCGCCTCGACCCTGTGCGCGCAGGGAACGGCGGCATCGGCAGCCCGAGGAGAAGGAGATTCATTGTAGCTCTTTTTCCTCCTGTTATCCTTGTTATTCTTCTTGACTTTTAGTTCGCCTGTAATTTTCTCCTTTTATTTCCCTCTTCCTTCTTTTTCTCGTCTCTTTTGCATTTTATTTCGTTGTTCTTTTCCCAGCGTTTCGGCGTGCCGCTGGCAGGTGCCCGCGGGCGGGAGCGGCGGGACAGTCCCGGCGCTGCGCGGAAGCGCATCTCCGCTGCAGGCGGGAAGAGGCTGTCCGGCGGATGGCGGCTTGACGCTGCTCACCCGCGGAGCAGTTAGCTGCTGAGGTCCGTGTGCCGGGAGAGCCGCCCCGACAGACCCGAACAGAACCGACCGCGTCGTCGGGGCGGCCGTCCCGGGCAGCAGCCCCGTGACGAGTTGAAATTAGCGGAGAAAAAATAGTAGTTTACCGCATTTTCATGCACATGATTCCGTGCTGTTCCCGCAGTTGAACCTCTCCTGTTGCTTTTTTATGCCTTCCTTTTTTTTCTTCCCTCTTTCTCCCATGTTTTCATGGGCTTCCCGTGCATTAGCAGAAACATAGGGAAAGCACTTCAGTGGCCTTTGACTTGGTGTTAAATTCCCAAAGACTTTGCGGCACAGCAGCGCGAATGCCTCATAAGGTCCAGGAAAGCTTACACACGCCGGAATTGAGATTGCCGCTGTCTTGGGGCTTTTGTCCTGTCCTTCTCCACACTTTTAATTTTATGCATGGAATTTGACAGGTATTTGCCAACCTCTATGGCTTAGGAAGGACATGGTGACTTTAGATGTTGGCTCAGGAAGGGCAGACTGCGCTCATTCTTCTCAGAGAAGCGAGGCGGGATGGGTTTTCCAGCTGAAGCACTTGTCTTTTTTGCGAGTCAGGCACCCTGCAAGTATGCAACCCCAGAAGCTGAGGAGGGGGAGAGAACCCTTTGGATAAAGTGCTTCACTATTTGACCGGCTCTACCAGCCTGACCACAGCCCCTGCTACCCCTTTGAGGACGCCAAATGTTGAAAGCAAGCTTTTAAATTTGTACAATAGCTGCGGGGGAAGGGAGGATGGATGGCATATGAAGAGCACACTTCAGCAGGGACGTATGTCACCAAGGGATTTTGGTATCCCTGCCTGCGCGAAGGTGCAGAGGCGTGGTGCAGCAGTGACATCCTCAGGGCAGGGTGAGCCCATGTGTTCCTTGCCTGTGTGGCGCCTGCTGGGGGTTGTGCTCTGACTGCTGGCTGCCGCTAGCGTGGCTCGCTTGCCAGTGGCAGAGCCAGGTGCGGGGGAGAGGTATGGAGGCGATTGGAAAAGTTTGGTTGATTCTTCAAACTGGGGTGACCCCGAGGGATGGGTGATGGGAACCTCTACAGCACTGTGGGGCAGCACAGTTCCACGCCCGGGCACCTGGCAGAAAAGAGGGTACAGAAGGGTGACTTCAGCCTGAGCCAGAATTCAGTGTCCTGGGTGAGTCAGTATCTGCATGTGTTAACAATAAAATGCAAAAATGTCAGAGTGATAGGAGAATGAGGCATGTCTAAGAATACAGCAGCTTGGCAGGGATGCTCTGTGTTGCATCACCCTTTTCCCACTTGAGGGCAGGATCCTTTCTGCTCTCCCAAACCTCCCACCAGTTTAGGAATTAGTAAAGTTACAGCTGAGCCAACCAAACTTTTCCAAACCTATGCAAAGCTGTGCTGCAGTCACACCTGTATTCGAGCAGAGCAATGTGCTGGCACCAGGCAGGTATTGTTGGGCTGGACTAGCTTCACAACCAGGCAGGTAGGAACAGGGTAGGCAGTGCTGCACAGGCAGTTTAGTAGAATAGCCCAAAAAATTACTTACCAGGGAAATGTTGCCCTGAACCTCCTCTATGTGATGTACAAAAAGCTTTAAAATGACTACAGGTAATGCCATTAGGCATTGAACCGGTTCAATACCACGTGTTTTATGAACAGGTTACTTGTTGGCTCATCTGAGGGAGGGTAAGGGATAGCACATCATAAAATCATGGAATAATTCAGTCCAGGAGGCACCTCTGGAAAACTGTGTTCAGGTAACTTGGAACTGCAGGAAGCATTTTCTAGTCAGAGCCAAATGCAGTCTCTCCTGCCACACTGATTATTCCTTGCTCTCCTCCTCCCAGTGTCCGGAGATTCCATTCTCCTTTGCGGCAGTTCCGGATTGGGTTTGGTGCGAGAGCTGGCAGGGGCTGCCTGGCCATGGGGTGAGGCTGGCTAATGGTACTTCCCACTCTCCACAGAGCAACTCTGGGGTTTGCTCCCAAATAGAAATACAAGTTCCCTCTAGAAGGGGGAAATGGTAACTATTTTTTTGTTTGTTTGTTTTTTTGTTTGCAGCAGAGTGCAAAGGCAGTAAATGCCGATTCTTTCAGAGCCAACCATGGATTAAGTCCATTATAAAATTAAAACAGATGGAACACAATTTCACTTACATTACAAAAAAGGACAGGAACCATCTGCAATAAGATTTAGCATTGCAAAGCTATTGTTATCATGTTACCATTAAAACCTTTGATGAAGAGTTTTCTTTCTTTCACAAACTTGTTCACATGAAACAAATGTTTTATATATCCATCTTCCTAAGAAAGTCATATTTTATTAAAAAGATGATGTCTCTCCAAAAACCTCTTGGTCCTAGCAGAAAATGGCAAAACAAAGAAATGTTGTAAAACTCCAACACTGAGACACTGGGAGCTTCAATGGGGCAGATGTAGCAAAATTAGAATTCCCTATCCATTTTTCCTTTAAAAAACATTTCCTTGTGTTTGGGCACAATGTCTGATACTGAAAATAGATAATTAATGAGATAATGGGATACTGCATGTCACCTCCTGTCCAATGGGATTATCTGATGGCTAATTATGGACAGATTGTGATTAATGTGATTATGGATTGGATATTAATCTGATTCTGGATTGATCTAGTTATGTTTTAGTCTGCTCCAAATGGTTAATTGGATCTGAGATAATAGAAATGCAGCTTGCACCAGATTTTGCCACATCAGTTGATGAAGTATCTTTTGATCTGGGTGGGTTGCGAACAATAAATTATTTACAGCTGTTGAGAAAATGACTCTTCCTTAGAATGTAGTCATTCATTTTATTTTCGAGAGTCTTTGAAAACAAAATCAATATCCTTTCTAAAAGGAGATGTTGACAAAAGAAAGGCACGTACATAACTCACAAACAAATGTGACGAAATTAAACAGTGGTTAACCCGGTGGCCTAATGTCTGGTGATGCATTTGAATTGCTATGTGGAGCTTTGGGCTCAATTCTTCTGAGACCAGCAGGGGTTGGGAGCATTGCAGGGGAACAGGGCCCAGCGCTGGGGAAAGTGGTGTTGCACAAGAGCTACTGCCAGCCCTGCTAGTGATTAAGAATCAGCCATGGTAACATGGCAAAGGGAGCTCTTGCCATTTTTTCCCTCTGGATAAGAAGGATTCAGAAAGTTCATGAGTGCAGAAAAGACTTATTGGCCCATGTCCTGTGGTCTCCTTCACACCAGACCATGCAATTGGACACAGAATTATTATTTTTTCCCTCACAGTGAGCCTGTTAATTTATGGTTGATCTCAGTCATCTCTCCCAGAGATGCATCTGGTCTTGGTGTTGCCTGCCAGTGCAGGAGAGGCTGCCTTGCTCTTGCATCCTGCTTGTTAACTACTTTCACTGGAATGGAAAGTGTACAGTTTAGGTTCGACCCCCAGGCACTGGATCTCGTTACGCCATTATCTGCAGGATTAAAGGCAATGGCTAAATTGCAAACTTTGTAGACTTCATCTTAGACTTTGTGACAGGGCAAGCAGGAGGTACATTAGCCTTTGTCACCAGCTGCTGTAAGTGGCAGGTAACTCCACCAGAAGGTTCTCCTTCCTAATTGGCTCTGCAATAAAAATATCATGAATCAAGCCGGTACCAAAACACTGAAAACAAGGCCTACTGCAGCTGCTGTGCTTACACAAAATGCTATTGACTCACCTGAAACAGAAAGAAAAAAGGAAAAAGCAACTTCCCGTGAAAAGTGCTTAGAGGCATGGAAAGAGCTGTTCCCCTGGAGTGACTGTCCCTGCTGCTCGGGCTGGTGTGAGTGGGAACACAGTGGCATCTGGATTCCTTTCCAGCAGTTTAATGGGCAAAAAAAGCTCAGCTACCCCTTTAAAAAATAATGCTGGTACAACCTGTCAGAGAATTTTACATGCATCTGCCATTAACGACAAGGCGAGCTGTGTGCAGAAGGAGGTTGGGGAGGTTGCAAAACCCCATCCAGGTGTCTGCACTGGGAGGGCAGCAGAGCTCTTCTCACCAGCATTGTTTCCCTTGTCCTCCACAAGCCACCATCACTCCTGGGCAGGACACGTTGCCTTCCAAGGTAACCTGAACCTTTGCTTTCAGGAGGTTATGAGGGTCCCGTTCTCCTGTGAGCTTGATAGAAAGGGTTTCTTGAACTCCTCAGGTGATCTTGTTCTTTTAGAAATATGCAGCAATATTAGGAATATGCCGTGATGTTACTCCCAGGCTCCCTTGTTACTTGACTGCCACATGGAAATTATTAGCAAGAGAGAGTAGGTTATAAAAAAGAGAAGAAAGCTACCTGTGGTGGTTTTGCAGACTCAGTGTTAGAAGGGTCGTCCCTGCTGTGGGGTGGCTTTCGGGGAGCTCTTTCTTTTGTCCCCCACTTTATAAGGAGGGCTTGTGGCATTGTCCCCTTCCAAAGACTCCTGTAAGACCTCATGAAAGACCAGCTGCTGCTCTGAGCCATGCAGGTGAGTGGCTGTAAGGTGATGTGAGCAGAGCACTAAGCACACCTGTGATGGTCTATTATAAAGGACCTCCAATGTCAGACATGTGGAGATGAGTCTTTGTGCCAGTGATGATGAGGGGCAGAGAGCAGGACTCTGGGGTCACGCGTCCCTCTTTGTGTACAGCTCATGACCGCGGGCAAGGGGTGAGCGCAGGAGGGGACTGGCAACGTCCTGGGGTGGATGAACCACTCAGAGTCTTACAGCACTTGGGCACAAATTTTTTCGGCAGCAGAAAAACCTCTCCTCCTGCTGCTTCCAAGGTGGGTTTTAGTCCCATCCGGTGCTGGGCTGTGGGTCCTCTCCATCGGTTTGGGGTCCTGCTGAGCTGTCAGCAGGTTGCAGTTGCTTTAACGTTATTGGATTTTGACAGATTAGGAGGCGAATCCTTTCGTGTGTTGGGGAAGCTTCCCAAATGAAGTGCTTTTAATTTATCTGAGTCAGCTATCCCCGGGGTGATTGCAGGAGGAGTAAGCTGAGGATGACCTGTGACAGAGGGGCCATCATAGCAGTAACAAAAAAAATTCCTGCTCTTCACTAAACCCCTTAGTCATGAGGCTGTATTAGCTGGATTCCATATGTTTTAATTAGGAATTATGTATTTTAAGAAAACCAAAATCCGATTCTAGGGAAGACATCATTACATCATTACGTATTTGTAATGGTTTTTGTTTCACTTGGCTTCTCTAGAGATACCAATACAGGTACCTGTCCTTGTTTGCAACCATATTTTTAAAAGTTTGAATGATCTATGTTATTATTTTTTTCTTTTCCTCAATCCCAATAGTGTGAAAAAATGTAATTCTCTTTCCAATGCAGAAATTGGGTCAGCAAATCCTAATGAAATAATCCTGGATAACAATGCACCATACAAGGATCTGCTTCCACTAATTAATGACTAATTTTTCTTTCAAAATACAAAGTAGTAACTTCTGCCCGCAGTGGACAATGATTCTACCTTCAGTGGCATCTGTTTGTTGCATATTTTCCATTTTTATTATTGTCGTGGGAAGGTGAAATAGAAAAAAGCTTTTTGCCATGGTTCAGCTTGTATGGATCATGCTGATATAATCCCTACCTGATTACAGTTATAAGCTCCTAAAACACTGGCCATAAGTGATAAAGACTTCCTTTGTGCTTCAGGCTGTAATCCGCATCAAGCCAGTTTCAATAAGGATTTGTGCATCTGAAGTGTTGCTGAGGATTTGGATCAAAATTATAAACAGAAAATATAATAAAAAGCCTGTCATGTCTCAGAATTGGTGATGTTACACCTGTAAATCTGACCTAAAGAGCGGCGATGTCACTCTGCTTATGAAAATATGATGTGTCTGCTATGAAGCCAGACACACAGCGAAAGGATCAATTTATTCTTGGCTATGATGCAATTTGTACTTTTGATAGTAGCTCACCTTTGTTTTAATGTGAGGTAGTAAAGCCCCAGCTTGAACGAGAACACTTTGTTTATTCCTGTGGTTTGGGGTTTTTAGGTGTACGTTTGTTGTAAAGATTTCACCCGCATGAGATGTGCATATTGGAAGCTTAGTTTTGGAGCCTAAAATAGGATTATGAAATTAAATGCCACGCTTTTAATGAGTAAAACACCCCAATTAAAAAGACATAATGGACAAATTAAGGATGCCTAGGATGTACTTATTTTGCCTTTGCTGTTGCTTTTATTGGATTACCTAGAGTGCAGGTAGGGATTTCTATACTGCATAAAACTCCGCATCTCTGAAGAGTTACACTGCACCTTAACCATCATTCAAACTGGTGATAAAGAGCCACATCAAATATCAATCCTCTTTTTAAATTCCTCTCAGGGTACTGTGGCTTCTGCAAAACCATTTCCCCCCTCATCTTCATAAAAATAATTGGGGTTTTTTCACTTGGTCATTTGCACAGGTAATGCATAGGCAGCTCCAAACTCATTTTATTTTCTTCCTTTTTGGTGACGGACAGGCAGAGCCAGATCAGGCAGAAGTCAGAGCAGCCCTGGAGCTACTTTAATCTGTATAATGAGGCACAGGCCCTGAAGGAGGTTTGCCACCTCCTTTAGCTCTTCCCCTCGCAGCCCTCCTTTGGGGCTTTAGGAGTTAAGGTAGTGCTCTGGGGCCAGAAATCTGTAATATGCAGGACAGCTGCTTTTCTTCTATTCCAGAGACATTTGAGATTTGAGACGAAGTAAATTGTCCATTTAGATGTCTGAGTTGCTGGACCTGGTTAGCTTTTGCTATAAAGCAGCACTTTTTGGCATCTGATGTGAAAATCATGTGGCAGAATAAATTTAAGAGGTGATCCTGTGCCAAGACTGTGGCAAAGTCGAAGAGCCTTTTTGATCAATCTGCCTTTTGCTTTCTTATGGAGAGACTTAGCAATGCAGAACGAATCACTGACATGCTGAAGATCACTGCTGATTTTTGGAGAAAGAATCCCATGGCCATAATTGCTGGGCGGGGAATGTTTGGGGGCTTTTTTACACTCTAAACCACTTCAGGATGAGAAAGAAGAAACTGCATTTGTGTCTCACTATCTTGTGATTTCTGGGATGGGAATTCCATTCTGGAGCATCCCAAATCCATGTGTGCTTGGGGCTCCTGGGCTGGCAGGACCAGTTGCTCCAATGTGGCAGCTCCTGCCAGCTTCTCCAGGACATCAGGTATTCAAAGAACCATAGCACACACTTTAGCAGTGAATTTGTCCCGAACCATTTTGCTTCACTGATTTTTAAATCCCTCTCCTTGCCAGCCAGAAAAAAAATCCGGAGGTACGGAAAAACAGCAAGTCTCAAGTCTGGTTCCTGAGGCATCCTGGTTCTGTCTAAGGAGCAGGTACAAGATGTCTTGCCTTGGTTCTGAGAAATCGTCATTATAACAAAATAGATGTATAAATTATTCAGAGCTTATGAGCTATTGCCTAATGTTGCTTGGGGCCAAGCACAGGGGTGTGGGTGAGGCAGCCAGAAATCTGTCATGGTGAGAGGATACCGTCCAGGGCTGGTGGTACCTGGCTGGTCTTTGAAGTTTAGGTGTGGTTTGGACAACTGGTAGGGCACGACATTTGGGAACCATCGTGGCATCTGGGCTTCCCAGTGTGCCACGCACTCCGTCTCCGCATTATCTCTTCTGCTTTTGCTGCGCCTCGTGGTGTTGGGAGCGTGGCCCGGGGGAATCTGGCAGCTCAAGGGCAGCCACAGGCGGGGACCATAGTCTCCCAGGCTGCTGTTGGCTCCACAGCCGTAAATTAAGACTTTTCTCTTTCTCTTTGCAAGGCACATTTCATTGGCTCAGGATAGGATCTGGCAAGGAGCACTGGCATTTGAAGGCATAACTGCGCTTTCTGTTGTTTTCTTCTCTTTAAAGGCTTTAACCCTTTGTGCAAGCGGTGCAGGGGAACCGCGCAAAGGCGGCCGGAGGAGGCTGGCGCTGGTGCCAGGTCAGTTTGGGCTGGAAGTGGTCCCCCTCCCCTGAGGTGCTCCGCGGGAGCTGGACGGGCCCCCTACGGCAGCGGCAACTTCGCTCTCGCCCACCGGTACGGCCCGGACCGTGCGGGGCGGACGGATAGAGCCAGCTAGGAAAGGCCACACAGCCGGCCGTGCGGGGGGACAGCTGGCGGTGCTGGGGGACACAGCCACTGGTGCGGGGGAACGCAGCCGGCGGTGCTGGTGTCAGCGGGCAGCTCGGAGACAGAGCCAGGCGGAGCGGGGAAACACAGCCAGGCGGAGCGGGAAGGACAGCCGGGCGGAGCGGGAAGGACAGCCGGCCGTGCAGGGTTCGGCGGGGGGTGCAGAGTCCGCGGGCCGTGAGCGCGGCAGCTCCGCGCTCTCCCCTCCTCTCCGCCCGCAGCGCCGCTGCCGCGCATTGGCCCGGCGCTCGGTCCAATGGGGCGGCGGGGCGGGGCGGGGCCGGCCGCGCTCTCGCGAGAGCGGCGCGGTGCGGGCCGGCGGAACCATGTTGCGGGCGGCGGCGGCGCAGCGGCTGCGGCGGGCGGTGAGTGCGGGGCGGGCGGGGCGAGCCCCCAGGCAGCGCCCTCGGGCAGCGCGGTGCGCACCGACCGGGGCTTCCCGCCGCGCGAGCCCTGCCCAGTGGGGCGAAGGGGGCCCTGGGTGCGGGGCGCGGGGCCGAGCTCCTCCCGCCCGGCAGCGGTGGTCGAGGGGGTCTCTGAGAGGCGAGCGCCCCGCGCCGCCGGGGTCGAACTTCTCCCCTGGACTCCTCTCCTACTCTGTTAAAAATAAAGTTTCCGAGTGGACACGGTGTTCCAGAAACCCTTTTTAGCGGTCACGACAGGCAGGAGTTGCGGACTGTTGTCCCGCGTGGAAAACGAACCTAGGCATCAGGGAAGTCTTGAACTTCTACGACTGCTCGCTCGCATCCACCTTTGAGCAGGACAAGCTGAGCAACAGGTGGAGAAGACTTCTAAAGTTTGTTACTGTAAACTCTTAAGAACACTAGAAAAATATTTCTAGGCTCAAGGAGAGACTTTCTGGGGTATTGCAGGTTAATCCAGCGTTTCTCAGTCACACCTGTGCAGAAATGTGATTGCCTTAATTATCACAACCTATGGATGAAGCTAATGCAAAACACCTGTTGCTTCTCCAGTTTGACCTTCATATTGCTCAGCTGGGAGGAGTGCTGGGCTTTTGGAGGCCATTTACTGCTTGGTGTGTCATTGTGGCTGTGTTACCAAGGTCTAGGTGAACTCAAGGTTAATTGGAGTAGATGATTGATGAGATGTCCCCGAATAGCTGCTCAATCTCTTACAATGCATCAGGAGATACCCCCTCCACCAGAGCGGTGTATAAATAGCCCTTGTAAACAACTTTAAATCTCACAAGTTTCTTTTTGAGCTCTCCAAGGCTTTTACAGGTATTACAGTTCAGTACAGCTCTAAAACAGTAGTTATGCATATGTTAAATGGTTTCAGGTGATAAAAATCTCTTAAAACGTGAACAAAGGTAGGTCAGATATGATTGAATTAATTAGAAAATTCTGTTATAATCACGAGCATGTCTCAGTTGTCATTAGGCTGCAGGCTTTGTAGAGCAAAGGTCTTGATGATCTCTGAATCATATGGTACTGCTATGTAAATAGTACTTTACTCACATGCTCACTGCACAATTCAGTTTCATGGCCTGGACATGTGAGTTCAGCTCCTTGCTTTTCAGCCATACATCTAAACTAGTAACTTTATATAATAAAGCCAGTAAAACATTGTGTGCATCTTCAGTGTAACAATGTAGTCTGTGACAGAAGTGAAACAAACTCACAGTTTGTTTCACTTTTTGAAAAGTGAAAGTTTAGCTCTGCTGACAGGTAGCGTTCAAGAGTGAGTGGAGTCTAGAGAAAAAGATGAGAGAAACCTGTGGAGTATGAGCAGGAAAGAAAGTTGGACTTCTGTATGATGGGAGTACTGAGGAGGAATGAGACTGCAAGTGCAAAAAAGTTGTTGCAGAGGTGGGAATAAGCACTTTAGGGAGGTCATTGTGTTGAAATACACTCAGTGTTGTCTGTTGCAAAGTGGTTTTATTTTTTTATTGCTGTTCTTTGCTGCATTTATAGCTCCTTTTTCATTCAGATGCCTTTAGTGTTGTTTTTCTAATTAATGTTTCCTGGAGTTATAGAGCTGTCTCTTAGACCTCTTTTGTACCAGGGTCTTTAGAGAGGTTCTAGAAGTATTTGCTTTATTGCTAGAGTTCCCTTCTCTCCCTGAGTTTACCAAATATATTTAGTGAAAGTTTTACAGCTACAAGACTGTCTTACTAGAACGAGGCATTGCTTTGTTGTTTAGGTTGTTATGTAGCCCTTATCTTTAGTAATACCCCAATTCCTAGTTCCTGGAGTTCCCTTCTTGGGAGCTTTGGCCCAGTGTTAATGGTTTTCTATGAGATCCAGAATTTGTAATAAGCGGTTTTAAAATTTTAGCTTCTGGCCAGTTTGCTTTTACAGCTAAAAAAAAAATCAGCTCTAGAGATACCTTTGTAGGTCTAGTTGTTTGGTGCTATGGTGAATGTCTGTTTTGGTTTTGTTCCTGTAACTTGCAGGCTTTTCTTAAGGGAGACAAACTTAATTTTCCCAGGTGAAGTTTTTAGCACCCTGTTTCTTATTGAAATATTTCTTATTTCAGTATTGCATATTTGGAACATGGGACTATGTAGAATTCACCTGCTGCATCTCTTGCATTTCTTGGAAGAACTTTCTGGCTGACCCATCTTGTGTTGCTGTGCCTGCCACATGTTTTAGTTAGAGCTGATTTCCTAATTCTGGTGTTATTAAATGAGTGTCCCTGGAGCAGGCTGCAGGCAATTAGCCACCACTGCTGCCAGCAGAGGACACAGATGCTGCACACCAATCTCACCCAGCAGCAAGCAAAGATTTATGACACTCTGGGTTTTTCCAACTCTTGATACAACTGTTTTTGGCATACAAGCAGCAAATCTGTATTTAAGAGGTGCTGGGCATGTGTGCTGTTCACGTGGCCTGTCTGTGTGCTGAAAGACCAACAGATGCTCAGTGTGCAGTGTTGCTGTGTGAAGAGCAGATCACCTGTGCAGATTCAGTGGGTGCCTTGGGTGTGTGTGTGGTGTTGGCCTTAACCTGTGCACGTGTACTGGATGTACCCAGGTAGCTGATGTTTGCTGGGACAGTAGCAGTGACCAATATCTGGTATTTTGTCTGGAGCATGGAAATCCAGCTATTGTGCTTACATTTTTTGTGCTCTGGTTGGGAAATATTGATGGGTTTCTCAGTGGGGAGCAAAATGATACTTTGGGGAAACTCGAGACAATCAGTTCAGTGAATCCGTGGCTATTATCCAAGTGGCTTAATTGATCAATACTGCACATCTGAGTTAATCTTAGCAACTTTCAGACATCTGGAAATCAGAGGCCAAGTTTGCTCTACCGTAAACACTGGGGAGGGAAGGGGAAGTTAGAAATTCTGTGTGGTTTTCATTCACAAATGTTAGTTTTGGTATAAACTGAGTCACTGTCCAGAGTTTCCACCAGAGAGGAAGTGCAGCTGTTTCTGCTGTAGAGGAAACATAGGTGTCTGTCTGTGACTTGCACCTAAACCTGAGGAAAATAAACTTCCCAGTTCTACCACTCTGCTGCTGGCATGTTGTCATGCTGCAGAAGCTCTTCAGTTGCTCAAGTTTGTGGGATGTTTATCTGGAGGTGATTTTCGTGGGTAGCCTGATTTTCCAGAGCTTGGTTTTCACCAGGAACCTTCTGTGGCACAAGCACTGAGTGCTGTTCCTTCTTAAGGCATTGTTTTCAATAGTTTGATTGATCTGTGAGTCTTATTTCTTGTACTTTCTTTCCTTGCTGCCAGCTGGTTAGGTTTATTCTCTACCTTCCTATTTTATTTGGGCTTCAAAGTAGACATCCTGCTCAAGTGCAGAAATGATGTCAGTGAAGTAATGGACTGTTCTCCCACATGTGCAGCTGGACAGTAACTTCATCAAAATAACTACCTGTCCTATCATTGACTCATTGCAGGTTCTTTGTTTTCAGGACCATATGACTGGATGAATTACCCTCTGGTTTTACTGCAGATTCTTTATTATAACAAACACAAGTTGGTTTGGTTTGGCTTTGTTTATTGAGAAAATTATTTAATGTGTCTTAGTATATAAAATTCAGACTCACATAGAAATCTCATTTGTCATCTAGATTTTTTACCCATAATATATAATGTGACTTTAAATTTATTTTGAATCTGGTCTTGTCTTTATGTTCAGAAGTGTCATCCATGAAGTGACCTTCTGGTGTGCATATTGTGTATATTCCCACAAATATAAAATGTGGGACTATTGGTTTAGAAATAATACCTGATTAATGCTGTAATAGCTAGTCTGCTTAAGCAACTTCTATTGCTCATATTCGTTTTGGCTAAAAAAACAGTTATTGCTCAGTTTATTTTAGAATGGTTTGTCAGAATGATGGTGGTGGTGCAGTGCTTAATTAGGGAAAAATGATAATATAGGCAGAAATAAGTGTGTGTTTAAAATGCATGTGTCTCCTTTTGGAAATCTGAAAACTTGAGGATTTTCCAGTAGTATGGTCAACTTTACCCTATGACACAACTGTAAATCATTGGAGAGTGGGCTTTTTGCCTCAAAGGCATGGATTTATCCTTCAAATGGTGACTAAAATTTCATAACTTTTATTGCAAATGATGTACAAAACAGTCAAAAATACAGCATCTGATCTGTAGTGGCAGTAAATATTTTGTTACTGGCAATTGGTTTCAAAGGAGGTTAGGATATTTAATCACAGCAAGTAAGTTTAAGCATAAGAGATTAAATGCAGAGTGCTGCTACAAGAATCCTTATTGTTTCAGTCAAAAGGACAAATTATGATCCAGATTCTGCAGAAATGGAACTTTGTATTTTTATTTGTGCACTGTGATTAGCTTCAGGGAAGTCTTTTGGATTGGCTTTCTGTGTTTGAAATCCAATATGTTGGTAGGCTTTCTGGGGTTGAAGTCCAGATGCAAATTTTAGCCTCTCATATTTTCTGATGCTTTTTTTATTTGAAGCTGTAGGCAAGTGCATGTTTGGCATGAGGGGAGATGGGGTTGGAATGTAAGTTTAAAAAAAGTAGTGTTTGGCTGTGCATCTTCAGCGTTGTGTTAGTATTTGTTCCTTGGTTATATTAATGAATTTACTTGGTTTTCCATGTGTTCCATCCTACACTGATAATAACTCAAGTTTTCAGTTGGGCTTTATGTAGGGTAAACAAACACTTGAGGGACAATATTCCTGTTCCCATCCAAAATGTTTTCCCTGCCCTAGAATTAATCTTGGGAGGAGTAATGCTTTTCACACATACATCTGAATATTAGAGAAGAAGGTCTCAGAATTTAGAGTATTTTGGTTTGGGGTTTTTTTGCCTTTTTTCTGTCTTTTTTGTTTCTTTTGTTTTTGCTTTAGAAGTTCAAGTCTGTGTATGGATGGTGGATTGGTCAAAATTGTTATTTAAGGATCATTAAATTGTGGTGATAGACTAAGTGCTCAAATGTTTTAAAAGAAAAGAGGGGAAAAAGGAACCTGATGCCTGTAAAGATTTCTCCTGGTGTGTTTTCAGGCTGTGAGCCCTTGCTGCTTAGTTTTCATCCAGCCACTGTATAAAATTTTGCCTCTATATATATAAATATTAAAGTGGGTTCTGTAGCTAGATTTTGTTTAAAACTTAAAATAAAACACTGCCACAGAACTACCTTAGAAAACCAAGTAAATATTTATTTGCAACTCTTGATTTTCTTGTGTCTTACTCTTGCTTGTCTAATCCTCACTCTTTAGGGTATTTGGTTAAGTTGGTCAACTGAGCTTGAATGTAATGTGTTAAAATGTTTTTCTTAATTTTGTTCAGTATTTTCCTGTGGAGTTTCAGTTTAAGCACAGCATGTTACAGACAAGCTGAAGTCAAGAAGGTTTCTCTTTTCTTTTTTTGTATCACCCTACGTATTCTCTTTACTTAATAAAAATTATCTAGAATGAGCCTGTTCTGTTTGACAGCAGTGTTTTACTGCAGTTTGTATAAGGGTGATGAATTTCTGTAAAGCCATGGAGGCTCAGAGGAACAGTTTTTTACTTCAATGCTGAGTTTCCAACTCGTGTGTGTCTCCCTTCCCTTGCAGGCGTCGGTGCTGCGGAGGTCTCAGAGCACCCTGGTCGTGGCAGAGCACGACAATGAGTCTCTGACGCCCATCACCCTCAATGCCATCACTGCGGCAAAGCGCCTGGGAGGGGAGGTTTCTTGTTTGGTGGCTGGTACCAGCTGTGACAAGGTAGGAAATGCTACTTTCATACCAATGAAATAAAGAATGCAGTGAAACAGTACTTGGCAGCGTCTTGGGCAGCCTGAAAAATAATCTGTAGTGAGGGGAAACCGTGCCAGGAGTTGCTAATCTGCCAGAAAAGTCCTGCACTTGGAGCTGCTTCTGTTCTAAAGAGAAAATACGGATATAGATTTCATTTCACAGGGGAGAGTATCAATAACAGTTGTTACATGCTTGAGCAAGTAAATTTTTGTAGGACTAAAAGACAATTAACTTTTAAAACAAGATACATCTCTGTAAAGTTTAAATGACAAATACTGCGTTGCTAAGAATTTGAAGAGAAGCTTGTGCTCGTTTAAATGGAAACCAGCAGAAGTGAAACAACAGTGGACTTTTGAGCAAGTTGCTTTTACGAACCAATCACTAGTTGTGTAGAGAGTGTTTGCAACCTGAAATTCTGAAATTAGTGCTTCTTGACTTTATCACACAGCTCATGTATGTTAAAAGTTCCTTGTATGTTAGCTTTGTATTTTTAGTGTAATTTTTATGTGCCAATTCTAGAGACAATGTAGTTAGTACATTAGTGGCACTTTTATTCCAGCATGACTTGGTATTGTGTGAGCAGTAAAAGTACAAAAAACTGTGCCCAATATTTACATACTGTTTATGAACTGTTATTTTGAAAGCAACATGTAGTATCTCATGAAGAAGGAATACTTAGAGCAGCTTATTTACAAACAGGTGGAGAAACCTTAGTAGCTATTCAGGTGTTTGAGGTGGAAATGAAGCAAATATTTATCTAAATCAAGAAAATGAAAAAGAAAAAAAAAAATTGCCTGACGTGTGTCTTTTATTTTCCTTATCCTATGCACTTGCATAGGAGAAAAACTATTACAAATGTTTTGTTTGTTGTAACGATAAATATATGGAGTCTGTATGTTATGGTGGGAAAAGTATTTTATGAAAAACAAAGGTTCAGAGATTTTTATTAAGAGCCAGTGACTCAAACAGATATTCTGCAGCAGCTATTAGGAATTTTTTCCTTATTTCCTTTTGTTAATTTTTGAGGGTAAACTGATATTCATCAAACTCAGTAAAACTACTTTGGTTCTTGGATGATGCATGTGGTCTCCAGATCTCACTGTCAGTCCTTTTCTCTCTGATCTGTAGTAACCCTTTTATCATTTAAACTTCACTTGTGCCAATTCAAACAGAAAAAAATGCATAAATATAAATTGAAAATACACATTGCTTCAGTGGGCAAAAAGTCAGATGCAAACAAAGGGCTGCTCCTAGAATTTGGACAAAAATCGTAACAGCGTTGTACCTTTGTATTTGTTTGTATGGTAGATACTGACTGATCTAAAAGAAAATAGCATTGGTTTCTTGGTGATTGTATTGGAATACTGAGCAATAATCCTCAAGTGTGATTGTTGTCAGCTGCTGTAAGAAATGCTGGGATCGGTGTGGAGTCCTGCATGCAGGAGGCAACTTTTCCTGAGTTGGATTTACTCCATAGTTCTCTTACTCACAAATTCATTTTCATTATCCCATAAGGCATTATGCTGGGGATCAGAAGACATGCAATTTATTCCATTCAGGTTTGTTCTGATTTTGAAATTAATGTACTTTTGGTTCTGGTTTTACTAATAAGCTGTGAGCTGTTTGCAGCGGGGACTCCCTCGTTACATGTTTGTGGTGCCTGTTAAAACACAAACTAATAATGACTCACTTGTATTCACAGGTAGCATCAGAACTCAGCAAAGTGCAGGGTGTTGCAAAAGTTCTCGTGGCTCAGCATGACGTGTACAAGGGATTTCTAGCAGGTGAGAGTTGTTCTTACCTATTGACAAAATAAATTTATCTGTGTATTTGTGGTCAAAAAGAAGATAGCTGTAAATTCTGAGCAATATATTTTTATTCTCAGAGGAGCTGACTCCCTTGATTTTGGAAACTCATAAAAAATTTAATTACACCCACATTTGTGCCGGAGCATCTGCCTTTGGGAAGGTAAGTAGATCAGAGAGCATCAAAAAGTTCTTGCAGAAAAGAGACAGACACTGCTGTATGTAAGAGTGTAAATCAAAGGCCTGAGAGAGACCAGCCATGGACAGTTTTGCATTTACAGTAGTTTGCTTAAGAGGTCATTAATTAGATTTCATGATTCATGTTTGAGTTCTTTTATGAGCTGATGTGTAGAAGAAATATTCTGTGGTAACCAGCCAATCCTATGGACACAAGGCAAAATGTACAATAAGCCAAACCCCAGATTAAGTGATCTGAAAGCATGAAAATTGTAAGGAAAAGCACAGCAAATTGAGATGAAAAATCTGTTATTTGCATGTTGAAATGAAAGTGTGCAGACCTATTGGAAGCAAACTATTTTTGGAGTGGGATTTGCATCTGTGATATAGGTCATGTACATTGAAATGTCTGTAAACATATATAAATAACACAGCTCTAAGTCCCAGCCGGGGACTTAAAATGATTTTTAATGAAAACCAACTTAATGGTTTTGAATGAAAATACATTTTTTGGAAACTTTTTTTTTTAAGAAATGTGTTTATAAGTACATGGAGAGCCTCAGTGCTAAGAATCTGAGCACACTGTGGTGCAGCTAAATTAGAGAAAAAGGATCCTTCAGAAATCTTGCCGATGTAGGACGAGTAATGACATCGGCTTTCCTTCTCATCTGACTACTTTCACTTCCAATCAATATCAATCCATATGCTTGTATTTTTGCTAAGAGAAATCTTTATGTACCTTAAGCCTTAGGTTTTTGTAATTTCTTTTTTTTTTTTTTTTTTGAACTGCAGTGTCATAGCAGGAGATAATGGCATTTGCTTTAAAGCTTACACTGCCATTTTTGAGTGCTTCATGTGAAGCATGAGTGAGTAAAGATTTCAGAACTGGGCCCTTTTTTCTTGTACCAGATTACGGGGCAGAAAAAAAAACAAACAGTCATCTTATCCTTGATTTTTTCATCATTTCTGCTGCTCTTTTTATTCTTCTTCCCACTCCTAAAGGTGCTAAGTAATTTTCTAGAGCAAATTTTGGAGCAAGAGAATATATACTTTAATATTAAATTTTTTTTTTTTTTTTGCTTTGGAGGGAAGAGTGCAGGGCTTTTTCCTGTCATTTCTGGCATCTAACTTCTAAATGTACCTTTTTTTTAACTTGAAGTGCCAAAAGCTCAGCAATCCATATCTGTCAATTTTCTGAGTAAATGGCATCTTATATTCAGTTTTAGAATACTCGAAGCAAGTAAGTCTCCTAATTTAAGATACTGAATTACGAGTTTACTTAGAGTAAGTCTCATAAAATGTCTGATGTTATTACAGTAATGGGGTTTTATTTGGTTGCTAAAGTTACATGAGTAGCCCTTCAAAAATCTTAGGTCTATATGTCTTAGAGACAGCATTATATGAAGGTAAAATTGAATTGGGTCAGCAGTGTTCTTTTACTGACCATGTACATTTTACTTAGCATTTACTTTGCTAACTTTTCATCTCTAACTTCTAGAATCTTATTCCCAGAGTGGCTGGCAAACTTGATGTTGCTCCTGTTTCTGACATTATTGAAATTAAGTCCCCAGATACTTTTGTGAGAACTATCTATGCAGGTGGGTAGTCACAAAAGCTGTGTGGTATTTGTCCAATGAAGAATCCAGTACTGCTAGTTTTTCTACATGATCCTGTTGTTAAAACCTTGGAATATGATAGGAATTTTCACTTTACAGTCTCAATTGCTGTGATTAATAAAAAGACGAAACTTGGGGATGGACACAATGCTCCCTGTGTGAGAAAGCAAGTAATTCCAAGGGCCTTGGTAGAAGCACGTCAGTCAGGCCCAGGTCTGTCACCTTAAGGAATAGAATTTGGTCACATCCTCCCCATGTACTGTGTTTGTTCATGCCCTTCTGATCAGATTTTGGAAAGCATAAGACATCAGGTTAATTGTCCAGCTTTATTTAATAGGACTAGCATTCGTTCTGATTTAAGATCCCACAGGGTTATTTTTTCTAATTATGAAGACATTGAACGAATTATTTATATATTTAATTAACCTAATTTGTAATTATTTTTTCAGTCTTGTTTCTCTAATGCTTGGCTGACACTGTGTTTTATTTTAGATATGAGCTCATTAGCTTGTGTTTCTTAATTTTCCTGTAAAGATTGTACCACATGTACCAGCAGGGTATTACATTTTGAGTTATGGTACTGGAATGTGGTTTTGTGCTGCACTTTTAGTTGCTTCCCAGTAATTCACAGTTTCAAGATGACTTTGTTTATGAACACTTTGTTTAGTAAAATGTTGCAGCATTTTTTCTTTTAGCATTCCCTGCAGCCTTCAGTGTGAAGTGTTGTATTATATTATAGAGAGAAACACAGTCCCACAGATAGCTGGGGGAGGCCTCATTGTCTTCAGTTCTGATGAATTCATGCAACAGGATAAAAGATCTACTTTGAATTACAGACATTCTTTATGTGTAAGAATGGCATTTTCAAAGTTACTTTTTTTCATCCCTTCTGAAATTTAAAAGCTCATTCATAAGAGAGGATTTGAATACTTTGTATCCTTTAAAATAGAGGATTTGTATTTGTACTTTAGAAACACGGGGCTAAAACGTAAATTAAAGTATTTGTAATCTCTGTTTATTAAATGCTAAGTTTTATCTAAAGTTTATCTTAAGTGCAAAGTTTCATTTAAAACTGCAATTTTGGGAAGTACCTTGGTGGATGTTGCATATTCTAGTACAACTACTAATGTGGTTTTGATATTAATTTTATTTGTTGGTTTTGTTTTTGTTGTTTTGTTGTTTGTTTTTTTTTAAGCACAGTCTGTCTGATAATCTTTAAATTTTTAATGTGACCTTTTTTTAGGAAATATTATTTGCACTGTGCAGTGTGATGAAGCAATCAAAGTGTTTACTGTACGGGGAACTTCGTTTGAGGCTGCACCCGTGAGTGGTGGTAGTGCCAGTGTAGAAAAGTGTGAGTATTTGTTCCGGGATGCTGTTGTTTTATTTAATAGAGTTAGTTTTGCTCACTGCATGGTGATGTTTTGTACAAGTATTTGTCAAAGCAAACTGATTGTCATAATGTTAGCTTTATACTTTTAATTACAGGTACCCATACTTTTTAGTGATGTCTGGTAAGAGATGATACGGATTTATCTGCATAGTTACTTCCTTTTCTTTGACCAGAAATAGAAATAGAGATTATCTGTGCTGAAATCTGTGCTTGTTCCACTCACTGCCTAAAGTTCTGCCACTGCAGTCTCGAAACTTTTAAGTAAGGTCAAATTACAGCTGTTTGAATAACCAGATTGGTTTTCAAAACAAAGCTGAGCAAAAATAGAAGTGTTTGGCTCTCCGCAGTTTTGGTTTAATCATATTGCAATTGAGATAGGTCATTACATCATCAAGCTAGATTAGTAGCAGTTTAAATTGATTTGAGAACACTCAGTTGTTGTTTTTGATCAGTTTTAACTATATCAGTTTTATTTACAATTTAATGAAGCCAGTGTAGCTCTGATAATTGAGGAATTCAGTCACAGAATGACAAAGTAGTTGAGTTTGGGAGGGATCTCTAGAGATCATCTAGTCCAGCCCCATGGAGCAGGTTGCCCAGGACTCTGTCCAGTCAGGCTTTGAGAATGTCCACAGGTGGAGACTTCACAACTACTCTGTGTAAGCTGTTCCACTTTAGGTGACCTCTGCCTTTTTTCACTGTGGGCCTTTTTGTTTTGTGGCTTAGTCCCTGCCTCTGAACCATCCTGTATTTCCTAACGTCTGCGGATGGTAGAAGTCAAACGTTACTGAAGTTAGTGTATTGCACTGTTGGTGCATTGCCTGATTGACTTGTTTGCCTGTGATAGTAAGGCTCACACTTCTTATGCTAGGTTGGTATCAGTGTGTAACTTGTACAGCAGAATTCCTTTTAGTGCAGTTTGTACTGTAGGTTCCCTAAACACAACTGGTGAACGAGGCTTGTTACTCAGAGCCAGGAGCAACTGCTGAGACTCATCAAAAGCTTGCGACAGAATTGGTTATAGAATGAACTTTGAATTAAGCTTAAGCTCAGATTTCAGCTTGGAAATACATGCTTTCTCATTTTGCTTGTGGGTGTTTGGTTCATCTGGTGAATGCAGTGACCCCCCCACCACCCGTTGGTATCTCGGAATGGATCGAGCAGAAGTTGACAAAGAGCGATCGACCGGAGCTCACCAGTGCAAAAGTGGTTGTGTCAGGGGGTGAGTGGATCACATTTAAACTGTCTGATGTTGCACTGAAGTAATGGTACCTCTTGGTAAATCATACCTGTAGCAGAACATTGTAATGGGCTACATTAAAAAAAAAGAAATTATGATGTAATTCTGAAATATTCTATGGGGGCCACTGGGGAAGCACCCAACATGTATATTTTGTAAAGAGAGAAAACATGAGTTTAGCATATGCTGGGAGGCTTTGTAAGCACGTTGTCATATTTGCTGGGCCTCATTAAGATTTTAGCAATATGAAGTGTTTTTTAGATGGAAATGTTTAAATAATGTTTCAAATTATTGCTGATCATTTCAGTCAGTCCGAACATTATTATGTAATGACTTTAATGATTTTAAAACCTGTGTTGATTGTATTCTGCTCCTTAGATATCAAGTGATGGACTGTGATTTTTACTGTATGCCTACAGCCAAAATGATTTCTTACTAATCCCACTACAGTGTTTTGTTCCTGAAGCCAGCAGAGGGAGCACAAATTAGTTTAAAAAATGCTGTTTCCCTGGTTTTGGAGAATGACCTTGGTGGTGCTGTGTGCAGGAAGTAAACAAGACAGAGTGGTGTTGGTTTATACATATGAAATATTAATGGCAAAGACAAAAGCTAAATCTCCAAATATTAAATACTGGTTAGTAATATATCCAAAAATACCCTGTGCAAGCATATCTTTGAGCCTTTGCAAATGTTAATAGTCGTACAGCAAGTTTACATAGGCAAAAAAAAAATCTTAAAACACATGTTCTTCTTTCTTGATCTTTTGTTCTTAATTTTTAAGGGAGGGGCTTGAAGAGTGGTGAAAATTTTAAGTTGTTGTATGACCTTGCGGATCAATTGCATGCTGCAGGTAAACTTGTTTTCCTCCTTTTTTTATTTAGCCCTGTTTATTATATTTAAACAGGTCACATTAAAACAGGAATTCATCTTCAGTCTTTTATTTTCATGTCTGTATCAAATGGTTAAGTAATTATTAGTTTAGTAATAGATTAAGTTTTGTCAACGATACTTAAATGCTTGTGTATATTCTCTGTGCTTCTCAAATCTCCAGAACAGAAGCTTGCAAACAAAAAGGGAAGTTGTCATAGCTCATTTTGACAAGCTGATACTTTCTGCATACATCCTTTTCTACTGTTTCTTTACAGAATCCCACTCACATTGTTGTAGTTCAAGTGGCTCTGTCCTTTTGCTATGCTTTTGTATTAACAGGAGAAAATCAACCATATACAATGTTTCAGCAAAGTATTTTGTATAAAGGTTGGGAAAGAAGGAGAAACTTTTGCTTTAATGTTTTAACTCCATTAATTTTAGCATTCACATTTATAGTTTTAGATGATTTGCTTTGTTTTTAAATTGATGTTTTTGCTAACTAAATGTCCATATGGCATTTTCAAGTTTACTTTGATATTTTTCCTTACCATGCCTGACTTTTGAGTTTCACGGCAATACAAGATGGCACATATGTTCCATTCAGACTTGAAGGAACATTTTGGGAAGGCATTTATGGGAAAATCTTCCTTTGACAAAGCAACAAGAAAAAATCATGGAAATATGCCAGACTGAAATCCTTGGTTTTAAATATATGGCCCTTTGGTGCTGGGAGTAGGGATTTCCTGTTGCTTATGAAGTGCATTAGCACTTAGTATTTGGAAGTTTTTAGCTAGTGGTATAGAGAGGGATTACCATAAGAGCTTTTAAGAGGGAAGTTTTTAAATACGTGCCCTTAGACTGTGGGACTCTTCAGTAAAATACATGGGCTTTTATGGTGATACAAATTTGGCTTGCAAATATTTTAAAAGAAAACACTGAAAATATTTTCTTTCAACTAGTTGGAGCTTCCCGTGCAGCTGTTGATGCTGGCTTTGTTCCTAATGACATGCAAGTTGGACAGACGGGCAAAATAGTAGCACCAGTAAGTATGGAAATATCTCTCATCATAGAGCTGGGATGGTTTCTAGCATGCATTTTCCTTCAGAGCAAGCACTTAGACATGAGCTGAGTCTTAATACCAGGCCTAACCAGAACATCAGTGTGCCCACTGTGATACATCACTTGACGATGCCTTTACAAAATGACAGAAACAAGCTGGGATGGAAATCTCTCCTTTGGGTCAATGGGATGTGTTCTGACACAGCTTTGTCAGGGGGTTGCATGCTGCATTTTTTCATAGCTGCCTGAACCTTTTTTTCCCTAGCAGCTGGCATTGGTATGCTAAAAGATATCATTACTGACATGCACTCAAAATTATATCAATCTGTGGCTTGATCTCTTTCAATTGTGTGTTCTGGGTTTTTTCAGGTGATGATTTTTAAAAAACTTTTAGTAACTGTTACTGGATTATTGCAGTACAGTCAAAGCAAAATTTTTATAATAAGTGAAAGTGCAAGAAATTTAAGAGAGGAATAATCTACAGATTGGCTGCTGTAGAGTGGAATACCAAGAAGGCTATACTCTGAATGGCTTAATGTTGGGCAGTAACATGCTGAATATCTTTTCCTGCTATTTCTGCATCCCAGTATCACAGGGACCTGATTTCTTTTTGTGTCTGTGTGGGGCTTTCTGTCCTGCAGAAGTCTGAGACTTCTTTCATTGTTCTTTACGACCCGAGGACATACAAGGAGAGCTGTAGCCAGATAAAGCACATTGGAGTGTTTGTAAATAGGAAGGTACAAATGTAGCTCACCTCAGTGTGGGGCAGAGCCCCCACTGGGATGGGATGATCTGTCAGGGGTACACTGAGCTCCACAGTGGAATAAAGGTTTCACTTCTCAGTAAGCAGCTCCTTGTGTTTGGCAACAGAAGGCATCAAGGAGCAACTTTTTACTTGTACATGGCTTAATGAGACCAGAAGGGAAGAGTGAGCTGAAACTTAGTATTTCAATTGCTACATTTACCAAACCATAATACTTCAATTAATACTAAAAAGCTCTGCATGTTCAAAGCCTTGATAGGATCCTGAAATGTTTTGCCTTTGCCATTGCTGCAAATTTAAGAAATTCAAACCATGACCATTATTTTTCTAGTAATACATCCAGGAGGATAGCGTAGTACTTGGATGTCAAAGACAGGAACTTGTGATTCTGTTGTCAACTCTGTCTGCTGGATTTTCTTGAACAAGATGTTTGGTGCTTCTGATTTCTTCTGTCTTGAGCTGTGGATAGGGATGTTTGCTACTTTTTTTGAAGTCCTCATCAGAGGCCATCTGATAATAACCCTGTGGGGCTGAGTGGAGCTATTTCTAGGCATGCTAGTCTTTAAACCTGTAAATCTATATGATAACCAACTGCTACAAAACACTCCTTCTGAGTAGTAGACCTACTGATAAGACTAAGATCATTCAAAAATCTTGATAGCAGTGATACTAACCTCTGCTGTGTAAGGAAATTGGGAGGTTCTGTGGATTATAAATGCAACCACAACTCTTTCTGCTTAGCAGGGTATAAGCTAAGTGTCATTTAAGTGTGTATTTTGAAAGGACATGAGATGAGACTAACCATCCTTAGTTCTTCACTACCCAAATGTCTGTTAATTAGGTGGAGAATATTAATTTGAAGACAGCTCAGCTCTGGTTTGTGTGTTAAGGCTCAACAATGAACATTCTTTCCAGAGTCAAGGGCATATAAACAACTACATTGAAACAAAAAAGGCTGGTTTTTGATGATGATACAATGCTGTATTTTGCCACAGATGGCCCATAGCAACATGTGAGAGTCATAAGAACATAAAACCACATCATAGGATAACATCAATGTTGTCATTGTCCTCTTCTAGAGGATTGTTAAATAGCCTTTAGTCAGGACTGATGAATGAATGTTAAGCTCTGGTGTCATAAATGATCTGAATTGGCACAATTGCATGGTGCTCCATCTATTTGTCTGCAGGCTGATGCATTTTTCTCTCATCTCACTTCATAACAAGTGCTTATTAAATAGTGAGTTGTGCAGAGTACTGGAAATTATAGGCCTCTTCTTTCAAATTTCAGATATTTAATCTGGATAGCATTCAGTGTCTTAGAAATATAGAAAATATTAAATGTTACTTGTAATGAAAATGCAAATTGAATTGATACTAGGCCCACAGAGTTGCTGACTAGAGGTTTTAATTTTTCAGTGTGCTGGATAGGCATCTTAAATATGAAGCAGTTGAAAGCTGCAAATTCTTAATTTAACATTCCTAATTCTACTTCACTGTCTTTTTGGTACTTCAGCTAGGAAATTATTCTCTGCAGTGGAAAATAGAGTCGACTTGAAGAAGAACTGAGCTTCTTTGGTCAGGTCAAGATGACACTGACTATTTTAGCAGTTCTCAGAAGATGCTGCTTTCTCCCTGTATGAGATGTGCTCAGTATCAGTTCAGGGAGAGCTTGTGATGTTCTATCTGGAGAACTGCAAAGCAGGTTTGAATACTGGTCAGGTAGAGTAGCTGAGACTGGAATTTTGTGTTCAGTTTTGAGTTGACATGGTGTGTGCCCTCTAGGTGTGTGGGTTTTAAGCAGGGGAAGAGTCTCAGCTACAAGAAACTCTTGGAGTCTGAGCCATGCTTGTTCTCTTGTGCAGCTGTTGGCTTCTGATGGGAAAGTATCTTAGTGCATGCTCTTACACTTCTATTAATAGTCTCCTGCCCAGTCTCAGTGGAGGACTGGAATGCATTGTTTTCCAGGACTCTGGAATTGGGTCAGTTGGAGACTACAGGGGGACAAGGGTTAGTTAGAAGCTCAGGAAGAGGGGAGGTGCTTCTGCTTTTTCCGTGTGACTACTGGGGTGTGTTTGTGCTCTTTGCTGGGTAATAAGGTAATGGTCTAAAAGGGCTGCTTATTTCTTCCCCTGTGCCTTCAGTTGTGGATTTGGGGAAGGAAGGGTAGTTTTGGTCATTGGTCCTTCATAATTCTGTGACTGGCTTCAGTTTTTAAGAGTGCAGCCCATACAGTGCATTGCAGGACCTGAGACCCTCACAGCCACAGCAGCCTTCCAGAATCCTGAGCTATTAATACACAAACACACTGCCACTCAAGGAACAACTGGAGTTCATTTAACCTGAGTGATGGAAGAATGCAGTTAATTAAAGAGCACAGATTTCACCTTGTGTCTGTTTGTTTGAGCTCTGGTTCTACGCAGCACATCTGCTCTTCCGAAGTAGCCTTGGACTGTTAAACTTCAAGGTTTTGTTCATGCTGGTGTTTATGCATATTGTTGGGTTTTGACTGGATCTTTGACAATTTTTCTTTTGTACAGTTTTAGTCCAGTTGTTAAAATATTCAGTGTATCATTTTTGTTTCAGTTAGTACCTTTTTTTTTAACCTCTTGATTTCAGGTGATTGCAGCTCCTATTTGAACATTCTGTCTTATGAAAGAGAAGGATGATTTGTATTATTTGATGAGATGGAAGGAAGGGAATTTTTAGATATAAGTGGATATATTAAAATATAAAATGTTTTCTTCCTAATTAAAGAAAGCAATTTAGTATATTCAGTCTCTTTAATCAGTGACAGCCATGTTAGCATATTTTTTACAGTTAGAAACCAGCTTTTCCCACTATTTCTTATATGCAGGTGTTCTGCAGAAAAAGGAAATTCGATTCTCAAGTTAAGTACTGTATGTAGTTTTTGTTTAAGGAAAAAACCCTTGTAAAAATGTTCAAATGAGCTGGTTTTGGATAAAAATATCCTTCCTATTAGTGCCTACTACTAAATATTAGTTAAGTATATGCAGTTAGAAAGTACTAAATTCCCTATAGAAGTCATGCCCACCACCATTACCCCAGAGTAACTGCTATGTTTAGATAAGAAATTTCAAATAGTCAGGGGTGTTAGTTTCCACAGCAAAAATCTTCCCAGTTCTTTCTCTCATGTTTACAAAGAAAGAAAGAAATGAGAACAAAACAGGTGTGGAGAAGAAAGAAAGAAGTGGTTTTCTCAGTTATTTAAAACTTTTGTAAATGGAACATGAATGCTTCATTTATTAGTTCAGTATTAGCTTTCCTTACCCAAGGCATAATTAGCAACATTTCTAACATGCAAAGCAGTATGTAATCTTTCTCAGGAACTTGTGCAATTTGTCTGATATTCAACCAGAAAATAAACTCTGACTTGTGAGAAAAGGAAAGCAACTGCTCTAAACCTTTCCTGGGGTCTGTGACCTCTGCAGTTCAGGCTGGTGAGAAGGAGGTGTTGGGGGGACTGATGGTCACTGATGGGGGTCCAATGCCATTGAGCCAGCTGGGCTGGGAAAAGTGCATTCCCAGGGCTGCTGGGGACTGTGTGGGACCTGGACACTTCTTTCTGGAGCAGCATCCATGGTCCAGGTGGGAAGCCCTACACTGCAGTGCCACTAGGCAGCTATCTTTGAATGCCCAAACTGTTCCCATGGTTTCCCAGGTTTTCCCTTGCACCCTCTTCTAATCAATTATATCCTTCCCTCAGGTTTTGAAGGAAGGTGGGCTTGTTACTGGGATTATCTCACACTCAACTTCTTGTCCCAAGAAAACAGCCAGAACCTCTGTGACACTGAGAGATGCTTTTCTTGGCAAGCATGTGTGTATATTGTTACCCTCTGACCTTGTGGAGGATCAGCTGCTGCCTGAAAGGTGTCCTTCTAGTTTAGTCTCTTCAGAGTTTAAATGTTTGCTCTTTTAAAATTAGTGCTCTTTCAGGGTCTAACTCTACAACTGCCTTAGTTTCTGCTGTAGGATTTCCTAGCTGGTAAAACTACCTTCTTTTTTTTTAATTTTATTTTTTGTTTTAAGGTGTTCAGTTGCTCCTGTCTTGTTGCTTTCAACATTGGGTACAAAACACTAATAGATGACAAGAAATCGAGGTGGAAAACTCAGGAAGGCAGAAGTTAGGAAATATGTGATGTAGGAATAATTGACACTGGATTAAATGATTGTGCTAGAAATGTGATATGATTGCACAGAAGACAGGTGCATGTGCTGAGAAACCTCATGTGGGCAAGGCAGAGGGGAATTCAGTGTAGGTCTGATATGATGGCCAGGAGGAAACTGCTTGGCTTCACTGCTTCAGCTTTATTTTCATGCTAGAGGATGTCTCTGGCTGTAATAGACTGAAGGAACTTCAAAAGGGAGGCAGATTTACAGCTGTCAGGAATTGACAGTAATAATGAGGAAAAGAGGCATGTTAGAGATGCAGCTTCAGTTGAGACACTGAGGAGTGAGATGTTGGTTCACTTGAAAGGCACTGTGGAAGAATGGTGGAATTCTTGTTGCTCCCCCTCCTCTACAAGAGGATGGGATCCTTTCTCAGCCTCTCTGTGCCCCCACTATTTTACTGGGCATCCCTTTCACTGAGTGGCTTTTTAGCACTTAGTAGTTGTCATTTTGCTTTTGGAGTAGCAGGAAGGGAGAGGCACAGCATCACATCACTTACATAATTCCTGTATTTTGTATTCTTTGTAATAAGTGGATGCTAACTGTCCTTGAGAGTTACTTCCCATCACTTTCTTAGGGATCCCTTGCTTGTTCAGATTAGCTTATCTGCTGTTTCCTTTCACTCTCTTGCAGGAAGCATAAGGAAAGTGAAACAAGGCATATTTTATTCTAGTATTTTTCTTCTTTTTTGTTCTCTGGCCCTTACCTAAAATTGCTAACAAGAAGAACAAACTAGCTAGTTCCCTTGGCATCATGAGAATTGTCACTCCTCTTATCTGGATTGTACTTTCTTAAAAAAATGTTCTACTCTGCTTATCAATTATAAGATCTTAACTACTTCCTCATTTGTTGCACATACAAGGGAATATTGGGATACCAAGGTTTCCCTCTTCAAAAGCACGATACATAATTTCTGCTCTGTTCAGCTCAGTGCTTTGTAGGAATGTGTTATTTGTACATCAGGTTTGTGGGTGTTATTAACAGACCAGCAGGTGCACTTTGCATGGTATAAATAGTTGGGGCTGTTAGGTAGGTAGCAGATGGGAATAGCATTGGGAAAATCAGCTGTGCTTGGGAAATTGTTTTTGGAATATCTCCTCTGATAATTCACTGTTGTTGAAAAGTAGCTTTATGGTGGCAAACTTTAGAGAGCTGTTTGTATGCAGCTGGGACTGAATTTACAGACTGTCTTTCTCTGACTTGCTAAAAAGCTAAGGATTGACAACCCCTTTCATCCTGCATTATCCAGTGTAGCTTTTAACTCCAGGAAAACTATGTTCACAAATTGATGCTCTGCTCCTTTGGGGTTGGTGCAGAAACATTAAATTGTACTAAAATATTCATATGTGAGTGCATTTAGCTGAAAGCAATTGATGTGCTTTTCCCTGGAGAGAGGGGGAAAAATTGCTGTATGGCCCTGCACTCCAGCAGACACCCTAACCACGCTTAGGAGTAATTACACAGCTTGGCTGATCAAAGGTTCTTAAAGTGAAAAAAAACATGTAGTTGGGCTCTAGTTTAGTGATGTGTGCTTCTTGAATGGAGTGGGTTGAGCTGCATCACAAACTGGACAAGAGTGTGATATACAGTGTAATAGAGATGAACTACCATCAAGCCAGAAAATATTTTATTGGCTTAATAGCTTGTAATTGGAAGGAATCTCTTGTACAAAGCAATTTTGATCACAGAGATTTCTTTCTGATTTCATTGTCCTTTCACTCTTGCAAAGAAGATGAAATATCTGAGCTGCCTTTAAAAATAGTGTGTATGCCAGAGGGGTTTATTAACCTGGCCTGTTTAAAAGCATGCCATTAGTAGGATGATAAACTGACGTGCATTGGAGGTTTTCAGCATAAGTCAAAAATTGTCATAAAAATCAATAGCAGCTGACAATATGCTTGCAAAGTAGCTACCTCAGCTTGTGGGACACCTGTGGCTGCCCTGTGGTCTGTCACAGCACCATTCAAAGGCTCTGGGAGTTGAAATAAAAACTGTTCTTGTAGTTTTCTTAAGCAAATGTCTCTTAACTGCCCCAAGGCAGCCTAAGGCATATTTAAATATTCTCGTAAGTATAAAGGAAGTAATATATGCCACAAATTATTCTATAAATAATTGCAAGAGTCTGTATGCACAGGAAAATAACTGCATTGGCATATTGGTAATTGCAGTCATCCACATACAGCACTCCTGTGCATTTACCCAAGCAGCATGTAACTAGCTGTATGGATTCTGGAGCCACACGTGCAGATTCGTGCATGTGAGCTCTGCCAGTGTATAAGCTGGGTATGTCTGAAGCAGAAACAGAGTTCAGGGAATGGCCAAGGAGGATTTTTTTTTCATTTTAATGATTAGCATGTAATGACTCTTAAGACATACTGGTCATTTCTGTTGGAAAAATATAAGTGTAGATGAATACTTTAGCTAGCAACTGAGAAGGTGGATTTTTGATTTGGAATCTTGACTTTGAATAGGATAAATTTGGGAGTTGGAGTTGTGGAGTTTTTTTAGGGTGGTTGTGATGCAAATCTGTGCTTATAAACTTGGGGGTTTCTGTCAGGGTCCTGTCTGCCTCCAAAGTTGTGCAGGACGTTTTGTGGCAGGGCAAATGAAAGCTCTCTTGCTCTCTGTGCCAGTTTGCTGGCAGAGTCACCTTGGGCTGCTGCTGTAGCCCTTGGGGAAGCCTTCATGGGTGCTGGTGCCCCCTTTCACATCTGCCCACTATTGATGTACCCAGTCCTTCCAGCAGCAGCACATCTGGAGTGCTGGTACTTCCTCAAGGTGCCTTCTTGTCCTCTGCTTTGCACAGTCTATTTGTTTGGTTCATTCAGTGTCCTGTGCCATGTGTTCCTCCATCCTGCTCTTCCTTGCCATCAGCTCTCTTCTCTGGTGTCCTTTCCCTGTGCTGATGTCTGCCAGCAATTTCATAAAAATATTTGTGGCATGGCTGTGATGTTTGTACAGTATTTCCTGTGTGAAATGAAGTTACTGAGAGCCAAGACAATTTTCTAACCTGATGTCATGTCCATATACCACCAAAACTTTCACTTCCTTGACTTCAGTTGCTTTTGGCCCTTGTGAACCCTTTGATCTGGAATGTGTGTGCTGTTTTGTTGCCCATTCTCTTGTGGCACAGTGCTGGCAGCAGCCCTTCAGTGAAACTATGCCTGTGCCCAGTGCTAGGGAGTTGATAAATGCTACTCCATGTACCAGACTTTGCTGTAAGTGCCTGTAACTGGGGGCTGTGGATCAGCTGCCTGACAGAGTAATTAGAGCAACTTCCAGGGTTCCAAAAGCTGGGACTTGAAGTTGGTGTAAAGCCATGTCTGGCTCCTGAGAGGTGTGACCCAGACTGGGAATCATCTGTTTTGTGCCTTGTGTGGGTCTCCTACCCAAAAGAGCTCTGAAGAACCCAGAGCTCCTTGCAGAGCTTGCTGCTCTGGGCACCTCTGGGCAGCTGTGGGCTGCTCTGGGCACCTCTGAGCAGCTCTGGGCAGCTGTGGGCTGCTCTGTGTTGCTCTGGACTGCTCTGGGCAGCTCTGGGCAGCTCTGGGCTGCCATGGCCCAGCACGCTCTGGAAGGGACTTTGCCCTGGGGTACCCAGCTCCTTTCTGCTTCCCTCCCTCACCTGCTTCACAGGGCTTGGAGCTACAGTCCTGATCTGGGACTTTGAACTCTGGCACAGCAATGACAGGACTCAGCAAAAGGCCTGATAGAAGTAAGTGATTTCAGGGAAAATATCAAAACAAGGTTATTGCTCTGAAAATAAATTAGGATTTGAACTTCTCAATGCTCTATGTCATCTCTGGATGACCAGTTGAATTCTCTTCAGGAGGCAGTGAATAGTCCTGAAGCTTTGTCATTTAGACATTGTGGGTCCTTTGAGTCCCTCCTACTGAATTGCAGAACAGATTAAAACAATGATTTTAAGGAGTCCTGTCCCTTTTACAGCACAGAAGTGTTGGTAGGAACCATGCTGTCCCGTGTGTTCTCTGTATGAAAACATTGCTGAGGTGCTCTCCTGTCAGGGTTAGAGGACCAGTTGTCTGAACCAGGGAGCCAAAAGCACATAACCTAGAAGGCCATGGCTTAGATGTATAATAAATGCTTTTAGACAAGCCTGGTGATTTACAAATGTCCTTCTAATGAAACATCCTTGTCTTTCCTAGATATTTTAATAGAATATATTCATAGGCATCTGGCTCCTGGTTAGCTGGATTCTTTCCAAAGATTGAACTTCATAATGTTAAGCAGACTGATAAGAATATCTGGTAGTCTGGATGACTGGCACTTAATGAATTGCTCTAAAAAAATCAAATTACGGTAATGTGTCTTTAAAAAGAGCTTGTATTAAAGACAGCATGATGTTAGAATAATTTCTCCTGTAACATCTGCTCTTTTATTTGGTATAATTAAAATATTGCATTCTTACTATGAGTTCTAATGTGGACATATTATGTTACATTGCAGCTGTGGTTAAAATGGATTGACCTCTAATAGTAATCCACTTGGTAAAAGCCTGCTGAGGCCAAGGAGTTTCTGAGTGTGTTCACCGGCTGTGTGCTTTTGTGGAAGTACATGGACTAGATTCCATGTTTCAATTTCAAAGGAAGTCTTTTTGATAGGAGATGCTTCATTTCTGCTTTATTTCCCCTCCCCTTCAGTTTTTACAGGAGAGAGTTTTTGTATAAAAATACAAAAAGACTTCATAAATTTATCTATTCCTATTTAAGAAACAATATAGTGAGCAGAGTCTGTAGCTGTAGAAACATCAGAAAGCAATCTTCCCTTTTTTCTTTAATTGATTTAATGACTCTGAGGCCTGTATGGCAGAAGCATCTGTGGGTCTGTGTTTGAACACCTTTGTTTGCTACTCCCCTCTGTAGGTCTGTGCATGTCCCACAGCTGGGCTTGGCTCTGCCATGCTAAAAGCCACTTAACCGTAATGCAGTTTCAGCTGCACAGTGGTAAGGTTGTTTTTGACCCTCTTACCCTCCCTGTGGCCCCCCAGTATTATTTATTGAGTTCAATCAGACTTATATTTTCTTAGATACGGAATACCCTTAGTATTTTTAAAAGAGAAATTATGTTAGTATTTGAGGCTGTGTCTTTTCCAAGCACGTGTGAAGGACCACCTGCTTTTGATAGATAAGCCTCTAACTAAATTTATGTGTTATTTTCTGTTATTGAATGAGTTGGTGAAAAGTACTTTCTTTAGTTTTCTTCTGTAATATTAGTTAGCTTAAGAGTACAGCTCTGACTGCTTGCTTGGACTTGTGGTACTGGAAAAATTGTCAGGGAGCTGAAATACCCTTTGTTTTGCATAGGTGATAGAATGGATGACTTTCAGCCCAAGGAGAAGTAATAGTTTTCAGCTGTGAATGAAACAGCTGCTATACATCTATTTACCTATAAATTTCCATCTCTTTTGACTGTAAGACTCTTTGGAGATGTGAAACTGGGAGCCCCAAAGTGTAAAGCTGTTGGTGTACCTGGTGTACCTTGTGTACTGCGTGGGAGTGGGCAGCCAGTGGGGAAGGAAGGTTCAGGCCATGTGGGCATGGAGGCCTGGGGAGAGGAACACAAACTGCAGGTGTGCAGTGCACCAGCCCACTTGGCTACCTCAAAGGTTTATCCTGCTCTGTAGGGGACCTTTCAAAGGCCTAACACCCGAATGTCAGCTTTGAGCATTCTGTCTTGGGTAAAGGCTCTGAGGGGCTTCGAACAAAAGCCTTGGTTTGTTCTTCAGGCAACTGCAGTATCCATCTGTAGGTTATCTTCATGTTTGCACTGGGAATCTGCAGGGTCATGGATAATATGGATTTCCCTGGCCTTCAGCTGAGCAGTGTTGTATGTTTTTGATGTAGACTTTATTTTTTCCCTAATCTGTCTTTGCTAGATGCTCCTTTGGGATTCTCCTTTTGCAGTCACATTGCATCCCCCAGTTGGGGAAGAGAACCAATCAGTTGCCTTTAGTATTGAAAATTACTGTAATGTAAAAACTGCTGCATGTAATTGATTTGGATTAAGGTTTGTGAGAGCTTACTGAGATTGTGGTGTGGGGACCAAAAATGTCTCTCTCTTGTTTTTCCTAGGAACTTTATATTGCTGTGGGAATATCTGGAGCAATCCAACACTTGGCTGGAATGAAAGACAGCAAGGTATGTGAAGGTGGATGTACTAGAAAAGATTTTTGAGGAAGGAAATGAGTTTACTTCCTTACTTTTGCATCAGTGCTTTAGATGGTTTTTGTATTTCCTGCTGCTTTAAAACACTCCTTGACACAAAAAAAAGAGATGCTGTGGCAAAACATCTCACACAGCAGAAAAACCTTTGCACTACAACCCAAAGTGATCAGTGGAAGCAGCTAATTGACTTTGTTTAAAAAAATCCCAACCCAAAGCACATATGCCTGAATTCTATACAATAGTTCCATTTGTCTTTATTCCAGACTATGACATATTAATTCATGCATAACAATGCACAATTTGAATTATGAACTTACTATTCCATAAAGTAAAAGATGTCTCTGACATTCCTGCATTTAGCCATTCAAATGGAAACCTGCTATAAAACAGCAGTAAAACTTTAAAAGGTTTAACTCATTAGTTGCCAAAGCAAATGATCCAAAATTGGAATTGCCAGTTTGGCCCCACAGGGCAGTGTTTGAAAAGAGGAGCAGAGTTACCTGCTGATGGAGAGTATCAAATGCCAGACATCAAAAACTGGACGTCCTGCCTCCTGCAGTAATTTTTTAAAAAGGATATGTTTGTTGTTTTTTTGGTTTTTTGGTTTTTTTTCTACTTTTGAGGAATGAACTTAACCAAGCAACAACTTTGAATAGTTTATAAAAGCTGAGGAAAAGGGTTGCAAAAATTAGCTAGTAGTTTCCTGTGTTTAACCAGCCACAGACCAGTGAGTTTGTGACTGGTAATTGTCCTCACAAACCAGCCTGTGTGGTGGGATGATCTCTGCTTTCTTACCATTTTTTTCTCATATATTATATAAATATTTTGCAGGGGAAATGATAAACTTTCTAAAAGCAGGGACTTGAGTGGTGTTAGCATTAGTTGATGCAGTGGAGAAAAAACCACCAAAATCAAGATGTTGAGGGTGGGTGAAGGGTCTCTCTGGAGAAGTGGGAATTTTGGCAGTGTATTCCCAAGGGCTTTGGTGGAACAGCATTGCCACTGTCTCCTGCTTGCAGTGCAGCAGAGGGAGAGTCCAGGCACAGCACTGCTGCCACCTTGGCTCCCCTGGCACTGCTGGGCCACAGTGGCACAAGTGGCTTTGTCTGGGGTTCAGTCTCCAGCTGCCTTTGGCTGAGTGAGGACATGGGCAGGTGGGATGAGCAGCAGCCACTGACTGAGAGCTGGAAGCTGCATAAAGACTCCATGTGACCCTCTTTGTGTTTATCTGCTGCTTTATCTCAGTTAAGGCTGCCAGCAGCACTGGGAACCTCTGACTGGAAGTGCCAGAATCTCCTTTGTTACAAAAACACTGAGCAGTGGCATTATCCTATACTGTAACAGCAAAATCTCTGTGTTTATGGCTTCTCCAAAGGCATGCTTGATATTTTGAGGTATTCTGCTATAAGAAATAAGGACAGATGAAATTTGTTGATATGAGGTGCTTATTTAACCCTTCCATTTCTCCCGTATCTGAGGTTTTTTTAGTGTAAGCTAATGCATCTGTTGTAAAATTAAGGTTTAGTTACTGGTATTTGGAATGTGTTCTGCCTTCCTTTCAGCTGAACCATTTAGGTGGGGTAGTTATGGAAAAGATCCAGTTTTCCCAAACAAAGAATTCTGCAGCCATGGGAGCTCCCTGGCACTTCCCCTGTCCTCCCTCAGCACTCTGAATTATCTGGCATTGTGAACTTGAACACTTTAGGATATGTTTTCCAAAGCAGTCAGACGCTTTCTACCAAGTGAAATGTATAATTTATTTGTTCTTTTACAACAAGGTAGAAAATGCAGCTTTTGAGGAGACCTGGAGAATTGTTGTTACTTTCTTTCCTTATTTCTAATTCCCTCATGAGACTTCCCCTATCTTTTCTTACTCGGAGATTTAACTCACAAAGTCCTGTTGTGAGCAAGGTGATTCTTTGCTGCTTACCTGAGTTAGCAATGAGGTGGGGAACCAAATCTTACTGAAGTTACTTCAGCTAAAGGAGGCAGAGGAAGGACTAGGCTGCCAAACCAAAGCTTCAAACAGTTTTGCAAGCAATTTTAAAATTATTTTTGTGCTAAGGACAGCAGCTGGCAGTCACTGAGTGCTGGCCTTGGCTGGGTCTCAGCATCAGCCCCTGTGGATGGTTCTGCAAGGAATGGCAGGGCCTCAGGAGGGTTGGAGAGTCTTTACTGGGCCACTACCCTCAGGGATCACAGCCTGGATTTGCTTCCTGCACTGCAGCTTCTCAGGGAAGGCTTATATTGGCAAACAGGGGTAACTGAAGTAAAACCAATAAAGCTCTGAGAGAGCATGTTGAGGGCAGCATTGCTGCAGCACGTGCACGTCCTTGGCTATGAGCTGGCCAGAGGGCAGGGGCAGTGCTCTGGGTAGTGCCTGCCTGCATGCATGATGGGTCCTTCACAGGGACTCTCAAGGGACAAATGGCATGCCAAGAAATAACATTTCTTGGGGGCCTAAAGCCACAGGATTTGTAAACTTTTCTCTTGGAGTTACTGCCACTAGGCCCCTGCTTGCTGAGCCATTAATTTTGTTGGACTTTCAGTGGAGGAAGTAAAGCAGACACATGGAGGGAGTAAAACAGACACATGGAGGGAGTGTGGCTCCCTGGGTGTGGCAGGGAAGTGCCTCAGCTGCCTGTTGGGTTAGAGCTGCCCCAAACCATTGTTCCCACAGTGTGGAGGTGGGTAGGCACTGCCCCAGTGCTGTGCTCTTGGTGTAGAGCTCCTTCTGTGAGCTTTTGGGTTTGCTTTAGGATTCCTTTCCCTTCCTCTATGGAGTGCTCCCCATCCTGTCCTTTGATGAGGACACCCACCCACGCTTACCTTGCTGGAAGCTGTCACAGGCAGTTAAGGAAGATTCAATGTATGGCAGTTTAAACCAAGACATCTTCTGGATCATTGTGTTGCGATTTGTTGTGCTGTTTTCTGCTGTGTGACAAACTAAATGCTGTGTCCCACTGTAAGTACAGAGGCCTTTATTGTGATTGTTGTTAACTGCTGCCTCCAGGTTACTTCTGCAATGGTGCAGTTTAGAATGTGCAGATAATCCTTTGTAGTAATTTTTTTCTAGGCTTTGCAATGGGGAAGGAGAGCAGAGATGTGTATGATGAGCAGGGAAGGGAGGTTTTTGGTTTTTTTTTCAGGGGGATTGTGGTGTATGTAGAAGGAAGGAGGTGTTTGGTTTTGAGATGGAAAAATATGAAATGCCCAGATAAATGCTTCTTGGGACTTGGAGTGAATACAGCCCCTTTCCTGGCTAAGACCTGGCCCTGTAATCCCGCCCCAGAGGATGATCAATATCCAGATTCATATGGTGCTTTAACTTTGCTTGCAGACCATTGTTGCTATTAACAAGGATCCAGAAGCTCCAATTTTCCAAGTGGCAGACTATGGACTGGTAGCAGACTTATTTCAGGTGAGGCTAAACTTGATATGCAGGGTAACTCTGGGAGAGCTTGACAGGAGCTTATGTAATACAATCGAATGAATGTTAATGATGTCTGTGTGAGGGTGTTTGGGTTGTTGTTTAAAAATTTGCTTTCTGATGTCATTATTTGCATGCTTAAAATCAAATCCCTGCAAGCAGGTTGTGTCACAGCTAGCCCGCCTCAATTCTGGTTTCCTGAGGTTGAACCATTTCGGAAGTAACTGCACATAGGTCCTTGCGTGTATTTTTAAGCTTCATAAAGTTTGGAAGTAGAGAGCTGGCAGGAGGCGTGATTATTTCTGCCTGGGCTTGCTGCCTCACTGACTGATGCCCAGGAGGAGCTTACAGTTCCCTCTGGAGTCCCGAGCCAGCCCTGTCCCAGCGCCTGTGTGCGGCCACACGTGTGAGTGGCGGGAGCGTGGTGGCTCTGCGGAGGCACGAGCACAAACCCTGCCAGCACTTAATGCCATTCCTGAAATAATGCCCGCTGGCTCCGTGCTGAGCACGGGCCTCTCTGTAAGCCAGAGACAAAGTCACATTCTGAAGAAACACAATGTAGACAATTACCTTAATAAATTTTGTACGAATGCATTATTTCCACCTAATGGAAATGTAGCTCTCTTAAATAATTAAGAGGCTTTATTCAGCAGGAGAGAAGTGGGGAGTGCTGTGAGCTGGGGTGACCCACAGCCCCTGGAGTGCTGTGCTGGGTGGGAGGGTGGGCAGTGTAATTGCAGGGCTGGGAACTGCACAGGGCCAGTTTGTGGGGGTCAGAGGGGAACATGCACTACCCTGATGTTTGCAGGCGGTGCCAGAGATGACGAAGCTCCTGAAGAAGAAGTGAGTGCTGGTGATGGGACCCGGCGCCGTGGAGTAAGGGCAAATAAAGGATTTTACTGGAAAGAGGTGGGGCCAGTCACTGTGGTGTCGGGATGGTTTTTTTTTGGTTTTGTTATGGTTTTTTGTTGGGGTTTTTTTGGTGGCCAGTTGCATGGCACATGGAGTGGTGGGGTGGAAGGAGGCAAGACAGGGAAGGCAGGTAAGAGAAGGCAGGAAGAGCGATACAGGGCAGGAGGCTGTATGTATTTGTCAGTGTTTATTCCAATCTCCACACACCTCCCAGCCATGCTCAGCCCCAGGCAGGGTCAGGCTGGGGGGGTCCAACTGGGGAGCCAGGCTGGGCCCAAGCTGTCCAGCAGCTCTGTCCTGCCCCCAGGCACTATGGGGCTGTGCTGGCCCCGCACTGGTGGGAGTTCCATGGTGTTCCCGGCACAGTCTGTCTGTCCTTCCTGGCACTGTGGGTCCATATTGGCCTAAGGCTGCTGGAAGGTCCGTTGTTCCCAGATGGCCACTGTAGGTCCCGGCTGTCCCAGAGCTGGTGGCAGGGCAGGTAGGTCGTGTGCCACAGACACTGGTGAGCAGAGGCGACACTGGCCTCACCCTGGGCTGGTGGCCATTGCAGGAGATGCCACAGGTTGTCTTCAGCACTGCCACCTTGCCTGTGGCAGCCTCGTGGGCCAGCGTGGTGAGCATGTCTCCACGGGAGTCCCTGTTCCCCCAGGCTGGCTCTATGCCTCAGGAACCCTGCCCAGCCGTGGCTCTGGGGTCCCCAGCGCCCCATACTTCTCCTCAATCATTGGGGCACCCTGGGGGCAGTCGAGCAGTGGCTTGAGCTGGAAGACATCCAGACTCTCCTGGTTCCTGCGGTTGTAGACACTGAGCCGGTGGCCCAGGTCGGGGCTGGCCCCCACGGAGCCGGCCGGGCTGGGCAGCTTCAGATTGACGGGATCCAGCCCCTTCTGCGCCAGGCACGCCTCTTCCGACAGGGACGAGAGCAGCTCCTGCACCACGGCCTGGGCCACGCGCTGCCGGGCGGGTCCCGCAGCTGCCTCGGCCGGCTCCTCGCAGGCGGTGCTGCAGTCCGGGGACGAGCCCAGCGTCTGGCTGCTCTCGCTGCAGCCCCGCGTGCCCGAGCTGACGGTGGAGCGGGAGGCGCTGCCCGACGTGAGGCTGGCGGAGGTGCCGGTGCTGCCCAGGCGCAGCGGCACCTCCACCGTGAACAGCTCCGAGGAGATGTTGGGCCGGTGCACGTCAATGGCAGCCGTGGTCACCACGCAGATGGCGGCCTCGGGGACTGCGCTGTCTGCAGGGACAGAGCACAGAGGCAGCTGAGAGCCCGTGCGGGGATGGGCTGCAAAGGGGCACAGAGCTACAGCGAGGTCACGGGTACCACTCTGTACACAAAATGATGTACACAAAGCACACTATAGTACACAGACCCCCTTGAATCCATCCATATATATATATGCACTCTCTCTATATAAATATATATACACAGTAACACAGCCTTTTTCTCTGTCCCTAGCGCTCTATGTTTACGGGGGGAGCAGCTGTAGAGGGATACACAGATATAACACATACTGTACGCCTATATATGTGTGTGTATAGTCATTCCCAAACACCAACACCTAGAGGTTTAGTCATATAGCTAAAAGGGTGTTTATAGGTGCCTAAGGGTGCCTAAGGAACTGCATCTGTAATCCATTCTTCCTGCACGTGTACATGGACAGGCAAGAGGTACCTACAGCCCCTCCCTTAAATACCTGGAATTAGCTACTGCTGTGACAGCATGCAACCCCCACAAATTGTACTTGTTTTTCTATATATGTGTGTGTACCCATAGGGATATACATACACTTTTACACCTACACATAGTAATACAACCCCCACTCTCTTGGGACAGTCTTTAAATTATGCACACATGCCTTTTATGTGTCTCCTGTATACAGTGGGGATGTATAGGCAGGACCTATACAGCCATAGCTAATGCCACATACCTGTATATACACAAGCACACACACGTTTATTACATACAATACACAGGTGTATAGATGCAGTCTCTCAGCCTTTCCCCACCCCCTTCTATATACATATGATCTTTATGTATAGAGATGAGGAGTTATGTCTCTGTGAGCCCAATATAGAATACATTGTACACAGACCTTCTGTTATACACACACAAGATGCAGTGCCCCCTTGAAATAAAATATACAATAAATAAAAAATATAAATAAAATATATAAGTAAAATATATACAACCCCTCTATCTTTCTATAGAAATGTATACATATTTCTCTGTGTGTATGTATATTTATTGGCTAAATATATGTGTGAGAGATGATACCTACGCATGAACCTAGCCCTTTGTATTTACATAGCTATTTTTAAACATGACTTTAGACTACATGGAGATCCATCTATGATACAGTTCACCTATATATCCTATACAGACTATTAATACATGCCTCCCCTTTAAATACATAACATTATTATCTATAAGTAGAACACACCTGTGCTCTCACACACAGGTATACTTACCTTTACATATACATACATAGATTTCTCACTGTGTGTTTATGGCTGGGGACCATAGTTACAGGGATACACAGAACACATTTTACCCATACATGAGCACATCCTCCCCCCCCTTATAGTCTTTTTATGTATATGTATCTACATAAATCTGTATGTACACACACACTTTTACATGTATCTTTTCACAGCTTTCCAATTATATTATGGGATCTATAGATATATATGTCAATATATAATTCCAAAGACCTCTCTATACATGTGCAGACACACACATACATAACACAAAGGTGACTCTACAGTCTCTCACCCACCTAATCTTATATGTACCTAATCTTTATATATAGATTTAAACATATAGAGCTGTGCATATATATATATATACAAGCCCCATATGTACCTCTACAGCTATATGTACATTTTCTGCATACATATCTGTGTGTATATACACGTGTGCATAGATATATAAAAATGTGTATATATTATCTATAGGACATAGTTGTTCTCTCCCTTTGAAAATGTAATTGTTACTCTTTAAATAGAATGTATACAATTACACACTGTATACTTACCTTTGTGTATGAATATTTATGTCTTAGGGTATGGATATATAAATCTCGAATGTATATACAGGGATAGATAAAAACCACATATATCAATATAAGATATACATATAATACATGTATAACATGATAGCTATGATCTACATGATGTCCCCAACCATTATACATGTTTAAAATTATATATATACACATTTTTATAGACAGCAAAGTTTATTATGGGGATGTATACACAGCGATATAAATCTATGTGTAATACATTATGCACCTGCCCCAATATAAATCCATATAATCTACACCTGCATAGATTTTTCCATACAGATATGGGGAGTATGTGTGTATCCATATATTATTTTACATACACATGCACAAACATTGTAGTGTATGGTGCCCCTATGTATTATTATACATTATACCTATGAATATGCAGACATTTTACAGATGTACTGTGTAGTCCCCTCTTTAATTCCATCCGATTGTCACTTGCACCTGCACAGCCTCACCTTTCTGTAGCAATGCACAGACTTGTCACCATGTGTACATACAGGGACAATGTATATATCGGGATATACATTATAGCTACACTTGCACACCCAGACATACACGCTCTATGTAATAGAGATATATATCACAGCCAGTGGGATATGTATATACACACACCTTGTTAGAGATGGCCACAGGTATTTGGAGGGTACAGAGAGGAATTTACAAACAGTGCTCTACACGTCTATACACACACACATATATATTCTATAGAATACATGGCTACATCAATGCAGCCTCTGTCCCCCTCTCCCCTCTTTATACACATAATCTTTAGGTTTCTCCATACAGATATGGGCAATATGTGCATACATGAGCTCCACATAGAATATTTTACACACGTGTATATACACACACATATATATGCTACAATATGTAGCCCACCCCTTAAATATCCATATTTATTTATTACTAAACAAAAAAGATCCCGCCTCTCTACGTGTGTATATTTATTTATACGATGCATGGACATACATACTAAAAATACATTGTACTTTTACTTGAGAATTCAGATACATCTTTATTGCTATCTGTATAATGGGGGTTAATATCAAGGGACGTGTATATACACACACACATCTATAAGTAAAGAGGATATGCCTGTATATACCTGCTCATTACACACACACAGTCATTCTGTAGACATATAGGCAATGTGTATACGGATGAAGAGTCCCCTATAAAATACAGCATTCAGACATGCTCCCTTTAAATACAGTCTGCTCTCCTTAAATAGAACACACCCCCACATATGTATTCATACATATACACACATGTATAAATTTGTGTGTACATACACAGGGACTGCAGATATAAGGGTATACATATGAAAGACATCATTGCTATATGTGAACACACACCCCCACACTGTATATACGTATATGCACAGACATGGTCCCTCACACCTTTCCCTTTTTACATACCCCACACCTATGTATAGATTCATACATCTTTATATGATAGTCCTGTAGAGCTTGGGGATGTATATAGAGGGATAGACACAAATAAAACCAATATTTTATACCTCTATGTGCATGTGTGTACATTTTTAAATAGCTCTCTTTATAACTCATGTGCCTAAGGATACATAGGCTTTCTCTCTCACACACACATATATACAGATATTATATATCCATATACATAGCTTCATATATATAAAAATAAAATAAATCCATATTTATAGAGAGAATGTCTCTATGCATATATCTACGTTTCCCCTTCATAATATAGCTACATATGTATGCATATTCTATATATGACATGTCTAGATATACACTCTTGTCCTTTCTAATATATAAACCATATATGTATTTAAACAGGCTCTCATACCTACCCACATATATCTCTCCCTATATCTATATCTTTATATATATATATATAAAAAATACCAGTGTAGTACTCAGATCTTTACCTGTCTTTGTATCTGTCTGCATATATACACATAAACAGCCTCGTTCATACAGATACAGGATAAGCCTATATATAAAATTCCATGTACCTATATAATTATAGAAAAATAAGTATATATTTTATATGTAAAATATACACATAACATGCATTAAATAAATTTAAAAGAGATGTATATGCAGACAGTCATACACATTTCTAAAATACATATAATTATGTTTTAAAATAAATTCTATAGACACAGTTTTTTACCTCTATGTAGCTATGTGGGGAATTTGTATATAGGGATATAATTTATAATATAATACTATACATGAAACATACGGAGATAGATCCATGTTATATGTCATACATAGGCTACATATTAAAAATATATGTATATAGCCATTCACAATTCCTTGATTTATATTACCTAAGAAATATAAACTATGAATACACAGTTTCTCTCACACATACCTATAAATATGTATCTATCCCCATATAAATGGGATAGACATACACACACACATATATGCCACACCTATCTTTATACAGATTACATTGTATACATACAGAGTCCTATGTAAGTATCCATGTATGGATATGGCTATAGATACATAATACATTACGCTATATATGCACATGCACGTATTTTGTAGTGAATACAAAATATAAACCTACAGCCACAAACATGCTCAAATGCCTTTACAGATCTTTAAATATGCAGGAACATACTGTAGTCCTATTCACATGCACGTGTCCTGATCTAGAAACAGACAGACAGACGCCCTCTTCAGCAAGCAGGTCCATCACCCCCTTGTGCAGAGATGGCACAATGTACACATACAATACAATATCCCTGTGCTCACAGAGTCACCCAATGGTTTGGCTTGGGAGGGACCTTCCAGCCATCCAGTGCCACTCCTGCCATGGCAGGGACACCTTCCACCATCCCAGGGTGCTCAGCCCTGTCCCGCCTGGCCCTGGGCACTGCCAGGGATTCAGGGGCAGCCACAGCCGTGCCAGGGCCTCGTCCCCCTCAGCGCTCCCAGCCCGGCCCAAGGGCAGAGGGGCTCCAGCCCCGGGACCTCCTCTGGACTCGCTGCAGCAGCTCCACGTCCTGCAGATCCTGCTCCACGTCCTGCAGATCCTGCTCCACGTCCTGCAGATCCTGCCCCACGTCCTGCAGATCCTGCCCCACGTCCTGCTGATCCTGCCCCACGTCCTGCTGATCCTGCCCCACGTCCTGCTGATCCTGCTCCTGGCTCCTGTTTCGGCCAGAGCTGGGGCAGCCCCGCAGGAGGGCTCACGTGAGCCGGGCAGGGGAGCTCCAGGTCCGTGTCCTCAGGGCTGCTCTGGATCCCCTGGTCCCCAGCCGGAGCTTGTGCTGAGGAGTGCCTGGACACAGGGCCACGAGCTTCCCTTGGCCCTGCTGAGTGCCAGGAGGGTTCAGCAGCCGCCCTCCCTCCCTCTCCAGCCTGCCAGGATCCCACTGGATGCCAGCTGGGTTTACAACCAGACACTCACACTCCCTTCTGTTGAGTATTTATGTAGCCTCAGCCACGTATAAATCTATTTCCGTGTGTGGATGTATATACAGGATTAAAGATATACAATACATCATACGGAGATATATATTTTCATTCCTGCAATATATACACATGTATTTCTATAATATATACACATACATTCTGACCATCTCTCCTCACACTCCTTTATACGTGTTATATATTTAATATATGCATTCTATGTACAGAGACATAGTCTTTCACACATCTTTATATAAAGCTATATCTATATGTATATACAAAATCAAAATACCTCTATATGTGTATAAATCTGCTCACATAATACCCATATGGGATGTGTGTATGTTTGGAGAGACATACATGATACACTATGTACATACATGTACCAACAAGTGTATGTTTACTTACATCTTTATGTATGTGTGTCTAGGTTTGTGTTTATAGATGTGGGATATATAGAATACACTATAGATTTATATGCATACACATATATACATATTTTATATATACTAGACATCCTTATATAGGTAAATATATCTATACATACCTATGTTTCACTACGTATGCATACTATCTATAGGGATAAAGTATGTAGTACATTATATGTACGCATAAATGCATATATATGTTTATATACACACACATATCTTATGTATATATATATGGGGGTGTATATGTGGGGATATACATTTATAACACATTATATTTAAGCACACACACTTCTTTAGCATATATACAAAGTATTATACACATAAGGGGGGTGTGCACACTGCCACCTGTCAGAGCCTGCCTTGCTCAGCCTCCCCTGGCCCCGCTGTGCTGGCAGCCAGAGCACGGCCAGCCCTGGCTGGGCTGTGCAGGGGCTGCACAGAGCCCCCAGTGCTGGCCAGCAGGGTGTGCAGAGCCCCCAGCACAGGCAGGAACCACCCCGTGCCAGCAGGACACCTGCCAGGAACATTGTTTGAAGGCTGCCCTCAGGTCAGGGCCCAGCTGCTGAGGTTTCCCACCATTCAGTTTAACCTGTCTGAAAGGTTCCCAGCGTGGTGCTGGGCTAAGCTGTCTCCCCACTTCTTTTCATTTATTTTGTCCCTACTGTTCATTCTCAGATGCATTCTCACTGCTCTGTGAGCTGGACAGTCCAGCTACAGGGAATTAACCCCTCCCAGATCTCCCAACTATCCTGAGTGCCATCAGCAAGAGCGAACCTGGGGCCCTTCACATTTCAGAGAATGACTACTGGCACACCCTTCCATGGACCAAACCAGAAGACTGTGGTGGGTTTCATTTCCAGGACAGACCTACATCACTGCTCAATCTCAGCTGGTTTATAGCACACAGTGCCATGCAAAACTCCTGCTCATGTTTGTGTTTTCAAGCAACACTCACCACTGCTGGGCTCGTTGTAGTATCGACTGATGTAATTATTCATGTCATCCTCTGAAAGAACAGAAAGGCAGCCCTTAGAAGACCATTTATTTCATTAAATGGCTGAATCCCACCCCATGGAAGGCTTTCCTCTCCCTGCTTGCCCAGAGCCACCTGCTCTGCATTTTTAGGCCACAAGGCCTGAATGCATTACACCCCATCCATGCTGTGGCTGCAGCCAACACAGGGACTGGATTATCCTTTGTCACAGTCCTTTGCAGCAGCAGCCTGGGAATGAGGCACTTTGGGCTCCAAAGGAAAGGTGCTGTGTGATCTTTCCAGAGGCTGACATGGGGCTGGCCATTTCCCTTTGCTCTGTAGAGACAAACACAACACTGGCATTTCCCTGGTCAGCAGGGCCCTCCCTGCCCAGCTAGGGCACACAAATAAACCTGGAATTTATCCTGACAGGCTGAACCAAGGGCACCAGCACAGACAGACCCACTGCTGCTGCACACTGACATCCCCATGTCACCTCCTACCCCACAGGAGAAAGGGAGGCACCACGCATGATTTTAACGTGCCATTCCCTACCTTCTAAGATAATGTCTTTTCCACTTTAAATGAATGAAGCGTTATTTTGATGTACATAACACATGCATATAAATATACAGCATAATGTTAACATTACACTATTTGTTGGCTTAAAATCTACTATAAAAAGTTTTACTAATCAAGGGTGCAGTACTAAACTTGTAATAGATGCACAAGAGCTACACCTGAACTTCAACAGCAAGTTCAAAATGAAGATGTGACCACAGAAGGGAAAGCAGCAGCTCTATTGCATGTACAGATTTTAGATGCTGCAGATGACAGGGATTTACTGTTATCTTACAGAAAAGCAGAACATTTCACCGTTGTGGAAAAAAAAGAAACTTCTCTTGTTCTGAGTGGAAGGCGAACGTTGCTGCTAAGAAATAGCATCGGCAGGCCAGGAGAACCTGAGGCTTCCAAGCAACCTGACCTGCCCAATTTGTGGTGTATCTGTGCTCTAAAAGCATTCTCTCCTTTTAAGTGCTCTTTTTGATACCATGTTTCAGAAACCCATGCTCATCCCTTTGAGCCAGATTTCCTTCATCCCCCGGGTCTCTGTGGCTACAGTCCTGCCTCATCACAGCACATTGCGGTTTGCAGGTGAAAGAAACAGATGTTTTCCAGAGAACACTTTCCTCACACAACAACACCCAAACCACCAAGCACTCTGTACCTGAAATAGCTGCACTCATAAGAAGGCAATCTAACCTGACACTGAAAGGCAACGTAGTTGTTTCCCTGGTTTCACTGGATCTTAAAAGCTTTTTGGGCCCTTGTTGATCTTTAAATGCCTGCAGTCAGAGGTGTGCTTTGTGCTAATGTCTGAGTTTAAAAAGAGGCCTCAGAGTAGCTCAAGGCGATGCCGCTGAATTAGGAGTACATTGCAAGGCTTTTCAGCTATCTGCTACTAAAATACACTTCATTTCAGTCATGCATGAGTGATACTCTCAGTGGCAGCAAAGCTGCCAGCTGTGCAGACACAGGTTCTGGTTCAGAGAATGCCTGTGTAGCTGCATTTCTGGCAGGGCACTTTCAGCATCTTGGAGTCCAATTCTAAGCAGACAAACGAGGAAAACAGCACAGTGCTTTGGCTGGACAAGGGTCACCCTCCCTGTCACCTGACAAAAGCCACCAACAGGGGCCTTGCGTGCTCCCAGTACAGTCTCTCTAAATGCCAAGACACTTTGCATCAGAGACAGGAAACACTCACCTGCTTTCCATGTCTTTAAGGCAATGCTCAAATCAAGGCTTCCTTAGGACTGCAAACACTGACTGCCCTGCCAGAATGGACTAGGGCCCCAACACAGCAGCTGTGTCCAAAGCAAGAGAACCAGGCTGCTCTGCATGGCAGCAGTGGGCACTGCCCAACACCTGGACAGGAGCTCCAGAAATGCACTGCCCTGCTCCCTCTGAGCTGGGAGAAGAATTCTGGCCTGGCCCTGTGTGTGACCACTGGCATACAAGACTGGGGGAGCTCCCAGCTGCCTACTTTAATGTTATCCTGTGATGGCCTTATTACTGTCGTTGCTCACCACTGCTGATCTATTTAGCTATAAATTAAATCTATATGTATAAATATATCCATATGTGCATGTGTATGTAAATATAAAACACATATATTTAACCTTGAGTAGTTTCTTATGAATAAAAACCAATAAAGAGTAATGGAACAACAGCAGCAGAATAAATATTTCAACAACAGATTAAGTTTCTGAATCATTACTTTAAAGCAAACTGACAATTAAACTCATCTGAGTCATATGGGAGTCTCAGCTGCTTTGGGCATGGAAGGTTATAAACAATTCCAGTTACCCCCCATTATATTCTACATTGCTGAAAAAAGGAGTTTAAAATAATGCAACAAATACCCAACTGAAAGCACCTATCTGTGCATATAAAATACACCCACAAAGCCACGGATGTGCACAGCACCACAGAACACTGAAGTGCTTGTGGGGATTCTGAGATGAAGTCCCTGCTCAGAGTGGGGGTCCCACGGGATCAGGATCAGCTGGTGGCATGCAGGGAGTTTGTAGGAGCAAGCAGGGAAGACCAGCTTTTACATGAGGGACAGAGCACGTGTATTATTTACATTCTACAAAGTGTTTTCTGCTGTCAATCTGTTCCAGTTTCAGCTGCAGAAAGGGAGTTGTCTTAAGAAATACTTCATCCTTCACCATTTCCATGGGGTTTTTTAAACCCCTTTATTTTCTTCTTCCTTATTTATTTATTTATTTGTTTGTTTGTTTATATTTTATTTCTACCATCTTGGAATTTTCAGGATCCAGATTTAATTTTTCTCCTTTCCTAGAAATCTGTCTCCTCCAATACACAGAAATGTTACCTGTACTTCCTTTTCCAGGAGACAGACTTTGCATCTTTAGCCATAAAGATGCCCAAATGGTATTTATAGCAAACTAAAGAACTGGCAGTAAGTAGAAAGGAAAAGCATTTCCCTCTTAATTCCCACGAAAATGGCAATGGATGATGATTGGGATCCTCTTGTTTCATGTACCAGCAGGAATCACAGAAACTGTTCTGTTGGAAAAGGCCTTTAATATTGAGTCTACCAGTAAACATAACAATGCCACTAGAGCCATGTCCCTCCCTCTGTGCCACAGCCACCCTTAATAAATGACCCCGAGGAAACCGGCATGACAGGAAATTTAGTGATGAAGGTCAAAAAGGTGTGAGCTGAGAAGGAAGAGTGAGGCAGCTCTTCCCCATGTGAAAACCTGTGGCAAACAAGGATGGAACTACAATCCTGCCTGCATGGAGGCAGTGAGACCCTGTGCAGGGATTCAGCTGAGAGTTCTGCTGAGCAGGGGAAGGAAGGAGTAGAACAGGCTGTGGTCCATGAGCAGAGTTTGCTCAAGCAGTGTGGGCTGACAGCTCCAAGGGGTGAGGCAGCAGAGAGCACAAATGGACAGTGGGGCCAACTTCAACGTGGTCAGAACTCCCACCCCACAGAAGGGAATATCTGACTGGGAAGGCTGCTCAGACTCTGCCCTATCCCACATAAACCCAGCCTCCCCTGCACTGTAACCATCCCTCTGCAAGGCTGTTCACTGCAGTGCAGTCCCACCTCTGCCTGCTGCCCAAATCCCAGTTATTGAAAAAACATGTGGTTCTCAGTCAGGATCTGCCTGACAACCACTGGATTTTGTCTGATGAAGGTTTCCAAGTTATCTGCTGCTTTTCCTGCAGGACTCCAAACACACTGCAATGGTTCAGGGAGTAATAAACTACTTAGAGTACAGTGCCATATAATCTCATCTGACCCAAGAGACAACATTGCAATCCCCCTCTCTCGGCCCCAGAAAAACCTAATAAATTTGGTGAAACATATAAATGACATTCCATCCAAGGCAGATCTCTTTCAGTTCTACAATGTCTCAGCAATGATCTTCAATTGCTTCATCAATGCCTTAGTGAATGATCTGCAACTCCCCTGCATACAAGAAAAGGCCTTAAAAAGGAAGTTTTATTCTGAAATATTTCATTATTAGAATATTTTATTTCATATTTTTATTGCCATTGGTTGTACTGCCTTCTGTCTCTCTAAGCTGAATTTTCTGAACTGGAAGGTTATTTTTTCTGCTGTGCAGCCTCCCACTGAGGAAATGAGTCCTCAGAGTGATGTCTTACTCCAACTTCCTTCCAGAAAACAATCTTTACTAGGAGGTTTCTAAAGAGGCAAACCTTTCATCTGTTTCAACAGGAACCAGGAGCAGCCAGCTGGCACTTTCCAGGAGATTCCCCCTGCCTTTGGTTTGAAGACAGATTGCCACATTAGTGCAAGCTGCAGTACTCACGCCACTGTTCAATTCACACACACAACCAGTCCCTGCAGAGGCTGGATGGATGCCTGGGCACACAGATATTCCATCTTGAGAACAACTGTGAAGTCAGCTTGCACACAAAACAGAGCAACAGCTTCAGCCTGGTTCTAAGTAAGAAATCAACCTGTGGTTGAAGTCAGTGTTCAGAAGGAAATCTGGGATAAGTAACAGGCTCCATTATCAGCAGATGCTGCTGGGACAGAAACCCAAAACCCTGACAACAAATGGGGGGCTTTGGGCCTCACTTGAGCAGGTGATGCAGCAAGAGCACTGTGAGCTGACTGGAGCACCCAGGATGCAGCACAGCTCTGTGTCAGGGTGGCTGTGGGCACAGGATGGCCTGGGGACTCTCAGTGCTCTTCCCAACCTTGTTCCCAGATCCACATCTGGGCTGGCTCAGTACAGTCAGCCTGAAGCAGACTCAGAGGAACTTGTGTCTGTCTCTGTGAAACAGCAGCATTTGCTAAGTCTAAAATTTGCAAATAGCAACATTAGCTAAGTCACTAACCTAAGGAAGAATATGGCTGCCACCAAAACAATCATCAAGACAAAAAAAAAAAAAACAACAAAAAGGGATTTAAGAACAAACTGTTATAAACTGGCAACAAACAAATGCAATCTGAGAATTAGGAAAAGACTTGTAATACTTTAGAGCCCAAGCTGCTGGAAGGGCGGCAGAGGGCTGAACACAGCGCTGCTGTCACAGAGAGCACCATCTGCTCATGAAAGGGATCCTTATGAAAGGCATGCTTGGACAGTGGGAAACATTCCAGTTCTGTGTTCCTTTACCTGTCAGCAGTGTCTTCACACCTCTTCACATTAATGATGAGAGACAACCTCACCCTCACAGCCGTGACTGTAGGCTCACCCCTTCTGGGAGTGAGCAGTTTCTACCCCACCCATTTGGAGACTGAAATACAAGAGCCTGACTCTACTAACTGCACACACATTTCTGTAAGTGTTGCTTAACGTTTAATTCCTTTGATTCCTGCCTGGCTGGTCAGTGCACAGAGAACCACAAAGCCTGAAAGAGGCACCTAGAGAGAAGCCAAGCTGAAGTGGTGTGCACTTAAGATACTCCATTTCCAGGAATAGACTTCAAAGTAGATACATTTCAGCATTTGAAAATAACCATAAACTATTTTTTATCTATTGTTTTGCACTAACAGGGTTCTTTTAGAGCACTAACAGATGATCACCAAAGGAACTGGCTGAGAGTTTAAAAGCATACAACCAGCTCAGACTGCCTTGCAAGGAACAACTGACAAAATCCCTTCCACTGCCCTGCTTTGCCTTCTCAGACAGCTTATGAATAATCTTAAGGGAAGCCCTCTGAAGCTCCAGAATTTTTTATGCTCCCCTCCCAATATCCTACTTTCTTCACTTACAAAACAGTGGGCACCTATGGGAAGAGCAAGCTTTACTTTTCTTTAAAGCATGATCATAAATTTCAGCAGTCCCCCAAAGCAAAAGACACTGCTTATCCCATAAAAATGGAAATTTGACTCAGAACAGTTAAAAAAAGGGTTTTGGCGATGTGAAGTTCCGGTTCTTGCTCAAAGGAACAGAAGGGTGGTATATTAATCTTACAATATGGCAGTACTGGAGAATTTCAAAACCTGAAATAATATATGCAGGAAAATGAGGAATTTCCACTAGGGACTCTAATTCATGTGTTATGGGAGAGATTAAAGAATAATAAATTTTGGAAGGAAGTATTAATGACTAGAGGGGGCACTGTGAACCTGGCATTCCCTGAAGCCTGGAACTTTGTAAATACTAAAAATGATTTGTGCAGAACAAGAAAACATTAGCTGTTATTCTCACCATGACCAGTTACATACTGTACGGGGTACAAAGCCCTTTATAATTTAGAACTTCCTTTATAATTTAGAGATTAATAGATAGGATGATATTTGCCATTATGTGAGATGGCAACCATCTCTGGGAAGAAGGAAGGAGCACTCAGAATATTTCCCTGCTCTCAGAGAAAGGCTGACCACAATGGTCCTGAACATCATTAGCGATGCTGCTGTGCACTCACAGGCAGCAGCTTTCAGCCCAAGCTCTTCACAAACAGAGCTGAAGTGCTCTCAGAGTACAGCAAATGTCAGAGCTCTGCCCTGGGTTTGCAGCTCCTCCAGCCCTGCCCTTCTCTGAGGTCTATTTGTTTCTTGCTGTTGATACTGGTACCCTTTGACTTGCAGGCTGAAAACTGTTTCAGCCTTCACATTTGTCTGCTCTCGAGATAAAATTCTTGGCAAGAGAACTAAAACCTCAATTCAAAGCAAATTCAAGGTGAAAAAGTTTCCTGCTTCTTTACCATACTAATTAGGAAATACAATATATCCTCCATACATTTTCCATGGAGTTATTCCTACTGTGTCAGGAGATCTCTTGGTGAACTCCTCTGGGGAGACAGGAGTGTGAGGCACCAACCAGCTCACTGTTCCCAGAATTAGCACAGGACTGGCCTTTGGGAGGAGGCATGAAATGTTACCTGGGGAGTTATGGGACTCTTTCAGAGCCCACTGTCCCTCTGACCAGAGCTCTTGCTCCTCCCAGTCTCGTACCTGCAATTAAGGCACTTTAAATACAAAGAGCAGGAGATCTGCTGAGGGGAAATCTGGGTGAAAACATGCAATTGCAAACTCCCAAATCAGCCAGCACACACACAGCTCTCTTGGTGCAGGTCTCTGTGTGTCCCTGCACAAATTCCCTGAGGTGCTGCACATACCATGTGATACTGGGGTCACCTGACTGACTTTACTGAATGCTGTAGTAAATGGTTCCACAAAATCCTCTGTGAACACCAGAGTACAAGCTACAGCTGCCCCTGAGGAGCTTTAACTTATGCACTGTCCCACAAAACTTCCAGGTAGGGAAATGAGTAAAAAGTCTCAATGCATCCTTATTCCATCAGCCTTTCATGGTGAAGAATTCTGCATTGAATGTTTCCATTGTCCAATATAGATGGGGGAAATAAGATTAGCCTGAGATGGAATATCCCATTTTCTCATGCAGTATGTTCTCTAGCCAACTCAAGCTCGCTGGTTTGGCAGAATTCAGAGCTCTCTGAAGACAGTGATTTTTTGAAGGCTGGCAAAGTTTCATTTGGAAAAAACACATGCATTCCATTCCATCCCCCAGCCTCAGGTGTTGTATGCAGGGCTAATGTTCTGCCAGAGCATAAAAGAACAGCACATAAGAGCCTGTTCTGCCAAACAGGTGAATCGTGGCTTTGAACTGCTGCTTTCTTTTCAACAGTGGAAGTGACCTGGTCCCTCATTTCTCCTCTCCCCAGCAGTGCAGAAGGCCATGGCAGATATGTTTCAGAGCTCACCAGTGCCAAATGGCACTCAAAATGATTAGCTGCAGCCCTCACTCTGGAATCTTTAAGGAGGAGAAACACAGCTTAGAGAAAACGGTTGCAAAGCAATCCCTAACGTGGTCTGACACACAGGGTTACTTGCAAAATAGAACCCTTGACCCAAAGGTCAGCTGTTAAAACATTGGTGGCTGAAATTCCAGGTAGAGCAAGTGGTGTGGGAAGCCCTGAAGGCAGCACAGCCAGTGTGACTGCAGGAGAGGCAGGAGGGTACAGGAACTGTGCTGTCTGTCTGTGCTCTGCAGAGCCACATCTCTGAGTGTTTCACATGCCTGAGCAGGTGGGGAGATGGAAGATCCCACACCAAGTGCAATGCCCTTCCCACACAGAGGACATGGAGGCACCTTCAGCCGTGCCTTGCTTCCACCTGGCACAACACAGGCAGCTCTGGCTGACACCTGCACTGCTCAGGAGGCTGCAGAATGAGAAGATACTGCCAGCATGGCAAAGGGAGGACGGTGAAAGCTGCTGCAGCAACTGCCAGCATATCACTAGGAGTAAAAGTTGGTGCTGGAGAGCTGGAGAAGAAAGCCCCAGTCAAGTTGGGGAGGGAGAAGAATGAGGCAGGGCTGGCCCAAGATCCTTATTGCCCAGAGGTAACTGTCCTCTCCAGCTGTGAGCTGAGATTCCCAAGTTACACAGAAGCAATCCCTAAGCCAGCACTGCAAAATTATCCCCGAAATACCATGTGAAATCCTCTGCCTCAACTGCCTGTGCCCTGGGCTGTGCACACTGAACATCACTGCTGGTTTGTGGTGTCTGGTGCAGTCTGAGCTGGGCCTTGTGCTGGCAGCCCCATGTGGTGACAGACTACCACAGACTGCTGGCCCTTGCTGTAGGAACACAGGGAACTTCTTCTGTCCAGCTCCTGCCTCAATCCACAGAAACTACCTGTTCAAATACTAGCACCCTAATTTAGGTTCTGACAACAAGCACTCGATGCATCTACAAAGACTTTGTATGCAATATATAACACAGTGCACAAGAAACATTTCCTCTGGTACTTTTAGATGATCTCCAGGAATTGGAAATTTATTCTGCATACTCAGTATAAATGTTTAAATATAACATAACTGCACCTTACCCAATATGTGAAGCAATCCATGCTTTCTTATTTGCTGAATGTCTTTTTTTTCAGTGAAAAGAACAAATCCCTCTAATCATGTAACCTAAGTGCAGAAATCAATCCTGAAGATTGGGTGTCTACTTTGTTGCAAGTGTGGGCAGCATTTTACAGGAAGACATGAATAATGAGCAATTCTGTTAACCCAGATGTTGGAATGAATATCTTGGACAGAAAAATTTTTAGATCACCCTCCACAGCACTAAAATTTCAGCAAGCCTCCTTACACTGTGTGCAACACTCTTCAGTTCCAAATGTAACCCGCAAGGAACACATGCATAAATTATAATATATCCACTGGGGAAACCTCTGAAATACTACAAAAAAGAGGGAAATGCATTTTAGGGGTCAGTCTGCTCAACTGCCTGCTTTTAAATACAATTTCATATCAGGAATAATTAATGGCTTTGCTGTAGTTAGTACTTAGATATTATAAAGAGAAAAAAAACCAAAACAATTTCTACATGCTGTCACTACTCTGTAGAGAAAGGAAACGATTATAATTTCAAAATGTCTATACAGATTTTAAAGCATCTGTCCCTTGAATTCTTACTAAGGAGTTTGACCAACATAAAGATACCGTGCAAGCTTCTAATTCCACCAGATTCACAATAATTAAGCTAAGATGCTCAAGGAAGACTAACATACCACTAAGGCAGAAAGTGTTGCCTCCTCTGGAATATTACATTAAACCAGGAGACGTTCTGCACTCCACTGGAAGATCACAGGAAAGGAGCTTTGTCTTTTCCAGAAATACATTCAGGTCTAGCACTTACATAATAAAATCTGTTCCAAGTAAATTTAACTGCTGTTATCCCCCTGCACCACAGAGCTGCCCAGCAGACACTCGAGGCAGCAGGGTGCCACATGGCACTCAGACATGCAAGCAGGATGCCCCACACTGCACTTCCCTCCTTTCCTGACACCAGTGCTGCCCTGCCCAACACTGGCTGCTTTAGGAAACTGGTTAGAAAACAGCCCAGGCAAGGCAAGCCCCACAGCTGATGCAGGAGTCCTCTCCAAACCACAGAAATGTAAGTGGCCAAAGACCAAAACTGTTTTTCAATTTTCTTCCCAACTTCCCTGCTTTTACCTCTGAGTGATTATCCTTTGGCCAACTTTCATTTGGCTGCTGCTTCTCTAGTGTTTAATGAATCTAATCATGAGGACAGTGGGAAGGTACACCACAGCCATTTTCTTCCCCTGTCACTTCCTTGACTCTGTTTAGAACCTGCTCCCAAATACAACAGCTCCTGCCACTTCAGAGCAGATGCAGCCTCTCTGCAGCAATGGGAAATGGCAGCCTGCAGGGAAGCAATCAATCCCTGCTGGAGGGGAGGTGTTCAGGGGGATCCCAGTGTGAGGGATCAGCGTGCACAGGCAGCACTCACCTCGCGCAGGTCGCAGCTCAGTGATGCTCTCGGTGGCTTCGTCGTCCGAGTCCTCAGTGGCCACCACCTTGTACCTCTTGCTGCTCTGTTTGTTCAGCACGTGTGGCACCTGCAGTGCAGCCTCCCTCTCTGCAGCCAGGTCCAAATCCTGCTGAGCAAGGTGGGCCCTCAGCTGCCTGATTTCAAACTAGAGGAAAAAACAACACCACACACTGATGTCACGTGAGCATGGCCAGGAGTTTATATGCTGCAATTGGGGACACATTACTCCTTTTATCACTAAACACTACAGTCTGCTAAAACAAATAATGTGGTTGAGCCAGGACATGAGTCCAAGCTGGTGGTGCTCTCCCACAGCCTGTGTGAGCTGGACCATTTCTCACATAATCTAAAGACAATGACTGCCTCACACTGGTCTTCTATTTTGCACAGCTGTGTCTGAAGGTAAGATTTCGGACAATTTTAACAGGTCTTACTGCCCAACCTCATGGAACCTTTATAGAAAGAGACCACTTTTAACAGGGAGTTAGGTTCATGACAAATATCCCTAACTAGAGTTTGTAATGAGCTTTCCAGTGGAGGGGAGGTCTCTGAGCAGCACCCAGGATGGTCCTCCCTCACTAACTAAACAAGAGGAGGATACTGTAGTCCTCTTCTGACTTGAAATCTGCACTCAGCAGCGTGCAGAAAACCCTGGGGAAGGTTATCACTCTTCTGGCCATTCCTCTCAAACATGTTAAAGAATTTCTGCAGCCATGAAGGAATTTGCTCATGACTAGTGTTATAAAGCAGACACCTGACCAAAAGAAGCTACCAGGTACAATCTGACTGAGGGATATAGGACATTTCTCTTGTTTCTGATGGCCATGCATCTTCCACAACGCAAGAAGGAAAACAATTTTTTTGGAAAGGCTGCAGAGACTCTTTAAACCCTTATATAAGCAGGACAAAACTCCCTGTGCCATGCAGCACAGCTGTGGGGCTGCAAGGAAGAGTTTATCTTTAAAAGAGTAACTCTAAAATCAGTAGCACAGCAGTGGCCAAGTCATGTCCAGTTCTAGAGTCTGAGAGGGAAACACAAACAAGGTAACAGGCAAATATTCCAATGTGGCATTGCTGGGCCTCCCCTGGTTCAGGGCCTGAAGAGCCACGGCAGAACAGGAGGACAAGGCAGCTGCCACTCCACACTCACAGAACTCACAGAATTGGCACCTCCACAATGGAAAACTGGTGTGGAACAGCCCTGGCTGAGTGCACCTGGCTGTACCTCTCACCCCTCAGATGTGACTCAGATCTGCTTCTCTGGCAGATTTTGGAACCCATCACCACACCCTGTTCGCTCCACTGCAGGCAGACATGGTGCAAACAACAGGGAGAGAAACTAGACAGAACTTCCACAGATTTAAGAAAGAAAAAGGGATTCCAGTTTGCCACACTTGAAGACTATCTGCTTTCCAGAGCTTCTGGGAAGGAACTACAGTAACTGGAAGGCCCTTGCAAGACTCAAATCTAGAAAGTCAAAGGGCAGTTCAAGCTTTCCAGATCCCATTCAAAGCAGCTAATCCAGGGTTCTAACAAAGCACACAGCTTCTCCTCCATCTGCAATTCAGTGCACAGCTGCAAACAGCTGGCTGCAAGTGCTCACTGTTTTTAACCAAAGGTCTTCTGGCAGTGGCAGTCAGAAGTCAGGTGTAATCAGCAAATGTCAAAATTACTGCCCTGCCCCCCTGATTTCCTGCAATGAAGCCTCCAGGGCAGATTCCTGCAGGTTGCTAGGAAGAACTGGCACTGCTAACTCTGTTCCCAGCCAGCCTGAAGCTTCTTAAGGCTCAAGGTGTTTATGCCAGTATGAACATAAGGAATTTCAGGTTTTATCCTTGACTTGAAAAAAACAAGGAATCACAAGGAACATCTTACATTCCACCTTTGAAGGGAGAAAGATACCCTTTCAGACACTCCTTTGGTTTAATGGAAGAAATGCACTCAAACATGATAACTAAAAAAAAATTGTAGATTTTTTTTTCATGTTGTCTAGCTCAAACATAATTTCTGTTTTTCTACATTTCACCCTTCAAAAACATTCACACTTGTCAGAAAAAGAAGTAAGTTATTAAAATGCTTAATTCTGGCCTAGAGGTATTCCTTTTTTCATGGAAGACAAAAAAATTGGCAGGCATTTTAAACACAAACAGATAGAACTAGCTAAAAATCAGCTCAATAACTATGTCTGCATCAGATCCAATGTAAGGAGCTTCAGCATTTACAAAGATGTACTGAGCATTGTAACGATCAGAAGCCTGAATGCATCACTGCATTATACAAGTGCAAAGCAGAATGAGCCCACAGCAGAAACGGGGGAGAGCCCAGACTCCTGCTGCCCACTCACAGCTCCTGGGATTAAAGTGAGCAGTTCCGAACAGCACCGCTTACTGCCGGTTCTCAAAGCCCCCAGGGCCGGGCGCTTTCCCGGGCAATCCCGGAGCTCCGCGTGGGAGCTCAGCTCCCGCCCCGAGCGGGGACACGGCCCGCAGCGCGGCTCTGCTGCCACCTGCCGAGCACTGCGGGAACTGCAGCCGCGCCGCCAACCGCGGGCACCGGACCGGGCACGGGGGCACCGCCACGGGCACCGGCACGGGCACCGCTGTCACCGGCACCGAACTGGGCACGGTGACACCGGCACGGGCACCGGCACGGGCACGGGCACCGGCACGGGCACCGCTGTCACCGGCACCGAACCGGGCACGGTGATACCGCCACGGGCACCGGCACAGGCACCGCTGTCACCGGCACCGAACCGGGCACGGCGACACCGCCACGGGCACCGCTGTCACCCTGTCACAGGCACTGAGCTGGGTACCAGTGTCACCCTGTCACAGGCACTGAACTCAGTTACCGATGGCCCTGTCACATACAAGAAACAGAATTTTTGTTCACCGAAGGCATGGATCTACAGGAGATTGGTCCAGCAGGAATTGTTCCTAACAACTATCCCAGGATCCTGCAGATGCTGGAATACAGTGTCAGCCACTCAAAGCAAGCCCCTAAAACAAAGGCTCAGCCTAAGGGCATGTTCCTTACAGGTGAAATGCAGCAAAAGGCTGCATGAGCAAATGAGGTTGTAGGTGCTTCTATCTACTGAAGACTATATTGCACACTGACCTCAGGCAATTCTAATGTGTACAGGAGCTAATGAGATTGCTCTGACTGCAGTCAGGCAGTCCAGAGCAGCTAAAATAAATCACTAGGAGGTACAAAATACAACAGTCTTCTTAAGTTAAAATTCTGGGCCAAGGTAACATACGAAATTTCTATTTGCAGTAGGAGCTGATGTAGTGATCTGTGTACATCTGGACCAGCAGAGCTGGACTGAGGAAACCAGAGTTTGAATTGCACCATTCTTTCCTCAAGCCTGTAAGAGAGGAGCATATTGCACACAATAAAAAAAAAAAACAAAACCAAAAAAACCAAAACCAAACCAAAACAAAAAAACAACAAAAACCAAGCAAACAAAACCCCCCAAAACAAACAAACAAAAACAACAAAAACCAAACCAAACCAGACCAAAACAAACAAACCAAAAAAACCCCCCCAAAACACAAAACCAAACCAAACCAAACAAACCCCAGGCATACAAACCTAAACACATGCTTTGATTTGTTTAAATTACCTCATGGGTGTCACCTCTGTGGAAGAACCTTGCAAATCTCAGAGCCAGCCAGTGAGCAAAAAAAATGCTCTTGTGTGGAAGGCAACTTGTGACCAAGGAGACAAAGGTAAACCACCTCCTGACTCAAAGTAATTAAAAACAGAGCACTGGTCCACTTGAAGCTGCTACTGACTTTATTTACCAGGACACCTATGACATTCACGTTCCTTAATTACACATACTTTGGTAGTTCTGGTGGGTATTCACCAATAAATTCCAACATACTTTGTAATGGAAAAAAGTATTTTTGAAAACTTCATAGAATCCCAGCAATAATCTAAGCTGAAATGGAACTGGGAGGGCCATCTAGTCCAACACCTTGCTTAAAGTAGCTCCATTTAGCTCAGGTTGCTGAAAGCCTGTCCTCTAAATTTCTGACTATCTCCAGGCTGTGTACACAGCACCACCTCCCTGGCAAGATGCTCCAGTGCTTGCCCATTCTCATAATGAAAACATTTGTTCTTGTACTCCACAGGAAGTGTGCACTTTCCATGCTTGTGCACCTCTGGGACGTGTCTGGGTACACCCCACCACGATGGAGCTGAAGACAGCAACAAAGGTGTAACACATGTGTCTGTTGTGATAATACACTTACTACCAAGAAAAAGGGAGATACAGAACACTTTATAGAAGAGTGAGTAACTAGGTTGTCTGGCATGAAGAGAAAGTTTATAGTGGGAAATTTAAACTTACCATTTTCAAGATCTGTTACGTGTCCTCTTGCAGTATAGACCTGGCCATATTTTGCCAGGAAGCAAACCAGAAAGAATTATAGGGCACTCCTATGCAATTCCTCACTCAAACAATGCATTAGGTGATTATTTCTAAGCAGGTGAACTGACAGACCTACCAGGTAACACCTCCTTTTACATGCTTGGCTTTATGAAGTGGGCCACCCATCCTGGTTGATATTTCATAATACACATGTAAGACTCGAAAAGAGACTTAGCAGTGAATCATGGAGTACTGTGCTTTAATGATCTAACAACAGAGTGGGACTGACAGAGTTTCTGAGAGATCAATGAACACTTTAGCCAGAAGCTTACTCGTGTCTAATGCAGGAGCAATAACTTTGCTCAATTCTATTAGTGCTGTCTGTACAGAATGCCCTGCCCTAAAACTCATCTGCCACTGGGATACAATCCAATGTTTATTTCCATTAGTTTAGCCATTGTTGGTAACAATAAAAATCAGGAGACAGATGCAAACTAATGATTTACGGGTAGAATAAAACACGGGATGACCTTGGCTGCCTTCCATCCACCAAGAAAATGACTGGTAGTCAGAAATAAATTAAAATTATTGCCAGAGGATAGCATATGTTATTTCTCCGATAGGTAATTTTACCAGCTAAATAGTCCTGTCATTAAACTGGCAGCTGTTGTACAAATTATATTCCAAGATAAAAAAAGAAATTACAGTTTCCATAGTTGTTGCAGTGTTAAGAATGACGAAAATCCCAGTTCTACAGAAAAGGAGCTCTGGTGTGATAAGGCTGAGCACATACTCTTGGCTGGGCTGTGCTCAGCTGAATTACTCTTATGAAAGCTAAGCAGAGAAGATCTGGTAAGTATTTCTATTATCACAAGTGGAAATTCCTTTACAGGTGATTCCAGAGGAAAAAAAGTAATCTTCCCTGACTGGAACTTGTAGCTTATCAAACTTTAGAACTTTGTTTTGCAATTTAAGTTATTCCGAAAAAACAAAACCATCAGCAATATACTCTGCATATTATTGACAGTGACTGCAGTGAAACTTCTTTTACCTTTATCCATTTTTAAAAGTCCTTCACGCTCCATTCCTGTTTAACAACCTCTTTTTTTGCCAATGGAGAATAAATAAAAACCAAACTATCCAAACAGTTGCACTGGGGTACTACAGAGGACAAAGTGGTCTGTGCAAGCGTAATTTATAAATATATTGTGGTGTACAGCTAGCCAAAAAGCAACATGTGGAAAGAGTTTCCATGTTTCCAAAAGTACATCTCCAATGTCAGTCAGGAATGGAAATGCACTTTACAGTTGTGATACCCCATCACTGGTCAAAAAACCCCACAACTGACAAAAGAAAGAGAATTCAAAAAGATGAAGGGAGGGTGTATCTTTCCTGCTCTTAATTTTTAAAACAGAAATGCTGGTTTTGTCTGCCTAGCATTAAGCACCAGCTTCAAATCAGCATGAGACTTCTCAGAGAACCGGCCACCAATTATTTTTGTTTTAAATCCCAAGCAAAACAGGCTAACTATTCTTCCCAACTCCTCTAATAAAATAATTAATACTTTGCTTGAAACTTTCAAGATAATTTCACCTGCAGAATATGCCAGACCCTGAGAATTCTAACCCCAATTGCCTGAGCAGCAGCAAAACAGTAAGAAACCAAACATAGGATCTCAGAAAAGGAAGCGCTTGGAAACCTTTCCAACAGGAATATTCTCAGCCCCAACTCTAACTACTGAATAAATGCGAATCACCAGTGTGGTCACAAAGGTGCAGCACAGGGTGAACCAGTGCCTGTCTGCACTGCTGGGCTGCAGGGAACCACAGTGACTTGTCTGGGCAGTGCAGCACGTGGGCAGTGCAGCCCCCAGCACCCATCTGCCCTGGCACCACACAGACAGGGCAGCCTGGAATCCTCCTGGCTGCTGCTCTGGGCACAGCCAGACTTCTGCAGGCAAACCTTCCCTCAAAAACAGATAAGCACACAGAAACACCATGAACAAACAATCCTTTAGAAAGTGCAGGAAAGATGATCAAACAAAAAAGCAAAAACCTGGCAGAATTTTAGACATTAAATACCATTAGGAGCCATTTTTCCCATCAGATGCCATGTACAACGCTAATGTGAATATTATAATGCTGACAAGTTGTTCTTGACTGAATTATGAAGTTAATAATTCACAAATAAAGGATGCAGTACTCATGTCAATGTCTTATGTTGCTAGCTGCAGCAAATTAGTACATTTACCTGATGTTATACAGCTGAGACAGTTGTTTGGCAGCAAGTCAGGCCAGTAAGAGGGATTAGCATGCTGTCATCTTTCTATAGGCTGTATTTTTCCATAGTAGATGACACATGAAAGCTGCAAGAGAACCTGCTCTGTTTTCTCAGGTTTACTCCTGTCCCAATGCAGTATTCTTTGTTTAGATGTACAGGCTGTTGAAACCATCAGAGCTCAGATTAAGGGCTACTCTGGTCAGACATTCAGGAGTACGTGGCTCAGAATGAAGAGCCACAAGAGCTGCTCCTGAACCCCACCTGGAATAATGAGCCCACCTTTACTCATGAAACAGTAACACCAAAAATTGTTTAGAGATTGAGAGTGTTATCTGGCTGTATGGCAAAGTCCCTAAAAACAAATGTTTTACAATTTATAACTGTCAAGACCTTTAGTATGGTCTGACAGACAAAATACTGCACTGGGACTCAAGAAATCACTGATTTGCTTAATAGGTTTGGTGAAGAGAGAACCTCTCCCTTGTAAAATGGGGTGTATACCATTTACCTGGCAATTTCACAACCCTGATAGACTCAAATCACTAAATATCATCGAGCAGAGCTGTTATGAAGAGGACTGCAGTTTTGCCATCAAAGGCACTTATGTAGTTGGCACTTACTAATTTTTGGCAGAAGCCAAGCCTTAGGTTTACAACTTCGTCATGGTTAATATAAGCTACTCAAAACCAGTGTTATGAAATGATACAGTGTCTACAGCTCTTCCTAATGCATCACACAGACAAGGCAGCTCACCACCACCAGCAGTTCATCGCAGAATCCTTGGCTGAGATCCAGGAGACCTGAACCTAAACCTAAAAATCCAGTTGGGGACCTAAATATTGATGGGTTTGTATTTCAAAGGTACCTGCCATGAGCCAGGAGTGGTAGTTGAAGCTAGAAATCTCCAGGATTTATCTGGATGATATCTCATAGTTCCCCTTTCACTGAAACAAGAAGTAAATCACCTGGGGATCATCCTGTTGTGGTCTGATGGTCACCTCACCACTCACTTATCCTGAGCCTCAACATCCATCCCTGCTTTCTACTTTAAAGCAAGTTAGTCAAGAACTCATTTGCATAAGACAAATGGCAAAAACTCCTGGCTCACTGCCTCAAAAATGGTTTTACACTGTTTTCATGTAAAATATATTCATTTGAGATATTTCAAACTTCACCTTCCCTTACCTCCAGACTGAGTCACTGAACATATAGGGGCCTGGGAAGAGTCTTAAATCTTGACTTGCTTCCAGGAACTAGAAGCTTCTACTGCAACATTTTGAGCTTGCCAAGAGTCTCTGACTGACCTACAGGGAAGCCGCCTTTTGCATTTAAAGCAGGGAAATTCATTTGTTTTTAACTGCACTTCCTTTTCCTAGGAACACTAGCTGCAGTCTCCAACACTGGCTTTTGTATGTTAGTACTATGTCAGGCTAGCTGTACTCATTCAATAAATGACCTACTGGAACCATTTATTTTCTGTTGCTCACATTTGTTTTCCTCACCTCTGAAAACAAAAGCCCAGCAGCAGAGGCAGCTGATTGCTGCTTGACAAATACCATGCTGACAATATCTTGGCTGCAGCTAATGCTTCCTTAGCACTGAGACCTGTCACCCCACAGCACAAGTCCCAGTGGTACTTCTCAAAGCTCAGCTTGCAGTGAAGTACATGAACTGTTTGATTTGCCTTGACAAGATATGTGTAAATAAAGACATAACTGAACTTTACCCCTTGTTCTTGGCAGATCTGGGTTAGTCTTTCCAGCTGCTCATCTTGAATAACTTTTGCCTTCTCATACTGCTGAATCATCATCTCCATCTCCACTTTCACTGGAAGGACATATGCTGGAAAACACAAATAAAACTTAAAGCAACCCAGCTGTGATTTGGTTTTTTATCAGAAAGAAAACCTTTACAGGCCAAAGAGCATCACCCCTTTCCCTTGCATCTAGCGAAATGGAGTATTTCTAACAGAAGCAGACCTAGAGAACTTTTTTCAGGGAGGATTTCTAACATAGGAAATGCAGTGTCTAGATACTGTTTGGTCAGACCTCCCTCTGCCTGGCTGACCTGAAATGCATGCTGCCTGCTCTTCCCAGATTCCATGCTAGTACAGTGCTTCCCCAGTGTTTACCACAGATTTCCTGAATTGCTGGGTAGGAGGATTTTCTCTTTAGAGTCAGTCCCATTCCTTCTAAACCTGAACAGCACAGCTCCCTGAGGAAAAGAACTATTCCAGAGCCCTAACCATTTAATTCCTAGACTTTGTGGTAAGAAATCAGTCCTTAATGGACACAGCAGACTAAGAAAGATATTTTGAAGACACAAAAAGGGCACTTAATCTTCTCTAGCTTTTCAAGCTACAGCCCAGTTTTCAGGGTGTTCTCTGAATGGCTCTAGGAATTTTGCTCCTGTCTTAACTATGGCAAACTCAGACTGATCAGAAAAGCTGGTCAATACACACTGCAATTAATGTTTTCTGAAGCTACACAAAATCCTGACATTTTCTTTTTTGCTTCAATCAGAGGGCTATGACCTGTCCTGAACTCTGAATACAGAGTTTGCTTGGCATTTAAACCACAAATAACAACGTCACTCTGATTTTTCACACATGACCAAAATGAACCATTCATTTATTTCTTTTCCCTAAGCTGCCCGAAGCTGAGCACATGGCAGCCTACACTAAAGTCCTTGCTTCCAGGCCCAGCCACAGAGACTTCTCTCTGCAACTTTCACTTGCTGGGGCCTTTTCATTTCCCCTGGTACATCCTCACAGAGGTCTGTGCAAAACACCACCAATATACACTACATTTCCAGGATCCACAGCACTGCAGAGAGCACCTTCCCAACTGGGAATCCCCAGGGCAAGAAAATCCTCCTGGAATTTGACATAAAACTTATTTACTGACAAAAACTTAGAAAATAAAGTCCCAAGACAGAGCTGGCTATATGGTTATGGGGAGGGTGCAGCAAATACCAGCAAAGCAGACTGGAGTCAATTATTTTGCAGGATTGGGAATGACATCTGGTGGCAAGAGACATGAAACAGGTCAGGGCATTTACTTTACAGGACAGGGATGGGAAGGTGCCTAACAGGAAAACAAACCAATGAATTATAAAGGCTCCTAGGGAGCGGGAGATAGAGCCATGATCTCCAGACCTACTCTCCTCCATGGGAGTCATAACTCTCTTCTACTCAGTGCTAGCAAAACGTAAGAGAAAGGACAATGACAGGAACGGTGGTAGCCACCAATCCTTTCAGTATTTTTAAAATCTCTTCTTCCTAGCCAGGTAATGCTTGGAGTCACAAAGTGAGTCCCCACTCACCATCAATGATCCTCTTCACTCTCCATATCCGCAGTGTGATGATGAGGCTGATAGCATCCCACGGGCTGCTGGGGCCGTTAGCCACTGTGGAGGCCACCATTGGTGCCAAGGACAAGATTATGATAGCACCATCAAACACCTAGAGAGAAATCAGTTTCTTCAAACCTTTCCTTAAAATCATATCCCTGCCGTTCCTCCTTGAAATCTTGAAGGATTCCCTCTTTGCCCAAAAGCAATGCAATTATGGTACCTATTTGAAAGGGATATGAGAGGTGGCCAAGCCACAGAAAGGCTGCATCCTTTTTAGGTAGCACAACAGAATTCCTCAGTGCTTTTTATGAGGTGAGGAGAGATAAATCATGGTGGAAGGGCAGGGGGAGAGAAAGGTATTTGGAAATACTGGCCAAAATCCCCAAGGAGAAGTGATAGTCTAAATGTTATTACAGCCATAGAGTTTTATCATCACTGCTATTTATGACTTGTTACTTGGCATAATGTCATCTAAAAAAAATATGCAGTCCCTACCCATAGATCTTACTATCTAAATGAAGAGATCAAGAAGACAAGTAGAAAAAGATGGAGCCAAGAGACTTGATGGCTCTTGGCCATGTCCTGGCTACACAACACATGTGGGAATGGTTGTGCACCTGGGCAGAAAGACTGCCTGCTCTCACTTTCATGGGGCAGCGAGGCTTGCAAGCAGTTTGACAATTGGGACCGTTCAGAATGATTTATGTGACACTGGCTGCATTGGGATTAGATCAGAAAAAGCAATTGTACAAAGCATTAGACAGAAATGAGCTAGTAAATGTGTTTCAGAGCGAAGTGACAGCAGTGCTGTGTCTGTCCCACACTGGCCTAGCAGGGTAGAACAGAGCACCATGTTCTCATTCCTGCTGAGACCCTCCCCTGCTGCCACAGCCCATTGATTAACTGTCTGCATAAAGAGGCAGGGCATGGATTTTTGTAAGAACTACTTATTCAGAACTGTGTATAAAAATTCAGTGTATTGAAAAGAAATAGTTCTTACTGCAGCCACTCAGTGGGCAGTAAAAAATATCACTATTCCAAATTACCAACATGAATTATCAGAAACTGCTGCGTTAGTCTTAATAATAAGAAACCCTGGATCAACTATTTAAGTTTCATTTCATTTTTTAGCAAAACAAGTTAAAATGTTTACAACTTCATTACAAAAATATGCACGTCTCTAGACTGCTTAAACTCCAAGAACACCCAGATTGCCTTCTGGTTCTTTCTGCACAGTAGTGGCTTATGAAGCAGTTTCAAGAGCTTTTCATTTTCCCTATCTCCAGATTTCTGCTCAGATTTGGATGATGTACCATTTATAACACATGCATTTCCTTTTCTTTCTCTACAAGAGTATACACATTCTACCTAATTTTTAATTTGAGATTAACACTGATTACACTTACTATAGTGCTTATCAAAACAATTTCACAATAAAAATGGGGGTTTTGCCGAAGTAGTACTTACTACCAGGAAACTACAAGCAATTTTTCAACTAACTCAACTAATTTCAACTCAATTATTGCAACGGGGTGACAATTTTTACATCTCAGGGTAGCAGCATAACCAGTTAGACCAGAACAGCTGTAACAACAAAAGGCACATGAAGCAAGAAGGCCAAAATCCCTCCCTTCACAAAATATTTTTAAATATTGCAATCTTCTGAGTCTCTCAGAGAAAGAGAGACTGCATCACTCAGCTATGGATAATGCATAATGAGAAGAGTATGTGTATTTATCTCCCTTAAAAGATATTGTATTGCACCAGGTTAATAACAAAGCCATCCACAGCAGTTCTTCACGGTCTTGCTGGGGCTGCCTGGAAAACAGTACCAAGAGAGAGCTTACCTCTATTTTGTTTTCAATGTAATCCCATATGCCAAGGACCACAATCCTCAAAATAGTCTAGTAAAATAGATTAGGGGGAAAAAAGATTATGAATGTTATTACAGTCTTAGATAAACATTTAGTCCTTTACCTATTTAGGGAATAATTTTTTTGTATTATTTAAGCATTATACATTTCTTCTAAATAATAATCAGGTTCTAGAAATAGCTAAATTTCTATATTAAAAAAAACAGATATTGCTTCCCAACCACTATATTGACTTACTAAAACCTCCACAAATGAGTTCCAAGTTCAAATGCTCATCAGTTTTCCATCTTCCTAAAATTTTACTTTCAGATTTGTGAGATTTAGATTACCAACCCTCTCCATCCTCCTGACCCAAGCCTATATATGATCCACCATGGGGCCCCCTCAGTCAGAACAGGGGAAAATTCTCTTTTCTGGCCATCTTTGATATGCTAGTGTTCACTGATTTTCTAAGAGAAGAGGCCCTGTCCTGTCCTGATGCCTAAAGGTACTGACATTTCACCAGGCTGAAGAGCAGATGCTCTTCTCTGGAGTCAAAGGCAGTTGGTTTATTATAAGATCCCAGAAAGTCATGGGATAAAGGAGAAAAATCTCTCTGTGATCCTTCTCAATGAAGCAAAACAGCAATAAGTAGCCTCAACTGCTAAAAAAGAGGAATAAAGAAAGAACACAGAATGAACCAATGGTGAATTCCCATAAAAAATCCAATGGCACCTTTCCTAATTTTTAATTTGGCTTACAGAAGACACAATAAAGAAAAAAAAAACCATCAGTCAACTTGTGATTGATATTGAACTCACATAAAAGCCTAACTGATAGGGATGTTTCCTGCCAACAGCAACAAGGTCAGATTTTGACAGACATGAGGAGTTTATCTGCAGCTGGGAGCCTTACAAAGACCACCCAAACACTACTTTCCCCAATAAAGAGCAGCATAATGACTTAGTGCTCAGCAGGCCTACTGTGTGAGGGGTGACCATGCCCAGAACGGTGCAGAAAAAAGTGACTCTGATGAATACACAGATCTCCTCTTCATTACAAATACAAATGTTAAATCCCAAGCAACTCTGAATTTATGCCAAACATACCAGCAGTACTAACTGCTGAACAACACTGAATTGTTCAGTAGAGTTCCTATGTGTGGTTTACCAACCCCCAGGAGCCCAACTGCCCCAGGTGGCCTGGGATGACTGTGCTCCTTCTCCTGGCACTGGAAACCCAGAAAACAGCACCTACCCCTGCTCTGCCCAGGGAGACACTGCTGTGGGGCAGGTGGTGCTTCCAGAGCCCAGCCTCACAGCGCCACAGAGCAGGAATGTGAGCAAGCCAACACCTCTCAGAAATGGGCTATGCAAAGGCACAGGCCAAGGCTGGCTAAGAAAGGGAGGCATGAGCCAGAAGACAAAAAGCAGCATCCTCCTTCCTCTACAAAAATTGATGATACTTTACACAGACAGTAAAATGTGCCAGTGCTGCTGGTCCGTACTCCTTAAAACACTGTACTTCCAAAGCACTTTACAAATGCAGCATGGGAATAAGGCTCTCTATAATAACCTATATCCCCAAGGTTTATTTATCATGTGGAGGAAGAGATGCACAAGGTACTCAAGTCCCTTAATGACCCCAAAGTGGCCAGCACAATGTGATGTGACATAGGTACAAGGCGTAAGTACACGTGCTGCTGACCAGCCAAGGCACTCCTACAGCCGCAGCTCAGCTCCTGAGCTGAATTCTGCCAGGCAAAAGCATACCATCTCCTCTGCCAGCATCTCCCTCACTCCCCACCAAGGAGCTGCACAAAATGCTCAAGTACAAGTTGCTTGTGAGCCCATCAGTTCAGCTGTATCAGTTACCTGGGGTCCACACAGGCTCCACAGCAGGCAGCCATGCAGAAACATGAGGAAAAGCAGAGCCTTCTATAAAGCTCGGAGCAGCACCTTTCCTACAGCCACCCTGCTGAGAGCACAGCTCAGCTCTGCTAGGCTTAGGCAGTATTTATGAAGTGCCAGGTCAATGAGCAACTAATACGGGATGGCTGAGCACTTAACACTTTACAGAAACTGAGGGTGAAAGTCTTCCTTCCTTTGGACAGGTGTGCAGAAAGGTATGTTCATCGAAATGAAACATATTTGCACAAAAGAAAACTGAAACACCACCTCACAACCCTAAATATGATTTAACATTAGACTGGTGAGGGAATGTAAAAAGGAGTTTTCTTCCTGCCTTTTTAACTCCTGACTGCAGCATTTAAACCAGACTGTGCTACTGCCACGTTAATGGGTGTGAGCAGTTCCAAGGGCTGGAAGCTAACACAAATGTTTTCATTGTCACCCTGCTGCTGTGAATCAGCACAAGGCAGCAGTGACTGGAAGTCTACTTGGCAGACATTCCATGCAGGATTGGATGTTGGTGTGCCCAGATGATCAGCACCCTGGCTCTCAGCTCGAGCAGGCACTGCAGGAAGGTGAGTGCAAGGGTGGGCTAAGCCAGCTCCTCACACCCCAGAGATGCACCCTTCAGAACCAGTGGGCACAACTGGGGGTAAACTTTGAAAACATTTATTCTGTATGGAAGCTCTTCCAGCTTTGGTTTTTAAAGAACCCCACCAGCACTGAAGTGCCAAGAGCCAGGCAAGGCTGGTCCTTGGTGACCCGAGTGAGCCCCAGCCTGGCCACTGAGGTGCCCCTGGGCCAGCCTGTGCCACCACAGCTCCAAACCAGCCCTGGCTGTCCCCACTCTGCCTCTGGGTGTCCCTGGCAGAGAGAACACCCACTGCTACTGTCACAGCTCTCACCCACAAGGAGTGGAACCAAAGCAATTTGGACTGTACCGGGTACCTCCTTGATTGCTCAGTATAATAAATACTTTGACTGCAAATGAAAGCATTGGTATTTCATATATATAACACTTTACTGGTTTTTTCCAAAGGAATCATTTTGAAACAAAAATATGTTTCAAACAAATACATATATATTGCATTTGATTGTATACTGTCTCTGTACAGAACTTTAAAAATGAGGACCTGGAGCAGAATCTGCAAAAACAGAGAGACAGAAATTAATAATCCAGGAAACTTCTTACCTATTGTTCAAGGACCAAACTGAGAGATGCATATGAATTAAAAGAGAATTGCAGGTGTAAAACATTAATCACAGACAAACCCAATGTTAGTCACAACTCTACCATTTATAAGCACAAGAATCTACAAGAAAAAGGGAAAAACTGGAGTAGCACCAGTTTCCTACTGATGTGCAGGCACATAGCAAATGCACACACATAGTTTTGCATTACACCACAGGTATTCTGCATTTTTGAATACAGATTTGAAAAAAACATTAAGTATCAGTGTGAGCACTGCTGTTAAAGGAAAGTTCTGCTAGCTTGGTTTTTTGTACTTGGAAAAGCAAGCTTTAGTGTTTTTTGACTGGAAATCTTTTAATTAGAAAGCCCTTAACACATACATTTTTTTAGTTATATCAGAAATACATTTTTCTTCTGCTAAAAGCTAATTTATTACATAAAAGTCTGTCCAGTGCACTAATAAAAGGCAAATGACTGAATATCTCTGTTAACTTCTCTAAGCTGAAGTAAACCCAGATAAAACTTTAAACTATTTTTCAGACAGAAATCCAATTTCAAAATTGACAAAGTCTCCTGGTGACACATAATTGTTTGCATGACATTAACTGCCTGCAGTGAAGTTTATGATGAACTGTGTGATGCTGCAGGTTCTCTCTCTGATTTTGTAGGGAAACTTGGCCAAGTCTTTTGCTGAGCCAGCTGTATAAATTCCCACAATCTGCATTTGTCAGCTGACTGCATGGTACATTAGGTAATTTTAAGCACTTTTCTGCTTGCACAGTTAATGTACAATTTACTACTCGGTGAGTCACTGCGTCAAACCCCTCTGTAGTGTGAGGAGATCATCAGGAGGCAGCACAGGAGGGGAAGCTGGCCCAGCAGCACCAGGCAAAGGGGAGCAACTCTGCATTTCAAGATGGGGTAGGGACTGGGCAGGAGATAAGACAGGATGGAGGAGGCTGGAAAGGATGTCCTTAGAGAAGCCCTCTCTCCCATCCTTCCCCTGCCACAGAACTTATCCATCTGTTACAGAGGCTCCAGAAACTCTGTAGATTAAGCTTTTGCCTTTTGGACATACTTCATAAGACCAAATATTTATTGAAAGCTTTCCAGAACACCTTGTACCCAAACTGTAATTTATAACCCCTCTCATCTGGGTCACTCTACAGATGCCTTAACTCATTGAGTCCTTAGAAGAATCCTCTTTTGCCATCTCCTGGTGTGCCAGTACCGAGCTACTGCATGGGCTTTCCTGGCACACGCTGTCCCCAGGCCACCAGAGCCCAGAGGAATGTGCTGGCATGCTTAAACCAACACATCCTTCTGTTTCCAGGGCACAGGCACCCTCCTCACACAGCTTCTCTTCAACCAAGGCTCTGAAACTACAGACCCCACATCACCATTATCCCATACAACCCAGCCCCATATCCTGCACTCTGGAACTGCCAGGGCTCCATCAGCTCGTGGTGCCACAGAAACCATTCCCTGCCAAAGCCTGGTGCCATGAACACACACAAACACACTGTGTTCTCTCTCACTAGTACTACCAGGACATCACATACCCAAATGCACCTTTGCACTAACTCTGCCCTTCTGTTTCTTCTGATGTTCTCCCTATACTCTCACAATCTTAATTAGCATACAGAGAAAACCAATGAGTTTTCAACTGACAATTCTGTACAGATTTGAAAGGGCTTTTCAGGCATGGGAACAGCTCACTGCACATGCAAAGTGGCCAGGGACCTGGGCTTAGGCAGCCCTGCATCACAGGTTCCTCTAGGCATGGTCACACAAGCACAAACACCTCTCTCTGAAACATGTGGTGCAGGAGGTGCTGCACTGCCACTATCAAGAGATGAAAGCATAGATGAAGCACTGATAGGGCACACTGCAAGTTAGGTACACTACGGAAATGAAATGGGCAGACTGGCATTTCAGGCAGATAGCCAGCTAGATTCCCAGAACTTTACAGGGCCATTTTCCATGGTAACTGCTTCTTTGTGAAGCCAGAACACGGCTTAGTAAAGAAATTTCCCAGTATATTAAAATTTATTTTATACACACTAGCAAAGAAAGAAGCCTAAATTTGCCTTTATAAATCACACTAATACATAAAATGTGTATCTTTGTTCTTAGACCCCACTACTCAATCCATTTAAAAAATAACATACAGCAGTGAACTGCATTTATGCACCATGAGAAGAGTTGTGTGTACATGGAATAAAAGTAAACACACAGAAGAGAAACCATAGCTTACAGAAGATTAATAGAAGATTATTATCTTTCCACTCAGCTCTTTGAAGCTCACAAATAATATAACAAAAGTAACATAACTGAGTTTCTCTAACATAAACTAAAAATTTGTTAAGGAAAAGACATTTTAAATTAGTTTTGCCATTTAGGAGGCTTGTCTTTTTTAACAGAACCTTAACAGCAGAGTCTCCCTTTGGAGGTTTTATTCCTTTCAAGGGTTGCTATCAACAAGCAGAAAAGTGGCAGGTTTCTATGAACACTTCCTTTAAACATATAGGATGAGGAAAGCCTTGGAGTTTTTCCTCCTGTGAGCCACAGCTAATGAAACAGACTGATTCTCAGCTGCGAGCCCAGACCTACTCTACTCAATCTGAGAGCTCAATTCTTAGACACAGATGCCAGAAAAATGCTGCGATTCAGTACACAAGACTTGTTCCTCCCAGGGAAACCCTCAAGTGCTTCCCTTCAGCAGAGCGGCTGAAGCACACACAGAGCAATGCAAACAGCTCCTATCAAGGAACTCCATTCTTGCACACAGAATCAGACTCACCAGTCCCAGTGGAAAAGCAGAACTGAGCAACAGCCACAGTACTTGTAGCAATGAGATAGAACGGTTACCAAAACTCTGTGACGTTCCCCATCTTCCTTTCCTCAGCCAACTAACACCAAGGCTGAATCTGCCCTCTTGAGAGGGTGTACCCCCAGCCCTGCCTTGCTGCTGATACTGGGAATTCCCCGCAGTGCCTCCCTCTTCTCTTCTGGGTAACATTTCATGCACAGACAAGTCACAGTGATGTATGTAAACAGAGACAAACCACTGGTAAATCCTGTTCAAATACTTGGAAAAAAGCAAACAAAGCTGATGCACACTTCACTTGAATATGGATGTTTTAATGCTGGAAAGTCACAGACAGTGACAGAGAGTATCGAATGAACAAAATGCCTCTAAGGCTTGTGGCTGTAAGACAAGCCTAGGGAAAGCAGGAAGATGCTGCAAGAGCAGCTACTCAGCTCTGTTGGCAGCTGTTGTGGTGGCATTTGCCAGCTGCTGGCACGTTTAGCCCCCTCATTTTAACCAAGCAGAAAACCAGTGCCTGTTTAACTTCAACTCCACTGCCATTACTAGCAATGCTTTCAGAGCACCACCTTTAATAAGTCATATTCTTCCAAAATATTCAGATTTTGTGCAGAAAGTTTTATGAGTCTTAACAAGTCTTTTATATCTTTGTTCTTTAAGCTGAGGTCTTTCTGAAAAATTGTGTACCTATATTTACAACTAATGGGAACCAAATTACAAAATAAACAGTAAACATCCAAACTTAGAACAGGGTACTTGCTATGGAAACAACCTTTTTTGAACACCAGAAACCTTGAATCCTTGCTTTGAGTAGAAAATGACTGAAGGACTCATCAATCCTCAGCAGTTGCCTGTTATATCAAGGTAAACTAATTAAGCCTGTTCATCTCTGGAATATCATCCTGGCATGAACAGCCACAGACTGCAGAATCTCACTCTAACATATGAACTTCTCAACAAATGATCCTAAAGACAGCTGACTCATGGTATGGGAATCAGAGGGAAAAAAAATCCCCTGAAGGGGCCAAAGGAGTAAATAAAATTAAGACGGATGAAAAAAAAAAGCCATTTGCAATTTTTGTGGTATTTTGTAACCTCTTGGGAAAAAAAAATTGGATGATAGAAAATCATACCCTCTGTTTTTCCACTCTTAAGACACAATTCAACATGAACTCAACCTGGCATAAGGCCAAGCCCAGCAAACCCAGCAGGAAAGGTACACCTGAACTCTTTCCCAGACTGGTGGTCTCCGAAGCACATCCAGCTGCTCTGTGGAGCACCTCTGTCTCTGAGCTGCCAAGTGAATCCATATCCAAAAAATCTACCCTGGTCTGTGTGTGCACCTCACGTGGCTGTCTTGTGGCCTCATTTTCCTTTGATCTAAATTCAAACCATAATCAAATAGGGGAAGGAAGCTACTTTGGAAGACGGAAGTAGATAATGAGGTGAGTGATAAGTTTATAATAAATGAGAACAGCAAGTAGACAAAGTAGTTCCAAATATCTAATAAAGAGAGAAAAGCAACACAGATCCAAAACAAGGACAGTGAGTCAGGGAATCTGTTCTGGCTCTGTAAAACACTTCTGTTACTCTTCTCCTGCAAAATACTCAACCACTTTGGAGGGTACTCTGTCCCAGTAGAACTGAAACAACCAATTCCTTCCTTGAGACAGATGAGCCCTGGCCTCGAGGATGTGTCTGCAGTGCCACAAACAGCCCAACAAGAGCTGTGCACTCAGGGAGGGCCACAGGAGCAGGGCACTGCCCCAGGTGTGAGCAGAGTGCTGGTCATGCAAGGGAATGACAACAGAACTGCAGACTGAAGTCCAGCCTCCAGGAGAGGCTTTGGTGAAACCAGCTGCAGAAAGCAAAGGGCTCAGGTGAGCATGGTTGTGCAGCCATGCTGCTAGCAGCAGTTACAAGCTGATACTGTTGTGAAGCTCAGGATTACAGGGAGGAAAGTATTTCTTTAAAGGGAATGGACACCATTTAGCAAACCTGAGTCTTTGGGAATTAGGATATGCAATTCACAAAGGAAAGACTGCAAGCTCTTTTAATTGTTTAGAGATTATTTTCAGTCATCTTACACGTAACCTACAGCCCATCACCACTGTGGTGAGGGGGCCAGTAATGGGACCTAGTTGTGTAAGTGCAGCAGAAGGCTGGGATGCAGAGCAGCAGGAGATCCCTGCCTGCCATCAAACAATCCTTTCAGAAAGCACACACTGACCACACCAGCTAAAAACTCTGCTGAGAAATACAAAATAATACATATAAACATATTCATTAGGAGCACCATGGAAATTACCAACCATATATGAGGAGTATGAATTCAGTACAAGTCATCCAATAAATCAGTTTTGATTATTGGTGTTTTGTAACATTCACCTTGTAACTATCTAAATTTCCTATAGAATGAAACCATTAACAGGCCTCTCTGGATTATAATTTCTCCTATGGAACCAGAAAAAATATTTTAAAATATTTAAGTCCAAATTGTCTTCCAACTTAACAAACATAAAACTTGTTTTTTGTGACAAGTAACATATTACAACCCAAAAAATAGCAATAAAAGCATTTTGGAATATTTCAAGAGCAGTCTAAATGTCTCAATACTAATGACTTCATTCTGGAACAAAAAACCTGAAAGCTCAGAAAGGCAGATTATCCTAGATTGGTCATTTGTTACATCATGACTAGAGCCTTCTCCAGTGCATACATTCATACACATTTTGGCAAAAAAAAAAAAACCAAACAAACAAACAAAAAAAAACCCTCATCATTTGTTTCATTCTCTGACTATGTCTGGATGCAGCAACCTGGAATATATAAACTACCCTAATAAATTGTGAGAAGAGATAACTCCATTCTCAAAACAGACCTTTTTGTACAAAACTACCATGGCTCTTTACTCTTGAAGAACATATCTTCATCTAAATCCTATCCTTTATATCCAGTGACACGGATAACAAATGGATCAAACTGTCCTGTCCAATGCCTGAAGATCCAGAGATAACTATTTCTTTCTGCAGCTTTCCAATTATAATTTTTAAGGCAGTATCTTCCCTTCCATGCTTCCTTACCAGTTCTAAGCAACTGATGTACAGTGCTAACCTAAACAATATTTTTTAGTTTGCTAAGTGGAAGCAGCAACAGTATACTTTTGCTTGTTTTTTTCCTTAAAATACACTGTGCTACATTATTTACAGTCAAACTACTGTAAAACTCTGGCTAATTCCAGTGACAACATAAAAATACTTTGCAGTTCTGTATGTGGTGAAAGACTTTGGTTATACATACCTCTGAAAAGAAAATAGAGAGGATGACTAGGCTGATCCAGTGAATTACTCCTGCAAACTGGGAAGCACTTGAAACTGCAATTAACAGAATACAACAAAGGGTCATTAGAGTAGCAGAGTGCAACTTAGGTTTAGCATAATTAGTACTGCCACAAGTTACATATGGTAAAGCTTGCTGAGATTTTGCAATGGAAGTATCAGAAAGAGGATGGGATGCAATGGACATGGAACTCCAGCCCTGCCAGCTGCTCACCCTCATTCACCATGGTAGCAGAGCTTCTTCACTAGAGCTTTAACAGATCCTGCTGCTGGTAAGCAACAGCAGACACAGCTCAGGTCTTTGATGCTCTGCCACTGCTTCATGTTCTCACCACACGATGCTTTAGTACGAGATGTGTGACTAATTCCTGTGTACCTAAAAATCCAGATCTAGGACGCAGTAAGGAAACAGAATGCTCCCCCCATCATACCTTGTGTTCAGTCTTTGACAATTCAGCTCAGATGATCAGTATTTGTCTGGAACAGGTGCTTAAAAACCAGTGCTCAAAATAGGCCTCAAAATGCATTCCATGCTGACAGAAAGATGCAGAAGAAGTTGACAGGGCCCACTAACTGAACTGCTAACGATTCCTACTCCCATATGCTCCCACGGTTGGACTAAGGGCATGAAGAGCAAACATTCTCTCCTTCCTGCAGGATATCTGTGAGTCTACCATCTCCACAGCAGAGAGACCAGAGCAGTCTGTGCAGTCTTGCAGTGTCACAGAAGGACTGTGTAAGGCAAGCAGTGGCTGTGTGCACAGAGGAGCAGGGCTGTGGCAGACTTAACCACATCCCAAGAACACACAGGGCACACACTAAATGAAGAATTTATTTTAAAATCAGAATCGATTAATACGGGAACGAGAAGGATGTAGGAAGAAATCAGGATACAAATAAAACTGAGTATGCCCTACCACTGGAAATCCCAGTGCTGAAGCTCTTTTGGGGCTTGATGACAGCATTTGCTGCACTGCAGCAGAGGAACTACTCAAAGGTGAAACAAATCGGCAAAATACAATATAAATTATTAAGAAACATATTAATCGGCAATATACAATAGAATGCAGTTTCCTAAGGCACCATCTCCAGCCTGAAGAACGGGAAACCCTTCGGATGCCGTTTTTCCAGCAGGGCTCGACTGACACGCAAGGCTCCAGCTGCCCCCCAGCGACACAAAAAGATACGGCAGCCAGGAATTGGGGATGAGAACTCATCCTGACAAACCCTGAGGGAGCACTACGGGAGCTCGGAGCAGCAGCACTCGCTCTCAGTGGATGTTGTTCCCGATTTCCTGGCACAAACACACTGCAGGGGTGCGTGTGTGATGTTGGTTCGGGCAAGCCCCGGTTTAGGGGCTCTGCTGCAGCACGGGGGCGTTTCCTTGCACGGCTCTGCAGGGCTCAGCCAGGGCAGCCCACGAGTGCAGCTTCTCAACTGCACGCTGCTCAGGAAGGCTGCTGCCTTCCACAGATGCACCTGCCTGAAGAACGAGGGCAGTACTAACATCATTTCCTGAGCTCCTTTTCCCCGAAACTACTCAAGATGAGGAATGGATAGCATGGTCTGTATTTCTGAGGCATAGGAACCTGCCACAACTCCCTCTGTTTTTCTTTTTCTTAGTTAAATAAGTGCAATACTCATCTGTTTCTGCTTTTGCAAAACATCACAAGGAATTGCGATGTTATTTTATTATTGCATGCAAGGAGCTTTGAAGACAGACTTAAAAAACCTGATTACAGAACAGAGGCCTAAAACAAAAGACCTATTATATGTCCCTTGCTTTCTGCGGTTTCTAACTCTGGTATGAATACACTTTGTGCTAAAATACCCTAAAAAAGGCTCTCTGGCCTTTTCACCTGTGTGTCCTACAGTTTGCAAATGAGGTGTCGATCTATGAAACCAACAGCTTTGTGCATGGGAGAAGTGCATCATGCAACCAAAGACTATACTGAAAGGAGAGAAGAACTATACTCTAAAAATGTCATAGGCAAAGAAAACACCAGGTTTCTTTTGTTGTGGCTTTTTTGTTGGTTGGTTGGTTTGGTTTTCTTTTAATAACGGGAGGCTTCCTAAGTAGTTAGAGTCTATAGCATGGATTAGCAGTTGTTATTATGGACAGAACTGGCAGTGACGTGCTGTAAGGTATCCTAATGCACTCCTTGGTTTTATAGAGAATAAGGAACCCTCTGAAACTGTAATTACATTTCTGAGAAACAAAGTTATGGGTAATGGCTTTTCAACACCTTAATGTAAGTGACACACATCCCCTACAAGGCACAACTGGAATACTTACATCAGCCTCACTGAGACAGCCTCTAACTGATTTAAAACAGGATAGAAGGTATTCAAACTTGGCAAAAGCAACAAGCCTCAAGGCAAGATCCATTAGTTAAAATGTAAAGTAGAAACACAAGCAGAAGGGGTCCTGAGCAAATCCATCCAGGCAGGGGCCACCTCTGAAGAGTGAAGGCACCTGGCTCAACCAAACACCCACAGGTCATGCACAAGGTGTAAGCTGCAGAGCTTTCAGCAGTGTCACATGCACCAGACACACAGGGGAGCAATGATTCCTAAAGTAGAGCTTTCTTTAGAAGGTTCTTCAGAAAATAAATGGTGACAAAATGGCTGCTTCCAGAAGGGAGTAACCAAAACTGTTAAAACTCAGATAAATCAACAGTCTTTAAAACCCTTTGTCTCTACAGAAGTGAAAATTCTCTACATAAACAGAAAGATGTGACACCTCAATAAATACTCTTGAAAGCTTCTTCCTCATTAAGGCCTTATACCCACAATTCCTCATTTCTTTGAAAGCGGCAGACTTGTCCAAATCCTGGGATTCCTCATCCAAAAATGGTGAGTGACCAGAGAGCAGAGAAAGTAACAGCTGTAATGGAGTGGCCGTGCCCTGAACAGTGTGTGCAGTATGGACAGATGGGTGGAAATGAGGAGCAACAGCATGCAATGACACACAGTCACTTATTCATCCTACAGAGCTTAAGAAATGGCTGCAATTATCAATGAAGTCCCTTAAAGTCACCTTAATACAACTGCAACTCCTGAATCTTTACTCCACTGCATTCAATTGACAAATGGCAACAGTAAAAGGACTTCAACAGAATAAAAATTTGGTTTGCTCAGTTTAAAGCTGCCACAGAACACTCTTTTGTGCTAGGTACTCATGCATTTATGGGATTGTCTAGAAGCCATTTCAACACATCTGAGATTGCATGGAGATACTAGAGGCTGCTCCTCAACATTTAGCTCAGGGGAAAGTATAGGTGCTGTCTGTGGTCATGTCAACTTCGAGTCACAAAAGAAAAAAAAGGAAAAAAAAAGAAAAAAAAGGTGGAATGGAGGAAAAGAAGAGTAGGGAAAAGAAGACAAACTAAGAAGCAAAACAGCAGCATTAAAATTTCCATTGTGGAACCTGTGTAGAGTGAATTCAGATAAAGCAAAACTCCATTTAAGCCATTATTTGACTCACAGTGTGTTAGCAAAGTAGAATGAAAATCAGTCTCATTTCAGTGCATTACAAGCTAGAAGGCTGCAATTTCAATTCCTAACCACTTGAGCAGAAGTAAATTAATAAGAGGTTAACACAAGTAGCCTATTTATTTTTCTATGTTCATCACTTTTGTCTATCCACATGTGATGGGTATCAGAGATTAATGATGCACAGATTTTTCTTCTGTGCATATGTAATATGTCTGTAAAGGACAGAGCTTTTCAAGTAATAATGACAACACATGTGAATCTCTGTGTGTACACTTTGCTTGCATCCTTTGAAAATCTGCCCTGTACTGAATTTATTTGACCTAGCTTTAGTCAGAATAATAAAGAAGACTGACTTCACTATACCAGGGTTCCACAAGAACACATTTCTTACCTAGCCTAGTTATCATTTAAATGGTAGGGAAAAAACATCCTGAACATCCACCCCCTTCAAAAACCTCCCAGCAAGAAGTTAAGCCTTAATTTCATCAAAATTAAAAAAAAAAATTAAAAAATCAAAATTAAAAAAAAATCCTCCTACTCACACTGGAGAAGCTTTATATCTATTAGGAGTTCCAGAGTCAGAAGAATCACCACCAATACTACACAGGCTACCAGGAAACTGTTGAGACTTGCACTGAGCAAAAATACCTGCCACACAGCTGCTCGTCTCCCACAGCACGGTTTTAGCCAGTTAGATCTAAGGAAATAAAATTAAGGGAAAAACAAGAAAAGAAAAGAAGTGAAAAAGGAAAAGAGCTAAAGAACAGTGAGCTCAAAATGGTAAGTTCTGCTGTTATGGATACACTCAGCAATAATGCACAAAGACTTTGCAAAGTTCACTTTCACTGGTTTCTTTACAGAGAGAAATGCAAAAACTTTCAGCCTGGGATGTCCCCAGCTCTGGAGTGTACTGGTGTCCAAACCTCTTCAGTGTACTGAGTCATGCAGCCCTAGCCATCATACACACATTTCTGCTTTCTTCCTGTCTCACAGGTTCTCTTGTTCTCTTATTTTGACAGACATGCTGCATTCATTCATCAATGAGTACCAAGACACAGCAGGACTTTGCTATTTAGAAACTAATGAAGTTTTAAAAATTATTTCTCTGCTACTGAATTTTCTGGCCATGCACCTTTATCCCTGCTCTACGAGACAGATCTGACAAGGTCTGCCAAATGTGGGTTGCAACAATCAGTCCATGACATCATGGAAAAGAACAAGAGGAATGTGGAAAACACCAAAGAAGCAGCTCAGTGGCTCCAGAGCTACACTTTATAGTAGTGAAGGTATGCAGCCTGGCAAAGTGTCCAGCCTCTGGCCAAGGCGCTCTCACTTGGCTCTTTGTCCAACTCTCATCAATCTGTTTGTGGATCAGGCCAAGAATTACCTTGCCAGAGTCTGTGGGACAGCATGCACCAGGGACCCCTCCCAAACCTGGTTTGGATGAGGTCTCCCTTTTTCAGAGGAATAATAAGGTTTAGGCAGGATGCAGGAAGCTGTGAGGAGGCTGAGTTCTGCGGACCAGAACTCTGGAGGGAAGCTGATGAAGCAGTAAACCTTGCACTGGTGTTGTGCTAATGCAGATACACATTTACAAGAGGGTTGCTAAAAATATATATATTTTTAGGAGTATTGGTAATAGGAATAACAGTAGCATGGACTTCAGAAATATAAAGCCCATCCTGATACTGTTCATCTCCTAACTCCTCCCCCTCAGCATCACTCTGATGCAGAATCACATCATTTCTCATCACAGTGTTCTGTAAGGTTCCTGTACTGGCTCACCTCAGAAAGTTCAGATGGGATGGTGGTTGCCTGACAGATTTTCAAAGCACTGTAAGTATACATTAGGTAATGAAAAGCTGACATGATTTATTAACCAGGGTTTAAAAAGCTCCAAGTGTGGTGCAGTAACCCCACTGTCTGACTAAAATATCACTGCACAGAAATCAGTGGTGTACTAGAAGATATGATGATACTGATCAATTCCTAATAAACAGCACTAGACTCAATAACTGACATTATAATCAAACACTTGGAAAACCATCACAAAATGTTCTCTGACATACTCACAAATGAGGGAGAAAGAGATGCTAAGCAGTACTCAGAGACTCCACATTTTGAGCAGCTTCTCAGAATTAAGCATATCAAGGACACTTGCAGTCAGATTGCCTGATTGCCTGACTGTAAAAGACCTCCTTGACTGACTCTCAAAGCTTCAGAGAAAGATTTGGCAAGTGTTACTATCAGCAACTTGCCCTTAGGTTAAACTTCGTTATGGCTCCAGCCTGAATACAGAATGCACTAGATTTCAAATAGGTTGTGTTAAAACATAAGGAAAAAAAAAAAAAAAGGCATTGGGATAGGGCCTTTTTGCAAACTTGATCTTTTAATGGATTTTATTTTACATCATCTCAAAACAGGGTAATTTGTTTTTAATGCAATTACGATTTTGGGCTTAGAGTGTTTTTTGGTTTTTTTCCCAGATATTTCTAAAAACAATGAGGGGGGTGGCTCTGTTTAAACAGAAGAGGCTTTAGTTCTAGACATTTATCTTCCCTTTTCCAAAAGACCTATTATGCCAGTATTTTAATATTGCAGGGCAGATTTTCCTATTCACAAAATCATCAGTAGAGGGCCCAAGTACCTGCCTCTAAAAGCTCTGCATAGTCAAGATTTTCAAATATATCAAATGTACCAGTAAGAATAAACCAACTGTAATATTTGGCATACAACACACATGACCATGATAATTATTACTCAAGCTGTTAATTACTTCTAGAATCCTAAATAACATGGCATTGTTCTGTCTGTTCAGAATTATTATCCAATATTAATACCATCAATTCTAAAAAGCTTCTGAATGAAGCTACCAGTTTACAACTGAAAAAGTAATCAGCTTAAGAGGCCAAGTGCAGCTCACATGCACATTTCCACCTGTACCACACTCATAAAATATATAAAGTGATTTCAAAGACACAAAAGGATTTGAAGTTTAAGCACTGGAGAGCCACGTTCAGTTCTGTGTCCTGATTTGCTACACCAAGGTGAGTTTGTTAACACCTGGCCTTGTGGGTGGACAGTGACAGGCATCTGCACACCCTTGTTTGCAGGCTGTTAACAATCACCCTGACTCCTAACACACAAATCTCCCTTCTGTAACCTGTTTTAGCAGAGCAGTCCCTCTCTCTCCCTTCTAGATGTGTAAGGGCTCATCTACTCAACAGATGAGAAATTTCATTTTGGAGAAAAACAAACCCCTACTAAAATTAGTGTGGGTTTGAACTTACCTTCCAAACGCTGGCCATTTCACCTGTGACACTGCAAAGCTACACTTAAAATTTTAAGCTCAGATTAGAAAGTCAGCTACACAGAATTTAAACAAACAAACAAACAAACAAACCAAAATATAACTTACACAGCTCATAAATTCATGAAGAGATTTTGTACTAACCACAGACAAACAGAAGACCTTTTTCCCTCACTTCAGACAAAAAAATTCCAAACCAAACAAAAAACCCAAATCACCAAAAACCCACAAACAAGTAAAAAAGTCCCCTATTCTGTTCAGAAAATAAGCACACATTCAAATGGTGTCCTGTCTGTGCTTGCTTGAATTCACAGCCAAGTGTGACTTTGGGAAACTTTCCTGCAGGACTTCAAACAGGTTCATTAGGTATTTCAGCTACTTTGTATCTACAACAGAAACATCATTTACCTTTCTTGCAATGCCTGGATGAAGTAAATAAATATACTAGTAGAGGAAGTTTTTAATTGTTGGTGACACTGAGCTGTAAAGTTTTGTTCTGAGACATTAAAATATATTTAGTGGAATTTTACCAGGGTAATTTTTTTAAAGATACTTCCACACATGGCTTTGTGCAAAGCCAATCTGTCATCATCCTGTTAGTCTTACTAATAAACAGCTTGGAAAAAAAAGAACATAAGGCCAAACTGGGAAAGGTTGAACATATTTATCTGGTAAGGAACCACTACAAAGAGTTTTTCAAGCTGTTAACAGCTGTCACTGTTTCTGTTTTCTGGTCTTGTAAACAAATACCCCAAAATCTGCATTATACCTTACCCTGTCTCTCTCTCTCTTTTTTTTTTTTTTTTTTCCTTTCTTTTGGCTAAACAGCAAGTGTTTGCACCTCACAAGATGGTTATGATCAGAAAACAGAAGGATGGATGACATCCAAATTGCTATCTGAAGGAGCAGAAATGCCATGGTCAGGAAGTGACAGGAACACTGGCTAAATAACAATACAAAACAAATACAAATACTGAGCCAACACAGACAGCAGTGCCTCACAGCAGGCTGCAGGGAGCAGCTGGAGGCCTGGAGCAGCTAACTCCAAGGAACACACAGAGCTCTGCACCTCTTTTCCAGACTTGTACAGGCTTAGTCTTAACTACAGAACTTCTAACTCTCATCTTTCTTCCCCCTAAAACTTGTACTATTTCAAACCCCATGGCACTTCTTGGCAGACTCCTGCAAAACTCTGCTGCTCAAATGGCAAGAAAGATTCCCCCATTTTTCTCCCCAAACTCACCCATGGCCAGTTTATACACACTCATTCTTGTGCCAATACTATTCTTTAGCTTGATTAGGTCTTTTCCCTAGCTGGCATTTTGTCCATGATGCATTATACACAGTAATGGCAGCCACACGTGTAATTCAATTAAAGCCCATGCTTTTGGTAGAACAGACACTCAGTTCCTGTAACTATCCTAGCAGCTTCTTCTGCATGTGAATGCAGACAACTGGAGCAGTAGATAATATTCTAGAATAGGTTTAATTAATTACATGAATGCTCCCCAGCTCTATTTGAAGTACTTGAAGCTTTCTAGGATCATTTGTGCTTTCTTTATAGGTGTCTATCACACCATGTGCTCACAGACAGCCTGTGATTTACCTGGCCTCTTATACTTCTCACTAGAAAATTCTGTTAGGTTTTTCCTTTTTATGCTAAAATCTTTAGTGCAATATAACATCAGCCTCAAAAACTCCCTTTAAGAAACAAAAGAACAGCCATACTAGAACATACTGAACAAAGGCTTGGCATCCTGTCTCCAATAGTGGCCATGAGCAGATGTCTCAAGATGACTAAGAACACAGCAAACATGTAAGTCCCTCCCCTTAACATTCTCACAGCATCCAACTCTTTTCCATTTGGTGACTTCCTGAGACAGATGTGTTTTCTTGGGTTGTACTTAGTAAACTTCAATGAATTTCTCTTCCACAAACCTGTTCAACCTCTCCTTGTGGGAATAAGCTACTCTCAGCCACACATCCTTCAGAAAGCAGCTTCAGGCATCTACTGCCCTCTGTGCCAAGAGGAAACTCTTTGCTTCTTTGGAACTGGGTCTCAATCTATTAATGTACCTTTGAGACTGTATTGGGAGGGGGGTGTGTGGGTGTCAAACCTGTTTCAACCTCTCTGCATCACAGACTTTGGAACATCAATCAGTCAACCTGTAAGATGAAATCTCAGTCAACCTTCTCTTTTCCAGACTGCAGAGTCCTAGTTTACATAGTAATCTCCAATGGAAGATGTATCCCATCTTTGATCACTGTTTTGCTTTGATTCTTTTCCAGTTCTTTTATATCTACCATATCCTTTCTGACAGGGATCAGAACTGCACTTGTGTTCAAGACGTGGGCAAAACTTGGATATATAGAGAGGCAGAACAGCAGCCTCTCTTTTATTCTCTGCTCTAAGCAATCCTAAGATCTGATTTGCTTTTACACTGCTGCTCAGCATTTAGCTGATTTTTTTTACAGACTTGCTTTCCAGACAAATATTCCTCTTTTCCACATTTCCCCCCTGTCCTACGGCTTATCCATATTTCAGTTTTTGCCCCAAGCCATATCTTCCCCAATTTAGGCAACTAATTCCAGTGTGAAGCCAGACAAATTAGACTCATGTAGTTTCCAGTCTCCAATAAAGAGCTTTGCAAACCATGATCTGTGGGCTACAAATGATACATTTCTATACTCAAAGTCTACCTGGGAAAAGCAAGTTCTGTTGGAAAAATACAGAAATATCTCCAAACCGAGAAACTCTTGAAATCGCTGAGCTAGAAAATTGATTCTTTTTGTCTTTCTTACAGTACTGCTCTCTCTACCAATTGATAAAAGACACGGGGGGACATACTCAAAGCACTGAGGAACTGGGATAAACACAGTAATGAGCTACTCTGGAAAACAAAATTGACCAAGAGAAGCACTTAAAAGGCTGAGTACAGAAACAGAGACTTCTAAACCACTGAACACCTCTGTAACATAGCCCAAAGTTTCATGTTTCTCTACTGAAGAGCTGGGCACCCCTGAGGTTCTGTCGAGCTGAATGCGCCTTTTCTGCTGCAGTGCAGGTCTGTTTTGGACCAGAGCACCGAGAGCAGCAGTGATGAAGTACTGCACAAAGAACAGATCAGCACTACAGTCTCATTCACTGCATCCTCACGTCAGGATTTTGCACTACCTTTCTGGATTCAGACTACGACTGGCAGCTAAAACTAAATTACAACTCACTTTTGTAAATAGGAGCTTGCTTGCTACATGAAATAGTTGTGCCCTCCAGAACCTTTGTACTTTATCTTGGGCTTGGACCTCATTATTCACCACTATTCCAGATTCAAGATCTGCACAGGTGCACAAAACTTTTCAGAAAATTGACTATTTTTAATTATACCACCAGATAAAGACAGGAAAAGCAAAAAACAATATGAGAACTTAATCCAGTCAAGTTATTTTAGGTAAAGAACCTTCAAGTTTTGTAGAAAACATGAGTAAAATACTTCAAAAAATCAAAGTAATTTGAAAGATGAATCTGAAAAGCAAAATAATGGCACCTACTCAGTACAATTACAGAAGACAGACTGAAGGAACAGACATCTTCTTCTCCCAAGATGGGTGAATAAATTCACCAGCAAAGTCTCTCAACCAGCTTAAAATGAGAGCTCACAACTCTTCTCTGTGTTCATTTCTGCATCTCTGTAAATCTCTGTTCAGTTTTGGTTTCCCTTCCTTTCTCTCTCTCTCTCCTTATGGTTTTCTTTTTTCCAATATTCCACTGTTTAATGCACTTTCTAGCTGTGACCAAACAAATCTAAGGCTATGAACAGACCATAAATTATTAAATTACAACAGCATGACTATTTACAGCTAATGTCAAATGAGCTGCATTAACTGTGTGAACTCACAAACTTTACAGCTTTTGATGTAAAACCCAGTATTTGAAAACACCTTCATGTTTCAAATGTTTAACATTAAAACTCAAGAGCTGCAATTTAAAACAAATACAACAAATAATTTAGAAGTTGGTGTACATCTTGTTTCTCAGCTCATCCCCCCTTGTTTCTCAACTCCAATAAACACAGATCTTTATCAAGAGAGGCTCATTGTCTATCTGCATATTCACACAATAAAATACACTCTGCGGTGTGTCTGGCAAATTTTTAAATAAATTATTGTGATTGATACCTATTAACTGGAACTTATAGAAAAGATAAGAAGGAGAGCTTTTCCTTATCCATGTATTACTTTCTGCATGTTGTTAGTTTTTCTGCTGTTCTCCACGACTTTTATTGGACTTGATGCAAAAAAAGCAGGAGAAACTGTTTTTTGAAAAACAGAATACTTGATTGGAAAAAAAAAGAAACTAAGAGTGGCATTTAAAGCAATGTTAACATTTAACATCTCACCTTTCTGGATGATTAGCCTCCTTAAAGAAATGTTGGCATACTCTTTTCATGCAAAATGAGTGCAATGCAGCCACAGCATCTCCAGTAAATTCAGGACAACATGTTTTGTGGTTTTTTTGAGGGTTTCAGGTAGAGCAGGAAGGTTTTTCTTGCCTGATTACCCTTTCACTACTTACAGGTGTACATCAGGGACAGGCTTAATGTGCCTCTAATCTTCAGTCCTTTCTTCATTGCTTAGCACAGGGATCAGCATCATCATCTAAATGTCTGACAAAACTGTCCACAAAATTCCTTCAACAACACCAACAGACAGGAACTGACCGCTCTGAGAATTTGATATAAAAAGGCAAAGACCTATCAAACTGCACAAAGATTTTTATTCCAGTATTAAAGCCACAGGAAAGTCAGCTTACATACAGTCCAACACATTAAAGACAGACCATAACTTTCTTGCTTTTTCCTTTTCCTTCTCATTTCTTTCTTTTCTTGTGGGAGGGGTAACTCGCGGGATGCCCTCTGAGCGTTTCCAGGCACACAACAAGGGTTATGACCCACCTATTCCTGACTGCCTATTAATATCAGCTTTTTTAAGAGAAATATTCCCTCAGATGAAACAAAAAGCTCCCCTAGGTAGCAACCAAGTCAAATTTGTGCTTGGACCCTGAACACCTTGTAGCCTTAAACAAGCAAAGATAGAGGAAAACCTTGTGTGCACCTCGAGGTGCATACAACTAAACCATTACATCAAATGGTTTCCTCCTTTCTTGCCCTCTCATTCAATCTCTAGTCTGATGTCTCTCTTGATTCTCCATGCCAGGAAATGGAGAACTTACTGTTGAATGCCCAGAGTAACCAGGAACTACTGACTGTGGACAATTACAGTCCAACAAGGCTGTGGAGAGATGCAGCTTGTAGCAAGCACAGGCACGTGCCAGAGCCTTGCAATTGCAACAACTCCAGCTTGGCCAGATCAGCTGCAGATCTAGAATACCAGAGTCACACAGAATACATGCTGGCCCATGCAGGCTGGCACCTTCCCTGACATTCTCTGGGAAATGCATGCAGAACGGTACACATGGAGTCTGCAACAAAAGGCAGACTTCCAAGGAAGGGAATCTTTTAGTCTCTAGCACTAGCAGTATCTGCTGGTATCTCCACCTGCACTCTGCACAGCAGCACTAGGGGAACAGAGCCTCAGTCATGAAGATGGGTGCTGGCAGAATCTACTGGGATTTTTGCCATTTTCTGCTACCTCCTGTGCTGCCCTCCCTTCATCCCCCTCTTTGCATATAAGGGAGATGTGGCTGCCAGCCCCTGTATCACACTGATGTGACCCACCCTACCTCCTTCTCACTCGGATTGAAGCCAGTCACAGTACACAAGGCCATGGGAAAGAAACAACACCACATTCATAAAACCAGATGTATTTCCAACCAAGCCAGGAGGTGGCACAGGGACAGTATTTTACTTTGCTGCTGGGCTTCTGAAGCCCAGCTCTGCTCCTAAATTTCTCAGGGCATTAGTTGTCATGGATGCTTCTGAAAGGAAGAAGCCATCATTCCCACAAGGCAGCTGAACACAGCCAAAATGCATTGGGATATCCAAACTTAAGCTCTGAACTTTCTTCAGAGAATGTACTCTACAGCTGGGAGGTGTGGAGGGTACCTGCTTATTTCCACTCAGACTGACAAAGCCACAAAAGAAGTGTGAGTGAAGGAAGAGGTCTCTGCTGAGGAAAAGAATGACAAGCCTATTTCCATGCCTAAGACTGCAAAGGTGCTCAAATGGTTACAGTGAGAGACCTGTGCCCTTTGGCACAGTAAAGAACTGAGTTTCAGATCATAAATATCTATAAAAATGCGTATTTGAACTAAACTGGTATTGACTCAACACCAAAATAGCCTGAGGGTTACACCTGCATACTCAAATTAATTTTCAAGTGCCTCTTTTGCTACGCAGGGTATTTTATGTTACAGTTTTACCGTACTTATATAACCTACTCAAAATGTATTTCCCCTTGTTTGGAGTAACAACTTTTTGGAGAAGTCTCATAAAGTCCAATTTGGAAAGAAATTAAAAGCAAGAGCCTTCCCCACGCCTTGCTTCCTGAGTACCACACGGAATACCTGCTGAGCCGAGATCAAGCAGGTCTCTGCTGATTACAGAGCACAGGTTAAAACTGAGTTGTTAATAAATGGAGGCTTATATAAAGCCTTTTAAAGTCTTCAGCAGCGAGCATCTGTATGGTTTACTGGGAAATGTTCTCCCTGGACCTTACAGTGGAGAAAGTCTGTGTTCAGTGTGACACCCAGGGGAACAGCAGGCACAGAACCAGGCAGGGCAGGAACCAGCACTCGGCCCATCATCCATCCCGACGGATGTTACGCACAGTGTTATCATCCCTGACAAATGTATCTTCCTGAAGACATCCAGCAACTGTATCTCTATCCCCCTCCTTCCCACACACCTGCAGTCTACCCCAGCACTTCCTGCCCTCACTCCTCTCTGCAGCAATTCAAGTTTTTTACTTCTTGTCCTAAACATCTCGGAGATCAATAACAGGCTGTTCCCCTCCTCACTGAAGTCTTTTAGAAGCTCCCCTCAAAGTCTCTTCCTCACGTGAAACACGGTTATTTTAATCAGTACTCCACGGCAGGTTTTCTGAGCCTCTAATGATTCTCACTGCCTTCCTCTGGATTCTCTCCAGTTGACCCAAATCTTTCATAAAGAATTTAGTACAGCAGTCTACCTACAGCCACTTCAAGCCTGAACCAGGCATAAGGATGACTTCTAATGTCCTGTAGGACAACAGTGCTACATAACCTGACATTGGGCTATGTTGGGGCAGATGCTATGAACTGATTAAGATCTTTTATTGCAAAAAATCTGTAACCACCATTCTATGAAAACAGAAGCAGTATGTATATACTGTGTACACTATGAAGACAACATTTTCACATTAGCAAACTACACAGTTCAAATTCCTGGCTGACAAGTACACTATCTGTCCTGGAATCAGGAGTACCAGATATTATCTCTCAGTCAGGAGGTGTACAGTTGCGTACAAGAATCACAGCAGACAACTCTTCTCATCCTGAAACACCTTTCTCAAAGGAGCTTTTACCAGACCATTCTGCTTGTCTGACAGGCCAGGTATTTCATCTGATTTTTCCTGAGATAAACCTTCCAGACTGTGGTCAAACAGCAGTTATGAACCACTTAAAATGATAAACAGCTCTGTACCAGCCCAGATTAGTGATATTAGAAAAGGTCTCTTCCATCCTGTGACAATGATTTTACATAGAGTTTAAGGACAACTGGCTGCACTTCTCCAGCTTAAGGTTTCCTGTTCTACAGGACGTGAAATTCCTGTAGCCTAAAACTACATGACAAAAATCTGCCCTTTGTACTTACCCTTCTCTTTGGTACTCCTCATCCAAATTTGACAAAAGCTGGGACCCTGCCACAGACAGATCAAGTGCAGCTAAAGGTAGATCTCGATAAGCAAAATTAACAAGCTGCACAGGAGCAATGCTTTTGGTCTCTTCTTCCACTTGCTGGGAAATGATCTCGACTTCCGAAACACCGCCTTCAATTGTAGGCCTGAAAACGTAATAAATACACATATACACATAAAGAAATATAAATAAGCAAGCAAGTAAAAGGAAGTTAGAGACAAGAACTTCATAGAATCCTAAAGAGCCAGCAAGTTAAAAGGCCTCTGCAAGGTCATTGAAGAGGTGTTGTCATTCAAGAGGCAGATCAAATCTCTCAAAACTTTAGTAGATCTCACTGTGATCAACAGAAACCTCACAAAGGAGAACAACATTTCACTCTGCTGAATCTGCTTCAAAAGCATTAAATATAAATGGCTGTGTTATAAACAAATAGAGAAAAAATGGATCAGCCCAAGAGAAAAATATTTATGCAGAACAGAAAGAAGGCATGTAACTATGCCAACTAAAGACTCACTGCTTTGTAAGTTAGACTGATTAGCAATGAACAGCTAGGCTTTTAAATTATTATATTCAAATCAACTGTTAACTACTTGGTGCAGTTAGACCCCTCTTCCACTGCAGGTTTGAATACTGATTCAAAAAGTTTTGACAGATGGCAGCTTTGCTACATTTACCTAAAAAGGATCATTCTGTTATAAAGTTATTTTAAAATAGTTCTGAAAGGGAACAGTGATTCAGAAGAGTTATGGCCTCCTCCATAAAGATTATCTTAACTAACCTTATGTACAGCTTCTAAATCTGATCAGGTATTCTTATAGCAGCCCACTAACACTAATGGAAACTCCAGGCAGGTAAAAACAGTTTGACAATGTGTATGTCTCCCACATTTAGAACAAGATACTACTTCTGTAGGAATTTTATCTTTACCATTAGTACATGCACAGGATGACTTGGCTGTAAGACACAGCTTGCATGTGAAGGGCTGATCTTTGCAGCAGCCAGCAAAGCTGCTTGCCCTGTTTGATTCCAAAGATGTGCAAGCACAAACTTCTCCAGCTTTCTTCTAGGGGAGCCTGGTAACTTTGGAAGAAATCTCAGGCTACTCAGAGGTTTACAGCAGGTGTGAAGATACACTTTTTCCGCAGGGATATAGTTAAAAAGTTCTTGGTACCCTGTGTTATTTGACTGCAAAACCTGCATTTTATTTTAAAGAAGCTTATTAAAATCTTCCAGCAATTTAAGCAACCTGATTAGCAGTTCCTTTTTTTCCCCCAGAAAGTAAGAGAAGATCACTTAACTGGTATATCTTGTATAAGGACATCATTTAAGGATGTGGGTGAAGGAACTAAAATTCTATGTTGAAAGTTTCCATTGGTCAGTCTCACATTAGGCTAATTCTTTCAAATGGATGACATTCTTCTTGAACTAAAAGGAGCTAACTGCTGCCAGAATTGCCCAAGAAAGTAAAATGCTGTTATATGTAGAGCATTTGGCAGGGAAAGGCTGCAGCTGTGTCATACTGTGGCAGAAAAAGGAAGTAAAAAAGGAAGTACTATTTGAACAACCTAAAAGCTTTTATTTTATTCATGTGTAACTAATAATGGAAAGTAATGAGATTCTTTAATTTCCAACAGAACTGTATTCTTCTGTAAATAATCTGAAATCAGAAACCCAAAGGTAAAACCTAATTTTAGCAAGAATTTTCTTTGATTTTCATTTTTAATGCCAAACTGTGGACATTTACTTTCGTAAGTCCAAGCTGGTTCAGTTTTGCATGAAAGAGCATACAATGATCCAATTTCCAGTATTATAAAAGAAACAGGAAATGGGTTGGTGCAACCTTCCCCCCCAACAGTACTGAATTTCTATATTCTTAGATAGACTAGATGACAGATAAAGTCTGATTTGATTGGAAAGAGAAACAAACAATCTGGTGTTGGCAGACAGCTTTGGTGGCAGGAAAAAGAAAGATAAACAGATCTGAAAATAACATAACACACTAGTTTTTAGCCACTGCTGTTAGCAACACATCAGACATGCTTACAGCATCATTCACGTATTTTCTGCTAATTCACACTCTTTAGACAAATACAAAATCTTCCTGATGTCACATCATTATTCCCCAGGTAGCAGCCTGTTCCCTTTCATTTAAAGTAAGTTGTATCACATGGTACTTACTGAGGATTGGTCATGTTGGAGGATGCAACCAAATCAGCAGTGGTGCCAATATTTAAGTACTTCCAGCTGCTCTGCATTAAAGTTCTAGCCTTGCAAGATTAGGTCTCTGTGAGAAGCAAAACAAGGTTATCTAAAACACAGCTGAAAGAAATCCAAAGGGCTGCACTGACTTCTGTTGTTATATTGCAAATGTGTGCAAACAGTCAAAAGCTCCCCCCAGTGATTCTTTTTCGAAGTGTTTTTATTCCAGGTTAATTCCTCCATATTATGGAAGCTGTAAAGTTACAAGGCATTAACTTTTACACAAAGGCACATACATAATTCCATAAGAACACAGGTATTGTTTTAAATCACTAGATTGGTGAGAAAATAATTAAGATCGGGGGGGAGGGGATTTTCAGAGAAAGCTCATGGCTTCAGGAGCATAAATTCTACTGGAAGACAATTTTTTACCATTTTTTATACTTTCTAGACATTAACATTGTCAACGAAGTTTGGGGGTTTGTTCTCCATTTCCCAGTTTGAACTGTTCCTGACTACCTTTGCTATCTTAGGAAGCCTCTTCCAAGAACTAAATGATGTTGTCAAACATTCTAGATGGGCTGTTATCAGCATGGTATTTGGATCAACAAAACCCAGTAACACATTTGGAGAAGGCAAAATCTCCACTTGTCCTGTACCTGGAGCAATGCACGGCCACCAGAGCAAAGGAGGACAAGCCTGTGAGAATGAAACCTACTGATACACAGGTTTTGGAAGCAGGAAAAATGAGGAATACCACACAATAAACAAAAGCTCTTAAAGATCATGAGAGACCTTGTGAAGCTATTGTGAAGATTAGATGATACAATTTTTTAAAAATAACAAAAAACAGACTCTATTTTGATTAAACAGAAATAAACATTGGCAAATTAGAATTACTTACAATAACAGCACTGATCATGAAAAATGCTCTTATACTAAAACTTTACCCTAGAGTCACTTACAAGGCTGAATTGTTAGTCAAGTATTTATACTGGAGACATACAAATGTAGCTACATTAAGATCCTTAACAATCACTTCATACAAAAAAGTAAAATTGAACTTACATCTTTTGTAGAGCCATTTCCAAGGCTTTATTTCACGTTTTGTAATTTTACAAAACTGAAAAATGTAGCCAATGCATTTTCACATTTCCAGATAATGTGCCTGGGTATGCAAGAAAAAAAGATTCTACACTGTGATCACTCTCCTCGGGTAGACAAATCAGCCAAAAGCAATTTAATTTTGTATGAAGAGGACAACTTTAAAATAAAAGACCACACACACTTTAGAAAGACACACACCCTCCATTTATTTACAATCTTGTAATACTGCTAAAGACAGAGTAAGAAGCAAATGTCCTTCAGATAAAGCTTTGCTAACATAGCAGAAACTTGATTTGATATCCATTCAAGTATCAATAGGAGTCTGCTCCCCTGGCCTTTGTACACCTTAAATTACTTTATTTACTATATCCCTAAGGCAGCAAAATACTAAAACATTTGCCTAAAATTATGAATATTTCAATCACACAGAGCTTTCTGATGGCAACTGTTGCACCTACCAGCACCACAAAACTAAAATATATTGTTTTGCAATGTTAGCTCCCTAGCACCTCATCTTCATTTGACAGTTTTACAAAATGAAACAACCCCAAACAATTTTGAATGAAAAATTTTACCCAAATCAGTTGCTCTAAGCACTCAGCATGAGAAAATGGTCAAGGCATGAGGTACTGTGCACCTGTCTTCTGAGACTGAGAAAACCGAGAATCCTGCTCTAACTGTATTTGCAGGCCTGGAGAGTAAAAAGTACAAGAGGATACAGCTGATTTAGCAAATGGGAATAAGACTGGTGGAAACTGGCCTTAGAGGACAGACAGGCAAATAAATGTATGAATGGAAGCCTCTTACCCTGGTAAAACCTCACCATTTATTTGGGAGACAGCACAATGCTGGTAACCCCAGTCTCACTCCCAAAGAGGATTTAGAAATGAAAGCAGTAACAAAAACTGTACATTTAGATTTTAAGCAATCTTATTTTTTAGATTATTCCTAAGATTCTAGGGAACAGGCCAGGACACAAACATTGAATATTTGCCCCTCCAAAACAGCTTCTTGCTTTCTCAAAGCTGCAAGTACATTTGCCATCAAACAGAATTGTATTTTACAACTCATCCGGGGCTCTGAACCGGATGTGACCGGCGGCAGCAGCACTAAGCCAGGCCAGCTCCCTCCCGCTGGAGCTGGCAGCTCTACAGCTAAAGTTTGCTCACCCCAGGCCTGAAGGAGCCGCTGGCAGGAGGGCAGCAGCTCTCCTGCAGGGAGCAGAGTCCAGCTGGCCACAGCCACAGGGATCGCTACCATGACACAAGGAGCTCAGCGGGCTGGGACGAGGCACCCGAAAGCAGAGACGGGGACTCAGCTCTCCAAAGGACTCACTGCAACCCTCCTGAAACAAAAAGTGGCAAAACGTGAGTAATCTCCGGTAAAAATGACTAATGTATTAGCTGATCTAATGAACTGAAGAGACAAGTGGAGGCAGTAAGTGGACAAAAAAGATGTAATAGGTTGTGTATATGTATCTATCTCCTAAATGGACTACTGTGATTCATGCTTCTTTCCAGGCTTTATGCAAGCAACAGAAGTACCTTAACATATACTGGTATTCTGCAAAAATGTATTTTTTTACCATCTACTCCACCTCATCTGTTTTTAACTTCCCTTTAAAAAATCACATTTTATAGCAACATAAACAACTTGCAATTTCCACATGAAATTTCTGTGCAACTGAGTGGTGTTTAAAGGCAGCAGGGATCAGCAGGGCAATCGTTTTCTTTTAAACTTATCTCCTGCTTGCATTGCTATAGGATTTTCCCGTAGGCGAAGTGGAGTGACATTGCTCTTCTCCCTGGCAACAAAAATAGGCAGAGGGCAACTTTTGGGTATTCCATCCACCACCTGGGTGAAAATTTTTCCATACGGTCCTTTCCCCACCTAACACACTCAACGTTCAGTAGACGAAAATGCCTCATCTGTCACAGTCTCCTCTGATGGAATTACTAACATCCAGGGTCCAGGGTTTTTGGCTTTTTTCCCACTTTGTAGAATTGAGAGTAGGCAGCACACAGCATTTGCCGAGCTGCCACGTGAGCATGGGCAATGCCCGACCCCTGAGAGTTCAGCAATTCTGTTTGTTCCACGCTGTGTTTTCCAGGTGAGATGGCTGTAGCAGGAGCACAGTTTCCAAAGTTTAACAGAAACAGTTTAGAAGGGAGATACAACAGAAAGGAAAAGAATTGTTCCACTAGTTTCTAGTGCAAGCTTTCAAGCAGTGTAACAACCAGAAACATCCACTACACTAAATGACTGACATCTTGTATGTACCAAGAGGACAGTGCAATCTGATGAGAAGCACATAAGTTTGCAGCTGGTAGCCCAGATTAAAATGTTTAAAACAGCTCAAATCTCAGCCAAGCTGATTCAGCTCTTCACCCCTCTTTAGCATTGAAGGAAGTTATACCCCAACCACTGAGCTCCTTCTGAGACAAGATCTTCAAAATGCTCAAAAGTGCTGTCCTTGCCTTCCAAGTCCTTCAGCTTTGCTCTGTTCTCTGCACCCTCACTACTCATGCCAGTGCTCCCCAAGGCTTCTGTGAGGTGCCCTTGGGTTGACTGTGATTTTCCTCCTCTCCTGTGCAGGGGCACTGGCAAGCACCTGCTCACAGCTCCTGGCTGTGCAGGTGCTGGGGTCATGAGCTGCACTTGAGCAAAGGTTCCTGCTCCTGGCCCTGCCCAGCACATATCCTGCTCCAGTTTATTTGTTAATGTTTACATCAATCTTCTACTGTCAGTCACCACACCTCGGCTGGAGCTTGCTAATGGGAGATAAAATCCAGCTGAAACAACAAAAACCATAGAACAGAGTTTGGAAAATATATGCAAAAGCATAGCACACAGTGTACATACACTCTAAGCTAAAATAAAAAACAAAACCAAACTCCAGTAGCAAACTTTAAAAAAAAATCTATACTCCACTGGTGCACAAAAACCATGTCTTTCAGCCTTGATTTAAGCACAGTCTTAGAAAATATGTGTCACAATGTAGTGGGCCCAGTTGGGGGTGGGGAGTAGGAAGATGATTTAATTTAAGCCTTTTGCACCAAAGTCCCTACTAACTTGTACCCTATTCAGCTGAGCTGAAGACAACATGATTCAGAGCTGTTTGCTGCACTTGCTCATGTTCTGAGGCATATTATCATGAATCTGTAAGTTCCTGTCCAAAATTCAGATGCTGGATACTGAAGTATCCAAGTTTGTGCCCTTACAAGGTAGCTACAAAATCAAATTCTGACACGTTCTTCTGATAAGTCCCCCAATAGCAGCTTAGGACACTGGGACAGGCTCAGAGTTTGCATTCACAGGAAATGCCACAGGCCCCAGTCAAGGAGACACTGCTGTGGCTGCAACGTGGGGCTTTATGTTCTCACCAGCTCCAGCTCCCTCCTCTGCCCACACCCCATCCATTAAAAAAAAAAAAAAAAAAGCAGGATGGCTTCCCTGATACAGGTCATAGTACAGCTCCAAAAATAGCTGTGTCAGCAAAAGTGAGAGCACAGGGCAAGGCGTTGTGCACAGCCAAAGAAACAAAGCACAGAGCAGAAAGACTTCAGACCAGAAATACTCAAGGACTGTCCAGAACCCTGGCCATTGGCAATACTCAACTGGAGCAAATGCCCAGCATGAAATCACTGAAGAGACTGGGGAAGGGGTGCAGAGGAAGACAGCTTCTCTGGGGGCTTTTCTTCCTTCTGGGTCACACTGGAGCTTTTCACTCAGAATCTAGTCCACATCAAGAACAGAATTTTGCTTCCTTTGTGCAAACAAGTTACGTTCTTATTTCAGTCTATAAATTGAAAGCCTTATACACTTTAAAGTGTAAATGCAAATGATGGCTACTCATGTGCCAGCTGGGCAATCCTAAGGCAGTCACAGAGCTATTCAGAGAAACAGGTAGAAAAGGAATAATCTGAAATAAGAGTAAAAAGAGCAGGGGAAACACCTAAACAGACATTACCCCAGAAGCTTTCAAAGCAAAACGGTGAGAGTGATTTATACATTTAGCTCTTGTGAATTAGCCAAGCCAAATTTTTGGGTGATGAAGACCATGGATATCCTGAGGATCACCACAAACCTGACGTGATCACTCATTGCTACTATGGCAAGTTGCATTTCTTCAAGAACTGAAATTCCCAGCCCCCTGGGATCACAACTGTTTTCGTCCTGAGAATTTTAATTAGCTCAAATCATCTGCATTTACAAAGTTTTATTGGTTGTGTATGCCAAAACTGTTCCCTCCAGCAATCTAGCAACTTGTACTTCTGAAGGGGAAAAACTGATAAATTTGCAGGTGTGGCTCCAGGACTTCCTTGTTTACTTTGGGTTAAACAAAATTGTTTTTTTCTTTTTTTTCCCCAACGGGAAAAATCACAGGTTATGATATGAAAAAAAAAAATTCTTTTGATTAAACTGACCCTCCCTAATGCATTCTGTAAAACAAGAATTTGATGAAGTATTAAATTTGTCAAAACATTATGAATGCAGAGATGCTGAACAGATAACAAAAAGCAAACTAACTTCCTTAATCTTTAACATTCCTATGTAGTGTCCAAAAGAAAAGAGGCACAAAGAAAGCTTTTTATTTCAAGGAAGCAAGGACACTGAATTTTGCATCTTTTTCATGGAGGGATTGACAGCAAAGTTTCTAAATACACCACATTAAAAAAAGGAAAGTTATTTAGATTGAAAATAAGAAAAAAAAAAAGTCAGACATTCACAAATTAGAAAATGGCAGATTTGCACTTGCTCATCCAGTCATAATTCTATCCCCTTGTGGAATCATCCTGTATGCTGAAATTAGGCAGAATGCTGTTCAAGGAAAAAAAAAAAACCAGCATGTAATCATGTAACTAAAGACCCTCATTATTCCTAAGTGTAACTCACACTTTCTAGAGAGAAGTCTAGATGGGCCAAAGAAGAGAAAAATTATCTTGTGCAGAGTTACAATAATCTCTTCACAAATGCAACATGATCATTGGTTGAATCCTGAACATTTCAGTACTGCAAATCTGGACTACAGAATAAATAACAGTAACTGGAACCAAGCCTTTAGAGGAGGACTAATCCAAAACAGACTCTGAGGAGAGTTCAGTCAAGCCCACCCTCTTCCAAGGAGCTTGCAGGTGTGCAGCACATGGCACTTCCAGAACCAAAAGGAGGAGCTGCTCTGTTTGGGAAGGTTATAAAAAGACTCCACTCATGCTCCTTCCTTGTGCCCTCTCTTCACATGGAAGCTGGGGAAGAAGAACCAGACAGGTTCTGTGACCTGCAAATACTCCAGCATCAATAGGCTTTCAATACAAGAACTGCTCACAGCTCCTCTGGGCTCTCATTCACTTCATTCTACACGGTGCATACTGGCACTGCTGGAATTGATGGTTCTCACACACTCCCAATGTTTACCAGAAAAGACACAGGTCTGGCAGGTACTGCAGAAACCCACAGTGATGCTAGTTCAGAAGACACCACAGGGCAAGGAAAAGGTATTCTTGGCACTGAGGGCCTTCTGCTTGAGGAAATTTAATACTATGGCAAATGCTGAGAGCAATATGGATCTTAAAGATGTGCAAAACCTGTCCATCTACAAAGGATATCCAAATAGCAAGTTTGCTCTTAGCTCCTCAATAAACAACATGCATTCATTCAGCCAGAAGATTATTCATTTGATCTCTTTCTCTGGAGTAATTCCAAGCATGCCATTTCCCTTTCCATTTTAAAACCACTCTCATTTAGCTGTAATAAATTGGTGATCCCCACAGTTATCTATAGTTCCTGCATGTGGTAGAAAAAATCCCCACACCACAGGGTTCTTGAGTCCAGAGAACAAACAAAACAGAACAATCACATAGCTAAAAGGTCCCTTTACAGATTTGTCTGGTCTTCCCAGCTGGGGCCTCCTCAGTAAGGGAAAGCCCCAAGCAGCTGTTCCCCAGCAGGATTGGGCACAGAGCTGGCAGCTCATAGCATTTCTCTGCACGCCTGAGCATCTCCTGCTCTGCTCACAGCTGCAGCTGCTGCTGGGAGACCTTGGCTGCAGTGTGAGGTCAAAGCTGCACACACAGAGCAGCACCTGGGCCAGAGAGGGCTCCCAGGGAGAGGATCCCTTTGTACAGCCCGACACGGGGATGGAACAGGGACCCTGGGCCCGGGTAAATGCTCTGGCACGACGCTGTGCAGGCGCTGCTCCTGGGCTCGCTGCTGGCAGCTCAGGATTAGCTTGCTTTTGAAATGTGCCACTGCACATGCTGATAGCAAACAGCCTGGCATCAGCAGCTCCACTGGACTGAAAACATCTGACTTTTTCTGGTCTGGGAAACTAAATGACACTGGGCTCAGTCAGCATATAGTCAGACGATCACTTGCACAAACTTCCTAACACAGGCACACAGATCATGATTTCCCCCCACAAATCTTGACTTTTGTGTCACAAATTCTGTTTTTCAAAAGAAACAAACCCACTCAAACAAAAACACATGCACACTCCCTACTTGAAACCCAAAGCTGGATTTATATTTCCTTGGCTAAAAAAATTGCATTTCTGAATTTAAACATTTGGGAATCACACTAACCTAGTCAAGTTGTATTAAACCAAATTATTACTACTGGAAGCAAATCAAGTACCAATTTAGTTTCAAAGAAGTTTGGTTTGCTTTTGTCTGTCAAGAGTCAACTCCTGGATGTTGGGTTTAGTTCTCTTTTTCCTGCTCCCTGGAAGTGCAGTGAAAAGCCAAACCAGAAACTTGCAGCCACATCTTTCTGTTTCCAAGCCAAGCAAGATCAGTCCAGCCACTCTTCAGAATAGTGAAGAAAAAAAAAAATAGTACCCTTTTGAACATGCTAGAATTAAGTTTTCAGGTCTATTTAGATACCTGGCAGGTTATCTCTGATTAGATTTGAACAATTAGATTAGATAATCTCTGATTATCACACATGAACCTAATTTTCGCAGCCTATTAATGGCTTTTGAGTTAAGAACAGGAGTCCATTTGAATCCAACAGCAAATTTTATTTGGACAGAGCTGGAATTTCACTCAGGCTTTTAACAACAGCAGCGGAATAACACAAATCCTTAAGACACCCTTACGAGTACGAGGTATGTGTCAGTTCAGGGGGTGACACTGGCAATCTGTCTTAGTCATGTGAAAGTACCAGTGTCTGTCACCACCTGTCTGTCAGAAAAACAGGCAAAACTCACTACATTTTAATCTTCATCCCATATGTGCTGCCCATCTTACTTGGAGCTTAACTCTCGCTTGAGTTTCTGATCATACACTTAGATTAACGTAACTCTGAGACTGTCTTTCAGCCATTAACCTTCAACCTTAACACTCTTCGTCAAGCTATCAATTTTAATTTTCTTCAGATCCTGGGCCTAATGGATTCTGGAATTAAAGGCCTTTAGAAATTTTAGAAGTATTATGCAGTTTCCTAGAGAACATAATGTCAACCAAAATACAGAAGATTCACAACGCTATAATAAGAATGGGAAAAAGTACAGAGAAAAATCTCCTAAGAAATTGTTGGCATCTCTTGAAGCTGACGATTTCAATGCATCTTGCCAATTATTGACTCTGTGAGGCTCATAAATATTATGTTTCCAGCTAGGAAGGAGAGTGAGAAGTAAGTTCTTTAGAGCAATTCTCTCTCCCACATAATCAGCAGTACAGAATCAAAATAAACCTAACTAGACTGGTACTAAATCCAGTATTAGACAAATCAAAACAAGCATCTGGAACCAAAGATTTCATTCTAAGAACCAACTAAATCACAATATATTTGTGAGAAATACCTGTTTTGTCATTACTGGAAAGTATTATGGGCAATGTTCCAGACAAAATGCAATAAATTTATATGAATTTATGGCTTTACTGTGTATCTTAAAGGCAAGTATATAACAATTAGCCCATTGATGTGAAATTTCTTGTTCTTCTCCTGGACAGTGTTATGCTTTCTAATTCAGTCTTTGGAAACAAACAGCCCAGTTGTTTTGAATGCAAATTTATGAATACTTGCAGCATTTAATCCTGGTGATGTAAACAGGATCAACTCCACTCTGCAAAAACAAACTAAAATTCTTGAATTCACATCTGTCTTGTACTTCAGAGGCAAGTTATCTCACAGAGGCGTGGGGACACAACAGCTGCACTGCTTTTGGCTGGCAGAGTCTTTTCTGATCACCAGGAGCCTAAAAGGCAAGATTTAACTACCTTCTTACAGCACGCAAAGTACTGACGGTCATTATTTAATATATGTCTGGTGCATTTAATCAGGTCACCCTGGTTCCCTCAGCAGGTGATGGAATGCACTTACTGCACATTACAGGCCAGGTTTCTGCCACAAAGTACTGATGGTGAGGGACTTGGTCCAAGCTGTGAGCAAGCAGGCCCAGCCCAGACAGCCCTGTGACAGCACCGCTAACTGAGGCCTGAACACATCACAGGGGACACACACACAAGACCAGCAATGTTTGGAGTCTACCTAGCATGTCCACTGCAAATTGAACAGATATAGCAACAGTTCTATCCACTGGACCCGGAAAAGGGATAGGAAGTAAGGGCTTTTTTACTAGAAGTAATTGATTCCTAGTTATTTTGTATGGAATGCATAAAGGATCAATGAAGTATGCAAGAGAAGTACTTTCTGAAAATGTTAAAAATGTTTCATCTGCACAGACATTCAGAGTTCCTTCGGAATGAAGCTATTTGCTTATTCATATAAATACATATTAAAATGCATTCAGCTACTGGTAATAAAATAAACCATACATGGAAAGTAAAAATGTCCAATTTATCTTTTTCCCCTCTCAAGAATACCTAACATCACCATCCCTGCCCAGCCCTCATCTCTTTTAAACTCTGCAAGAACAGAGAGGACTGATATTCTTGTCACATGAGGAAACGCAGAGCATCACAAGCTACTGAATAAATTTCAAAGAAGATGCAGGAACACCCACCTATGAACTCTCTTTGATTTAGAGGGGAGAACTGTCGGCTTGTGCTCTTCCACTGACAGCATCAGCATCAAGATAAACTAAAAATCAACTTCTCAATTGCTAAAGGCTCACGAAGTTTACTTTTCACTAGGAAATTCATCTTCTTGTGATTTAAAACCGTGAGCCTAGAACCAGCTTTTCCTGTGGCACACTAATTTGGTGCTACTGCTAACATACTAAGAAATCCATGTTGTGAAGCAATGAGGATGGCATTCTGGGATTCAGATATAAAATTTACCTCGGTACTCCCTCAGGCTTCTGCAACGCACTTTGAACCACAGCCCTAAAGACACATGGCAAAACTGCAGCCCCAGAAGAACATGAGCAAGTGAGAGGCACTGAGCAGTATGAACAGTAATATCTTAGAGGCAGATAAAATATGCACCATGCTTCAAACAGAAGTGTTAATGCTCTGATGCTGTTTCAGCTGTTTGGACTTCGGTGCCTGAATGCCACTTCAGGTGCCTTCACAAGACTAGACCACGGCTTCCTGGACCCCAGCTTTTCCTTCATGGAGGAGGAAAAGAATGAGGAGAGAGGAAAAAAAGAAAAAAAACCCAACCAAACAAAAAAAAAGAGAACCTCCCTGCCTTAGAAAAGTTTTGGTAATAAATTTAAAGGAACTGTAGTGATAAGACACAATGATAAGGGAAAGCAAACTGATGAATCTAGCAGCAAATGGATCCTTGCCTGGGAGCTGGTCTTCCTGAAGCGGCCCCAAGAATCCCGGAGGTTCTGCCCCAGCAAGCTCCTGCTGTCACTGACCACACAACCAGAAAATACAGGGCAAGGACTGGCACAGAGAGGGACCTGCCCTCAGCTTCTCCAGTAACTCCACGAGTAAACTTTGCAGTAACTGCTCTACTCAACACTCATCAAATCATAGCAAAATGGGAAGAAATAAATAGCATATACAAAACTTTCATGTATTTCCAATTAAAAGTCATGCATGTTAATTCCTAGGCTGCTCTGTCAATACACAGCCATAGTAGTTAATTTGCAGTTAGGGAGACGATGGAGGAAAGTTATTCTCATTTAAAATGCCTGGCACTAACTTCAAATCAGACCTCAGCGGCCTTTGCCAGTGTATTAAATAATGATAACAAATGCCTATTAAAGGAGATACAATAATTTTTTTGTGAACATTTTCATCATACATGACAGTGTCTGCTGGAGAAATGTACAACAGAAGCTTATGCAACAAACCCTGCTACCCTAGAACTCAGTACAGGGAATATATAAAACACATCTTTTAAAAAGCTTTGTTTAGTAACTATTTTCTTCAAAACAGAAGACTATAAAGAAAACAGGAAACTCCAACTGCATTGCCCCACAAAAAAACCTCCGTCCTCTTCAGTATTCTGTGGCACCACAGAGGCAGAAAAGCTTTGGCCACTGTATGACCCAGCGCAGCAGTCATCCTGCCACCCTGCTCAGCTCTATTTCAGCAGTATCTTATTTAGTACTTCAAGTCCCATGACCCATATCCAATAAGGAGGTTCTGTCTAATACACTGAGCAGATAAAAGGATGCTTTTCAAGCAAAGGTTATGCAAGGGATCCATACTGCAATGCAAGCCCCAGAACAGTAAACAAATGTCAAGATATAAATAAAACACATTTTTACTCTTCAACCAATAACACATACCAGTCACCTGCTTGTAACAGAACTGTGTGTGTTACAGCTGCAAACACAGACTTTTGTTAAGATTTATCAATTCATCTTTATTAAAAATAATTTAAAAAAACCCAAATACAAACTAACTACTTTACCAGTCTAGTCATTAAACATTTTTAGAAGATCAGAAACTCAGAAAAACATGTTAAAAACAGACAGATGAGAGCAAAGAGCTACACACGTATTATCTTCTGGATTAAAATCACGAAGAGCTGGCAAAACAGCTCTGAAAATTTTCAGAAATATTTTGTATATCACCATTGCACCAACACAACTATTATCTGGTAAACAATCTATCAAACTCAGCCGAAGACTCCCCAGCACCTTCAACAGAATTTAAATAAGCTACTGAATACATACTTCCTAACTGAACACAAAGCCCAAGACCACATAGGAAACAGATGCTGAAATCTGGATTAGTATTCAAGTTTGACTTTTGGTTTAGCATTCTATTGGTAAAAATCCTGCCACTTTCCAATAGAAAGAAAAGCCTCCAGTATTGCAAGTATAGTTCGTTGAGGTATTCTTAGATGCATATGAAAATATTGCAAAAGTAAAATGAATTTGTTTTGAAATCTGATTTGAATCAGAAATATAAAAACCAAAATCAATACCAATTTTCCAATAAACCAAGAATATCTGCAAGGTGTTAAGATGATACTGGCATCAGGCGAGAGATTTACTGCACTTGTCACTGTAAAAACAAGCACTAGAAATGAGACAATCTGCTGCAAAAAACAGTAAGGGATTTAAAGGGACAATATCTTGTGAGCCTTCATTTCTCATCCTCATAGCTCCAGAACTGGAGCACTGGTCCCCAGTAAAACATTCTCTTGTACAATCCTTCTCACTCTCAACATACTCTTTTAAAACACAGTGTTGAAAATTGACAGGTTATGAAACTGTAGAGCTCACAGCACTCGAAAAGTGAGGGTAGAAAGCTTTCAGATGGTCCCAAGCATCTGCTCTCAGTGAGAGCTGACAAATGAGTCCACTGCAAACTCCGCTGTGGGCCAAGATGGGAAAGACTCCAAAAGAACAACCAGAATCCTATGACTTTTAAGGCCCTAGGAATGAACACAAGAAAGTTGGTCCATACTTTAGTTATTCACATGCTACTCAGAGACACATTAGGTGATTTAGAAGGTGGTTTTTAAAGTGATAGAACCCCTGCTCCAAAGTACTTAATCTGAGGCATCGTTTGCAGTGGTAAGATCACACAGTTTTGAACAAGTGTAGATAAAGTACCTTATCAACATAGGTTGGTTTAATGGACCTACCACACTGATGCTGAACAGAGGACCTCTCAGGAGAAACTGCAGGACAGACAGCACGAGAAACAGGGAATGCTCGGATATGAAAATTCCTGTCTTGAATCAAAGATGAACGCGGTTTTCACAAGGTGTTCCATAACCAAGTAATTTCAAGAGCCGGTAATACTGGAAATGCTCTTCTACTGAGCACAAAACAGAGAGGTGTCCAAAGCAAGTGATGAGCTTCAGAGAATAATGCCATTCACAAGTAGCATCAGGCAGCATGCAAAGGCTAAAAATACAGGCAGGCCAAAGCACAGTTCACCCTCAACCAAGAGCAGAGTCCTTCAGGAATGTGATGGGACCAAGACAACGAGTGAGACCAGATCAGGTGGTCCCACTTTACATACATTTCACCACTGCCCTGCCCACTGCTGCAGCTGCAGGCAGAGCACACAGCTGGAGGGCAGAACTGTTTTCTCCTGCTTTTAATAAAACAGCCCCATTTCAAAAGTCCCAAGGAACAGCGTACTCTAGTGCACTATGTAACTGTAGTATGCATCACATTGCACTCCTATAAGGAGTCAACTCATTCATTTTCCATTAAACTAATATGCCTTCCTTTGTTCTAGTAAAAAATATATGGTGAGGCATAAAAACTAAACACACACACACACATTTTTCCCATCTCTGCTTTCAGAGGCCATGGCTAACTGAAAGAAAAGATTGCTTTACTGTGTCCAGGCCAATAGATTTCCTCTCTGGATGAGCACTCAGAATTACCACAGCTTGTGCTGGGCTTTGGGACTAGCTGCCAGGCTGCCCAGTTTAAAGCTAACTCAGGTACAGCTGTACAAACTGCACTCTGCAATGCAGCACCAAATTAACTATTTAACTTAAACCCAAATCCATTTTCCCTGCTTACTGAAAAACAGCAGCTGACGAACTATGGATCTGGCATTCTCTCACATGCAATAAGATTTGCTGCAAGTATCTAAAAATACCCTTCCTGGCTGGCAGCCCAAGGAACCAATCAATTAAAGTTCAAGAGGTGCATTTCACAGTCCAGATGTTCTCAAACTCTGCTCCTTCAACAACTTACAGAGACAGCTAGCCACATTATGCTGACTATCCTACCCTTTGCTCTACCAGTTTGTGTCCAGAAGATGAAAAGCACATTTGAAATTGTTGAAATATTTCTCCTTAAACGTCTCCTTTTGCTACAGTTAGCATAAAAATATCACAGCAAATCAATGGGATGAGAGGCTATCCTAGAGACAACTTGGTGGAAAGTACAAATCAAACTCAAAGCTCTGCAGCAGGATGAACTTAATGAGAGCCCAGAAGGCAGAAAAATTACAGAACCCACATGTACATACACATATTCTAGATAAGGACAAGAAGTCGACATGCTTTTCCTAACCCCACCTACTCACTTTGTCGGCAGATACAGTGTTGAAATTTGTGAAAACTGGGGAAGGGCAAGAGAGCTTACCTGCTTATTTAAGGAAAAAACTTAGTACGATTTTCTAGGCAAATAAACTGTAATAATGAACAGTGTTACTAGATCTTATTTCATTAAAAACCCATGCCTGAATAATTTCCTCCAACAGTTCAGTTGTATAATATACCACTTATAAGTTGTATAATATATAACAAATTATTATAAAAATGCAAAACTGTATTTCAGAGAAAAGATGAAAACTAATTTAGACACTTATCCACGTGAACCACAACAAACACAAAACTATAAAAACTGACAAAAATCTAAGCTTGAAAACACTGCCATACTCCTTGCACAGGGGATACACAAACTCTAACTATGGACATACAAATGCTGTCATCCATCCTTTCACCCGGATACTAAATCAGCAATTAGCAACTTGAACACCTTTGACACCATACACCATGACAGGCAAGAAGGGAAGCAGCTTGGTCTGGCATGCAGGTCCAGTAGCTCCTGCTGCTACATATGGATCTGTCCTTGCTCAAATCACAAGAATGCTTATAGTTAAGTCCTTAGAGGGAAAAATGAAGGGAATGTTTAGCTTGATACAAGGAAAATCATTAGAAATTACATACCATGCAGCTTCATTGCCCTTAGCAGAGAATTGAAAAACAGGTCATGTGTGGCACCTTATATACATCGTTTTTTATTTTGATCTTGGCTTGCAAGTCCTTTGTTTCTCCTTTCCTTGCAAAGGCACACGAATCTGTGAGCATACCCAGAGCAGTCTCTGAGGCTCTTTTGCTGCATTTTCCAGGGAGCAGCCCTAATTTTGCCAAGTCAGAAGAATCAACGATCCATCATTTTTGCTACATGTTAGAGCAGAGGACTAAAGCAAAATTCTAATATTCAGAGCTTTTCCATGAAAAAAGTGCTCTGCAACTTAAGTCTGCTCCATCTTTCCTTCCCTGTATAGAACTTTTGCCCTTGGTCTTATGTCTCTGCTTCAGTCACAGGGCTGCGTGATGACAGCAGAACATGAATTACATTCTGTGCTTTTTTCCAATCCTAAATAACCCAGACAAACTCCCTGCTTTTATTAAAACAATTGTATGCACTATGATTTCTCCTTGAACACCAAAAATTCCAGCTCTTGCCCAGTATGGCATTTAATTTTCAAGTAACCATTTTTGATGTAAGCCACAGCACTCTACCCAGGTACTCAATTTCTGGTATGAACAAGAATTTGTTTTCACCTGGCAGTTCATGTCTCTGCAGCACAGGTCAACAGCTTCATGAACTACACAAACCTTTCAGCCAATATTCTGCTAGCAGATTCCTCTACAGACAGGCTTCTAAATCAGCCCAACTCAAAACTATTGCTGTGGCTAAATATGGGGCTCAGGTGAGAAGGGGAGAAGTGATTTTATTAGTTCACCATCAGTCTTGTTGTCTGAGGGGTTATCGAGATCACGGATGCTGCTGCCTTGGTCTCTATTTTTCACATGTCTTTTGGCAGATATATAGAGCAAGACAGATTCCTGTATGTATGATAAATGCTACAATCACTGCCATCTCCTTAGGGAAGGCAGAGTGCTGATCACAGCTCAAACGGGCATTCAGCTCATACAGAAAATAAAACTTCTCTACTGCAAGGCAGGCTCATCTTCTGCAGGCTAGACAGTCACAGATAGAGAACATGTGTTTTGATTAGCTGACTGCTGCACTTGATACAAAAAGCCATTACTTTGGGTGGGTTTGATCACTTTTGTTTTCCTTTAAGGCAGTAACTTTCTTTTAAGGGAATGCTTTTCTTTTAAATTCCATCTTGGGAAAAAGAAAGTAAGATAAAACCTAGACGAAAAAGGTCTGTTCATCATCACCTGCTCCCCAGTCTGTACAAAACAGAGAACTGTAGCACTGGGGATTCTACCAAGCTGACAGTCACCTGCAAGCATAAGTTTACATAAATGAATGCCCAAGGAACCTGCAACTTTATTTGAGCTCATATTCTGACATACTTGAAAAAATTATCAGCTATTGACACTGCAGTCAATAATTTCATATTCCACTTTGGGATCTTTAAGGATTAAAAAGCTTAAGTACATATTCATAAGGCAGAAATACTTTCTCTCCTCTAGATAAGCAAAATAAGGTGTGATGTGTGACACAAAGACATGGCATTTCTCTCATAAATCCTATTTGCCTGTCTTAATCACACTCTTGTTCTCCTTCACTATTTATTTTCTTCCCTTTCTGCCCACCAGCAGTTCAGAAAGGTTCCAAACTGTTTTATTCTTCAGGACATTTTCTGTTCGGTTTGTTTTTTAATATGGTCTACGTTTAAACAGTCTATATGGTCCCAAGCATTGCTGCAAACACCCATAGAAAATTAAATTCAATAAACAAAAAAAGTCTCTTCAACAGCTTCAGAACTGCAGGTATGATACAGCCAGTGAGACATGCACAGCAGAAGAGGCAGTCTACTATCCTAGAAGCTTTTACTGATCTGTCTTCTACTTAGTTCTTACATCAGCTGGATAACAGATGATTTAAAATACAAGTATTCTATGTCATATACTTCAAACCTAGGCTCTGAATGCAAACAGTGCCATTATCTGCTTAACAAAGACCAATTATTCACTGAATAATCAAGCTACTTGTCCAAGGTCTGAATGCCTGTAATATTTGATAATATGGTGTTAATATGAAATTGTTATTTGATAATATGGTATCTTCTGACCTAGACAGTGCTGCCTATAGTACATAATTAAAGGTTTCAGACACATTTTGCTCCTCTTCTGCCAAATGTTGCTCATGCAGTATGCTTTATATACTCAATGAAACTAAGAGAAAACCAGCTTTTTCCCAACTGAAGTGCTAGGCTAAGCCATTTAAACACAACCAGTAAAAGCCCCAAGATCAGATGTCCATCTAGGGAAAGAAAGTACCACTGCTATCAGTTTTTCTTCCAATACCAAATCCTCCATTTTATAACTTAATCTTTTGAACACTGGCCTTCCCTTTTTTCTACTTTCATTATAGGAAAGAACATTTAGCATTGCCTTCTGATAGCATTATGACCAAGATAAGTATTTAATTTCATTAGACATTACCAGGAGAGAAAGCTCCTGCCCCACACAGCCACCAACAAAAAGGGAGTATGTTTGAAAGTGATTTTTAAAGCTTGTGAGATACACAGGCACTAGGGCATAAAGTCCTCCCTCTCTTGACAAAATGAACTGTGCAAATCTGTATTTCCCAGCCAATTTGTCCCACGTACCTTAACTCTTATTTGGAGACATGAAGCAGAAGAAACCTCGCTGACTTCTCGTGCTCACTCAGTCCATGAAATCTCTCCATCAAGGCAGCCCATGAAAGCACCAGCCTAACAGTGTTCTCAGATGAGGTTGTGGAACCCTTCTCACTAGAGATACACTTACTTCATTTAACCCAGCAAACATCAATCAGATCCCAGCTGCTGCCAGTCACCTGGCTGCATTTCCAAAGCTTAAAACAAATAACCTATCAGTCTCTGCTAGCTCACTGTACCCAGTGCTTTCAGATTTGAGCCTTGGCAGGCTACCAGCTACGTGGACTGCAATCCCTTCCCCCAGAAAACAGGAAATCATCTTATACTGAAAGAAGTTCTTGAAAAGCAACAAGCCTATCTACGCTTCAGAATGAAGCGGTGCAGTCAGACTGGGTAAAATACCCAACTGCTAATGGAAAAAATACTAAGGCTCTTTCCATTACTCCCAAATTTCAGAAAAGTACAAGGGAGCTGCTGATGAGCATTTTTAATCAGAAGAGAATGTAATTAAAAAAGAAACTGAACATCACCCTTACAACTGGACAGTCTATAGTTCGAGATTCAAAGGGCTGTAACAGTCCCTGAGTCCTACTCCTTGGGCTCTTGAGGGAATCCTTTGCCTGGCACTCCAGGCCTTCCCAGCATTTCAAAGAATACCTTCATTTACACATCAAAACTCCTGCCTTCTGGCAGGATATGAAGCCTGGGTACTAGCCTAAAAGCAGCACTTCATGACAACTGTTACAGTCTCCTCCTTAGCCAGAACAATGGCTTTTTACCTGTACAACAGTTACTTCTTTTTCTACAGCAGAATAATATATGCAGGAAGATGGCCAGTATCACTAAAAACTTTTAGAATATTTAACTAAATATAATCTTTTTTGAATGTCATTCTCAGGGAGCCACTGTGGTGACTATTCTGACTTCTAAAACCAGAGAGAAAGTGCCTTACCAGTTACTTCTATCTCATGAGAAGCAAACTACTAAAGGAATTCTTCCTCATTTTCACATTATAAATAGCAGAGAGACAAGAAGTTTGATGAAGATGTCCACAAATCTCATTCAGCATGTCACATTTAGATTCATCACAGATTTATTCTACAACAAATTCCAAAATGGAATATTTTTCAGAAAACTTCAATACAAGTCATATGACACCATACATTTAAAAACCCCAAATACTACTCAGGAAGTACTCTCTGATGTTCTGAGTTAAAGAACTGGGGCTAAAAAAATATACCCTTGAATTTTTCTGTGCCACTCCCTTTTCTTCTTCTTCTTTTGAACTAGAAAAAAATTCCACAGAGCACAAGTCATTCAGCCAAGCAGTGCAAGGTGCAGCTGGGCAGGGATTTAGCAGACCCTGGCATGCAGCATCAGCTGCCCTCAGTGCTGCCACAACTGGTGTTTGGCTGCAGATCACCAATAGACAGGCCACAGCTCTCATGAGACTCTAACAGAAGCCATGAACTATTCCCTCCCCAAATCTACTCAGCATTCCCACTGTCAGCCTAGTTTCATTGCTGTGTACTGAATGTTGAATTCCCATTTTTAAATACTTGGAAGACACACTAATGCAGAGAATATTTGTTCAAAAACAGTTCCTTCAGAGTAAATCTCAAACTCAAGATTCTTTTTTGAAACCTTAAAATGAACTTTTCTCATTGCATGTTGCAGTACAGGAGAAAAGTTTGTTAGAAAGCTGTCTGTAGTCCTTTAAATAGGATCTTGCAGGAAAAAAGGCAAAAAATCTCAATATTTACAATATTTTAAAACTTGACTGCACTTCTGTTTCAAACAGAATGAAAACTTTAAAAGTATGCAGTGAACAAACTCTAGCCACACTCCTCCCCAAAGACAAAACTCTTTTTTCCAATCCACAAGCACTTCCACATCACATATCACAGTGGAATCACTGCAGCAGTACTATATAATAAATATGCATGTAACAATCAAAAGTGAGGATCCCTGATCTAAAAAGCAAGGAAGAGTGTTCCAGATAAATTACTTTCTTCTGAGTTATTTTCTACTTCCACCTGTTCCAATGTAAAAGAATATACTTTTCCATGTGGCTACATGAAAAACAAGCTCTTGACTTACACAATAAAAAATGTACAAAAGTTAACTCTCCTAAGTATAAAATAAATTGAATTTAAAAACTACTCTAGCAGGTGCTCATGTCTGCAGATAAGGTATCTGAATATCACAGCATACATATCATCTAATTGTTTTTTTCAGTGGTACTTCTTTATATAACTAGAGGAAAGCTAGGTTATTACTGTTTCAGTGTTTGCAATGTGAAATGTGATAACAAAAGTGTACACATGCTCGTGGTGCCAAAGACAGTAAGACTTCCCTTTGCCACTGCTGACCCTTAATATGCAGGTAAACAAGAAACACCTGGGTACACCCAAAATGCACAGAACCTGAATTAGCATCTGTTATGCATTTCAAGAGACTATGTGACAAGCTTGTGCTAGGATGCAAAAATGTCAACAGAATTTTTCATGACATACATACAGTATTATCTCTCTAACTAAAGGGCTCCTAAGCACTTACCACCATTCACTATACTCTCATTAAAATGTACTTAGACTGCAAATCCTCTGGGACAGGACTTGTCTTTCATCCATACTTCAAGAGTCTACTGTTCACGATGAGGATCCCAGCCTTATTTGCTTTAAATACCAGCACAGCACAAGTTGAGGATTTTTAATGTGGAAGATTGAAAATATTCAGAAAGAACCCTTTTGTGTTCATTCTGTGCTTAATTCCCATTTACAGCTCAGTATAAACACTTCAGCTGTCATTCTAGTAACAGTTTTACCTACCTAAGAAATTCACGATGGGGCCAAATTTGCCTGCATAATGATTTCACAGTAAGTGGCAACCAGATGGACAGCACACTGCCATATGCTCCCCTTTGCTCAGAGGTGGAAAAGTGAGCAAATGTGAACCACAAAAAAAGAACAGAGAGTAGGGAGAAAAATATCTCTGCAGTGTTCCCATTAATTCACCTACACACCCTTTCCTACCAGGAGCATGCAACAACTTCCCTTCTCCTTGTAGCTCAGGATGTAAATTCAGGGGAGCAGTGATTAGGGCAGCTCAGAACAGCTGCTGTCTCCAGCACAATCCTTGCTGGGAGGGGGCTTCTCTGTGCTCCAGCCAGCAGTGTGCTTTCCTGAGAGGAGCCAGTGCACAAACACAGGGAAGAGAACCAGCACCAGCACGGCCCTGAGAAAGGGAAGGGAACAAGGACTTCCCTCCACAGGGCAGCCTCTCTGGAAGCTGCACTCTTTTTAATGAAGCACCATGAGCCCAGAGGCTCAGAAGTTGTGCCCATTCTGCAGCCTCCTCTCAATTTTTTTTTTTTTTTTTTGCCCAGAGATAACAGGTGTCAAAAACTTTTAAGTAAACCGTGATGCTGCCCAAATCTTGTACAGCTCTTTAGTTGGAGGAGACAATCTGGCCATATTATAATGTCTCCAAGGAGTACCTGCCCTTTTGAGCTAGTCTTAAAATAACACCTTTCCAAGTTAAACATATCTATTTAATTACACTCCTGCCCCTGCTCTGAAAGTTCTTCTTCTTAAGACTAAACAGAGAAAAAAAAATAAAAGAGAGCATTCAGATTTCTGGAGGTGGCAGCTGGTAACAGAAGAAAAACAACAAATATGTGCAAGAAAAATCTTTCAGACTGGCTTTTTTTCAATACACTTGTGCAATTAACATGTAAACTTTGATCCATATCTCACTTTCCTGTTAAAAAGTTGTTTTCAAAACTGTCTACTTTTATCATTTCAGATTTTAAAAAATGCAATTATTTACTATATGTGCATTGCAAAATGCAGGCAGCTATTACATACAGAGAAAAATTATGCACTGCTTGCTGAGACACACCACATGCCTCATGTTTACATCCTGTATGTTTGCTAACTTTAATTATTACAGACAGGATCTTTTTACTTCACTTAAAGAAGAGCTTTCTTTACATTTGTACCATCAGCCAAATTGACTGGTAGTCCAAATGGCTGCTCTTCCCTCAGAAATTATTGATAAACTTGAACAAAAGCATTGAAGAAAAAATTATAAAATAATTCAACAGTAAAAGTCTCACTAACTTCAATAAAACTTGTATTTTTGCTATTTTTATACATGAATTTTAGTTTTCTATTAGTGGAAATACCTGGTAGGCACACTTAAATAGCAGACACATAACACTTTCCACTACAAAGACTTTCACAACTTTTTTGAGAAGCTGACACTTGCCTTGTCTGCAGGCAGCCTTTGAAGTTCCCTGGAACAGCAGAGATGCTGTTTGTCCCATGGCAATCCATTCAAGTTAAACTGAACTGTTTTCCTATGCCTGCTTGCTTTTTTAAATCAAGTATTTGGTGGCCTCTCAAAAGCCAACCTAAATGGACACAAAATCCCTGTACACAAGGGCTGGGCACCTGGTACCTCTGATAGAACAGAGGCAAGTGTGCTGTGAGCTCTGGCAGGCTGCTGAGGCTAAAAAGCAGAGGCAGGACACAGAGCAGAAAGGAGGATGAAAAGAGGGCAGACTTCACCTGTTGTTCCCCCACACAAAGCACAGAACCCAAAGGTCCTTTCCCGTTCATCCAGTAACAACCTTACCAAGAAAGGCAATTACCTGAATTAGAAATCACCACTGAAGGCTCAAATCCCATTTAGGGATTTTTTAAAGTCAACAAGGGAAGTTTATGTAGTGTAATTTTACAAAAAAAAAAAAAACAACCCCCCAAACCAAACAAATAACAGGGGCTAAGCCTCCCAATAACAAGAAGTTCCATGTTAGAAACTAATTTGCAAGAAGGTTACTTGGGCTGAAAGTAAAGCTCTTGAAAATCTGGAAGCACCACGTTTAAAACAGCCTATTACTTGAGCTCCATTTGCATTAATCCTCCTCTCAACTACTAAAATCCCATGCTATCCCTCCTGCAAATCATTGCCTCATTCAGTGAGCAGGGCAGCTCGTAACACAGAACTGTACCTGCACAACCCTAAATCAGGTATTTGCTGACTTGCAGGTCTAACTCTGCAACCAGTGGATTTGAAGGTACATTTTCTAAGGTAGTTTCATTTGTGTGTAACACTATAGGCACACACGGTGCTTTACAGATGCAAGAAAAGATACAAAAATTGCCACAAAGAAATTTTAGTTGAAATGCACCAAAGCAACGCTGAACTCTAGCCATGACAAAATGCAAGTGAGACAGAGGAATAAAGCAAAAAATCAGCCAATGTTGCATTTTATAATGCTTAGTTGATGAGCATTATTAACAAGTATCATTAGAAAACCTCCACTGCTACTTGAATTTACAAGAAGGCCTGACTTCACACTATTCATGCAAACCCAGTGATTTCAATGGGATTACAAGGAGTTACCAGGCTTCACCGGGACCTTATAATAAATTAAGAATTAAACCCTAATATATCAACTTGTGTCACCAAATCCTAAGCCCAGCAAACGGGTGGGCTGAAACATGACAGAGACTGAGGTAACTCTGCCGCTGCCGACAACACACCAGCTAAGAATTCGGAGTAAGTTGTCTCAATTCATCTTGGACAGAAACCTCTAGAGCCAAAGAATGAACAACAGCAAAACTCTACCCCAGAACAGTAAGAAGCCAACTTTTTACTATTTTTTTACTCTTCTTCTCTTGAAAATGGCATTTCACCAAGTATGCTCATATCCTCCTACACTACAAAAATACTCCCAAAAGTTTCAGAAAATTTTTCCAAGTCAAAAAATCCCAAACTCCCCATTTTCCAACACCGCTGATTCCACACTTCTCTCTCATATTACTGAACCTAACAAGAGTGTGGCAAATACCCTTCAGCAGCACACAGTATCATTCTAGAACCAGCAAGGAGAGGAAAATGAAGAATCAAACCTCAGTCCTCCTCTCATATACCAACTAACAATGTAGATTCTTCTGGCACTTCTTGGACACTTTTGATGTTAACACATGTGGCAGAAAGGACTCCAGCTCAGTCTCCTATGTCACTATTGATTCTGCAGTGCTCATAGGGATAAAGTATTTTTTTCTCTTAGTTAATCCCATTGTCCAGGAAGCAGTTTAGCTGAGCACCACTATAACTGAAGTTTGTTTCCCCATTTGTTGCTCTGATAAAAGATGCAGTTTTGTCCTGCATAACACAATTCAATTAATTCTTGTGCTATTGCCAAGTAATGCAACTAATTTAAACGAATACTGATGATACAGGTAAATTTTAGTCATGTCAGGATCTCACAGGGCAATGCAGTTTCTCCTCCTATTTTGGACCTAATCACGTGTAGTAACACTGAAACCATGCGCTTCATCATGCTGGAGATTTTGCTAGTTCTGTCCCTCTGTGCTAAAAGTAATCTGTGATGCAACGTTACTGCAGCGTCAGACTCCGCAGTGTAGAGGCCATCAGAGACAAACAGCAAGCTGCCAGGTAGCCAGGTTTGGGGGAGTCACCACTGAACCTGAGTTGGTGTAACTGCACAACAGTACTGGGGCCAGGAGAGGCAAAGTGTCGTGAGCTCCAAGCATCTTGTTCAGGGCACCTTCAGAACTGTAATCACGCTTACATCCAACGAACCTTTGGGAACAGGCACAGAGAGAGGGGAGACAGCTACACTGCGTGTTATGTTCTGCATTTATGCTGTCAGTCATGATCTGAAAATACATCAGCTGAGTAGCAGGCTTGCACTGGTACTCACACTGCAAGCATACGTAGCTCACATCTTAATTTTCTTACCGGCCTTTTCATAACCAGTGTGAGTTCAGATCTTTATCTCACCTACTACTCCAGTTCTGTGGCTGAAATAGCTGATGCACACTCTGCTTCACGTCCGTGCTGTCCATTGCTGTCTTTAGCATAATTACTATCCACTAACCACATCTAACTTTGTGTGCAACTTCCACCACTTTTCACCCTTCAGCCGAAAACAGCATCTTGTCCTAAACAATTTTGCAATATATAGCATCAGTATAGAGCTGCAAAAATTCCACTTTGTTCAGAAACACAGAGGAACGAGTATGCACATACATTGCTTCGGGAACGGGCTCCTCCCTCACACTGTCCCTTCACTGACCATAGGCACACTCTTCCCAGCATTTAGGAACCACAACACGTTTGAAGCAGCACACACCCACTTCTTATTCTGCATTCTCTGTAAATGAGAAGTATTCCTCCCCTTTCCTGCACAGAGTATTCTGCCTCACAAGACAGACATTGTTCACAACATCAAGACACACATTTTCCCATACAAGATACTTGGTGCACAATGCTAATTGCAGTATCTCGTTGCAAAGCACCTGTGTGCTACTATTGCACAGTCTGATTTATAATCCCCACCTAACGTGACTGTGGTAGCAATAACCCTTTTACAAGTGTCCTGCAGGAACTCGCAGCACCTTCACAGGAGGTATCAAAAAATGATTATCAGTATTGTTTCATCTAATCCACACTTGGTTAGTAATGTTATTACAGCACATTAAAATAACACAGGTTGCTTACCCCTCTTTGTGCAAATTCCAGTAATAAGTGTTACAAAACTAGCAGGATTCCTAAGAGTCAGACAGCAAAGCAGCAGTTTCTGTGTGCCTGTGACAGGTGCCCTGCATTCAGACAAATGAACCTTCTCTGCTGATTGCATTCACAGCTGTAAATACCCCTACACCATGACTCACTTTACTTCTTTTACACATATAATCTTCTGCAGCTGTTACAACTGGTATCAGGTGCATGCTCTAATACAGAGCTTGTAGATCAGTTTGCTTTTAAGCCTACACGTAAGAACCAAGAAATTCTGGAGACACACTTAGCAGAACCTCTTCCTAACTTCAGTATACTAACAAGCTTAGAAACCATGCATGTTCATGTACTACTATTTTTTAAGAAAAGTTATTATAACATGCTGTCCCGTTATAGCTCATCAATTCCCACAATTGAGATTTCACCTCTACAGATCTAACAAATAAGGCCTATTAAGTTTATTAGATTTTAAGGAAGGCAAACCAAAAATTCCATAGTAAAGAGAACCCAAAATGGATTTCGACCCCAGAAAAGAAACTACTATTCCTTTTCTCGTTGGTGCAAGCAATGATGCTGCTCCAGGACAGGGGGTTTCCAAAGCGATACAGCACCTTACAGATACAGAGTACTCTTGCGTGAAGACACTGCTGAGGCACCACCGTTGCGTGGGTTTGCACAGACAAGCAATAAAAGCAACTTTGACGCTCAGGCGTTACCGGGGTTGTTGGTATTCGGGATACGCACGTCAGAAGTTGTCCAGCCGGGCCCGTCCGGAAGCGCGCGGGCCGCGCAGACCAGCGGTGCCGGGGACTGCGATGCGTGAGGGGCCCCTCGGCTTGGAGAGCCCCCCTCAGCCCCTTCCCCTGCGGGAGTAACGCCGCTCCGGCTGCGACGCCGCGGCCCCGCAATACAGGCGGGACGCGACCCTCACTCGGCCCCCGGCCGAGCTGCGGCTCGGCCGACCCCGCGTGAGGGGGCTCGGGCCCCGCCGCGGGCCGGCCCGGGGCAGAGCGCCCTCAGGCCCCCGGCCCCACCGCCGGCAAGTTGGCGGGAGGCGGCGCCCGCCGCCAAACTTTGTCCGCCGCGGAGGGGCTCCCCCGCCAGCGCGGCCCCCGCCGCCGCGGCGCGAGGAACCCGCCGGGCCGCCCTGCCCGACCCTGGGGGCGGCGGGGCGTGTGGCGGCCCTGGGAGGCGGAGGGACCGGGGTCCCCGAGCCGCGCACGGCCACGATGGGGCACGGCACAGACCCGCTGCCCGCGCCGGAACACGGTACGGTCCCGCGGCTCAGGCGCGGCAGAGACCCGCTGCTCGCGTCGGGGCACGGCGCAGACCGGGGCTCCCCGCACGTACCTCCGTCCCCGGGGCTCCCCGCACGTACCTGCTGCCCGCGGCACCCGCGCCGCCAGCGCCCAGCGCGCGCCCCGCGCGGGACCGGCGGCCGCGCGGGGAGGGACCCGGGGACCGTCCGGGCGCGAGCCCGCGCGCGCCTCCCGCCGTTCCTGCCGGGTCGCCTTGGAAACGCGGGGCCGGCGCGCGGGTCGGTCCGCGGGAGCGGAGGGGGCGCGCGCGCGACCGCCGCGCGTCACGCGGGCGCGGCCGGGCCAATCGCGGCGGCGGGCGGCGCGCGCTGTAGTACTACGGGCCGGGAGCCGAGCGGCGCCCCCGGCCCCGCCCCCGCCCGGCAGCGCCGCCGCCGCCGCCGCGACCCCCGCGCCGGGCCCGGCCCGGACCCCCGGCTCTGCGGCGGAGCGGCACAGCGCGCTGCGCTCACCCTGCTCTGCTCCCTTCCCTAGAGGCCGGGATTACATAACGGCGCCGGAGCGAGCAGCTGCAGGATTACACCATGCGGATTAGGGATTACGTTGATTCAGCAGATTGTCCTGTGCATGACTGAGAAAGATTACACCAGCAGAGTTAAGAATACCCGTTTGCTGTGGTAAGCCGTGGTTTAAGTAGAGCGAATTAACTCAATACAAAATTAATTGCACCAAAAAAAAAAAAAAAAAAAAAAAAAAAAAGGTAAAACACCCCAAGGTTAAGAACGCACTTTAAATGGACAAAACAATAGAGAGACTGAAATTCAGGTTTTGACAATTATCTCCCCTGTGCTTTGGAAAAGCTGCTGTTAGCAGCAACCAGCTATTAGTGCTGGATGAATCTTAAAACATCAAAATCATTATTACGAAGACTAGTCACACTTGACTCCTGATGACTGCCACGTACAGTAAATATCTAAACTCTCATGACATACATTTTAGTAACTCAAGATTATCCAAGTGGCACTGGTCTATGGTATTATCCCACCATGTGCTAAACTGTCTCCTTGAATGTTAGCCTGTAATATGGATGTTTTGACTTCTGATCACTGGATCTGAAATTATTGACATTTGAGAGCTGGCATTATGAGGGATGCTACATCTGCCACCAAGGTATAAATAAAATTAACCAAGTGGAGACAAACTTTAAGTTGCATTCCTCTCAGTTGACTTCTTACAAGACTTAGGGATGAAACTTGGAAGCAAAAGTGCCACAGAAGAAATCAGTAAGCACACAGAATGATAGAACAGTAGTGGGGTTTGCTTTCCAAGACTGATAGTGATTTTTTTAATGCAAGGGTCTTGTAAGATGTAATAATCCCCTTCACATAAGCACACACAAGCTTGAGACTGAAATACCTATCTCAAAATTAGGAATTTGTAGTGTGACTACAGTAGTTATATTGGACAGAAGCCTCAACTTTGTAGTTTTGCCAGTGTTTGTATGAATATCTCATACAATAGAACTGGGGTTTCAGATGGAAATTTGCAGCTGGTTGCAGGCTGCTTAGGAAATTTTGGCAATGGAAAGTTTTCCCTGAAATTCACTGTAGCGTCTCCAATTTCAACACCATTACAAGACTTTCACCCTTCTTTTAGTATATAATTAATCCTAGACATATTTTAGTGGATAAAAATGAAAACGTAAACCTAAATTTTTGCTGTAGGGATTTCTAAGATAAGAGGACTCAGTCTTTTGTTGTTATTTCAGAAAACTGCAATGGAAAGAATTTTGAAGAACTGTTTTCAAAAAAAATTACTCTGTCAAGCAAAGCTTGTTGAGATTTGTGAGCTATTTGTCATCTGCCTTAGCTTCCTGTCTTTTGTCAGAATTTCCTGATATTGTGCTTATCCCATCCTAAAAGAAATTTCCAGTATGTAAATTTGAGTAAAACGTTGTTCTGATACAGATTTTTTGTAAGATCTCACCTGGAATTCTTCCTTATAGAGATCCTCATTTCTTTCAGGCAGTTTGATGGATTTTTTCTGATGTCTGATGATTTTCTGTGCTCAAATCAGTTATGAGCTTCAGACACTGAAGGTATCAGAAGTTACACCTAGGTGAGAAAAAACAGACTCCTTTTGAGAAGGCTTCAGGACAGTTCCTGGCTCTTGGAGAAAGGATGAGGTGTGGACTACTGACTGCTTGACAGATATCAAGGACACCTCAGAAGGAAATTTATATTCAGTCAGCATACTAAGCAATTAAAAAAAAATTCCCCTTCACTGTTTTCATGACACAAATATTTGAGCTCAATATTGGGGCAGAATGAGATTTTACCTTTTTTGATTTTTAGAAAGAATACATAACGCAGAAAATTCCCATTCTCAAAGACAGCTGTAAGGTGCAACTTAATCTAAATATACAAACAATGTATATTTGAAATAGCCACGTGACTGAAATAATCTTCTTTAATTCAGGGGAGAGTTTATATAGAGATTAATTTTAAGAATGCTTGAATAGCAAAGATCCATAAACCAAACCCCAAATCATTATTCAGTGCTTGCTTTTTATCTGCCTGTGCTCATTAAGACTTACAGATACTGTGGATGCTTAGGCCAGCTAAAGTACACAATACCAAGAGGCAATACAGATTCTGATTTAAATATTGGGGAGTAAAGCACACAGGTTCATTTAAAGACAAATCTAACAAGTTCAAGACTTGTTCCAACATATCTCAGTATACACAGGTGACCTAACTTTAATGTATAAGCATTTCAAACAATGCATTACTGTTATTAATATCGGTTTAGATGACAAAGATGAGGGGAAAAGGGTAGAACTGATAAGATTTTTCAACAAGCTGGCACAGAGCAAAACAGGCTATATTTTAAATTTCAGATTAAAATACTCTTAACTGGATGTACAAAGTAACCTTTCACAAACTCCCAAGATACAAGGAAGATAAACATTTGAGCATTCATATAAGTGGATTTTTAGTTTCTGTGAGCATAGGCTACATCTGCATCTAGAAGAAGACTCAGTTTGGAAAGTGCAAGGAAGGTGCACAGATACCTTTGTGTTTCTAGTATGAGCTCAAGCCACACACAGGCTAAGCGAGTTAGAATCAAGTTTAGCAATAATTTCTGCTGTAGTACTTCCTTTTCTTCAGATATATCATCTTCTCCTCTAATGAGATAGAGAGATCAGTTTATTCTTTTTAGGACACTGATACATACTTGAACTTCTGTTTGGAGTGTAACACCTCAGAGAAAAATATCTAAATACCTGATTACCTAATGATGTACTTTTCAGTCTTAAAAACAAAAAAGTCAAAGCTGAATGCTGTCAGGAACACCTCTTTCAAAAACCATCTTTAGGCCCATATTGTGATACTTACTATCAGAACTTAAAAAATAAATTTATGCTTTCACATTGGTGAGGAAGTATTTTCACTCCCTCCCTTTGCCACCCCCTATTTCCTTGAATACACAGGCAATGAAGTTTGAAAATAAATAATTAGTAGTCCCACAGCCTTTCTCAAGCTGTCTTGCTCTCTGCACTCAGTTTATAAACAATTTGTTGTACATGGAACAATTAGTCCTAGTCCCAAGAGCTGAGGAGTTGCACAGCACATCCATTTAACACACGGATGCAGTAGAAAACCATCAGCTTCCCCTAAGGGATTTTCTGCCAGATCACTGGATTTAAGCATCTTCTGAAAAAGTTAAACTTAGACTAGGAGCAGCACCAGAGATACTGAGCTACATACTGACAGTGAGATGAAGAAAAGGAGATGCGAGATCCCCTTTTGGCAGTAGCAAAACTCAAGCTATTTTGTTAATTCAGGGATTCCTATCCTAATTAAATCTAGTATAGGAGCTAGTCTGAAATTTAGGTTAGATGTCCTGTTTATGTTTTATGAGAGCTATTGGATATTATACAGTTTTCTGGAGCTTTCTGTGAAAAGGGAAACTAAATGAACAAAGACTATTTGCCCCAATAAAACACAAATCAGACTTTTGATGCCAGTGTAAAATACATGTATGATACAATTTATATGTACTACATTATGTGAGTATTTTGAATTCAGCAATAAACTCTATAACTGAAAAACTCTCTAGCCCTAGAAAAATATGCAAGTGGTGCTGTAAGCATGATGGGGTGTTACCCTGTTCTGTACTTGGCCCCTGTACACCTGTCTTTGTTGTTACCTCACCTCACATAGCACTATATGTAAATTTGAAACCTTTTTAACAGCACGTATAGAATCCAGATCTTGACTACTAGAAAAACGAATCTCCAGGATGATTTATTTCTTTTAAAATCAGGATTTTAATTCTGAGGTGACCCCTGTTCATTTGTTTCTTCATGCCACATGCTATGTTAATTGTTCTTGGTTCTGTACACAGAGCAAAAGTGTAGCTGTGAGCCAGTTCAAGAGGACGCCTTTGGGTGGGGACCTTGCTGTTACAGCCCAGTATCACAGGGAAGTACCATTTCAGATTTTCTTGTATGGACAGGACACTTAAAAAGCTAGAGAAGCCACCTGAGGTCCCATGAATACCAGAACCATCTACTTATAAAGTAAGTACAAATGCATTAGACCTTTTGAAATGGGCCTCTACAGAAAGTCAGCTTTCTATTACTTAAAGCTGCAGTACAGGCAACTATTTCTCATAAAGCTGATAATTTATTTTATTTGATCATTTAATAGGAAAAAAATCTTTCTTCCAATATAGGACAGTTTGCTTAAATATTTATTTTGCATACACTCTGAAGAAAGAAAGAGCAAGTATGAAAAAAATGATCCTTGTGTTAGACTTCTTCAGTAACCTGTTTGGTACAGTAAACCTTGACTATACCTAACAAAGAAACAGAATATAGCTAGGGTAGATGGTTACAGAGTTGGCATGTCTACAGAAGAAGTTTCTTTTAACAATGTCAAGTGAACACTGGTTTCTGTCCAGGCAGAGGGATTCTATTGTAGATTTTAAAAATCATTGTACAAGTTTTGATAAGTTCACAGCTTATATTACTAATTTCACCTGACATCCAGACATGAGGAACACTCAAGTGAAACATCTATTGGCTCTGAGAAATGACAAATTGGAAAGTTCTTGTTTGTGGAATGGAAGAATTCTACCACCAAGATCTTATCTGATTAATTAGCAGTCTGAGGAATGGTTCAGTTGTGTGCACTGTCTTTCAAGGTGCAAGTGCCAGTCTAATTGGCTAACCAGAATCAGACTGCCTAAATGCATCAGGTATTACAATTCTGAATAAGCATGGCAGTTTTTAAAAAGTATTCATTGTTTAAATGTGGTTTAGTCTGAATTTAGTTTTACTCTGCCTTCAGGGATTCACTGAACTTGACAGCAGACTTGAATGTTTGCCATTAACTGTGAATTAATGGAACTTACATATAACAGTACATTACTGTCAGAGTGCAACAGATGTCTAAGCAGAAACACTGAAAGTTCCATTCCAATAGCTATTTCTTCAGGGAAAAAGACACCAGGTTCAAAAATTACTTGCTTAATTTACATGTTTGTCTTTAGGTGCTGTTGCCTCTGACCAAGAACAAAAATTGTTTTCGGAATAATATGCGAACAGGTAATTTCTTCCAAGTCTTTACTTGGATACATACACCTATATAATTAGAATTCATTAAAATTGCATTTATTTTGATCGCTGCCACTGGGATTGTCACAACTGCTCTGCAGAGGTGCCATCCCTCACTAGAGTTTACCAGCCAAAGGTACAAATTCTGTAAGGAGATGTTTGCTTTGATCAATCCTAATATTTCAGTTTGTGATTGATTAGCCTACAGTCCAAAGTTGCTTACAAGTGAGGAAGCATGCATCAGCCCCCTTTTATCTTCTGTCAACATTTCCCACTCCTCTCTCTTCCTCTTTGTGTTAGCAGTCTAGTATTTCAGCCTCTGGACTAGGCAAGACAGCTGAGTCAACATCAAGGTTGGCTTGGCTCTTTGGGGTTAAGCTGGTGTTGAGCCTGCATTTGGGTTTTTTTAATAGTCAGGACAGTCAGGTTACAAAAGTTAAATGCAAACAGACCAGACAGTTTAGGGACACAGCACTGTACCAGCTACTAGGAAGAAAATTAACTCTATCCCAGCTGAAACCAGGACACCTGCATGTCCTCAAAAAGAATAATTAAGAATAAGTGTATTTAGAGGCTGCTAGTACCTCAGGCAGTTTTAAGTATTCAGTCTAGCATTAGAAATAACAACCTCATTTTATTCCTCTTTGCTTCTTCCACCAAAATTCAACTTTTTCAAAAAGTAACTTTTGTGTCCTGCTTCTCTTTAATCTCTCACATAGAAGGGGGTATCAGAATACATACTTACATGTGATGTACAACATACATTGATAGAGTTCTATTCATTTCAAAGATAAATCTTTTGTATTTAATTGCCCATCATCTCTTGACTTGTTAAACTTTTCTGTCTTGATTATGGAGGTGACTGTAGTATACATTTGACTTTCAAAGCATACAATTTGCATTTTTAGATTAATATAATGTATTGACTTACCTCATGAAAAATCATAACACATTCACCAATGCTAATGTAATTGAGTTTTGGCTTCTATTGAAATCCTTCTGATTCTCCAGTATACTCTTCTGCATCATTGACTGTAGATTTAAAGGAATAAACTGGTGCTTTTACACTTTCCTGTCTATAAATACAGAACTGTGACTTTGAAATTTGCAGCAAGCTACTGCATTTCAATGCTGTAGGTGTGGAGTACCATAATACCTATTTTTGTGTTGTAGCAAATGACAATTTGTTAGTAGTATTTTTTCCTATCTAACATCTACGTTATACTGTGTAGTTTTACTAATCAGTAGCAAAGTATTAATACACAAAATAGAATTAATGAAAAGCACAACTGGATGGAAAAAGGGATGCTTGATCTAGGTGGACATTGAGGTTTCTTCGAGTTTCTCAATACTGCTAAAATTAAGGTTACCATTTTTCCTTTAGTATTGGAAGAAAAGTCTGTCTCTAGAAAGAAATCGCCTATAGAAAAATTGTCTGTAATTACAATCAGAAGGGTTTCAAAGGCTTCCTAGGCACTTTCTGTTCTCTCTCTCCACCTCCCTCACTTTTCTCTAATAGACCTAAGAGAAAGTGCCTGAGGTATTTTGCCAGAACAGAAATGTCTGGTTGGGCTGCAGGGCTGGTCCTTGATACAAAGATCACACCTTAACAGCATTCATTCTCCCCAATGTTCCAAGGCCTGAATGACTCAAGGCATTTAGCATTCTTCAGTACTCTGCCCCTATGCCAGTGAGAGACAGGTCTGTTTCTCCATAAAGATGAAGAAATAGAACCAATAAGGCAGGATTTTAAGGAGGTTAACAAATTCTCATTAATTCTCATGAGAACTTCTTTGAAACCTTTCCATGAGCTGTTGAAAAGCATTTTTCTGCGGGGCCTACCTTCTATCATCTTACTTTTCCATCTGGGAGAATTTCAACAGTTAACTCCTCAGATACTTAACAGAGTTGAGAGCAGGTCAAAGTTGAGAGTTTTGTTTTTCCTCACTTGATTCTTAATATTGTACAGATATTCTGATACGCTGTTGATGTGTTCAGTGCCTTCTCTTCATTTAAGGAAGGGTGTAGCCTTCAACTGAATTACACTCTCACAGGAGGTCCACTGTTTTGTTTGAATAGACTAAAATCAACTAAGTTGTAGTTCTTGTTTAAAAACCTCCTTGTTTTCTCCCGTTCCCATTTTATTCCTATTGCAATTGCACAGTTACCTATTCAAAATGATTTTAAAAGTCTTTTAATTGTGAACTTGCAGTAAATGAATTGCCAGACAACAAGCACAGAATGCTTCAGAGTTGAAATAAATACCTATTTAACTTCTAATAAGGTATGACAGAACACACATCTCTGTGCAACAAGGTCAAACATGAACAATCTTTCCAGCCTTTCTTCTCCCCTCCTCCAGCTTCCTAATTTATCTGCACACAGGCAAGAAGGTCCAGTTACCATTTGGATGCTGGCACTTCAGTAACAGGAACATGAAACTGAATTCCTCTTGGGCCCTGGGGTATAACTCTCTTCATCTTAAAATAATGTAAGAACTTTACTCACACTCCTACGTCAACATGCTGTCATAGAAAGGAAAGAATGTAGGGGAAAAAGGGAGAGTGGAATTGCTAGAGCTGGCCTAGAGGATAGCAGGATGCACAGTGGTTTTGTTGCATAGAAGTAGAAGCAGCTGAGCATTTCTGCCACTCTTAGGAAGGCCTGGCTTATTTTAGATAAGAAGCTGTAGAAGGTCGCTAGGGTACAATGTCTTATGGCCACACTTCTTACTTTTTTCTTTCTGCAGGAATAAAGGGGAACCTTAACTCTTTTTCTTGAAGGACAAATAAGAAATCTAAAATCTTGATTCCTCTTAACTTTATGCTATGTATAGAACGTGTCTTCTATATATAAATAATGACATAGCAGAATTCTTGTTTTCAGAAATTCTGGGAGAAATAACAGCAAGAACACCTAAGGTGTGAGGTAACACATATCACCCCTGTGATGTCAGAAGACTTCTCTGTTTTGGTTTTGATTGAGATACTGTGGTTTCATAAGATGGAAGAAATATATAAAAATACTAGATGCATATATATGAAATGAGTTACTGATTCGTTAAATGTGTCATAAATATATTCAGTCCAGCTTCCAAATTTAGACTGCTTTCAGGAAGAGTCAAGTGGTACAGTTAGATGTGCTTTTTAAGCACAAAATGGACAAGTGCTGCTACAAGTACCAACATTAGTGTCCTGTATTTTGGGTGTTATTAGAATGCCTAATTATGTTTATCACATTAAGAATTCCTCTAAGAATCATACTGAGTTAGGAAAAAGCCTTTTTGAGATCTGTGGAAATGATATTGTAGCTAGCAAACATCAGTGAGTGTTTGCAGGCTGTCCCCTGGTTTGGCCATTGAGAATTGGGGTGGGCAAACCTGGTGGTTCCCAGTGTGTTACAATCCAGCTTTAATGCAGCCCAGAGCAGTCCCAGAATGTCCTGGCCCTCACCTGGGACTGTTCTGGTGTATCTGGACTGACTCTATTGCAGGAGCTAGTTCAGCTAGAGATAGCTCGTACCACTGGAACAGGACAAGCCAGACTTCACTTAGGTCATCATGTCAATCACTGTACTCACTACGTGAGTGGTCATGAAAGGCAAAGGAAGTAAAGGAGAATTCAAAAGTTCCTCTCACTGTGAGAGGAAGTTTGATTTATTAATCTAATTTTGGTGTTTCAGGACTGATATGGTGAGAATTGGTGATATTTGCTACATGTTGTTACATGAAACTTACAATGTTACATGTTCTGCAAAACCCTGCTCTATGTTGCTGGCCTGGAAGGCAAGACATATATATATACCTTTTTTGCTCATAGGCTGGTTTCATTTGTGTGGTAGTTTATTTTCATGTTTTTTTGGGTTTGAAGTCCGTATTTTTCTCAGTGGTGTTTGTTTGTTTGTTTTCCATCTTATTTTTAAGATCATGAAGAACTCTGTGGCACCAGTTATGGATCTTTTTGTCTAAATGGAGGGATTTGTTATATGATTCCTACTGTATCCAGTCCATTCTGCAGGTCAGTGAAACTAAAGTTTGTGTGTTTAAGTATTGGGTGGTAGCTGTCTAAAGACTATTTCTCCATTTTCCCTCTTTAAGGAATCACTGCTAAAGCATTATCTAAAAGAAAATACCCATTACCTGTTACTTACCTAGCTTACAGAGACTTGGCAATATGAGAAAAATAAATGTGTATACTTGGTGTATACTTGCTTGGCAGGTGGAGCAGTATTCAGTTATGTATGCATTCAGGATTGTATCTATATTTAGAGCCACATTTCCTCATTACAATACAGAAAGAACAAAATACCCTTTACCTCATGGAATATATACTGTGGGAAAGGCATTCAGAAAGGCAAAGTACAGTTTTGCTTACAAATTAATTATATTGCAAAAATTTTCGTAACATAAAATGGCCTGACTTGAACAAAATGCAGAGACACAAAAAATAATATAATCTTTTAAGGGGGAAAAAAGAATGTAATTCAAGATCTACTGTGCTCTTTGAATCTTGTTGAAATACTCAAAGAGCAGCTTTATAGTGACAGCCAAAGACTATTTGATAAAGAAACATCAAGGCAGCAAATACAGATACTTCTTACACCACTCCATAACAGAACCATTCTTCCTTTTGAAGCCCATGTAGCAAACTGGAAAAGAAGCACTTCCTGGTTTTGCATGTGGATACATTTCCTGCATAAACACTGCCCTATCTTTTTATTCTCTGATTTACCAAAATGTAAGATGCTAAATAAAACTGTCACTTTCCAGGGAGCTGCATTTACTAATTCTGAGTTATCATTCATCAAAATAAATTATGGTTGATTTAATGGGTTTGCTTAACAGAAAAATAGGCATTCAGACAAATATTACATACACTTAAGGATATTACCTTTTTTCTTCCATGGCAACTTCTGCTCTCTCTTCTGTCTTGACCTATAACTAATGATAATTGGATAAAACAGTTGAAGAAGGAAATGACATCTTTTCCCAGATGCCTAATTAAAATATTACTTTCTTTTGTTTGAGACAGTTCAATCTAAATACTTAAGTACATAAATTCATTTAGTTAGACAGGGAGAAAAGAGGCAATTTTATGGTAAATGCTCATTGAAAAGTATACACAGCATATCACTGTCATTGTTCAGTGTCACAATGAACCCAGAAGTGATGATAAAGCTCTGAAGTCCTGTATGACCATTTATTCTATCTGCTAAACCTTGCAAGCTTATGCAATATAAAATGAATACTACGCAAACAAAAAGTAAAACATTTTGAAATAAATGGGTTTTTTTTCTAGAAGGAATCCTGTATTATTGTACATAAATGAAAAATGAATGGTTAAAATAAAGAGCAGCAGTTACACAATTTCAAAGCACCCTCTCAATTACTGGACTGTGTAGGAAGATGTATTCAATGCAATAATATAAATATGAAGTAACAAATACTCAGAAAAATTCATTCTTCAGGAGCACAAAACTAGTCAGCATAGATAATTTCCACTTTAACAGCTCCAAATGAACTAATTTTCAATTCAGATACTACAGGATTTTATAATCTGCTGAAGCAGAAAAGTAACATCTTAAGAGCATTTTTGTTATACTCAGGCAGTCTTATTGCATTTAAATTATCAACTATTTTTTTCTGTATCTAGTGGTTGATTATGAAGTTAGATGGGTTTAAATAGCAGCATTCTATTTAAGCACATCCTCATTCTAAGCATGTTCCTTAATCAGTCAGAGAAGGCTAATTATAGATGAGAAAGGTTTTGTTTACACACAGATATCTTAGTAATCAGCAGTGATGTGAATAGAAACAACAGAAAAAATGCATCACTATTCAGCAGAATTCAGAAAATATTTGGTGCTTTGGAACTTCATGACTGGCATCATCACAGATTTGCACAGTTTCTTTGATGAAGGTTTCTGCCAGATCCCACCCAAAGCTCCCTAGTGTTCTCAAATTATCATCTCCTACTGAAAGAAAGCTCAGATCACTTTTAGAATCAAGGGCTGAATGATTGTTAATTAAAAGGAGGAGATGGAGAAAGAACAGACTAGCAAACTGTAAAAATACCTTAAAACACATTTGCCTTGACATGGTACTTAGTTACACAAATGTGTTGTGCTCAGCAGAGTTAGACCAGATTATCCTATGCAACATCATTGGGAGTAATTTCATCATGCAACTAAGAAAAATGCATCATTCTTTAGAGATACGTGTTTTGTAGCTCAAAATGAAGAGCTGCTGTTTACCTTTGGAATTTCAGTCATTTTCCTCCACCAGAAATGGATATATACAAGGCAGAGATTGAATATCTACAGAACATTAGTTGACCCCCCCCTCCATGTGCAACAACAGCAGATTTTAAATACAGCTGATGTGTGTTAAAACATGAGGTTGCTCAGCTGCTGAGTTTCCTCACTGCTTTCCTAACAATGAGTTAATGTTCTCAGCAGCAAAAGGCACACCTGTCACCATAAACCAGATGAACTTCAAGCCCAGGAGCACTCAAATGAACTAAATAAACAGGCAGCAGGACAGAGAAGGATGGAAAAGCAGCTGCCTTGGGTGTATCTTAAAACACAAGGCTGAAAGCTGTTTGCCTCAGCACCTGATGCACAGCTGTCCCATAATCATTAACTAATGCACTACAGAATTAAGTGAAGATTTTGGTTTCTGAGGGGAAGCTCTGGTACTCCCATTTTTTTCTTACACTTGGCAGCTTTCTGAGAGCATTCTTTCTGTATTTCAAGCAAAATACAGATGGTATAGACAACACATAGAGAGCTCTGCTTCAGAGGGCTGTACACACAGAAATTAAATGAATGCTCTCATTTTGGGACAGGGATCCTACTCTGTGGAGGGCTAAATACTGCAAGAGACACAGGCAGACCTTGCAAATCCCCTCCCTTAAATTCCTGTGTATCTTTCAAGGATATCTCTTCCATTTTCCCTTCCTTTGCTTCCATCTTAATAGAATTTCTCCTCCACCTTTCCTGTGGTAATCCAGTAAATCCCAAGCCAATTCCCTCCACCACTTTGTGTATAGTCCCTCCTTGCCTGGCTCTCTGCCATGGGCCCTTCATTCCCCATTTCAGACATTCCCACAAGTCATATACTTGCTGTGCTCTCAGCCTTCAGAATATGCACCCTGCAAGTTGCCAGGGAAGGGCTTCCCACTCATCTGGGCATTTCTTCTTTCTCTGCCTCCAAAAATACACTTTAATGTACCTCAGGCTCTTCTGAAAACAAACTGTCCAATTAATATTTTTCAATTCTGCTTTTGGCTTGAATGGTAGTAACAAAAGTCAGAATATATACCAAAAGTATAGCTAAAAAGAGTCAATAATTAAGATTTATTTTTAATGGGATGTAAAATATAAAACGCAAGACTATCTTATGTGTTTGAAAACTATTAGCAATCTGAATTAATCTAACTGCCAGATATGGAAAACTTGCCATATAAACACATAGCTAAGGGAAGGGAGAACAAGCCATTCTTTTAGGGAAGAACAACCCATTCTTTCAACTTCTGTGCAGTAGGAGCATATTAATTTACTCTGTCTATAGAGAAGAACAGTTTTGAAACTTCTCTAAATGTAAAACTTTTTAAAAAGCTGCTTAGGTGTCCAATTAACTTTGCCATTGCTTATTCACTTTGGCTCTAAATTCTTTTTCATAATTACTAGATGTTCTTAGACTGTATGGATTAGGACAACTTTTAGGAGTCTGCTACAGACTGAAGATTATGTTGATTTTGAAGTTATTAGCCATGTAATCTGAATTGCATTGACAAGTAGATAATTTCTCATATTTTTCTGCTCAGAGCTCTGTATTTCCATGCAAGTAGTTTTTACACCAAGAAGTATTCAAGATTTTTCTGACTAAAGCAAGACTAAATGAAAACTAAAGTCAACACCCTGATAGTATAATGCAAAGCTGTGAGAATCCGTGTGCATATTTGACTCAAATTCTACTTCCTACTTTTACAGTCTGTCAGATACTACCTTATGATGCCCACCTTAGAGTGTGGCAAAGAAAGAAACTTTACCTTCTTACTAAATCCCAGTCCCATAGGATCATTTGCACTGTCCAACAAACAAGTTTAAGCATCTGAAAGGAGACAGCATTAATGCCCCTTACTGCAAGGCCCTTATGTTTCAGGTACTAATCAGATACTAAAGGATCAATGTAATTGACTGCTGGTCATCTCCTGACATCTTATCCAATGCATCTGTTTTCATCCACCTTGCATTGATGCTGATGTCATTAATACCCTGTCTTGAAAGATTCTATAGATTTCTTTCTGTATGCTGGTGTTTTGTCCAGACCTCCTATAGGACATTTGTATACAACATTTCAGGCTGGCTCATCTCATCTGATAAGAGGTGTGGGTGTGTGTGCACATGTGTGCAGCCATCTAGGACAGCAGAAATCTGGATGCCAGATGAAAATCGGAGGTTTTAGTCACAGATTTTCCTCAGACATTGAAGGCTGCTGTCTTTCAACTCTGACTTAGAAATTCCATTTTCTTAGAGGGGGAAAGACCTTTTTTGCACTTAAAAAATCAACTCTGGAATGCTGCATAGTAGGGCCATTTAAAGGCAGCACTGGGCATGTGCAGCAACAGTGGGTTAACAGCAGGCAGGTGATGTGCAACAGCAGCACCTGGCTAGTGAACACAAACTCAGTGAGTGCAACTCTTCCTTACCACAGCCTGCACCAGGGTCCTCTGGGTTTTGCCTTAACTCATTCAAGTGCAGGTGCACCAGTGCCTGCCATCTCAACAACTGCTCTCAACTTGTGCTCTACTTTTAGGCATCCATTATAAACAAGATAAACTGAATTGCTTCTGGTTCTTAAGGCTGTGTACAGTAAGACTGACTGCCTCTAGCAGACACTATACAGACACCAGCATTCTGGGTTATGTTCTCAGCCCAACTGCTTGTTAGAGACTGTGTTTCTGTCTTGCTTGCAGTCACCACACATGTAACTCCACTGAAATGATTGGAGCTCTGCCAGTGCAACAGGATAAGCAGGTCTTCTGAGAGAATTCCACTGCTCATTACTGAAGTCTGCTTAGTTTCTTTCTCACCTATTTTAGCAAAGGACATACAGAGAAAACCTTTCCTGGTTGTGTTAAAGCATCAGTTGCTTCTGTCTTTAACATAGGCCTTTACCTATTTATACAAAAGGTGACTTCAGAAAAGCTTGTTCAAACCAATATTTGAACATCTGGATTTTCAGAAATGCCCCACAGCTTGGTCGCATTAGCTATAATTTTATTATTTAAATGTAACCCACAGATAGCTCATCCTAATTTTCCTGTTTCTAAGAAAACCTACATAATTTTTATGACAGCATTTTCTAGATAGTATGGAATCACTTTAAGCAAGTGTGTCAACAGGCTAGCCTAGAGAAAGTGGATGGGTAGTTTTGTAATCCCTAATCCACTGCTCACAGAACAGGTACTATCAAACTAGCTAGTCATGTTTCTACAACTTTTTTTCTGTTACAACCATGCAGATTTAATAGGTTCAGCATCCAGGATGTTTTAAGTTTGGCATGTGCTTCTTTCGTATAGGTTTTTTTCTCTTTGCTATAACCTTGGATTCATATCACTATAGTTTCCCCCTTACCATCTTAGGCCTTCAAGTTCTTTTCCCTCTTAAAGAATTGTGACTACCTTAAGCATCTGGTTCTGTTTTCTGTTTTGGAGGAAGTGCTATGATCTCAGTGACCCTTTTGCTATGCTCTCAACACATTCCCAGTTCTTTTCCTACGGTCTTTGCAGAACACGAATACAGCTTCCATGCCCTGTTCACATCAACTCACTGTCCTGTATCACAGCAGTTCAGTAACTCTCACCCTTTTCTGGATCCTCTCTGCAGCTATGGCTGTCTTGTCTTCCTCCTGTTTCATTCTGCTCTTTAGGCTACTGTGGTAGGGTGACTTTATGCTGCTTGTATCCCCAATCGTCTGTTCTGTTTGTGCTGTATATTGTGTTCTGTACCTTTAAAACTTGTTCTGGGAGTGAAGGGGGAGAAAGAACAGCGCGCAGTTTGTTTTGAGGAAACTGCCTGACTCCCCCACATTGCTGCTCTCCGGTGTTCGTCCGAGGCACGGACAGCGGTGGGACAGAGATCTCCTGTGCTTTTAGCTAGTTAGCTAGGCAGAGAAGACTCCCTGTTTTTTTTGGTTTTTTTTTTTTCCTTTTTTTCTTGGGACTGTTTAAATCTGCTCAGGACTGAAAAACCCAGAGGAGCAGCGAGGGCTGGCACCTGCGGCCCCGCCGGGCCTGGACCTTCGGAGAGACTGAGTGAGCTGAGCTACACCCACGGCAAGGACTGTCTCTGTTTGCCATCTCTCTTCGGAGCGGGCAGAGGTTTTATTGTTTCATATTATTAATTCTTTGCATTTGTGGGCATTTTGTTTGTTAAATAAATAGTTTTTTCCACTTTTCTCCGAGGAAGTTCTTTTCCCGGACCGGCTGGGGGGAGGGGCTGTTTGGGTTTACTCTTCCAGAGGAACCCCTTTGGAGGTTTTCCCCAAATTTGCCCTAAACCAGGACATATATTTATTTTGGCGCCCAACTGCGGGGCCTGAGAGAGTGGAAAAAACTTACATTGATTGCATTTTTGGTTGTACTTTGTGTGGGAATAGAGTACTCAGTAGCCATGTTGCTGATTGAATTCCTAATGTCTCTTGGGATGGAGTCCTTTCTGTGTTTCTGTTCCCTAGGCTTTTTTGAAGTTTTAATACCTCTCTGGTCCTTAGGTTTGTTTTCTTATTCAGAGATAGCTCCGATGTTGTCTCTAACACATAGCTTTTACACTAGAGGTGCACGAATTAGGATTGTTATTGTCCTGGGCTTAATGTTCATGATTTATAGGAAGTTTATACAGGTACTGGAGTTTGTGCCTGGTATGTTTGGTTTATGGCTTCTTCATCCTACCCTGCATCCTAGTTCCAGTAGCATGTTTTGGGGATTTATTAATAATTGCACCCAGTTTGTTAGAGGGGATGAAGCTTTTCAGTCTTTCCTTTATTCCTTCTCTTTTGAATCGGTTACATCACTTTTAGAGAATGTTCAATGTCCCCTGACTGTTAAAGAAACCATTTTTCTGGTAGGCTTCCTCTATATGTTCTACAGCTTGTCTAGAATGAGGTCTGAGTTCTCCAGAGGGGCTGATGAGATTGCTGACCTAGAAGTAGACCCAGGTGTGAAAAATCCTGAATGGTGTGGAAAATGGGAGAGAATGGGCCAAACCTTGAAGGAATTTTCTGATCCCCCAGCTTGGGAATTTTCACATGAACAAATTCAGAACCCAGATGAGGTGGGGAAATATCTGGAGGAGAACTGCCATGATGATTCTAAGGAGAAAAAGCTTATTGCAATAAGCTGGGCCCTGGCATATGCTTATCGTACGCTGCTAGATACTGTAGGGCAGCAGGTAGAGGCAGGGGGGCAGGGAGATAAATCAGCAGCTACCCCAGTCACTCGGGCTGAAACCAATACAGTAGCTACTCAAACAGCAGCTAAACCAGAAAGTGAGCCTAAGACACTGGCAGTCGCCCCAGCAAAGAAGCGCACACACAAAACTGATCGACCAGTGGATGATGATCCAGGTGAAGGACCCTCAGTGCCTCCCAACACCCAACCAAGTGACACCCAATCAGACGCTGAACCAACTGATACACAATCAGAAACCGAACAGACGGACACAAAATCAGAAGCCAAACCAACTAACATAAAATCAGAAGCCCAACCAACTGGCAGCAGATCACAAGCCCAACCAACTGGCAGAAGACCAGAAGCTACTACTGAGTCCTTTTCCCTGAAGGACCTTCGAGGCCTAAGAAAGGACTACACTCGACGACCTGATGAATCTATAATTAGTTGGTTAGTCCGTCTTTGGGATGCTGCAGGCGAGGCCACAATTCTGGACGGCACCGAAGCAAGGCATCTGGGATCCCTGTCACAAGATCCAGTTATTGACCAAGGAATGATGAGAGAGGCTAATCCACGCAGTCTCTGGGAACGGGTCCTGGGAAGCGTGGAACAAAGATATCTGTGTGCAGACGATCTCTATATGCAGCAAACCCAGTGGAAGACCATAGAACAAGGGATTCAACGCTTAAGAGAAATGGCAGTGGCAGAGATCGTCTTCTCAGATGACCTAAACACTAGGAACCCAGACCTGGTACCATGTACATCCGTGATGTGGCGAAAACTTGTACGACTTGGGCCACAAGAATACTCATCTGCTTTAGCAATAATGAAACGGGACGACACGGGAGAGACCGTGCTGGATATGGCGAAGAAGCTCCGAGCATATGCAGATGCTGTGCACGGTCCAACACATGCCAGAATTGCAGCTCTGGAAACACGTATGCAGACATTAGAAAACAAGATGGAGGAGAACCACAAACAACTCAGAGAGGACTTTCTCCAAATCTCCGCAGTACAGGTCAGAGGTTCTGGTACCAAACGCAGACGTTCCCCAGATAGGGAAAGAAGTGGTATCTCACGAGCTAAGCTGTGGTCCTTTCTGCGTGATTCTGGGGAAGACATGAGGAAATGGGATGGAAAATCTACTGACGATTTAGCACAGCGGCTGCGTGAATTGTTGGAAGGTAAGACTCAGAGAGGAGGTTCCACCAAGAGGGAAGTAGCTCCGGTTACCCAGGGAAAAACGGATAACCAGGCTTAGAGGGGCCCTGCCTCTAGCCAGGTAGAGGCTAGGGAAAACCGTGTTTTTTGGACTGTGTGGATTCGTTGGCCTGGCACATCTGAACCACAAGAATATGAGGCCTTGGTTGACACTGGTGCGCAGTGCACAATAATCCCATCAAGACATGTGGGGGAAGAATCTGTCTCTATTGCTGGTGTGACAGGGGGATCACAGGATTTTACTTTGGTGGAAGCTGATGTGAGCCTGACTAGAAACGAGTGGAAGAAACACCCTATTGTGACAGGCCCAGAGGCCCCATGCATTTTGGGCATAGACTTCCTCCGAAATGGGTATTTCAAAGACCCAAAGGGACTCAGGTGGGCATTCGGGATAGCAGCTGTAGAGACAGAAGGTGTTAAGCAGTTGAACACTTTGCCTGGGTTATCAGAGAACCCATCTGCAGTAGGACTTCTGAAGGGGGAAGATCAACAGGTACCCATTGCCACTTCGGTAGTGCACCGCCGGCAGTATAGAACGACTCGAGATGCCGTGATTCCCATCCACAAGTTGATCCGTGAGCTGGAGAGCCAAGGGGTGGTCAGCAAAACCCACTCACCCTTCAACAGCCCCATTTGGCCTGTGCGTAAGTCTGACGGAGATTGGAGATTGACTGTGGACTATCGTGCATTGAATGAAGTGACACCACCACTGAGCGCTGCCGTTCCGGACATGCTGGAACTCCAGTACGAGCTGGAGTCCAAGGCAGCGAGGTGGTATGCCACTATTGACATTGCCAATGCGTTTTTCTCCATCCCTCTGGCTGCAGAATGCAGGGCACAGTTTGCCTTCACATGGAGAGGGGTGCAGTACACCTGGAACCGATTGCCCCAGGGGTGGAAGCACAGTCCCACCATCTGCCATGGACTCATTCAGACTGCACTAGAAAAGGGTGAGGCTCCAGAACATCTGCAGTACATTGATGACATCATTGTATGGGGAAACACTGCAGCTGAAGTGTTTGAGAAAGGAGAGAAGATCATCCAGATTCTCCTGAAAGCCGGGCTTGCTATAAAGAAGAGCAAAGTTAAGGGACCTGCTCGAGAAATCCAGTTCTTGGGAATAAAGTGGGAAGATGGGCGGCGCCAGATTCCCACCGATGTCATTAACAAGATCACAGCAATGTCTCCACCGACCAACAAGAAGGAGACACAAGCTTTCCTAGGCGCCATAGGCTTTTGGAGGATGCACATCCCTGAGTACAGCCAGATTGTGAGCCCTCTCTACCTGGTTACTCGGAAGAAGAACAATTTCCACTGGGGCCCAGAACAGCAACACGCCTTTGCCCAGATCAAGCAGGAAATCGCTCATGCAGTAGCCCTCGGCCCAGTCAGGACAGAACCAGATGTGAAGAATGTGCTCTACTCTGCAGCTGGGAGCCATGGTCTGTCCTGGAGCCTTTGGCAGAAGGTGCCGGGTGAGACGCGTGGCCGACCACTGGGATTCTGGAGCCGAAGCTACCGAGGGTCTGAAGCCAATTACACTCCAACAGAAAAGGAAATTTTAGCAGCCTATGAAGGAATTCAAGCTGCCTCAGAAGTGATTGGTACTGAAGCGCAACTCCTCTTGGCACCCCGACTACCGGTGCTGGGGTGGATGTTCAAAGCAGAGGTTCCTGCTACCCACCATGCCACCAATGCCACATGGAGTAAGTGGATTGCTCTTATCACACAACGCGCCCGTATTGGAAAACTGAATCGTCCTGGGATTTTGGAGATAATTACAAACTGGCCTGAAGGTGAACACTTTAGTCTCATTGATGAAGAGGAACAAGAGCAAGTAACCCGGGCTGAAGAAGCTCCACCATATAACCAACTGCCAGCAGAAGAAGCACGCTACGCTCTTTTCACCGATGGTTCCTGCCGCATCGTAGGGATGAAACGAAAGTGGAAAGCAGCCGTATGGAGCCCCACAAGACAGGTTGCACAAGCCACTGAAGGAGAAGGTGGGTCAAGCCAGCTTGCCGAACTCAAAGCTGTTCAATTGGCCCTTGCCATCGCTGAAAGAGAGAAGTGGCCAAAGCTCTACCTCTACACTGATTCGTGGATGGTAGCTAATGCTCTGTGGGGCTGGCTGGAAAGGTGGAAAAAAGCCAACTGGCAGCGTAGGGGAAAACCAATCTGGGCTGCTGATGAGTGGAAAGACATTGCCACCAGAGTAGAGAAACTATCTGTAAAAGTTCGTCATGTAGACGCTCATGTTCCCAAGAGTCGGGCTAATGAAGAACACCGAAACAACGAGCGAGTAGATCAGGCTGCAAAAATAGAAGTATCAAAGATAGACTTAGATTGGCAACACAAGGGAGAGTTGTTCCTAGCTCGGTGGGCCCATGATGCCTCAGGTCATCAGGGCAGAGATGCCACCTATAAGTGGGCACGGGACCGAGGGGTGGATTTAACCATGGACAGTATTTCTCAGGTTATCCATGACTGTGAGACGTGTGCTGCCATCAAGCAGGCCAAGCGGGTGAAGCCCCTCTGGTACGGTGGACGGTGGTCCAAATATAAGTATGGGGAGGCCTGGCAGATTGACTACATCACCCTGCCCCAAACCCGCCAAGGCAAGCGCTATGTGCTGACCATGGTGGAAGCCACCACTGGGTGGCTGGAGACCTATCCTGTGCCTCATGCCACCGCCCGGAATACCATCCTGGGCCTGGAAAAGCAAGTTCTTTGGAGGCATGGTACCCCTGAGAGGATTGAGTCAGACAATGGGACTCATTTTAAGAATAGCCTTATCAACACCTGGGCTAGGGAACATGGCATTGAGTGGGTCTACCATATCCCCTACCATGCACCAGCTGCAGGCAAAGTGGAGAGATGCAACGGACTGTTAAAGACCACCTTGAAAGCATTAGGTGGAGGATCTTTCAAAAATTGGGAGCAACACTTAGCAAAGGCCACCTGGTTAGTTAACACCCGAGGTTCCACCAACAGAGCAGGCCCTGCCCAGTCTGAGCTCCTATCTACAGTAGATGGAGATAAAGTTCCAGTGGTACATGTGAGAGGTTTGTTAGGGAAGACAGTTTGGATTAAATCTGCCTCAAGTACAGACAAACCCCTCCGTGGGATTGTTTTTGCTCAGGGACCAGGATGCACATGGTGGATAATGCAGAAAGATGGAACAACACGATGTGTACCTCAGGGAGATCTGATTGTTGGGTGAAAACTATGAGTAAATATCATTTACTGAATGTTACTACCATTTTCTGTATATAGCTGTATACTGTATATATATGCATGTATAAGGTATGTGTGTGTAGAGTTAGAATTTTAGTTTTGGTAGTAAGTTGACGATATGGAGATACAGGGGTGGAATGTGGTAGGGTGACTTTATGCTGCTTGTATCCCCAATCGTCTGTTCTGTTTGTGCTGTATATTGTGTTCTGTACCTTTAAAACTTGTTCTGGGAGTGAAGGGGGAGAAAGAACAGCGCGCAGTTTGTTTTGAGGAAACTGCCTGACTCCCCCACATTGCTGCTCTCCGGTGTTCGTCCGAGGCACGGACAGCGGTGGGACAGAGATCTCCTGTGCTTTTAGCTAGTTAGCTAGGCAGAGAAGACTCCCTGTTTTTTTTGGTTTTTTTTTTTTCCTTTTTTTCTTGGGACTGTTTAAATCTGCTCAGGACTGAAAAACCCAGAGGAGCAGCGAGGGCTGGCACCTGCGGCCCCGCCGGGCCTGGACCTTCGGAGAGACTGAGTGAGCTGAGCTACACCCACGGCAAGGACTGTCTCTGTTTGCCATCTCTCTTCGGAGCGGGCAGAGGTTTTATTGTTTCATATTATTAATTCTTTGCATTTGTGGGCATTTTGTTTGTTAAATAAATAGTTTTTTCCACTTTTCTCCGAGGAAGTTCTTTTCCCGGACCGGCTGGGGGGAGGGGCTGTTTGGGTTTACTCTTCCAGAGGAACCCCTTTGGAGGTTTTCCCCAAATTTGCCCTAAACCAGGACAGCTACTGACTTACTCCCTTTACACTCGTTCTTTAGAACTTTTCCATGAGCCTTAATTTGATGCCAAAACCTATTTTTTTTCTTCCTGTATCATTTTAGCCTTGCATTATTCTCCAGTTTTCATTGCTATTCAAGAATACTCCTATGAATTTCTTATTCCATTTTCTTTCCATTACTCTATTCAGCTTTCCAAAGCATTTCTCTCTCACTTGCTAGAGAACAATGCCCCACTCAAACTACACTTCTATTCTTAAAGTATTCTACAGTATTTCAGAAATAGGCCACTGAAAAGCCACTACACTTAGAATAAATATCTGGAGCATTATCTCAAGCAATCAGAGCAGTCTGCCTACCCTTGCTTCTCCCAGCAGTGAAACATCATGACTTTGAAAAGCCTCAGATTGTCCTTAGTAAATGGCGTCTGTTTGATCAGTTGCATAGCTTTAATATAGGATGATAATTAGATGTCTTTTTTTAGTGTCTAAATCTTCCATTATATTTCCAAAGACAAAGAATTAAAATAAAAGGGTAGTAGCTGTTTATGCAGTGATTTAGGCCAGCAGTACTGAAAATACTAGTCCATAACCTACAGAAATGGTAGTGGTAGTCATATCAGGCATGATGTCAGAAAACTCACAGGGATCCTTTGGCCTTAGTTAGATATGCTAAACATTCTTCTTTTCTGGCAGTTCCTCCCCTCTCCACCTTCTTATCCCTCATCTGAAATTATACCTTGCAGCTGCCAATGACAGTTGAGGACTTGAAGTACGTTGCAGTTTAGCCCATTTTTCTCAGCTGGAGCCTGGAATTGCTTATGTCACAGATTATTATGACTTCAGTGCCAGAAATAGCAGGAAGGAGCAAGATCTTTAGTACTACAAATAGAGAGAAGCAAATTTACATATATAAAAAATACACACAGAATGTAGATATTGAAAGAAGTGCTTTCCATTTTCTGTAATGAAATCAATTCCTTCAGAAAACTTAGCAGAAGAAGTGCATAATACATAACAAATGAGGATTAGTTTAGCTTCAACCTACCTATTTTTGACTAAATATGAATTACTAAGCTATTAATTTTTTTTAATAAAATATCATACCAATTTACCATGAAAAAATACTGTATTTGTTTTAATCCTTTCTTCAGAAGAAGTTTTCAGAAGCTCAACACATAAAATAAGCATAGTAGAGAAGACTTCTACCTAGGTCTCTCCAAGAGGGGATTATTCACCGAGCATGTAACATGTTCTGGCATGAATTATTACATTGCATGAACTACTTTTGTAGTTTAAGCTGTACTGTGTCTCAGTGAATTCCCATTTCCTTGATCTCTTCAGCTGGCAGTACTGTGTCCAACATAGGAAGCCAGAAAGTTACCTGAAACAGGGAAAAGAAAGCATGGCTACCGTGTGAAAACCAGTGGGATGACACAGTTAACACTAAAGAGTAGGCTTAATTAATTAAATCTGTCAGTGATGAGTATATTAAACTTAATATATAAAGGCAATATGGATCAGAATGTAAACTTGGTGCCCAACATGCCTAATTCCCTTTGTTCCAGAAATACGAGGTGAGAGGAAATTCTGTAAGAAGACTTGCTGTGAAGCAAATATAACCTTTGAATTGTGTCGTAACAAGTTCTCTACCCAGAAGAAGCCTTTGTGCTTTTCATCATAGATGACAAGCTACCACCTAATCCAAATCCAACTTGGTTTCCCAGGTGTATCGAGAATTACACAGGAGCTCGTTGTGAGGAAGTTTTGCTGCCCAGCATCAAATCCCAAACAAAAGGTGACCTGTTTGCAGCTTTCTTGGCTTCCCTTCTTCTTCTAGGAGTTCTTGTAATTGGAGCATTCTACTTCCTTTGCAGGTAAAAGTGATTCATAAGGCTGAAGCTATTCAATCAAGTAGAAATTTCTTCTGGTAATCATGTACTAATTATTTGAATGTAAAAGTATGTGATGAATTATCCATAAGGTTGTATGGTTATTCAGCATAATGAATGTGGATGTCTCAACTTGTTGCTTGTCATATTTAGTTCCTGGCTTGAAATTTTCTCATTGTCATTTCTGAGCTCTTACTTACAGTTGCTTTGTAAAAAATACACATAGTACACCCCTGTCTGAGATTTTACAGTCTATCTAGAGTTAGTGCTAACATTTTAAGACATTAGTCTACCTTATGTTGTCCAAAGACTAAAAAGTAGAAGTAAATTAACAAAGTGCTTAGGGATCAGAAACTGTTCCTACTGAGTTGGCAACCAAAGCAGCTGGTGCCATTTGCTCCTAATTCTTCTACCACTCCTTGTCTAAAAAGGAAAACTGAGGAAAGAATTAAATTGAAGAATACTTCTAGGTAGATGTTTAATAGCTTTTAGGACAACTCAGAGAGCTAACTTGTCCAGGATGATCCATGTTTGAGTAGAAGGCAAACATCAGTGCAAGACAGCAAGTGCTGCAGGGTTGGTTTTAGTAGCATTTTAAACATATTAGGACTTGGAATGACAGCACATAAGCAGTTACCAGGATTGAGGCAACTATTTGATGCTGTACATGTATCACTACACTTATACCAAACCCCCAAAAATGTATCATCTTCACCTGCAATGCAAGTCAACTTTCTGTGTCCTCTCTTTACTTGCAGAGAACAGCACTTCTTGTAAGAACTCATTTTGCCATATACCATCAATAAGTGTTCATGCGTCTCTATGCCTCTGGAAGGCAACTTATAGCCCCTGTAATTCTTTACCATCACAGACTTGCAGCCTCTTCTCTTTCCTCCTATACTACATTTCTCCTTGGTTATGATAACCAAAGGTTCTTGCAGTTCTGTTCTTTGTGCTCCCATGGTCACATAGCCAAATCACCCTTTCTGTTCTGTGCCTTTCAATGAGCGACCTTTGGAATAGCTGGTCTAGTTTTACCTCAGCTGCTGTCATGGAAACCCACTGAATGCCAGTTTCTCCCACAGCTGAATGTATTTAGAAGAGATAGAGAGCATTTGATAGAACAGTTGGTATAAAAAACCCCCTTGTTGTAAAGGATACCCCCCACATTAGCAATTTTAATTAAAATAATCTTGCTTAGCCATGGAGTGCCATAGCGGTCGTTCACTAAGAAACATTTGCAAATTGCTGTAAACTTACTAGAACAAAATACAGCTTAAACTATCTTAAGAAAAATTCATTCAAGTCTTACAGAGATACAGACAGTATTTTTTTAGAAGTAAAACTGTCTCTGGGAAAAGAAAAAAAAGTCTTCTGAGAGTAATGTATTAAAAGATCACTTTTCTCTCACATACAGTAAAATTAGGGGAAAGCTGGAGACAATCTATTGAGTTTTATAGTCCAAGTACAGAAGCTTAGAGTGACAGCAATGACAGGTCTGTGAAAATTCTTTTATTAGACAGTTAGAGCATCAACTTCTTTTTACTCAAGATTTACCTAACTGGCAGAAGAAGTAGTAGTGCTTCTTTATTAGCAAAATAAAAAGGGCAACAACTCAGTTATAACCTAGTTGCCCTTGAATCCTGTCCTACACACCAGACTAAATTGGGAAATCTCATAAAACCATTATCAACTTTTTTACTACAGATAAAAGAACCTACCTGGCTAAAATTGTCTTGTCTTACCTTTACACTTCGGAGGCTGATGTAGGATGATCATCTGCTAGAGAACTCACCTATAAATGAAACACTTTACATCTGTAAGTCATCTCTTGGCTGAAGCAAGCAGCACATGAGGAGTCTCAAGTGGATACTTTAATCTGCTCCCCTTTGCAGATGACTGAATGAGGATTATTGCTAAGAGCTGTCATTAATCCAGGCTTTTTTCTCAAACTTCATCTATCACCTCTATCTTAGAGGAGGGTAGAACTAGGGCTTATAAGGGTTAGCTGAGAGTTGGCATCATCTTTGACTTGACCTCCTGACAGGATATATTAAGTTGAAAATGTTAAGAGACATACTGTGCTAAAGTTTCCACTGTTCCACTTTATCAACAAAGACATTTGATCCACGATCAGAGAGCAGAAAGCCTTTTCCCTGATACTGTGTTAGTGAGCATTTCCATGGCTCTTTCAACAGAGGGTTCTAGTGGGGTTTTAGTATAAACAGTGATGTAATCTGGAGGGGCGCAGAAGAGGAGATACTAATTGAAGTTCAGGACAAGGAAACTGAATTCCTAAAATTATACATCAAATCGTTTGGAATATAGAACTCAGTGCTCTATTTTCTTGTCCATATCATCGTACCTCCCTTCCTTTCCAAGTTTTCCTTCTCTCAGGCTATTTGGGGCAGATTTGAGGACCAAGCATGTGCAAGGGCATTTCATACTCCCTACAAACAAATCCATTCAACATACAAGGGTGGAGGTTTAATTGCTCTGCTTATAAAATTGAATCATAACTAACAGTGAAAGTAATCCATAAAAGAGTAGGGTTGCACATGAAAGCTCTGGGTGAACAGTGGGAAATAATTCTCCTTTAACATTTAGCTGAGTCATCACATTTTTATCAGCTGATGATTTATTTTTTCCAATCTGCAGAGTGCAGGGAGGCAGGGCAAACGCAGATCTAGCTTCTCTCCATCTTGAAACAACCCCCCACCCTCTCCAACAAACAGTGCAGATAAAGCCTGTCCTTCTGACATGGGCAAAACAGGGAAGTGTGCAAAAATCCCTGCTATTACACTGCTACTGAGGAACAAATGGCATGTTCTGCTTCCAGCAATTCACCTGTCAGACCAGGTCCATCTGGTCTTCTTCCTCCAGAAACATATTGCAACGGGGTTACTGGAAGAAAAATAAGAAAGGTAGCTGATGAGAAGAGATGCCACATGAGCCAGCTTTTCTCTAAAAGCAATGGAGAAGCCTAAACGCCACACATGTAGCTCAGAAGAACAGAGCAAACCCTAGGGAAAACCAAAATAAATCTGCAGTTAATTTCTATATTTCATCGTAAGTGCATGCTGAAATGCCAAATTACCTGTAAGGTAAGTGTAATATTGATGAACAGGAACTCGGCCAGCCAAAACAACAGGGTCTAGGAATAAAGCCATTTAAGCTGTCCAAGACAACAGACTTTGTGGAGGAGTTACATCACCACAGGACACAAACTGGACAGAACAGAGAATAGCTCATGACTCTTCTCAAGAGAGCAGATGTCTGATTACTATTAAAAGAAAGGGAACTAAACAGCAAATGATCAGCTCCATTTACAAGATTTGCTTCTCCTCAACCAAGTATGGAAAATTTCACATCATTTCCAAACACTAAGAGAATTGATAAATAATTCCGTGCTATTTACTAATTGTTTAAATAAACACCTAAGAAATCAGACAAAGAGGAACATTACCTTCAGGAGAGAAGCCATGTAGTTCCAAATGCTGTACTGCCCCCTGATCTGTTCTTCTCCCTCAAATACATACTTCTCAAAACCAGTGAGTATTAATTAGAAAGTAACTGGAGAAGATCCATGTCACTTTTTTCAATCATTTTGAAAATCATTCCATTAATTTGTCCCTTCCCTGATAACTTTTTTCACTCTGTGTGTATTTCTCTCTCTCTCTCTCTCTGTTGTCTCCTTTTTGTTTTTTATGGTCAGAAAAGTTTCCATTCCTAGGACAAGTTCTTCAGAGTGTGGTGCCAACCTAGTTGAAACTACAAGCAGCAATGGCTGCAACAGTGAGTACAGTTTAAAATTAAATGACCAGACTCCACAAGGGAAGTAGGGGAGAAAGTTTTTGTTAATTAAAGTCACATATTTTATTTATTTTTCAGAAATAACAGCAGCCTAAAGCATTAGAATGGAAGAATGGTGGGAAAACAACATGCAGAGCAACCCTAAAAATCTAAGTTATAGAGGGTGACATGATAAGCAAGATGAGAGAAGAAAGTTGACTGAAACAGGAGGCTGACATGTTGGAGAAGATTACATCTAAGACTTAAACAGTTGCACTTAATGGAGTTTCTATGTATTTTTAAAGCTGTAACAATTATACAGAAATCACTATAATTTATGTTTGAATTCTGTGAGATTTTTTATGGTTTTCAATAATGCATAGATAGATGCATGAGATAATTTTGGGTTTTACTACATGGAAAATAAATAAAATACAATTTTTTTAAAATTCACAGAGAATATGAGATATCACAGGATTTTAGCATGAGGTGATACTATGAATTTTTGATAGGGGTTTTTCATTTTTGAAGATTTCCCCAGAGGAGCTGAAGCCTGTCTTGATTAAATAGTTTCAAAATTGATATTTGTGATACATGTCTAGAATTTTGCTTGTTTCAGATACCCTTACCAGATGTAGGGGGAAAACCCCTACCTTTCTCCCAGCTAATACTTAGGGGTTTTTTTAAATTGTCACACAACATCAGCACGAGGTACCATTGGTAGTTTATTGCCCAGCTTCCTGGCACATGATTTTAATTCAAATTAAAGGGACATATTAAGAAAAGAGATTGATAATAGTTAAAAAAGATTTTTAGGCAGAGTTTAATACTCCTAATACTAAGCAAGACATCTTCCTTGATGGTTTTTAACTTTGTCTGGCTTTCTTCTGAAAATCTCAGTACTAAGGGAAATTCAGACCTTACCTTGAATGTTCCAGTTTGATATTTCAGATAGCAGAAATCAGGAATTTTGTTCGTCAGGTCTATTTCTGACACGAAATATTATCCAGACAGGTGTCTTGGCTGAAAAAATGCTGCCCTCTCCAAAGATTTATTTCTTTTATTCACATAAGCATCTGTTGATCACACTAATATATACCACACTTTGGTCCCTTACAGGAATCTCTTACTCAGACAAAGAGAGGCTACCTGCCATGGTCTATGTCTTTTTTTTTTGCCCTCACAACACAAAGAGAATGTCTGGTTAGTCAGAGGCATAGAAAATGTGAACTGAACAATTTTCTTTTCAACTTATTTCTAGCACTGGAGGCTGAAACCAGCAAAAAATCAGATATGTTTCCATAAAGGCACATTACCAAGCAGGTCACTATATGGGATTTATAAGGTTGTTTTGAAGTGAAGATTAGCAGAGAAAATTCATTAATTGAAAGGAGAGAAAATTCAGAACAGAGATTTCTTATCTCCAAAAGAAACAATCTGAAGATGTATAAAAACACAGGCGCAGAGAAAATGTTGCTCCTATTTCTAGGATGTCTACTACCTGCTCTGGAGTCAAGAAAAGCAGGGTGTACTTTGTATCAATGTAGACAAAAGCACAGTGGGACAGGGAAGAAAAGGCATGTGCGTATAGTGCACAAGGTGAGAAGCCAAAGAGAAATCACTTTACAATGGCTACTGGAACACAAACCAGAATAATTCATTACCTTGGTCAAAGTTAGTGCTCAGCATGTGAAAGGAGAATCTAAGGGCACCAAATCAGGTACAGAACCTGATCCAGAGACTAAGTTATATAAAGCACTAGAAGATAACTTTCTCCCCAAGTTAACCAATCTTACATATTATTTTCTGGACTTCAAATCTTTAGCAGATAAGCTGAAGTAAGCTGATAATATTGTTTTAAAGACTAGGAAGGATAAAAGTTATTTTTCATCAGATAGGGACAGGCCAGTGTTGTACAGAGTTCAGGACAGGTGTAGCAGTGCTGACAGCTACATCAGAATCAGTGTTACCTGAAGTACTTTGCACAGCCTCAGTGAAAATTAATCAGAGATGACAGCTGGTAGATCACTTAGCTGTGTTATTGATCATGATACAGTCAGGCTTAGTTTGGTATACTGTCTCCACTGAAGAAGGAAAAGCCTTGTGGTCATCTTAAGTGTCAATTCAGGAAGGAGATACTAATAGAAGATACAAGAAATAAATGGACTGAAGTTATTCCATAAGCTCTTAGAATCCTCTCAGCTTTCTAGACAGAACATGGAATAATTATTCATTGTTACTGAGCTTGTTTGCATTATTTGGGAAACAACCTGCACAAAAAGTGAGGCTGAATAAATGGAGTCCATGTTTAAATGCCAACAGGCTGATTTATCAAACACTGATAGGTCTGAAGGAAATGCTATTAGCAATTCAGACTGCTTCAAGCCCATTACATCTGAGAACATTTCAGCTTCTAAAATTATTTCAGTTCACAGACTTTGTGACTATGATGTTCAAATCAAAATGACATCAGGCTACAAATTCATTTTAAGGTGGTCAAATGCCACAGAAAGTAGAGAGTAGCCAACATTATATATAATTTAGTAAAATAGTGCAGCACTCTTTAGCAACGATTGCTCACAAAATTAATGAAGTAGTCCTGTGAGAAATTAAGTTAAGGAAACTCCAGTTCCAATGGATCAAATCTTGTGGCTGAAGTCACCGGAATCTTAAAAATTATTATGACGTTTATGAAAGGGTGAGTAATAAGGGCTCTCTCCTGTCTGACTCCCATTTTCATGAAAGACAGGATCTCATGTCTTTGAAATTACCTCTCCACCAGATGAAAGGTTATATAGGGAAGAAAAGACTAATTTCCTAAGAAACTCCATTACTGTGATTACACAACAATCTATTAGAGCGTTATGGCAAAAATTCTTTTATATCTGGGGATTGTGTTATAGATCCTGCTAGAACCTTGTAGTAAAAGTCTCTTCATATTGCAAAACCCCCTTGATTGCTTGCAGAACTGACAGCCATTAGCAGGAAATCTCTTTATGGACCAGTAAGTAAGAGGTTGCTTATGTTACTGAATACAGAATTGTTTTTCATTAGCAGCCCAAACAAACACTGGAGCAAAGTACATTTAAAGTTACAGTTAAGGAAGAAAGCCAAATGGCTTTTCAAAGAAAATGAGGATTTCTCTGTGCTGCATAGTCTTTTGATTTATAATGTTAAATATTAAGCAGAAAAAACAACAGAAGTCCATTTGATAGCATTCCCCATTTTAAAGATAACTTCAGTGTTGTGCAACTCCTTCAAAATTCACTGCACTAAAAGAAAATATTTTCTTTCTGGCCCTGAATTTTTGAAGAGGTGTAGAGAGGCTCTGATTGTGTAATAACTGTCACTCAGTTATTTGAAAAGGGAAAGCCAAGAAGAAATGCAGAATAGAACTACTTACAGCAGAAATGGTCATTATTCTGTGGAATTTATCTGCTTATGCTTATCCAAGCCTGTTCTTGCTCTCCTGGTGACTGTAGCCTGTTCAACACAATCTGTATGTAAGGCAAGAGATCCATTTTGTGATAGCAGAGCAGGCAATAAAACCCTGTACAATACCAATAGTCAGGCTGCTGCTCAGTTCCATCTGTGACACTGATACTCCACTAAGCTCTTCAGCAGGAACCATTTCTACAGCTAGGTAAGGGCACATGAACAGAATCTACAGCTGCAGAACCTGAAATTACAAGACACTGCTGTTTTCATCCCCCAAATTAAAGTTACAACCAGTTTTTAACACTTTTCAATGCACCTCTATGTCAGTTTCTGTAGCATTTGAAAACTTTTTTTTTCAGTGCACATTAAAAGAGATTTTTAAAATTTCCCTCTCAATGCAAGTTATGATATTTCATCCAGAACTTTTGTGCAGGCAAACAGTGGGCTGTAAAAATCTGGGTGAGCTCCCACTGGTGGTGGTTTTTAGGAGGGAACACAGGTTCACTTGAACCTATGTTGTACATTCCCCATCACAGATTTTGCTGCCGTGTCAACCATTCAGATATTTTCACTAGTTCTGAAGATTCTAGGAGAGTTCCTCTTTTGAGAGGATTATTGTTTGCTGTCACCGTTGCCATACTGACAACTCAGTTGAGTTTATTTCAACAAAAGCTGTTTCTAATTCTCATAGCTGTGAAAATTTATCATGGAAAGGCGACATGACCTGGCACTGACTCAGTGATGTGAATCTCTGAAAGATTTATTTTCAGAATTTTGTGCTACCTGCTAATCTCAGGGAAGATATACCTGTGAAACGTAATGATGACAAATTATACATTGTATTTTAAAAACATTTAAAAGTACAAATCTCAATGATTTGGGAATATTTTTTTCTCCTGAATTATCAAAGCACTTAGAAAAAAAATCTAATTAGCTATTTCTCTGCTGATAATTCTAATATAAGTATCCAGGTGATATCACTTCCAAATAATCCAAACCTCTCTTAGGCATTACCTTTTAGCTTCCAATTTCTCACTGTAGCTGTATGTTCTCTTTAGAATAATATCCCACACTGTCCTGTAGGCATGAAATAATCAATTAAAAGGCCCCTACAATGTTTAAACTTGTATTTGTTTGACCTAAACCAGCAGTACAGGACTAATGCACAGAAGTGAGCCTGGTTTACCTTGCTGCACACCTTGGAGCCTGCAGTTCAGAACCCCCTCAAGGCTAATCTGGAGTCCTGCTGAAAGAGTCTCTCCTGGACCTTGTGTCTGGCTGAGAAATGGGCTTAGCAACAGGAAAATTTGCAGATGATAATTAGACTCAACTGTGTTACCTGTGTTTGGGTGCAGAACATACAACTGCTGTATTAAGATTAAATGGATTTTAGAGATCCACCGCAGATTCATAAAGTAAAAAAAAAAAATCTTCTCCACTACAAAATCATGAAAAATAATCAATCAGTGGAGGAAATCATTACTTTCTTAATGTTTGCAGTGCTCAGGGACTATAAGAGATCCTATAAAAGACCATTTAACTGTATACTTAAGATCTAACTTCTAACTATGCAAACTTCTATTGCTCGAATGTTATTTTTCTGAGTTGAAAAAGTTGAGTAAAACAGAAGCAGGTATCTGAATGACAAATGCTTTATGCTTTTTCTCTCATGGGGCCAAACACCAGAAAACTTAATTCCAATTTCTGATATGAAAGCTAAGAACCCTCACCACAGAGTTAGTTCTAGTAGAAAGAAGTTTTCAATTTTTAGGAAAAAAAAACCTAAGAGAGGATAATGACAATGAGTGAGTTTTGAGGTAAAATTTTAACTAAAAATTAATTCAGAATCATACATAACTATTTGTTCTTAGAAGTTTTGCTCCTCTTTATCAATTTATTCTCGTTTTATTACAACTGCATGTTACAGAAACATCCTAAAGTGAGGAGACCTTTGGAACTTTAAAATAAAAGTTGCAGTAATAGCTTTATGTTTGGTAGTTGCTACTTTGGTTGTGTGAGTACAAGCTTATACATCACACTGCTTGCCTATTATTTTTTGAAACCTACAGATCAATTAATTGAATGATGCATCAACAAATGTGCAGCAAAACATTCATATTCAAAACATTGAGAAAAAATCATGTCTTTACCTTTTGTCAGCAAAACTCTTACTCGTCCCTGCAGGTCTTGTGACTTTGCAAGTTGTACTTTTTTCGTAACAAACCCCAAATCCAGTTGTGATCACTTAGGGACTCTGTTCTCTTGCTGGAAACATGCTACTGTCAGCACTGTAACTGCAGATAAGATTTATCTTTAGATACCTTTAGAGCAGTCCTGCTATTCACATTTGTCTCAATCGCTGAATACTCACTTAAGTAACTTTCCCCACTTTAAAACCTTGCACTTGCTTCTTTTGAGTGACAGAAGTGTAAATTTTGGCACTGCAAAACTTTCTATCAATTATCTCTGCATTTTGGTTATGTGCTCCTTGTAAGCAAATATATTTGGGTTTTCTCAGGAGTTGCTGCGGTTGAAGAGCAAATAACAGCACAGAGGCAAAATGAATTTGGATAGCAAAACACTTTAATCACAGGTGTTGCAATTTTATATCTTACAGCACTTCCCTGTCACATGGAAGGCATGATGTGGCCTGGGACAGACAGTGTAGTGGTTCCAGCCATGTGCATGGTTCTAGCGTATTTTGGGCTCATCCCCACACTTCCTGATGCTGGAGAGGATTCCTGGATTCTGATGCAGACCCCCCCACTCCTCCACCCCCTTTTCTGTACTGTGTGTACCTCTGAAGCTTCCTCAGCTACAGGACCTGCTGACTGTCCCCTGCAGACCACCCTGCAGTTTTGGTTTAGCTGTGCCATTGTCTGAGCTCACCATCAACTTCTCTGACCTTCTGGCCTAGTCTGCACTGTTACTGAGCACACATGGTTGATCACTCTTCAACTGCTCTAATGCAGCAACCAGTTACCCTTCCCAGGCTGGCAAACACGGCTGACAGCAGCAGGAATCCTACCTGCATTACAGAAACAAAGCATTTCCTTTCTGTCCTGTTAAACATGACAGTTATGCAGACACAAAGGGACAAATGTGACATTCTGGTTATGCTAAAACAACAGTCCCCTCCCACCAAGGGGCTTCTCTGAAAATTCAACCACACTCCACTTCCAGACACCTTTCCCTCTCAATGAAATAACTGAACATTATCCAAGTCACACCCACACTTACTAATCTCCCATCCACAGATGGCCACTGGGAGTTCAGAGCTCATCCAATCTTCTAATTAAAAAACCCCATCATCAATACAGCCATGGGGAAGTCTGCCTATGCTTAGCACATACTGGCACCAACAGTTAATGCTCAGGACAGACACACCCCTACTAAAGCTTCTTAGGCCAAGCTCAGGAAAGGTTTTAACTAGACATGAGTATAAAGTTGCTAACTGAAGTCTTCCTTGGTACATTTAAAGCAAAAAAAGTTACTTGTTCTAAAACATACAGGTGGTTTTTTTAAAAGTATTTTTAGATAAAGTATTTTCCTTTTACTACACTGAAAATGGGTCAGCTGCCTGATTTTGCATTTAGAAATCTGGTGATATGGTGCAAAATTAATCCTATTTTCTTGTCATTCTATTCTTGTCATTACTAAATGAAAATAAAGGGGAGGAAAGAATTTAAAAAGCAGCAAATATATTATTAGCTATACTGAGACTATGCTGAATTTACTCACTTGATACTGCATGCCAGCTGCAGCAATCAAAACAGGTGACTGATGTAAAAGCTTAGGAAAAACATGCACAAGCACACATCTTACTTTAGGTCTCTATATAAATATAATATAGCCAGGTCTTATGTGTCCCACAATTCCAAGTTTAAGAGCAAAAAACTTCCTAAAGAAACTTAAAGATAGAAAGACTTATTTCTAAGCACTCTGGATTTAAAAGATTGTAATCACGCTACAGGAGAAGAGGCAACCACTATATTCTGAGCAAAACAGTTAAGCAACTGAAATTCAGTTCAAGGTGGTGGGCCCAGCTGAACTCTTAGCCAGATATCTGTAAACCAGAGCTTTTTCTCTAAGAACAGAAGGCAAGGTACTTTGACATACTTCCATGTTTATTTAACAGGTATTTCATTACTTTTCTCTAAAGATTTTCATTGATTTTATTGAGTAAAACTGTTCACTTTTGTAAATAAGACTCTGGGAAAGTTCAGCATCTCTCAAGAAATAAAATCCAGGAAACGGTAGATTTAATGCATCAGTAGTTTTCCTAGAGTGCTTTACATACATAAATAGAGCATATCAAAGTATCATTTTTCTACATTTGGGTTTGGGTTTGCCATTGACACTAAACTGGAAGGAGCTGTCAACTCCCTCAAGGACAGAGGCCCTAGAGAGACCTTGACAAAGAGAGATGGGCAATCACCAACCCTGTGAAATGTAACAATGGCAAGTGCTGGATTCTGCACCTGGGACGGGGCAGCCCTGGTGCTGTGTACAGACTGGGGAGCAAGAGGGTGGAGAGGAGCTGTGGGAAGGGAGCTGGGCTCCATGGTAAGTTGGGTATGACCCAGCTGTGCCCTGGCACCCAGGAAGGACAATCATGTCCTGGGAGGCATCAGGCCCAGCACTGCCAGCCAGGCCAGGGAGGGGATTGTCCTGCTCCACTCTGCACTGGGGCAGTCTCTGGTCGTGGGGGCAGTTTTGGGCACCTCATTATAAAAAAGAGTTTAGAGGGGGTCCAGAGGAATGAGGAAGTGAAAGATCTGCAGGGGAAGCCTTAGGAGTGGCTGAGGACACTTAGTTTGCTCAGCCTGGAGGAGACTGAGAGGAGATCTCATTGTGGTCTCCAACATCTTTTCACTCTCACGACCCATGACAAAACTTGAGGAAACAACACGAAGCGGAGTCAGGGAGGTTTAGCCTGGACATCAGGAAAAAGTTTTTCACCCAGAGTGGCTGGGCACTGGAACAGGCTCCCCAGGGAAGTGGTCAGAGCACCAAGCCCTGCCTGAGCTCAAGACGAGTTTGAACAACACTCTCAGGCACTTGGTGGGATTCTTGGGGTGTCCTGTTCAGGGCCAAGAGTTGGACTCAATGATCCTGATAGGTCCCTTCCAATTCAGCATATTCTATGATTTGTAGAAACCATTTTCATTTTGGAAGAAAGGTTTTCTTCAATTGCAGAATTCCATCAAATATAATTTCCTGCAATGCTGATGTGTACAGGGGATTACACAAAATGCAAGGCTTTCTCACAGATATTACAGTAAACTCTATTGCAACTACAAGACTCAACAGTATTACCAAAATGATGTTTACATTTTAGAAGGGGCTTTGACTGCAAGATGTCCACTCTTCCAGACTTCTCAGCTCTCTGAAATGAAACAAACAGCTCACTGAAGCATTAAGCCTTACTTATGCTTAGTTTGCTTTAGTTGAACCAAGGTGAATAAGAGTCATAACGGTAGTGTACCCATGAAGCAGGTCATCCTTTATGTCATTACATTCTCTTAATACGAAATTCCCAGTAACTATTCGATCACATCCTATTTCCCCATGTCCAAAAAAGCCAAAGAGGGGTACATTTGGAAAAAACTTCCTAAATGCATCTGCTTCCATATTCCTTTTGGTTTTGTAATGCCGATATCCTCTGCCAACACAGGCAAACATGAAGCCAATGGTGTTGTGCTCAGGGATGTTTGCTGCTTTGAGACGCTGCATGGCGGCCTCTGCTGTCCTCTCATCAGCCACATCCTGGTCTAACAGGACAGTGGCACTCTGGATCTGGGGCCCGCTGAAAGCCAAGCCAACCACACCGCAGGCGTCACCAGGCTGGGCATGGTTACTGAAAGGCAACGGGCACACGGTTAGAGAATGCTTTGGGGGGACCACTGCTCACCCGACTGAACTGCTGCTGAGGCAGACATAGGTTCAAAGCAGCCAACACTGCAGTGATTCTGATACCATCCAGAGTTAAAAAGCAAACCAAAGACTTCATATTTTAGCAATGTGTTTGCATAGCAATCTTTCACAAGAAAAAACGTCCACATCCATTACTAGGTATTAAGTATAAACTTGCTTCACTCATGCCAAATTCAGCAGTTTCTGTACGTTACAGCTCTGCAATTCCAACTAAACCATCAGTTAAGACAAGCAAAGGCACTGAGCATTTATATATCGAAGCAGAGCAGCAGGCAGTGAAGGTTTTGGATTCATGTTGCTCTAAATTGGTTGGTAAGTACACACAGGGTTAAGCAGTTACGTATTTAACCTTTATCTGCAGTGATTTTATTTAAGGTCAGCTCTCTTATCTGGGGCAATGGTGCAGCTGGCAAAATCAGATGCAAGAAAAACGTTGATACTGGTATGGACTCCAGAGCCCCGATGGCAGGAGAGGAGCCTATGGGCACGGCTGCACGGAGTGCCACGTCCCTCAGCAGCCATGGAGGATCGGGTGAGCTCCTGAGGCACAGCCCTGCTGTGTGCACAGCTTCTGCTCCGTGCTGTGAGCCAAACCCAGGCAGATACACAAACACAGGTTCACGTCCTGGGCTCCGTCACAACAGGCACTCATTTACCTGCACTCTAGAGATGAAATGCTGACTGCAATAAACACACAAAGGTATCTGAAGCTGGAAATCTCCTTTTCATTTGGTTTCTCCTAGCTGCGTTTCCAGAATCCAAATTGTAACACAGTCATACAAAGCTTCCAGCTTTTCTTGCTATATCACAGTGTAGTAGCTGGGACATTACTCCCTTTAAGAAATTATTTTACTACTGGTAAGGGGGATTTTCAATTTAACTGGAAGGCTATGGATCTGCAATGTTTCTCTCATTTTAAATCTTTTTCATCTTTTACCTTGAAAACAATACCTACTTCTCAGAGGTCAGTGATGTAAAGCTCTCCACTTGTCCCCCAGCCAGGATGATACTTTTCTCATTCAATGGGTTGACTATTTGATGAAGAAATCGAGTAGCTCCAGTCTTCCAGGAGTTGTAGCCAAACAGAAGAACAACACGGAGATCTGGGTTATTCTTCAGACCTACAAACAAAAGCCAATGCTGATCCCCTTATTTTTAAATCCTGAACTGTGAAGTTCAACCATCCTAGTTCCTCCTCAAATAATACATCACACAGAGCTCTCTGAACAGCTCCGCTTGAAACGTAACTGAGGTAACTGGAAACTGATACTCAGGATAACTTATCCTTAGTACTCCAGAGACTGGGAGGAACACATAGACATGCACAGTCACCAGCTGGAGCCCCACAGAGGTTCTTGGAGCCAGTACAGAAGCTGCTGGTTCTACACAGAACTCTGCCTGGCATCTCAGAGAGCAGCACCTCACAAAAGCCCATGCAAAGGAGAGAAAAATGACATACCTGCTTCAGCAAATTTACTTTCATCAAAGACCCTGTTTTTCACGTCTTTAGAAAAATGGAAGGTATGAATTTTCACCCCATCAATTTTGGGAAACAACAGAGCAAATCCAGCTTCGCCCTCTTCAATTTCTTGAGGCTGATTGCTGCTTGAACCCATCGGGGTAACTACAGAGACAAAACCAAGGATCTTGTGTTCAGAGATTCTAAGACTTTCATTTACACTGTAACATGGGCAGAAGGAGGTTGAGCAGCTCAGGTGATATAAAACATGACAATCTATTTCTGTAACAACTTATCTAATCGAAAACTAGTCTGATTTTTTTGTTAATGCTTTGGAAAGATGAAACGTGTAGGTCTCACTGAAATCAGTTTTGACACAGAGACATGGATATATTTACACGTATCCCTCCAGGCACACCAAATATAAAACATTAGCAAAACAAGAAGAGTGCAATACAAGTCTTCCTGCCAGCTTCTGTAGACACACAGACATACTCAAGTTTTTAAGGTGTCCTATAAGCATGTGATGACAGTCTAATGCAAACTAACATGAAAAATTGGGAGTGTATTATTAAAATATGGTAATGAAAACAATCAAATACCTTATGATGTGGGAAGTGAATTTAAGGTGAGAAGCTATAAAAAACCAACTTTCTAATGATAAAAGTGAATCATGAAAAAAAGCCTGCCACAGGAGGCTGTGAATTTTCCACTTACTGCATATGCCTCCTGCTAAAGCATTACAAACAGATATTTCCCAGGATGCCCTGTGCAGTTAGTCACAATATGACTGAAATTTATACACAAATCCAAGCAACATTCAATAAGTACATTACGGTGCCAGGGAAAGCCACCTGCCCAATTAAATCACCCCTTTTAATTATAACTGCAATACATCACATAAGCTCCATGTCACTTAGCAGTGACACTGTGAACTCCCTAAAATTGAAGCCAGTGCTGAACAAGGTGGGAGATGACACCTTCAAGCTGACCTCTCAAAAACCCATGCATTTTTCTCCTACCTACAATCCCTGGGGTGACCAGTCCAAGAACCTGACATCGCTTTGGCAACAACTTTTCAAGTGCCAGGGCTGTTTCTTTACTGTTTCTTTTTCTGGCTGTTAAAATAAAAGAGACCAAAAAAACCCCATCAGACAGCAGTAAAAGTGTGTTCTGAGCAAATCCCACAGCCAACTCTGTCCTGTTTAACCAATGCTGCCCATCAGTGGCCGCCCTGGTAACAGCAGGCCCGTCTGTGCTGCTCCCTGAGAGCACAGGGCTGCGGGCAGGCAAACACACTCAGCGTCCTCCACAGGAGGGAAAGGAAGCCGTCTGTGCACGTTAACACAGACCTGTGAGCTGCAGTGCTATGTGCTCATGGTTTCTGCAGAACATTTCCTTTCCATTGAAACCGAACCCCTTTCAGCTGACTATGCTCTACTTACATCCCAGTGCATCCTGAAGTGGGAGTGAATTAGGTCCAGGCTTTACCTTTCTTTTGCTCGTGACACTCCTCGTGCCCACTGAACGTCTCTGCATCAGCAATGTAGAGCACGGTCTGAGGCAGCACGTGCACCTTCTGCAAAGACACAGGCAGAGGAGCACATGAGACAGGATGGAGTGGATGGAAAGTGGGGGCAGAAACCAAGGAGGAACTCCTCCTGCTCCACCACCAGCCCACACTGGTCCCCCCACCAGACTCCCGTCAGTCAACAGACAATCTCTCATTAGCCTCAGAAGTGCCCAGATGTAGCTAGCAAATTGGCAGCACAGGGAGGAAGCTGACCCAAACCTCACACAAGCAAGAACAGCTCAGCATACTGGGCTCATGATTCTGCTCGTTCTATTAGCACTATCTAAACTCTTCGCATTCGTGGTTGTTGGCTTCTGCTGTTCATCATTGCTGATGCTGGGGACAGTGTAGAGGCACTTCCAGCCCTTCTTGTCCCAGCTGGTTTAACACTCATCCGCTGAGGCATGTCCACTGCTTAAGACCCTGACACGAATCTTTATGTAGTGAAGACCCAGCACCATGTTAATACTGGAAAGAAATCCTGCCAGACAGAGAAGTCCTGCAGTGTTTACTCAGTGTCTCCCAGCCTCTGAGGGTTTACGTCTTAACAAGATTGCCGCGATGAACAGACGTGCCCCGAACTGCAAATCCTCGGCCTTTTGATCGGTGTATTAACACGCAACACTTGAACTGCCAAAACCACCTACGCCTCCGAACACGTCTCTTTTGCCGGGGGTTTGGAAGAAGCGCCTTCAGAGTTTAAACCGAAGCGCAGAGCTCCCGCCCCTCAGGCGCCCCCTCACCTCGAGCTCGCGGGCCAGCGCGCGCACCAGCGCGTGGTTCTCGGCGGGGCCCGGCTCCAGCGCCGACACCCACGCGATTCGCTGCCGCGTCCGCAGCGTCCGCCGGGCACACTCCCTCCATAGCCGGCACACGCTGCAACACAACACGGACACGTCGGCCGGATCGCCCCCCCGAACCGGAGCCGGCCGCCGCCCACCCCAGGGCCCCGGCCCTTACCAGGCGGCGCGCAGCAGCGCCTTGGTGGGCAGGAAGCCCAGGACACGCTCCACCACCTCGGCCAAGTTGGCGAGGACGTAACCACCCTTGGCCGCGGACTCCATGGCGCCGCCGCCTCCCCTGCCCCGGCGCCCTGCGTCACCCGCGCGCGGCCGCGCCCGAGGCAACTTCCGGTAAGCGCGCACAGGCACAACCACCACACTAGCGCCGCCTAGGGGTAGGGAGGACCCGCGCCGCTCTCACCTCCCCCCTTCCCTCGCGCCCCGGGCCCCAGCACGGACACAGCGCTTCGTAAAATGCTTTTTATTCATAAACTTGATGCAAGTTTACAAATTACTGTACATTGCCAAGGAACTCTGCCAGAAGAACTGGAACCCAAACCGAAGCATGCGCCGCAGGGCGGAGGCCGGGGCCGCCCCCAGCCCCGCCGTGCCCGGACAACAGCACAGCCCCGGCGCTCGCCCACTGCACCGGGGAACAACACGCGCTGGGAGCGGTGCCAAACATCCCCCAGCGTCTTTCGAGCTAAAAACTGGATCTAGAAGCAAATGCACAAGGACCCGCGGGCGCCTGATAGAGAAAAGAGCACAAGTTCGATAGTCAACTAAAAAAAAACAACATAAAAACATGCTTCTGCACTTCGGAAAGTGCTTAATCCATGGAACACACCCTTCGCTCCGCGCCGAGGGGTGCACAGGCCTAAGGACTAGCACTACAACCAAAATAGAGTCGATTCTGGTAAGGCAATGAAATTGTGTAAGTATGCAGACCCAGATTCATCTCCTAATAAAGAAAGAACAGTTCCCATTAGTCTTTCAATAACAAAACCACCGTCATGACTATGGCAGCATTTCTTACGCTTCAGAATTGGATGACATGTTTTTGTACTTTATTGTAGCTTTTATATAAAAATTTTTCATTCAAGGACTTTCATCTCAATTTGTGCCAATCACTTTATAAGTTCATTAGTTTAGAAATGATTGCAACAACCCGTTAATAAAATGGAACACCTAAAAAGGTTTTTAGTATTTTAAATAACTTCAAGCTTCATACTGTGGCTCTTCTTGTTAAGGAGGTTGAGCCAACAAGTAGCAGGAACAGCCCAACAAGTTCTGATGCCCCAGTGGAAGTGACTAGTTACAAGGTTTTATTGGCACAGCCTTGCTCTGCATAAAAAACAAAAAACCAAAATAAAATAAAAAGAAAAAACCAAACAAAAAAATTAAGATAATCTAAACAAAGAGCATCTTTTCCAATAAACAGTTCATATTCTCATACAGCCATGAAAAATGTTTAATGACTTAACATACATGTACTTTTCCTATATCATTAATTTGGAAAATACTACAAACGCTGTCATTTTAGACCAGAAAAACTACTGTGATTTGCAAGACCTGACATTTCCTAAAACAGTATTAAACAATGTATTAAACTTCTTGGCTTTAAATGAAACAATACAATGCAAGTCTCTGCAGTCTGCATTTTGCAAAAAGTAAGAAATACGCAGAAGTGTGTGAACAACTCACTTCTATTGTATCATCTTTAGTAAGTCGATAGCCTGCTGCAGGGAGAGCTTATGCTTTCAAATAAAAAAGGGAGAAGGGAGGGCATGGCCCAAATCTGCTTAATCCATAAGAACAAATATGGTAAAGGCCCAAACTGCTCAGTCCAGATGCCTAAAGAGAGCGGAATGGTAAGGCTGTAACTTATACTGTATGTGTCAGTTGACAGATTATCCACTAACTTATCTAATAGCTAAAGTCCTCAGTACAGCTGTTATAGGGGCACTCATAGCTTGAGTCTGTGTGTTGGAAAACATAAAAAAGAGCTTGTTTTGTTGACATTGGTCCAGGTATACACCAGTCCTCAGCATTAGCCATCTTCTTTTGGAGGAGTGTACCAGCCTGTTGAGAACAGAGACATGTTAGGAACCAACACTGCTGTGTCCAGACCATCCTACTCTTCACCTGTGGGAGATGGCAGCCTAATCTGGCTCATTCCTGCCCTCTTAAAGCAGGCCAGCTCAGCAAGACCCAGTGCCCTAAATGCAGGTAGTCAGCAGTGGGAGACAAACCATGTGGCACATTCCAGGACCAGACTCAGTATGGATTTCTGTGGCAGCATTTATCTTGAGCTAGACAAGCTGAACACCAACAAGAGGAAGCTGCTGAAGGAGGAACATTGCTCTAACCAAACCTAATAGATGAGAGGTAAAACCCCCAAGTATTCAAGCTACCTAAAACAGACATACAAACATGACTGCACTGGGACACTTACATAAACCCCATTTTGTCTACTGCAGAGTTAGACACGCACAAGCAACTGAATTTTATCCTGTGCTTTATCCTACTTCTGAAAATCTTGCTGTCGGAATAAGCTCAGAAATGTCAGTTGGGTAACTGGTCTCCTGACATAATCTGGCATGTTTAGCAGCTGAATCATACCTGATCAGGTGTGCACCGCTTTTTCTAGAGATCTCCAGAGCTCCAACCTTAATTCTCCCCGCCCCCTCTTGTAACATTTCCTCTGAATGTGTGTACAGTGACTACAAGGCCTATTTGTGCTGTCCCAGAGAGCATGTAGCAGCTCTAAGCTCAAGACACCTTTCACAGCAGCACTGAATACTGTGAACGCTTTGTTATAGCTCCTGAGACAGGACGGATCACTTGTAGCACATACAAGTAAACAGCCATTCTGGCTTTTGTAGCAAGCTAAAAGAGCAAAAGGCTCAGTTAACGGCAAGATCAAAATACTGTAAAATTGGAGAGCATGTTAAAGTCGTTATCTTTGATCTTCCTCCCAAGAGTACAGGTGTTATGTTGTGTGTTAGCAGCAGGGAAGCTGAGGTGCTCACTGCAGTCACACAAACACATCCACAATAACTTGAATTCCTGGAGGACACTGTGTCCAACCCAGAGCACAGAACATCATGGAAGTGTAACTGCACTGACACTCACATCACAAGACCAGGGTACCAATTCTGCTGACTACCTTTATGTAACATGTAAGCTACTTAAACCTTTTAAACCCTCAGGCTTCTCACTGCCACACTAAATTCAATTATACCTGAAGCACTTGTACACTTGTTTTATGCAGCAGAGAGAGTTTAAATAGAGTAAAAAAAGCCCAAATAAAACCAGGTGTCTCCCCATTCTATTGTACAGTTTCCCAGCTAGAACACCTCACTTGGACTTCTTGTATGTTTTAGTCTTAGGTCTTTTTTCCCCACTTTCTCTTCCTTAATGATTATTTCCACTAGGTTCTTGACACTGAAACAAAATCTTTCAGGGAAAGGGATAAACGTCCAGCAGATACTTCAATATTAAGAGTCCTTAAAGCGACAGTAACAGTTGGCTGAAAATGAAATGGAGCTGCCTTTCACACAACATTCAGGTAAACTGGAAAAGTGCAATGATTGCAGTCAAGTTATTTAAGCATTACTGTTTTCTAGTGCAAGAAGAAAAGAAGGAATAAACATTTATGGTCTTCCCAAGCCAAAATAAGACACTTTGTCACTAAAGTTTCCCTGTGGCCAAACACCAATTCCCAGGGTGCTGTGCAGACAAGAACAAAGTGGCAAGAATATACGTACCATTTTTCTCATGTATTTGTACTAGTGACTTATAGGACTGCTGTGCTCTTGCTAGATTATATTGATTCTGAAAGGAGAAAAAACTAACATAAAAACCTGCACGTAGACATGCAGGACTCAAAACCAGTTCTAACCAGGAAATTCTACAGTGGGCTTAAAAATAAAGTCCATGCACAATGTTAGAACATTTCTGGCTTTCAAGATTCCCTTCTCAGAGCCAGAAATGCCAAATCCACCCAATTGTGATCTTCCTTCACTCCCTCCCTTGCCAATACAAGGATAGCAAAAGCCTACCCTACCCATCCCAAGGCTTTACCCACCTCATATGCTTGAATTTACACACAAAAAAACAATTAATTGCCAATAAAATACTCATAGAGGCACCAGACAATTCAAAATGCATATATATTTGCAGTAGCAATTCTGTCATTAAGTATCTTCTATGCGAGTCAGCAAGGAAACGGAAGCCCAACAGTGATTTGTGTAATTGATAAATTGATACCACATTTACCTTATTGGCTCCAAACTGTACTCTGGCTTTTCCTTTGACTAAAGTGGCATTGATCTGCATGATGACTGATTCTATTGAGTAGGCACTGCTCCAGCCCTGGAGGAGAAAAGGAATATTAGCATACAAAATGTACTTGCTTCTTGTGCTCACCTTGCAAATCTGTTTTGGAATGTGTGCTTTGGGATTTTTTTTCTGCATTCCAGTTTTAACTGCTTCTGTTCAGTTCTGTTCTTTTATTTTCCACAGAAAATCTGTAAAATTATATACAATCCTAGTACTAAGAACTTGTATGAAGAATGAAAAGGCTAAATCACATTTCCAAAATACAGAAAGACAGAAACAAAAAAGCTCCATCCTTACAACATTTTCAGCAATGTCACAACAGAAATTACAACTCCTTTTCCCAAGAAGCAGAAAAGACTGATTTCTAATGAAGCCAATTCAGTAAATTATAAGAATTCTGCTCATCTCTGGCATTGCTTTACCTTCCAGAGCTCACAAGAGTTTCTGCCAGAGCCTGCAAGTAAGTTACTTCATTCATTTACTTATTTTAAAGAGAAAAATCACTCTGTCTACATGAATCATCTATGACTATAATCATCTGTACTCCTCACTTCTCCAGAGCTGACTTTATGCAGTTGAAGAGGCTTCTAGAAAATCAAACAACATGTCTTGCTCCCCAGAACTCCTCTTCACACTGCCTTCCTCACTAAAATTCTGAGAACTCCAAGTTGACATGCTTGCACTTCCTGCCTCTTCCTCACATCTCGTGTAAGTCATCCAAGGCAGAAAAGATCTCAAACAAGAGCAGCAAGGCAAATCTTGTGGGATTGAGGTTTAATTCCACCACGTTTCTTCTGGAGTATGTATTTTATTCCACACAGGGATTCTTCAACTCAGGGGAAGCACCTATTTTCATTATTTTCAGGCATGTTTTATTATCCAGATAACAGAGCTCATATTCACCTGTTTAGTGAGAAGTTCCATGCATAATGCACCTCCACCTAGGACATACCTAGAAACAAATATGAAAGAAGATATACTTGATAGCAGTTAGTAAAAAGATGTAGGTGCCCACAGCACTTTAAGCTCTTACCAGCTTGTTTGTTCAATTCTTGTTGATACAGCTGAAATGCCCTTTAACCAGTAATATACTGTAACTAGTTAGCCATGTTATACTTAGGCAAAGAAAATTAGCAATGTGAGACAAAAAAAGAGTTGTTTGCTAACTGGACTTAGTTTAAACCACTGACTGAACTGGTCTGCACAATGGCAGTGACCATGGAAAAAGTTACTTTTTATAGCTACTTTACATATACATAGTGCTGATGTGTAGCTAAAGAAACCAACAAAATTGAATTCTGTAAAGATGTAGGTGCACTTATAAATAATGAGATAACCAGATCTTTTTTTCCTGTTAAATAGTTTTTTTAAATTTCAGAAACACTTGATCCATTGTGCTGAGACTCATCAGAAAACCTGAGCATGACAAAACCTGGACCAAGGGAAAAGAATTTACCACTGCCAAAATGTATTCTCCTCTATGATCAAGACATTTGAACTTCATACATCCCTATGATATTCAGAGGGAAATGACCACTGAGAAGCCATCTTTTTTTCATTCTAAAAAGAAGTCTGAGCACAATCAGATTAGAATCCAATGAATTTTCTGGTGTTTGGATCTGCTTGTTTAGTTTTGAGATAGAAGCATCCCTCATGCACAAACCACTTACTGAATTCAAGAAGAACACATGGCAATTGAAATCAAATCAGAATCAACACCAGCTATCACAAAATACATTTTCAAATGCAGGTATCATTTCCTGACACCAGGAGATGCATAAAAGCCTTGGAAGGTGAATTTAATTGTCTCTCCCTGGATATATACAAGTGCCACAGACAACACTTCAAACATGCTTTAGATGATGTTTGGAGCATGTTTTCATGGTTTTGGATTAGTATTTGAGGAATTTTTAAACAAAAACTTTATGGCAGTATTACCAGCAAGAGAGAGACAATCAAGACTTTACAGCAAACTTAAGGCAACACAGGGATCAAGACCCATTCAAAGCACCAACCCAAACCACCCTACAACAGGAGAAGGAACAGTGGTGTTAACCCCCCCCCCCAGAGGTCAGTTCTTACACATTATGGCAGGCATAGAGGTTTTTAAGTTGTAACATTTTTACCACAAAGCACAATTTCTGCAGGGCAACTCAAACCTACCCTCCCGTGAGCACAGGAGACACCACTCGCACAAAGGGAGGATCAAAAGGGAAGTTATCCTGAAAAGAATAATAAAACAACAGGTTAAAGAAAATACTGCGACATTGCTTCCCAACCAGAAAGAATTTCAATAGCCTTATTTGTCAAATCAGATTTGAAGTACTACAATTTTTCAGTTCTGTAAAGACTCCCTTTCCATAGCACTGGCTAAAAAGCTTTTTTTTTTTTTTGCTTTCAGTTACGAACTTAAAAGTTACTTTTCTTTCTTCCCCCCCTTTTTTTTTTTTAAGCTACAGATCCATTATTACCCACGTAACAGGGTCATTCAGTCACTTTCTATAATAAGCCTCAAATTTAACTGGAGCTTTTCATCCCATAGACACTTACCTTAAAAGAGAAGTTAAGTAAAATGTATTCTACACCTTCTTTTTCTTTTAAGACCTGAAGATCACTATGCAATGGGCTATCAGGATCAACCCTAAAAAAGCAGCAGAGGGGAGATCATGGATGAAGTTAATATTTTCAATACCTGTAAACAGTAATTCCTCTTAAAATCTTCCTTTACGTATTTGTAGTTGACAAATTGTACTTAAGCTGAACTGTAGGAAATTCTTGCTCCTTTTATCAAGTAAAAATTTTGTCATGAGATCAGCATGAAAACTTGCTGCAATGTACTACATTCCCAATGCTATCAAGTGTTGCTTAAACACAGCACAAAATAAGCTGTTTATTTGAAAAGAGGAATTTTAATTCTTTCAGTTCAGTTGTGTTCAAGTAAGAGGGGAGAAAAACAGGAAGACTGTAGTCATCTAGTTTTCAGCACATAGTAGTGAATCCTTTATGGAATATGTAATTGTAGTTCTGCATCAGCTGTTAAAAGTAATCTGCATCAGCAGAAGTATTAAAGCCAGCAGCTTCTGCTCAGCAGAATTTCAACAACTGTTTGTTCCAAAATGCTGGTAGTGAGCAGCCTGGCCATTAATTCAGACACTACTGGGTTAATCCCACCAAGCTCTGACACCCCATCAACTTTTAAATAGAAGAGACCAGTTGAAAACACCTGCAGCAAGCCAAAAGCAGATGTTAAAGGGACTGAAAGGCCGTTAAATCTAATCCTCTGCTACAGCCAAAACCACAAAGTTATTAGATCTCATTTCAGAACTTCTTGGGCAGTTTGTCCCCATCCTACCAGTGTGAAGTTATTTCAGAAAAACAAAAAATTTTCTAGTGCTTAGGAACCTCTCATTTCAAGCCATAGCTCTTTCTGGGCCAGTTCAAAGGGACTTGTTCCAGTAACAATACTGGTCCTTCCTCAGACAGGCTCTTTCCTCTGACATCTACCCCTCAGCTACCTCTGCACACAGTGCATTTGCTTCCAGACACTCTTTGCTGCAATAAACAAACACAACACTTCTCTTACACGTTCTGGAAGGCATTTGCTGCATGTACTCCATTTCCTCTTTTCTGAAGGCAGAAAATGAGACCTGTTCACAGCACTTGAACAGAGCTTTCAAATCACTGCACAGGGTTTGAGCACTTGGTTACAGAATCAGTTGATAGGAAAGGTCTCCAATAATGTGACAAATTTCTCTGATGTGTCATTCCTACCATTTTCAGCCTCAAAACCTTCACATGCCAATGATTACACTAAGAAGGGAACAAAACTATTTCAGCAGCTGGTGAGCCAGTTTGCACAAGTCTCACCCCTAAGAAAAGGCAACAATTCCCACAGGCAAGTCAACTACTGTGCTGGAACAGCCTCTGTCCTTATCCTTATCCCTCAGGAGATATCTGAACCCATGGAAGTTTCATCCATTGCCAGATGTTGCAGCCACCCAGCACAGTTTGGGTAGGCTCTTCCTTTCTTTAGGGTACTGTACAGGGATGACAGCAGATGATGCTCTCACCAGGAATAATTTCAGTCTAACAGCTCTAGGATTAAAGTTATTGGACTAGGATGGAGCAAGGTGAGTTATGTACTGCTTTTTCACTTGGTGTACTAGGCGATGACAGAAGACAAGGTACCTATAATTATATAATTATGTAACTCACATTTATATGATAGCTAAAAATTTCAGTCCTATGCGTCTGTTTAACTGTAGAAATAAACAACTAATGACACTCAGTTCTGTTCTTTCCTACATCTTAAATGGAACGAATTACAAATTCCTGTAATTAGAAACAAATAAAAATAAAATCATGCAGAAATTCTTGAAAAAAAATTTTGTCATTTAAGGCTGCGTATTTTGGAGCAGTTTTAGAATTGAACAGTAATGACAGTTAATGCAATACACATAGTGTTGGCAGTGAAAAGCAAGTCTGTCTTTTTGCCAGCTCAATTACTACAGTTCCATCTCTACACATTTCAGAATTACAGCCACGACTTAGTGGCTACAATTACCATTACTGCTACTACTATTGTAACACACTATTTTATATGCTCTGGCTAGAGACTCATTTATTAAAAGAATCTCTCCAGCAATAATAAAACAGGTTGTTCAGAACATGCAAAAACTTTATTAACTTACTTGAGAAGCTTAACATGCCATTCATACAAGCTGTCATTTACCAGTTCCACCGAATATATCCCTGTAGAAATATTAGATGGAATTAATTATGCACTAAAAGTGTAGATAGAAAACTTGGCAAAAACATTCTTTGCTTTTAAATATGAATACTGTCAGCAGGTATAAGCAATGGGTAGTATACTGATACTGAGGCACACGCTTCCTCCAGCAGTAGATGCACTTCTGAGCAACTACAAGTAAAAAGTGTTTTCACTTCTATTAAAAAATTCCACATTAATCAATTTTTTCTGATACTTAACCATTTCACCTTCAAACCTTCCACAGCTACAACTCCAGCTTGCTTATTACTCACTATATTTTACACCCAGTACACTACCAACGTGTTTTTAAGACACTTGACAGTGTGAGTGTGCAACGTTGTGTTTCACAGGTTCTCATCAGTACAGGCAGACCAGGACAGCGCACGGGACAGTGCATGCAGTAGAAACCCCAGGAAAAGGAGATACTGCAGCGGATGAATCACATTCCCAACAGCTGACTGAGGAAGCCAGAAAGATGCATCTAGAGAATGGAGTGGTCTGTGGGAGCCAGCTGGTGACTTTCAGCAGCCTGTTTGTTTTAAGCATGTTAAACAACAGTTGTGCATTTCACTCCCAGGGAAGGATGGAAATTATCTGCCATTTACTTGTATATTCAAAGCTTCCTCTCTGCATAAATTCACAAGCAGCTCTGGAAAAAGCAATAAATCTTTAACCACCAGATAAGAGATAGAGCACGGTATCAGTCATGTACAAAAGTTAAACCTCTTCTTTCATGGAATATTCATGCATATAGACTAACCCACTATTATTAAACTCACTACCTGGCCTAATATTTAATAGCATCTTTGCTGATGACCTAATTATTTGGAAGCCATACGCAAATCAGGAACCTGCTTAGGATTTCTGAAGGCAATACAACCACCAGATTGCAGTCACCACAGTCTCCCCAAGGAATGGGGAATATTAACTTCTGAGTTTTATTATTCTAGCATAAAAATATTCTTGCAGTTGAAACTTGTAAGCATTAGTACTTGGAATACAGGTGACATTTCAAGCTGTCCAGACATCTTTATTTCTAAAGCATTTCAAAACTTGGCACACAAGTTAAAGCTCCCATGCTTGTTTCTCCTTACTGAGTGTCACTAACAAGTGGGTACTGCAGCCAAGAGCACAGTTTCTAATTTTTCTACGTCTAGAATAACAATATAGGCCTGAACACATACTCACAGTGCTATCCATGTCCCTTTTAATCAGCAGCTACTTCAGAGACATGATATCTCTGTTTGAGGATCAACCAAAGACACTATTAAGGCCTTTTTCCAATTCCCCAGATCCAAGGACACTATTTTCTGAATTGCCCTTCGTGTAAGTCACAAACTGTAAGAATTTCAATTTGTACTGCTCTGATGTAACAACAAAAGAGTTGACATTCAGAACTCTGCTCATTGTCAACTCCCATTAATGACAAATCTATTCCACTGTTGTATCCAGAATATTTTCTTCCACCTGTATCCAGATGGGAGCAAAGAATACTTATTACAGACAAGGCAGTAAGTTACTGTGAGGCTCCTGACACTGTGCTAAACAATGGAAGAGCAGAAGAGAACTTCCATCCCTTTGTTCACTCACTAAGCCTCCAGCCCCACTCCTGCCCTCCTTTCATCATCCTGGGCCTCCTGTTCTTAGCCACAGTTCCTGTCCCAGTCTGTCAACTCCAAGGCCCACACACTTTGCCAGCTTCCCCAACAGGAAGAGCTGAGCTCCGAAAAGTTGTACCGCACCTGAGCCAGCAGCTGCAGGAGGGTTCTTCAGAGAGACAGGCTCAGGTCAGGACTGAGCCTTAACACCAGTGCAAGGCACTCCAGCAGCCTTTCAAGCAGCCAAGTTTGGAGCCAAACAGCATCTGTGTCTCTTCAGGAACAGCAGCAGGGGCTCTCGATACCACTCTGCATCTTGACAGAGAAGCTACTTCACAACACTACCCCAAAGCTGAGGGAGGGCATTGTTTGGGGTTTTCTGAATAATCAAGAGGTTATTTGGAAGTAATTTATATGGGGTTTTTTTGTAATTTTGACAGTAAGAGGAAAAGGGTTCCTGTCAGAAAGAATTTAACTTATTAATAGCAGTTTTTGAGAAGTCCTTAGTTTAGGAAAGGAATCAAGGTAGGTTCCTCTTGCTTAAACACAAAGGTTTTTATTACTCAAAGGTGATCAAGTAAAAAGAAACCCACAGAGCCATGAAGCAAACAAAAAAGAAATTGGAATGCAGAAAGGAAAACAATTCCTTTCAAAACAGAGGCAACATCTTACTTAGGGTAACATTATTATATCAAAAAGTAAATCCCATACTATCTTTGGATAAAAACAAGGAACTGAAGTCTATTTGAACTATATATGAATAAAAGAGATGCTAAAGATATGAAAAGATTTCATTTAATATCCCCGAAGTCTTTGTTTCTTGCCCTCCTTTCCCAATCCCCTAAATTACATTAAGTCCTTTGTGAATCTCCAATCTAATATGTGGAAATGAGATAACCTTGCTTTGCAGGACTTGTGGCTCTCATTATCTGAACAGATTAATGAAACTGTCTAATTCACAACAGAGTATCTTAATTTGCTGGAGTATTTTTTGCTTCTGTCAGCTCATAAGAAAATCGTTTTCTGTTTCTTTAAGGGCAATTCTTCCCCTAGATTTCCCAGGTAGATAAGCAACTTTGCTGTTGAGCACAAGCTTGTAATCTTTTCCTTGAACTCCAGCAGCATTGCTTCATGTGATAAAGGAAATTCGTTTCTAAAACGGATACTACCTTGAATGCACACCTACAATTGAAGCTACTGTCTTTAAAAAGTACTTTTTTTACAAAACTGTCTAATAGAAAAGAAAAAAAAAAACTTTCAAATACTGTTGCTACAAGTATTATTTATTTCAGAACCCCCAGTGTTGTCCTATTGTCAGTCCTAAAAACATGTAACCTCACGCGAACTAAATAAGGTGATCCTTAACCAACTGAAAATCAGCCTTAGCCTTCCTGGCTTGTCTTACAAAGAAATGAAAACAGTGTTAAATTACCTTGCAACAGTTACCAGAACCTGGGAGTTTCACAATGGCTCCCTTTGTGCATTAATACGAAGAAATTAAATTTAGGGTAAAAAGAACCACGGGGCTAGTGCTCCAAACAAAAATGACATTAAAAAAACCAATTGCCTGCAACAGCCTGTGCACACGGTGACAGCTAAGAAAGGCAGAACTAGGCTATGAAAACAGGAGTTTTGTGTGAAAGGAAAGAACCAAGAACATAAATTCACTCAAGGTCAAAGAACAAATGAAATCACAAGGAATGAATCTAGGTACATTTTATAACAAACAGCATCAATTTACTGGTAAAATGTAATAAATGTGTAGGATAGTGTTTCAAAGCAGAATTGCCATCATCTTTGTAGTGTCGACCTCCACTTGGTACTCCTTTATTACCACGTTTTAGAGATCAACATGAGACATCCAGCTGCAGTATTTTTACGTATTGCCAGAGTCATAAGCTCCAAGTTACTGCACTCACCCTTTAGAACAACAACTTTCTGCAAGGTGAGCAAGATTTGCTCTTCCTCATAATTTAGAGTATGCTTTCCTACATTGAGATCAGTCTTTTGTAACTTGTTAAGACTTGTTTCTCTAAAGCCAAGAAATGGCATTATTAGAGAGCCTAAACCCACCCCTCAAACCACACCTACCCACCACATGACTGAGCACCCACAGTCTGGATTGTTATAGCTAACCTTAGCTTTAATCACCAAAACAAACCCTGAGGGTCAAAACTGGGCAGTAAAGCATCCCTCATGACTTCATACAGATCTGCTTCTAGTTCTTCCTTAGACCCACCAGGTCTAGGGAATCCACTAACCCACTCCTTCCTGGAGAGACGGTGATTGGGGCACCCTGGCAAGCACTCAGTTGCAACAAAGCTGAAAGAAGGAGGCTGCATTAGATCAACACTAGGTTACCTCATCAAATTTATACCCCAGACATTTTACCACTGTCCTCAGCACTTCCATGCATGAAACAATTGACCTACATGTTAAATATGACAAATCAAAATAGGAACCTATTGTCACTTCAGCTCTGTTCATTTACACACGATTAAAATGGCATTGCCAAGTGAGATTTAAGTCCACTAGAAAAAATACGGACAGAAGTTTGGAAAAATGAAAGAGTATCTAAGTTTATACTGCCCAAAATCTATGCAATTTCTATTTCTCATATGGTAACACTCAGACAATTCAGTACACTGAATCCTTTGCTGAGCTAGTTTAGCTACAGCTCCTATAAGGAATAAATGAAACAGCCATCCACTACCTAAATATAATCACTGGTCATGATTCAAACCAATTTAAAATACAAGCTTGTTTTCCACTGTAACTCACACCATTATTCCAAGGAATATATCCCGACTTTCCTCCACAAATAAACTATTTTACATAATAAGAGTACATATAATAAATCTATGTATTTTTACAGTATGTGCACACAAACACGCACGTATATACAAACACAGGACAACAAAACACAGAAAAGTTAGCAGGAAGTATTTCTCAAGAGAATTCATTTAAAGTATATTTTAAAAAGGGAAATCTGAGGCATTTTACCTGTTTTATAACTCTGTGATCTATATATATCCCTGAGTTCTTTCATAAGTCGATCTGAAGCCTGAACTGACCCAGAGACTGCACCCTGAAACAAACAAAAAATACTCCAAATAAGTGAAAAGTAGTATTTACTATTCACATTACAATATTTACAGCTTTACATTACAAAGTTACACTAACTAGAAGGTACTAACAATATATTAATTTCTGTATGAGAATAAGGTTTCTGAAAAGGTAAATATTCTAGTGAGCAAAGTCTCCTCCAAAGAAACAAGGCCCTCCCTCTAAACATTAATAGATACTTCTAAATGCTATAGGTGATCCAAAATTTAATCAAGGTACAACAGGTATTTTCCTGTAAAGGACCTAAACATTTGGCATTTTAATTTCCAATATGGATGCACAGTATATCTCAGAGTGAAATATTTCATTTTATATTCTGCTTTTACACACCACAAAGAAGAGTAAACCTAATCCTAAGAATGAGCTTCTACACATAAGGTTTTATTGCCTTTTCAGAGGTATATTTTTATTTGGTCATTGAAAAAGGCACAGGAGTTGGGAAGTATCCACTCTAGAACAGCAGCTTCCAGAGGAATGAGACCAACCAGTGAATTTAGAAAATGTGGAACAAAAGCAGTATTTATTGCAATTGAGTGAAAAAAATCAACATCTACAGAGATGAAGACAAAGATAAGTAAACCTTAAAATACAAGATATTTCTTGGGACTTGTCGTAGTTCCTGTGATTTATGTAACCAGGGCAAAATCTCTTCTGTTGTTTTAGAGCTCAGTTCCGTACTGCTCAGCAGCTCAAAGTGAGAGAAAACTTAAAACACAATTTTCTTATATGTTATGTGATTACTCTGCTTACATATCCCATCCAAAATACCACTTTAGGTTCAAGAGTTTTGGAAAATGGAGAGATAAAAGTTAGCATTGTAAGATTTAAAATCCACAATAGGAACAAGGACTCCAAACGAGCTAAGGTAGTTGCCACCCCAAACCCCAACCCTGTGACACTTGGGCTTTCACCATCAATCTGTTTCCCAAGGGTAGATTATTCCAGTGGACTTTTGCAGTTCCTTCTGCTCCTGTTCTTCAGCCACTGCCACTGAAATACAGGCTAACACATGGAGCTCATAAGCATGGCTGGGTGGGGAGAAACCATGACAAAAAAATAAAGCCACCCCACTACCAAATAAGGAAAGATCCACCTAGAATAATCAGCCTGCCTGTACCAAGCACAGAATGAGTAAGTGGATGGGGCTGCTTTTTCACTCCATCTAAAAATTCAAAGATACTTATTTCCTTCCAGACACTAGGAACATCTATAAACACATCCTTTTCGGACAGAAGTGTCAGAAAAGTATTTCTGGAAGAATATGAAGCATCTGTGACCATTGCCTAATACCTGAAACATCCTCCCTGTTTCTCTGAAGTCCACAGTGATGTTTTATATTCTACAAGGTCTTAATTGTAGAACCAAATTACTTTGTAATAAAATCTAAATATCAGTAACAGTTACTTGATGAGAAAGCCTCCACATAGTCCTCTGTCTTCTCTATCCAGTAGTATCAAATAATACACTTAGCTTCACACTAGAATTTGTAGGCTTCTCTTTTAAGGCTATTCATTTTCATATGCCTTTGGATTTAATTATGCAGATTTCTGAAATTCCACTACTTTTTCTTAACAGACCAGTATGAAGGATGAACCTTGTAATTAAACATGCAAATAATAGGCAACTCTTTTCATCTGATTAAACAAAAGCTACATAAAGACAGGGTTTCAGACAAGTGATTTCTACATTTATTACACCCCTCTCTATAGAGCAGTATCAGACAAAGGGACTTCTCAAACACCAAGTACATGAAATTTTATGGAAAAAAGTTATTTATATGCAGTATCTGTATATTACTACTATTCATGCCCACTATTTACAGATTAGCTGAAAAAAGAAGCATTACACTTAATCAGTTAACACAGCAGTGTTAGCCACCATTCTTTGTATAGTTGCTGTACTTCATGAGTGTTAAGATTGAGACTCATCAGTATGATGAATCTGGAGGAAAGAGATTTCATAGACAAGTGTCAAGACTTTGGTTTTCTGCTGAGCAGAGACTTGACCCTTCTACTGTATTTCTTACTGGAAGAAGGAATTCTCTTACACTTTTCACAAATTGTCAACCTATAAATATAAATTTAAGAACAAGTTAGATGGCCAAAGACATCCTGTGGAAAACTACCTCTCTCATTGCATGTCTATTTCCAGCCAATTAAACTACTGAATTTCTATACATAATGTTGGAAGTTCATCTTGGCAAATGAAAATTTAAGTATCTTCTGTACTGGAGGCATTTAAAAACCAAAGCTTAACACACCCACATCCCCCTGACTGCCATTATAACTGCTGATAAGTGAGGTGGTATTAAAGAAGTTGCAGCGTGTGTAAGCAAGCCTCAACACACTTTGTCTGTAACAGTGTTTTTCACCCTTTTTTCCCTAGGAGCTTCTGGTTGGGCTCCCCACTCCTTATATAGCAGCACTAAATATAGTTACACTTGCTACTCTAAAGAACTGATGGACTGTAAACCAGTGATCTACAATCAGGGGAAAGAGGATAGCAAGCTTAACTTAAGTAGTTTAGCACAGGAGCTTATTTTATGTGCTCTGAACTACCCTTGGAGGAACCTGAAGAGGAAGGTAACAGCTAAACCTGACGGTAAGCCTAATGCCAAACACCACTGCCCTGAAGCACATCTTCATTCTGGTATCACTTGTGGGTTTTGGAGTCACTGTAAAATGCAATTTAGAAGAGAGCACAACTTGCATCCCACCACTGCATGATACAGAGCATTGAGGTCAGTTTTGACTACAGTGATACTAAAATTAAAAACTTTTTCCATAACTCACTACATGCAAGTTATAATTTCAAAGACTGAACTCAGATATAAATAACAGTATCCTTCTGGAAAAGTGGGACTTGACACTCCAAGGAGATAAAGTTCCCATTTCTCAAATTGTGGCAGTAAGATTTATAGTTGCAACTGCCTCAGACACAAGTGGTCAATCATGGGATCTGATGGGAATCTGTCACACGGGGCTGATGCCAAGAGCAGAAAGGCAAAGCCATTTCATCTGAAGTGGTTAAATGAGCTGCCAGACCAGACCCAAGTGACTTTTTTTTTCTTAATAAATAATCAAATAGGCACAAGAAGTCTCACTTAATCATCCCGTCCTGTACTAGCATATTTTGTGGCTCTCCAGAACAATGAACAGGTAAGCTGGAGAAATCTCTGCTACAAGAGGCAAACATTTTTATTGACAACATGCCAGCTGCTGAGAGCTGCAAGTAACAGAAATACCTGATGCAGGAATTCTCACAGCCAAAACTGTTGGACGTGAAAAACATTCATGAGATGCATCACTACAGTCCTGTCCTGTTCTCAAACTCTTCCCCCCAAGGATGAGGCGCTGTTGGAAACATGAAACTTGTGGTGCGGTTGGACCAGCACTTGCCATTGCCCGCTGTACTAAGGCACAGAGACATCAGGGGTTTCTTTTCCCCTTCCAAACCTCAAAATGCACCCACAGCCTACTCCTTCCCCAAGTTATACAGGATAGGCGGTGCAGTTCACTGCAGTTTTATATCCAAAGTGCCGATTGTTTATTTTCTGATCAGAAAAACACTGTGAACACATCAAACACTATAGGAAACCTCCTCACTCAATACATTTCAGATGATTTAGCTACAAGACCAAAAATTACCTGCTGAAACAAAACATGAAAACTTCTCCAAGATAATAAACTAAATCTAAATCTAAAATTACCCGAAAGGAGCTAAAGAACACAAGCTCCATTGTCACTGAACTTTCTCCATATTTGTGCAGAAGCACATTCATTCCTAGAAGTTAAAGCAGGTTCATACTTCCTTCAAGGATTAGACTAAAAATAGAAATGACACCTCAGATTTCATAAAATCTGAAGATGAAAGTAGAGACATTGGAGACTTCTAAAGGGAAGTGCTTAAACTCCTCAGTATGAAACAGGAAAAGCTAATAGCATTATCAAAATAAGAAAGCATTAATCTCTAAAATGACTATGTGGAGAGAGACCTCTGAAAAGCAAGCAGCAGCAAGTTGTTAAATATTTGAAGTTAATGATTCCAGTTCAAAGACCTTTTTTAACTCCAGGTAAGCAGTGGTTCTTTAAAGTTATTACAATGTTAAGAGAAGGATTAATTCTTGCTCCAAGTTACATACTGTACCACAAGCCAAATTTATTTCCTGATGCCAGCAAGTAGAATGGGATTAAGGATACTGCCAAGGACAGAACTCATTTACAAAATTAGTAAATACACATTCTTAACTTGTACAACACATGTAAACCCTAAAAACCCCTGTAACAACATCTTGAGAAGCAGAAAAATATCTTTAACCTATCAGGAATAAATGAGAATGGGGGTCCACGCACTGCTTTCCCATGAACAAGCTTTGAGCATGATCTGTAACTCCAGCCTGCACTGCAGCCAAGGGGAGAGAGGACAGCCTATGGACTTGGGCCAAAGAACATGGAAAGGAACTGAAAAGTTCTCTTCTAGCTGCACTGGGCACCAGTCAAAGCCCCATATTATGCTGCACATTCCCTTTTCCAAGAAGCAGCATGTAAATGGCATGGATTTGTTTTACTGGCCTCTGCTGAGGAAACAAAGTATCCCAAAAAGCTGCAGGGCTCCCATAAAAAAAAACCAGACAAGGTTCAGCCACTGCATTTAGGTCTGTGAAACTCACACTGTCCTCTAAGAAACCCAGTTGTGAGGGCTGTACAGATTTAAAATTTGCTTTGTGTTAGGACACTCAGCAAACTTCTGCTCTCTTAGAGCACAGGTAACACGTTCTATTAGAAGCCCCCTGTTTTGGTAGCGTGGAGCACCAATAAAGAGCTACTAGGTTAGCTCTTTCCTAGGTCAGTAGCACAGCTACAGCTCTTGGTTCTCCAGCACCTAGGAGTAAACCCTCACAAGTCCTTGGAGAAATTATTTCAGCAGCAAAGCTATTTCTGGTGACCCACAAAAATACCACAGTTCCTCAGAAGCAGTTGAATACCCTGTTCCCTGTACTCAGCTGACCTTGTTTATGCACCAGCATCAACGAGAGTGTCTTGGCATGAGAAACAGCTATTATGTAAGTTGAATCTGCTGTTGTCAAACAGAAAACCAGCAGTGTTCATTTCAGCTCCACTAAATGTGGAGGGAAAAAGCAAAAGGAAAGGCAGTAATTGCCAAATGGGAAAAGAACAGATAGCAAATCTGCAGTTTTAAGAGGCTTTCTGCACCAAGGAAGAATGCTGACACTACAAAACCCTTTTTTCTGTTCTACCAAATTTTAGATGATTGTAAAGCAGGCCATGCCTTTCAGGCTGCAAAAGAGTATTTTCTTTAACAATTAAAGACTCCTTGCTATGAGGAGTGAGTTATACACATAGAAACACACAAAACCTCATCTTCTCAAACTGTGAACATTCAAGTCTGAACAAAACCAGCAAGCGACTTTTGCGTTTATGGTTAATGAAGTCTCAAAACCAGACTTGACTATACAACCAAAGCAGTTTGGGACTTTACATTTATCTCCTTTTAAACCCTGAAATGCCAATCAAGTTTGGGTGTTAAAATTTCAAAACCCTTTGGATGAAGCAGATCATAAACAGAAGTATTAAATTTCACATTTTACACATTTTAAGCCTCTATGAGACAAAAGCTTTTATTTCTTGGGGGTCAGGGTAAATAAAACTAAGGTTGTAGGACATCATCACACCCTCCTAGATGCACCTTTGAGACGTAGAAGCCTCTCTGGAACCTGGCACTTGGGACAGAATGCTTCTAAGCCTCTGGAGAACAAGCACTTTTTCTACAACTACCTGCTGGCAAGATCACTCAGAAAACTGACAACAAAGCTCCAGAGCTGCTGAAGGCCCTTTACATTATGCATGGCAATAAAAAAAACTGCACAACAATCCACCACCCTTCAGTAATTTCCAGGTGGCACAGCTATTACTGAAAAATAAACTCATGCATAAAATGGATTTAAAGCACAGGCTGACCAAGTATTTTAAGTCACTCATGGCTTTTTAATACAGGCAATTTTAATTATGGCTTTAGTTTTTTTACTTTAATAGGGGTTCAGCAACAAAGTCCCACTCACAGCCTAGATGCATTCTGCTGATTCTGCAAGGAGAACTAATGTTTGCAACAAAGGCACCAAGCAAAAAACAGAGGTACAACTACATGGATACCTCTGGAGATAAGCAGTTAAACTGTCAGCTACAGGTTAATTTATGTCTAGGTACATAGCAGTGGGCTTTCTTTGCTGAAAAACATCTCTATTTTGAAGTCAGAAGTATTGCAAAGAAGCGTGGAATCATTAACTCACATTTAAGTGATCTTGCCTTTGATTTTTTCTGATTTTTTCTAAGATTGCAAGGTTCTCTTTTTCAATGCCTTCATCCTCAGATTTCTTCCCATCAACTGGCTCCTCCTCCTTCATATCATAGTGATCCAGATCTTCAATGTCCTACAGGAGAGAGAGAAGTTAATTGTAAATAACTGTACTGTGTTTTTCATTCAATGAAACCCTCTCCAAGGGCATGTGGGATAAGTCACATATTGCACAGCACTATGGATTTGTGATTGTTGGATGCCGTTTCTATTTTGTTCTAACTTCACCCTCAGCCAGCCTATCCACTGGAAGTATAGGGAGCCTCCATAATACAAATGAAACTCAAATTCACAATGTGTTCCTGGTCACAGAAACAAGTACAACCTCTGCAAGAAGATAAGATTGTAGAGAATTAGCCCACAGAAATAGGTAGCAAACTGGACTAGAGAATCCAAAAGCACCCCAAGTTAGGGTGGCTCCAAGATGTTTCTAAAAGCAAACTCTTTTGCAATTAGAATCCTGGCTATGCTATACTTCTCACAAGCAGTGATTAACATATGTAGCAGGGCTACTGCAACCCTTCAAGAGAGTTAAATATTGGAAAACTATGTGTACTTTATTCAAGGTTAACATTTCAGCTAAAGATTAGATGCAGTAAATTTGGAATCAGGATGTAAGACAGAATTCTGTGGTCAAGCATTCTGACCACACAAGCCAACACTTCTGTTCCACGTTCTAGTCCAAGGCACTAAAACCCCGCCCCTCTGTTTCCTGAGACATGGTTATCTTGTTACAGAGGAGCACTCTGAGCTTCAGACAATTGCCTGAAGGTGATTCAAATGCTGGCTGTGGAGAGGAGGGGAAGCATGTGAATACCTTGCCATTAAAAAGGAAGCATTGCAGCAGCCACACCAGCAGGCTTTGGTTACACAACTACCAGATATACTCCAGTATGCAAAGCTCTGCCACACCTGGGGCTGCTCTCTATCCACCCTCCATCTGCACTGGCAGGAAAACTCAGATTTAAGGATGCCCTATGTAACAAGAAACACACCTGGTGCATTTGACAACACTGTTTCCTTCAGCTGTAACAGACTTTAGACTGAGTATTCTTCAAATTGCTCACGTTTCTCCAATGATAGAGCCAAGGAATTGTAAACTGCTTCTCCATTTAGAACTGGGACTAGATTACAGGTTGCAGATATCACTGCCACACACAACACCCCCTTACAGCTGATAAATAATGGCAGAGCATTTTTTTGTACAAAGTAACCCAAACAGAATGCAAAAGGCTACTCTAGCAGTCTGCAAGCAACCAGAGCCTTGTGGCAGCAGGATATGAGACACACCACCTTTACAGAAACACCGGCTCTGGCAAACGTAGTCTGGATCAGGCTAAATATGGCGTAAGAAAGGCTGCTTCAAATTCATTTAAGAACTTGGTAACATTTAGATCTTTTCTATAGGAAGATCATTTATTCAGAGAGAGTTGTTCATTCTTGCTACCACGACCACCTTCATTAAAAATCTAAATCTGAAGTAGTCAGAACAGTTCTATTATAATAAGGCAATTTATAGTGGCGTAGAAAGCAAGCATTTTGGAGCTATTCTAACATGTAGCAGAAGCAAGCAAAAAGGGTGATTCTTACAACTAAAAAACTCATTAAAGAGAGCACCATGTTGCCAGACACAGACATAAAAGTTTAGTGTGTCTGTTTTGATGTCTTCTAGTTCCTTCAATTTATTATAGTCAAAACCTAGCTCACCCATTTAATGAGTCAGCAAACTGATGTACTCTTAGCCAGTCTGCTTCAATTTGGGAGGCACTTCCAACTGTATCAGAGCCACTTCACATGCTGCTTGAAATAGGAGTTAACAATGCAAAAACTTACTGATTTGGCACACAATGTTATGTATTGTTTGACTAAAGCACAAACAGATGTCCAATTCTCTGTATCCAAGTACCTCACAGCTGAGATCTAGGTTTAAGAAGAAAATTTCACTAGTTTTCTGGTTGAAGGGAAAGCTGACATTCAGGTAAACATCCAAATTTTAGTTATCTTTTCTGTTGAACTCCATGGAGGTTACATTTTACAGTTCAGTTTAACTATTAGCCAGACATTGCAGAGCAAAATGCCAAAATTCTACTAGATTAGGACAACAATCTCATATACAGACATACTTCACCCATATCTTCTTCTTCCTCCTCCTCTGATGTAACTTCTTCTGTTGTTCCATTCTGCAATACAACAATAAAGGTTCTGCAAAATTCTGCACATGCTTCTTGCTCTCAAAATCAGCAAGTTTACTCTCAAAGAGAAGCAGTAAATGCAAAAGTTACATGTTACACTTCAGTCCTTTGCACATAAGGGTAAGATGTACAAAGATGCTTTCCTGGAGTATGACAGTGAAGAGACTTTTGTACAAAGCAAAAATACATAGAATGCCTCAATTAACTCCAATTAAATTGTAAGTAGAAACTTCCAATTCAGATAAGGAACATCCTATTCTGAGACAGTGACAAATGCAACAAACACATCAAGTGGGTTACAACCCACGATCCCTTAACCATGCAATCAGATCATGGCTCTGACTAGAATCCACCTACATGCTACATCCCTAGAAAGAAAAAACTCAATGAACTTTAGACCTCCAGAACTTAATGGATTCTTTTTTTCACTACCTCCAACTTCCATGCAGCCACTACTACGATCGTGTAGCCATTGCTATTAGACTATTTGAGTTCATTTTTATGACTTTCAAGATACCACTCCAAGCTCAGGAAATCTGAGCTGCAGAAATACTCAGAAGCATTCTGATATGCTTGTCCTCTGCTCACTCTTCCTTCGGCAAAGGAGTGACACTGCTCTGGACAATACAGGGGACCAGATGAATCTTTGGTCCCTCTGATTTAACTTGAAACTGACATTTCTGCCTAAGAAACTTTCCATGAGTTTGCTTTTGAGTTTCACAGCCCATGTGAAGGGGCTGTTAGCTACAACCTAACAGCACAGCCCCATTGCCTTACAGCTGCACTGCTGAGTGGGTGGTTCAGAGAAAAGACCTACAGGATTACAATCTGGCACATGACCAAAAATTAAGCAAGCTATTTGTCATTACTATAGTACTGTCACCACAGGAAAGCCATCTGTTACTCTACAGGAGTATTTGAGCAATCATGTCATCTTAATGTGTACAAGCAAAAGAAGATTCCATAATCTTATTAAAAATACAAAAAAGAACAGTTACTGTTGGTTACCAGTTCTGTTTTCAGCACAATACAAAACATTTTGGTTAAGAACACCTCACAGGCCTTTACAATTCTTAGTTTTGCAAGTACACAAGAAGTAAGCAAGGCACCTCCCTATCCAAACATATGGCCTTGATATCCCATGTCTCTGCAAGGGATTGAAGAAGGAAAACATCAACAGTTCATCCAAGTGCACACTGTGAAACACATACTCTTCAACAAAGAGCCAAATACTTCAGAAAAAGTAAATTTGGGAAGCACTCCAAGTGCACAGACATTGGCTTGAATAGTGTTTAGGAGGGAATTAAACTTGACAGCACTGGTATCACATACACACCTTTCAGTGATACAGAAACTTCAAAGGGAATTGTGTAATATTATCACACCATTATTAAATGGACTTGCAAACAAAATTCAGATTGAAGACACCACAACGCAAAAGCCTGTCACATCTCAGTTCTGGTTTACACAAGGTTTAATCAATCCCATTATCTTGCTTCTTGGAGTTAAAAAAACAACTCCTTTATTGGCATAAGAAGGTCCACAGCTTTTTAATTTACCTGTCCAGCTGGCAATGGCTGATCTAACATTTCCACATCTGGATGCTGAGGAAGATTATATAATCTGCAGAGGTCACATATTAATCGCTTCAGCTGCTGAAGAAGCTACCAAAAACAAGAAAACATGGATATGTTTATTTAAACCAAAGCACAGAGAAATATATTTTGAATTTTCTTCACACATTGATACTGAACTTAAAATCAGTGTACAGCATTTAAATCGCTCAAGCTGTAATAAAATTTCCTCTGTAATCTTTGTAGTGAAGTCCACACAACAGAACCTCAAGGACATGGCAAGTTAACGACGACTCTCATTCATCTTCCTATGTCTAAGAAAGCCACAAGCAGAAAAATAATTTGCCCTGACAGCACATCTATTCCAAACGTGGGTGTCTGAGCCACACATCACTACAGAATAAGCAAATGGTCACATTCCATGAGACAAAATGGTCCATTCCCATTTCCCAGCTTAAATAACCATATCTGCAAAAACCCAAGGAGGAACAGTCTGGTTTTCCATATCCTGAATTTTTTTACAGGACTCACCAGTGAAGCAGTAGAAGCAAGACAAACCCTGTCCAAGTCCCAGAAGCCAGGCAGGCTCTGAGCTGGAGCCCAGGCATTTTGCTTGCTGTATCTTGTGTCAGGGTGAGGCACAATGTTACTATCTCTTAACTCTTGTTTCCAACCTGCCCTGTTCCATGGATTGTGCTCTGTTAAGGGCAAACTAGGCAACACCTCACACTCACTAATGCAAGCCAGAAAAAAAATTACTTCTGCAAAAGCAAACATTAAGTTTGCTCTTTGATCACCACATTAATTAAGTCGATTTCTACAGCTGTTCACTTTCTCTAGGCAGCCTCAGATTCATAGTTAAGGCCAAGACATGAAAGACTGCATTTCCTAACCTTCCCAGGTCTTTGCACAGCTAGGTCAGGAAAACAAAAGAAGGACTGCAAAATCCATTTGTAAAAAGGTCAACTCTTCATTATTTGCAAAATAACACCCTAGATGAAGCTTGCAGAAATTATACATCAATTTATGGACTTTTCTTCCAGATACAAAGGGGAATTTGTCTTGCCACTTGTCGAGGGCAGCATGCAGGACAGTAATTTCTGCACACAGACTCCAGAATACTTGTCTAAAACCTTGCTATTGGCCAGTTTAAATGCTCTCACCTTATCCCACTAGGAGTGAAAAATTCAGTCTTTCCAGGGTTAAGAGCTTATTTCCAAATCACTAGCAGTGACAGGCAAATGTTGCCCTTATGCTATCTGAAAGCTTCAGTGCTTTTCCCTTCTACAGCTAAATTCCACATCGTGTTTCATTAGCAATGTTATTTATCCATCTGAGGCCAGGGACTGAGATACCAGCCTGCATTCAACACAATCACACTGTATCTGCTGTTTCTGCATCATTCATGACAGTCAACCCAAACCAAAAATAGAGCAGATAATCAACCTAACTCAAAAATAAAGCAGGTATCACCAAAAGGACCGGGGCACCAGCACCACATTTCTTAGGAGTATATACATGAGACATGATAGGTTTTGGCAAAATTCCTTCTGCCCTGTAACAATCATGTTTCTCATCATCATTAAGACTCTACGCTTGTTTGAAGTTGCCCCCATATCTGGAACATCAGGAAATCTTTTAGCAGCCACGAATCAGGTTAACCAATCAAAAAGTTAGTTACCAGATAGTATCACAGGTCTTAGAACTATTGTTTTCATTATGTGCAAGGTGCTTGAAGTTGCACTGCTACACATTTTGTAGAAACTTTTTCTCTGACAAACATTCCCTCATGGAGAGCTGGAGCATAAACCATACAGTTCCAGGAGCTGTAATTTTTCTCACAGAGCCAATAATTTGTTTACATCTTCATGAACCATACAAAAATAAATATAAGCAGTGAGGGAAGACTGCCACCATTGGCACTGGGCTGGTCAACTGGCACTGGGCTTGGAAAAGCAGATAAACACATTATTAGATGTGCCTTGACAGAATGAAAATAAGGGCTGGAGAGTTAAGAACTGCTTCCTACCCTGCTTCTTTCACTCCCTCTCCTCCCCATGAAATGTCCTGTCAGCTGAACTGAAAGTCAGAAGGGATTTTTGCAGCCAGGACTTAACACACTGTAAGCTTCCCTTACTTCCAAGCACAGCACCACAAGCAAGGAACAGGAGCACCTTCAAAATAACAAGGTGCTGGCACAGCCTAGGAAAACTTACAGCTGTGCCTGACAAGGGCCTCCAGCAGCTTTTCACCTCCTCACTTCCACTGCACCACACATCATACTACTATGTGACAGCTTATCAGCTTTGTGGCAGATCAATTCCTGGTGTGCTTCAGCAACACAGGCACCATTTCATCATCAAGGGAGAGGCAGAAACCTGCTGAGAGCAGGGATCTCCTTCCTTGGCAGGATTCTTCAGGGTTAGCTTAACACAACTCATACTGCAGTTCATTTTTATAAATCAGCTGCTTTATTTGAAGTAAGTGTCTGCAATTTGCAAAGGTGGTGGCAGAGCAAGAAGCTGATCCTGTCTGTACAACCCTTCCACCCCTCTTTCTTATTGCTACATTTTTCCTCCACAGGAATTAATTTAATACCATTGATCTTTCTGCCATGGATCACCACCACTGTTATCCCTTATCCTCTGCTCATCTGTATGAAAAATCACAGGATAATTTGAGCTGTAAGGCAGGTCTAGAAGACATCTGATCCAGCCCTGAGCTCTAAGCAGGGTCTGGCATGGTTTGGTATGTGTTGGTATATACATGAACAGACTATCAAAAGGGTGAACAGATTTCTGTCATGTATTAATAAATTAAATGTATTTCCAGGATAACTTCACAGGCTTGACTAATGTAAAATGAATGCTTAACAAACACTTGGAGGCTACTGAAGAAAAGTGAGCTATCAGTACACCAGTAGTTTCCCTGGAATATATACTGCCTAAAGCACAAAGTCAACAGCAACCAGAACTCACAACCCACAGGGTAAAAGAGCAACGTGAATAGCCTGCAGAAGGGAAATCCTCAAGTAACAAAATACAACACATGTATACATTTGTTACATCCATTGCAATTAATCTCAAAATGACAAAAATTACACCATTAGAATACACATCCTCTCTAATTTTTAATGCTTCAGGAGTTCTGAGAAGTTGGTGGTTCTTTTGGACACCGTAACGCTGGTTTAGAACACAAACAGCTCTTGGAATTTTGTTTCTATCTTAATGTCCTGCACATCTGAAAATAGTTTAGACTAATTTTTTCTGAAACCCAGCCTACCCTAGGAGGCTTTTTTAATGTATAAAGAGATCTTCCTAATGTAATATGAAAGCATTAACAGTTTTAGGATACCTATGATGATATTAATATCCTGCTGGGTTCACCATGCAACACCCTGTTTTCTGACTACCAAGGAAAATGAATTTAAGAAGTACAGTTTAAGCATGAAGAGACTTAATTATTCTATGTGTCTCTACCTACACCCACAATAACTATATAAAAATAAATGCATCAATAAATCTTAGCCTACCACCAAAAAAGCGCTGAAGAAAAGATACAAATGGAACCAGAGGGAAGGAATAATTGTCACTTGGAGTGTGGCCACTACTTGGCTATCAGGTAACAGTGACAGTAGCTCATCTGGCCTCCCCCACACTCAGCAGCCTCGGGCAGTTTCAGAGTAAAGCAAAACCGATTCCTGCATTTTGTCTCTGCGACTCCCAGTACAGAAATAGCTGCTGCCACACTAGGAGTTTGCAAGAGTCAACATTCTTCCCTGAAATGCCTCCATGTGGGACTTAATCTGACATAATAACACAGAAGCAGTGTACTTCAAGACAGCAGCTTATCCAAGCTGTAAACATAATTATGCAAACACAAAATCGTGTATTTACTTTTGACATCTTCCATGCAATTTTAAGGTACAGAGTGTGAGAATTAAAACTGCCTCTCTGAATTTAGGCCCATTTCCCTATTCTCTTTAAAAAGCAAACATCTAAATAGTGTAGTGCTATACTTAACATCTCATGAAGTAAGGTTTGAGGCTTCAGACTTGCATCATGTAGCTTCCATAACATTAAACAGAACAAGGGAATTGCAGTAAGATTTCTCTTGCATAGCTCAGCCACTAGAAGGCAGATGGCAGTTTCATACTTACGAAATCTAAAGCTTGGCTTATTTTCAGAAGGAAATTCAGGAGACACTTGGGGCTGAAATAACTGTAGCCTCTTTATCTGCTGACTGAAACTTGTCCAACATTGACAATCAAGCAGCTAAGCTGTCCAAACTTGATGATCTCCATGCTGATCACATTCTTAATAACCTTTCAGCATTTTCAGCGTTTTGACAGATTTTCATAGCAAAAGCAGTATGCTGGTGCAAGGTAACTAACACAGATACAAACCCACAGAAGATTTTCCAGGAAACATGTATGATTTCAACATCACAAACCAGTTTTCACTTTACCAAATGACAAGGCTTCCACATGTCAAACTTTTATGCCTGAAGAGCATGTTCTTCAGTTTCCCAACAGCTGACACCTGTCCCATGTTACAAAGCAGGTAGAAAGGGCAGTAGAATACCAAAGGCTAAACCAGGGTACATGTGCCAGCACTGCTTTTAGCACAGCTAAGCTCCTGGAAGAGTTCAATGCCTTTTTCCACTCAAAATTTTGACTGCTCCAGTAACTCTGAATTTAGAGCAACATGGCACTAATGATCCTTCACCTGCAATAAATTAAAAGAAAGCTAGTTTGAAACATTCTTGATGATTCCAAATTAAACAAAGTGAATTTTTATGAGACTGTGATAAGTTAGAAGCCTTTGGACTTTTACATGTAGTCCCCTGTCGCTTCCTACTCTGCTGCAAAAAGCCTCTGTGCGAGCTGCTCCATGGAGTTCCATGGGGAACAGGTGTAGGGAGAAAAAAAACAATTAAAAAGTCGCAAGCCATGTCTTTGGAGCAAAAAAAGAAGTCAGATTGTGTAGTGCAAGTATTTGTCTCCTCAGCCACTCCTATCTGCCTTCACCTTGGCATAGCACGATTCAGGGTGGATTCCTGAGAAACCAATGGGCCATCACAGGTGTCTATTACATCAACCCATCAGCTTTTACATGGGCAAGTACAATCTTGATAGCAGAAGCTGTTTTCTTACCAGCTACATAAGCAGTCTGTGTGCATATGCAACTCAGCACAGCAAGTTCCATGCATGTTTACAACAAAGCTTTCCAGCCTCTTGCAGGCAGTTGCACACAGGAAACATCTTGTTCAGAACCTTTAGCCTGAATATCAGCCACACCAGCTTCAAGCTGCACAATCTTTTTGAAAAGTGTCTTTAAGCAAAATGCTCATTTGGCCAGATTTGCTGCTACAGCCCCTTTCTGTGTCTTTCTAGGCAAAACTTAAATACTAAGATTTATAATACTCTTCTGAATGTAGTTTAGTCTAAACTTTAGGCTGAAGTAGAAAATACAGAGATGTACATCTTGTGCAATCAGATCCAACAAAATGCATGAAAGCATTAAAGTTCCTCTACAATTGTTTTTCATTATGGCAAGGCCCATAAAGACTCTCACTTTAATTGGTTTCCTAATTATTTCTGCTAGAAGTCAAATGCATCCTAAACCATCTTCAGAAAAAGACACTTCTACATTCTTATTTAAGGCTGGGTATCCTAGATGAATATTATCTCAGTAAACATACCAAGTAATAGGTTTTCCTAAGAAAGAACATTCCAAATTTTTCCCAAACTAGACAAATACTAAGGACATAACCCATGCAATAAGCAGTATTCTGTAGACTGATTTTCTGCGTGCATCACATTCATGTCCACCAAAATAAACACAAAATGTTAAAATCATCTATTAATAAAGATCACCTGAGTTTGTCAGTATGCTGCAACACTCCTTTTTGTGGAACAAACTGCATTTGTACTGAAATTTATTTCCAAGCACTATTCAAGGACAGTTTCCTACACAGAAGAGGAAGTTTTATATTCATGTGCCTTTCCCCTGAGCTCCCATCGCTACATGAAAAGGGTATTTAAGTAAGATATCTCAAGATGCTTGAGAGTTCTATGAAATATAAAATGACCATCAGAATCTGTACACAAAGACTTCCTTTAAGTAGCAATTATCCAAAGTCACAACACTGCTTAAACATATCTGTATCTAAGGAAGATTCTGATGAACCAGAAGCTATCAGGTCAAGTTTCCTTTGAAAGAAGGAAAGAATTCAAGAAACCAAGAATTCTTGGTATTACAGTCATGTTTTGGAGAATATACACCCTCAAGAGTACGAAGTTTTGCCTCTGCAATTGATTTCTGTGCAAAGAAAACTACAACAGCTGTTTTGTTCAGCAGTTTTAACATTTTCATACACTCCACTGTTTAATTATTTTCAGAAAACTTCACAGTCTAATTACTGGGGCTGAAACTTTACTTAAATGCTTACTCTCTAAGAGAAGTTATCTTTTCCTTCTTCCCTCAAATCTTTTGCATTACTTCTGGCTCATAAGTTTTTTTGGAAGAGAAAGTTATTTTTATAAAATCCCTCAAATAACCCTAAAACTGAACTAGTTGACCTGCTTGTTAATGTGACAAAGCCAAATAAACACACGAGCCCAAGTAAATGCCCAAAATAACAAAAATACCAACATTAATAATATAATAATTAATAATGACCAAACCCCCAATATTAATATTATTATAATTAATAATAACCAAAATACTCACAAGAGTATTGCTCTTCTTAATATCTTCTAAACGCTCTAAGACTGAAGTCAGGTTTGGGTCATCTGATTCTACAAACCATATTGGTGATGAAGAAGGGTAAGATTCCTGTTTAAAAAAAATAAAAACAACACAAGACCCAACAAATAAACAAAAAATCGCAAAGCTTTGAAAAATCATTTACCCCCGAAATTTCATAACACAGTATTAATATCACCTTTTATCTTACTCTATGTCAGGTCACACAGAAGCTTTTAACACCACATTTTTAGGCAATGCAAAAGAAATTGAAAGAAATCCAGCCAACTGGTTCTTTGAGTATTTCAACCTATTTTTGTCTTTCTCAGAGGACAGATATACATAAGAAACAGTGCTGAAATGTTTACAACCTTGGGGGCAGGTGGAGCAGGAGGGAGAAATTGAAAAACGCAGTATGGGTGATAATTAGCAAAAAACGGAATCACAAGTAATACATGTTAATGAATAAAAGTGATGCTGACTTTTTCATAAAAACACAGCTTCTTGCAAAGAAAAGCTGTGAAAGCAATAAAACTTGGAGTTTTTAGATTTCCTTCTCAAACAGGATATTGAAACTTTTCTAGCACTGACCCACAGACAAAAGGAATACCTATCAAGTGTCCTACCTTGGAGGGCAGTTTAGCTGGCAGAGCACAGTGCCAAAATCAGCCATTTTATCTCTGCACTACCCCAGGCTCATAGAAAGCCTTCTACTGTTGAAGATTTCTCATGCAATACACTGCATCCAGGAAAGCTCCATTCCATCCAGAGTCCCACAGCTGGCAAGCAGGTGCCAAAACCCAGCCAGGTGACACCAAATGGGCTCACGGGATTATAAGTGTTCTCCATTTTCCACAACAAGCCACAGTTTGGGCACATGGAACCCATGGAAGAGATGTGGCCCACAACTGCTCATGGATACCACTAAAGTGCCACAGCATGCAGCCCTTCCAAGGGTGCTTGGCAGACCCCTGCTATAGAAAGCTAAACAGAAATCCCTTGGCTCTTGTCCAGACATTTCAAAAACCAATTCCAATTTTCTCCTCACACAGGTGTGGTGATATTGTAAGGATGGAAGATACCATGTAGCTTCCAACTCAACAGTAAGTGTCCTTTCATATAATTGATTTTAGTTATTTAAGTTAATTTAGTTACTTAAGGCATTCTCCATGTTTCAATTAAATTTTAGTAGCTGAGGACAAATTGATGAACCTCAGTTTTATCACACAGATATTATCTTTGTATCCCCAGGTCTTACAAAATAAGGAGGGCATTTTCATTTTTTTCCCCTCACTGCAGTTGAAAAGGGAAAAAAAAAAATCCATCTTTCTCATTACAGAGACAATAAATTATGCTTCATTCTTCAACAGTTAACAGGCAAGGTTTGAAAATTGGAGAAAAATACAAGCATGTCAGAACTGGCTTTTAATAAAGTGTATTTCCTAACTGACCTTCTGTCTGAAGTGCTGAACCCCATAAGCAAAGCCATATGACCAAAGGACATCAGCTTTGGCAAGAAAGACATACACCATACTCCAGATAAGTTCTAGATAGAGAGGTCTAAAATATCCACCTTTGGGAAACTGAAGCCTTTGCATGAACTTATTTTTTAATGAGTTCAATTCCCTCAAGTTTATGTATATTTTGTTTTCTAAATCACAGCTAAAAACTCCTTAAAGGAATACATGATACTCCCACTATCCTTATGAAAAGACAAACTGTTCATATCTTTCATCTTCACTTCAAAGCACACCTATACTATACTTGGCTTGCTCTTTGCATTTCTTGATGGAAATGTTGGTGTAAAGTCATGATAGTAGTGTTTACCCTACTGCCTTTCTCTTAACTTCATGAGCTGGACAGAGAAGTTTGGGTCTCAAGAACAGGTGGGTCAAACAAGTACTCAGGCAGTTGGGACCACAGTTAACAGAGATTCCCTTATGTTGTTCCCCCACAAAGCAGAGACCTTTGTTCTTCTCTGTCCTTGATTAACTAAGACCTAACATCTCGAATTTCTATCGAGAAAGTCCAGTGCTCAGCTTGCCAAGATTTATGGCTAAGGCAGGCTTACAGACGTGATTTAATCACCCTCTTCCTTTACGCAACAGTACCTGAGTGCATTTTCTCCTCGGTTTCACTTAATAGATTAACCACTGTCTCTGTGGGAGAAACAAGGCTGAACTCCCCATTCCCACTGGGTTTCTGAACTGTTATTTTTAGGAGCTAAACTTCATTAAAAGTATTTCTGGATTTGTACTGATAACATCTCACTCATCTTTAATAACATGCAACCTACTTGTGAAGTCTTCTGCACTGCTGCAACCTTCTCACCTCAAGCCTTTTGCACTGCACACTGATCTGGATGTGCAGGGGAACCACACAAAGCAATCTCTGCTAACTGTGGCCCCACTGCCTGAGTACTCGTTTGACCCAGCTGTTCCTGAGACCCAAACTTCTCCGTCCACCTCATGAAGTTAAGAGAAAGGCAGTAGGGTAAACACTACTACCATGACTTTAGATTATTATTATTCTCATCAAGAAATATAAAGAGCAAGCAAAATCCCTTCCAAGATCCACCAAGCCATCTGTTTCTTAAAATCCTCAGACTCAACAGAATAAAAATATTCTCCAGATACAGTCACATTTGGACTGTGCACGCATGCACCATTCTGCTAACAGGTATTTTTGGCCTTTTATTTTTATTCAAGCATTTTTAAAATTATGTTAGTCCAGACCTACACAAGTCTATTAATTGCAAAAATTTTTAGAAGGCAAACACCTGCTAGTCCTCCCTTCTAAATCATATCTGGAATCTGAAGACTGCTTAGAGAGTGGAACTCAGCTCTTCCCTGTTTATATTCCTTTTTTTTGACAATTTTATTTCTCCTTTCTCTACCTGAAGAATTTAACAACCAACCCCTCAGTGGGACATTCCTTATTGCAACCAGTATCTATTCCAGTCTGGGGGCCTATACAACTATCACTTCCAAAATACTTGCAGCATGTTTCTCACCAGCCAGGGACATGACCGACAATGCAGATCGGAAGATGAAGCAATTCCGCTACGACTTCAAACACATTGCAGTGGCTACTTGAACATGCTGTTGCCTCCTGCTCTGAGTGCAAGTCCTTACTCATGGTTTACACTCACTCCATTTTTGTGCCCTGAAAACAAGCCCTCCTGTAGGTGAGAAAACCTACAAGGACTCAATACTGCCTGGATCATTAGTGCATAGCACACACGAATGACTATATCTTAAAGGTTATTAACTATTAAATTTTTAGTCTGATCTAGCTTTTGAAACATGAATGGGAACAGTGCACTTCTCAGAAAGTCTCTTCTTTAACACTGCAAGGATATTTACGCAGCTGTAGCAGAAAATACTTCAAGTTTTAGATTTCTGGAATATGTCTATTTAATTGTACATTCCAACTTTTTCATTACAGATGCTTAATATTAAAATACAAATTCAATCAAACTTCCATTTTGTTGCAATGCTTAATTCTTCACACTTACCAATAAATATATTAATTTAATTTAAAAACATAAATGGCATTAAGTTTCTTTAGATCAGAAGTAATCCATATTTTTGGAACAGCTGATTTCCACGCGAATATGAGTCACAATATTTTGAAATACAGAATTCACACATGAACTTCAAAGGTTCTGAACTTGAGATATAAAAAGGCTCATGAGTTTATAATAACCACAGCAGACAACTTAAAGCTCAGCTTGTGGTTTGTAAGGTCAAACAACTAAACTTCACATGAGCTAATTCTGTTGAGAGAATTAAGTCAGCTTTTTTTCTGTATCTGCATGCTATAAAAGGTAGATTTGAGCTGTTGTGTTGTGTAAGAAACACAGGTTTCTCAAAGACATTTCATGAGAGGAACCCTAAAATAACAGTAATTTTACTATTAATTGTCAGTGGCTAAAAAGCCCCATTACTGTGGGCCTTGCACTAGAGAGCTGCCATGCAGTGATTTTGTCTCTCTGGTCTCTCTCAGCTGCACAGCTCTCACCATATTCAGTACTGGAGATGTTTTATGTAACTGCTGCTTTTTTGCTGCTCTCCACAAGCAAAGGCAGCAGCTCATCCCCAGAGGGAGGGCTGCGGGGCACAGCAGTGCCCTGGCCAGCGGTGACAGGACAGCAGTGACATCACAGCTCGCCCACATGGGGCAGGACAAAGGCAGCATGTTTACAGCAGCACAGCTACAATTACAATTCACGGCATCATCACTTCTAGAGACTCTTTGTATCAGCACCAGGACAGACTGGGAGCTTTGTCATCGCAAACACTTCTGTGACAGAATGCAGCAAAAGAATTTAGCCTGCTAATAAACACGCAAAACACAAAGGGAATAAAGCCCTGCACTCCTGCCATTGGAACAATTTCAAACACAATCATTTAGGAAAACCACTGTGTTAGAAGAACACACACAGGAGCTCACTGTTCAGGTATTCCATTACATCCTCTGTAAGAGCTCCACTTACATTTAACAATTTTGCCAACCAAAGGGGAAAAAAAAAAAAAAGCAGCACTAAGTGACAGAAGATTCTGGGAACACACCCATTAAGACAGCTTTTCCTGGGCAGGATCTGTCATCTAAGTATATCCTATCTAAGCTTTCTCATCCTTAACAATAAGGCCATTTCCTTGCAATGTTATATAATCTTTATTCTGCTTTCTAAAGCTACAGTGACACAATTTTGACATTAGTAAGAGACTTTTAAATGAGACATTTCTAAATTACTACAATACAGTTAGAACTGTGATGTTGCCAAATCAAAATAAAACATCTTGCTCTCACTCTTAACATTAGAACCACCTGTACCTGCAGTTTGCTACAATGCAAAAGAATAATCATCTCTCCTTGTACACAATTGAGCCATTTTATCACAGCTAAATGGTAGGAAAACACATTTAAGCACATGGCTACTGCATTATGATTTAAAATCACAACAACATGGTGACAGTTCTCAATTTTCTTTAATTTCCTGATCATACTGGATAGATAAAGAGTGGGGGTGGTTTCTTCTAAAATTCCTTAGCATCCTGTCTGAAGAAATTTCAACCATTTTTCTTTCTATTCTGTTTGTTAGTTTTCACAACATTGCCATCACAGACAGAACCTAGTTCTACTTTTTTTATACCTGATAGAACCAAAACTTAGCTACTTTTCCTAACAGTCTTTCTAATATTCATTTTCTCAGACCCCAAATTTTTCTTCATCCTCCTTTACTCACAAAAAGCAGAACATCAAACTCCCAGGTCTTTTAACCAGCTTAGATACTCTGGGAAGGCTGGAAAGAGACCATTCTTGCCCTCCCAAATCTCAGTAATGAAGTAAATCCTAACGGAATAAGACATCTCAAGAGGTCTAATACAATCTTCTCAAGGTGAATACATTTGCATCTATAAACACATGCCAAATAATTGATTTCAAATCACAGACGGCTCTCCAACTTTGTCCATTTAATCAAACAGCAGAACCAGATCTTACATTAAGGGTCATATATATATCCTACATGAAACATTCAATAAATACCGAAGAATAAACAACAATTAGCTACACTTTAGTACACATTATTTGCAATTGTTAGTCAATCATTCACCACTTATTTTTCCACCTGTATCAAGCTGCCTTTAGAGGAAAAAACCCACAGAGTTAATATTAACAAAAATATCAGGATTTAGGAAGATATTCTTAAAGCTAAAGTTTAGCTTGGTGACCATAAAACACTAGTATTTACAGCTACTTAAAACAGCATTAGTTGTGATTACACAACTGACAGATTGTTTCCCATTATTAGAGGCCAAATTTTCCAAAGGCAGCTTAAGAAGCAGTAAGCATTTTCTACTACTAGCAGCTCAAGTGCCAGTGAAATCCACAGGCTTAAGAATATTTAAAAGCCACCAGCAGATTGTCATCTGCCCTCTCAACCAATCCTTCATAATAAAGAAAGAAGAAAGCATGAAGAATCACTTTCATTGAAAGTAATCCAAATCAAACTATTTCCCAGAAGCCTCCAGTTACTTAAATCCCCCAAATTTTTATTTTCAAACATTCAGACACCACCATTTGCCGTGTTGTTTAGCTCAAGTCACTGAACACTACAATACTCTAACATTTCCACTTTTACATATGAAAAAATTGTCATTTCTTAAAGAATCTAACATGTCAGTGATCCAGAGTTCTAAAAGATCAGAAAAGTGTTTGCAAAGGAGGGTTAAAAATGAAATTCAGTAGTTCTGGTAGCTAAGAAACAAAGTGAATTTTAAACACCACTACCAAACAAGAGGAAAACTTTAACTTGCTCTTCCTCTTGAATTTTAAAGTCATATATAACATGCTATTAACTTGCCCAAAGGCAAGCCTGTATAGCTTTACTTTTCTTCCATCCTCCCTAAAGCCTGACAGGCTCAGTTCAGTGACAACACTTGTTACAAATCCTGCACTTGGTAAGGCACCAAGTTCAGCTGTCTGAAATACACATCTCTCCCTACAACATAGAAAATTACTGCAATTCCATTCTCAAATTTATTGGCTGTATTGACAGCTACACCCTATATACAACAAATCCAGGTGAAGCATCGTCCTTTGGTAGGATCCCTGGGATTGCCAGAGCTTAATCACCTTGCACCTTTAGAGCAAGAAGGTGAAAGAATCCCCTAATCATGTTCTGTGTCAGTTCTGCTAATACGCTCAGTGCCGCAGAAGCCAATTCCTTCAGGAGCGCATTAATTCAACACAACTAACAGGGTCACAGTTGGCCTCTCCCACACATTCTCCAGGGAAGAAGTGTAGCAGAGTACCTTGTTTTAGAACTGTTCACGTTATTAAATGCAGCCATGCTAGAGAAGGGAGGGTCAAAAGTATGTGCCTCATAGAGCAGAAAGACCATAACAAACCACAACTCTATAGATGCCAGTAAAATTCACTCTGCAACCACAAATTATCCCAAACAAAAATACAGTTCTCTGTACAAACAAGTTCTCTGAACTGCAGAAGGCTACCACAAAAGTAACCAGGAGGAAATGTTTGTTGCAGATATAGAGAATGGTTCTGGGGATCCCTTTTGTCTTCACAAGGCCCTTCTGAGAGCAAAGCCACTGCCCTGCTGTCACATCAGGTGTCACAGGCACGTGTGGTGCTCTGACACTGCACCTTCTCCAGCTGCCTTCTGCACGAGTGCACAGGGACCACAGCATGGCTCCAAATCAGCTGAAAGCTTAGATCATGGAACACTTTGCAATATACAGATTCAGCAGCATCTGTAAGTGCCAATCTTCACTGACAGCAACCACAGAACAAATGAATTTCAACAGGGACAGTATTTCAATGGCAATTCACTTGTGTACAAATTATTCCAAAATCTAAGCAATTTGTGATCTGTACCTTCATCTGCACTAATTCATTAGTTCAACACAAGCCCATAGAATTCTCTTGAAATTATTATGGAATCTTTAAACTTCTTAATTTTTTTATTCACCCAAGACAAAAAAAAAAAAAACATTCTGAGAAAAAAAATCCTGAAAACTTAAGCAACTGCTGCTTTCAAACAGGCACATACAAGAGGCCAATAACTTCAAAGTTTGTGGAATAATTTAAGATACTTTAGTGTTTTACTTCCATATCTCTCTGTCCAGGAGCACACATCTCTCACTGCTCAAAACACCACTACCTGATAAGAAACTAAAACATCTACAACTGAAGTAGGAAAGGCACAGAATATCACTTTGAATGGTCACAAACATGAATGCATTGAATTGTAATTCTTACATCTCCTGTGGTCAAGTTTTTGCGGCCAGTTGTTTTTCAAATTACTTAATCTATGCAAAACGTCCCAACTGCCAATTCCCATACATGAAATTGCACATAACTCTGGGAAAAACAGGTTTATCAGAGTCTCTTATCAGTTGCCACAACCTCATTCTCTCCATACCAAGCAAAAGGCAGGAGGCTACTTGTCCAGTGGAACAAAACTACACAGATTTAAAACATTAATTTGGAGCAGAAAAGAAAAAAAAAAATGCACTTTTCTGATAAAACAGAGTTACGGTTCATCACTGAAGTGGCATTTTAATCTCCACAGCATCATAATGCAGCATGTAATCTCTTCACTCAATGAAATTCCATGAAAAGAAAAAACTCTTAACACTTTTGTTCACACCCAAACTAAAAATCCACCAAATGTTACTGAACTGCTGCTCAAACACAACTCAACACTACAGGATTGCATTAACAGCACAGCAAGTCAGTTGTTCTGGAGCAGCATGGAGTCTCTGAAAATGTACGCTATCATGGAGGGCCAACCTAAGGGAGCTAAGGAACATTGCTTTGCCAATGTTAACAGCAACAAATAAACATTCTCCACACTCACAACCAAGCAAAGCACACAGCACTGCTGAAGACCAAGTGACTTGCGTATTGGGAACATGGCTGTAGACCCGAGACTATGTCCAGGTTTTTATTACAGCACCTCACAGCAGCAGGATCAAGCTATCCTGCTCCTCATACACAAAAAACTCACTGTGTGCTTGTACCCTCAGCTTGCCAGTTGTCAGAGGCTGGTTGTTTGGGAGCCCTCAGACACAAGGGGTTCTCTTTAATGCACACATTACACATGCACTCAAGCTGCAGTGCTTTACCTAAGAGCAGCTACACACATGGGCTCAAGAGAAAGGTATTCTGCAAATCTGATTCTGCAATACTCTCTTTACTACCAGCACAGAATCTGATCTGTCCATATTCCTTCAGGAAGTCTGGTTACTTGAAACAAATTACCAATTCACTGTAATCATAGAGATTATTAATTACCTACTGCAACTACACAGGCCAGTTATCAACAAGAGTGTCACAAAGCCAGAGTAACAAGAAACAGCTTCTAGTATGGCTAGAACAGAAGAACTGGTTATAACTGAGTTGTGACAAATCCCTCTCTCACCAACTTAACTCCAGAAAGTTTCCTTGCAGACCTGCTCTCACCTTTATCATTTACAGTTACTCCACAGTATGCAAAGTCTGGTATCACCTCTGTCACCCAAAAGATCCAGGCTCCCCCTTCTACCTCAAACTTCAAGAATTTACATCTTTCAGGTGTTCGAATCACTCAGCATCCCCTTCTATCTGCACCCTTTCCTTTCTCCAAGTGCAATCTTCCTCTTTTCCACCTTTTCCCTTTGCAAACTTGCTGTACTCCAGACACACCAGCAGGTAGAAGCATTTTTCATTCTCACCCATGGCTGAGGGAGGTCTTGCTGCTCCTTACACCTGAGAGCATTCCAGCCCCCACTCACCGGCTCCCAAGCTCTCCCCTCACAGTAACATGTACACAGCTGCCCTGATGCTGCTTAGCCACAGGCCTTCAGATTAGAGCCATTTGGACGGAACTTTGTCCCCCACATGCAAAATTTCAGAACCACGGAGTTTAACCGGTGTTTACCATTAGTAAGTTAAATGCCACAACTCTTACCACAGTTATTTCCTACTTCAAAAATTCAAGGAAGCCTGTGGTATCTTGAACACCACTGCTCAAGAACGCTTTGATTTTTTTTCTAATGCCACTATACAAGTTCTAACAGAGCTTATGTTCCTGCCTTCCTGAATACACACTGAAGAACCTATTGCAAGATCTCCAAAAACATTGAATTCTTTTGCTCCTAGGGGGAAAAAGATTATGAAATCTGAGAGAAAGAACATACAGTTAATAAATCTTCAGAATTCATGTATTAGCTGCTTTACAGTACTTAGTACACCAAGATGTCTTGTAAGCAAGAGATAAAGAAAAAAATCCCCACATGTAAGGTCATTATTTTCATACCACGTTGAGAGATTACAGCTGGACACAAGACATACAGTAACTGGTATGCTTGATTCCACCAGAGGGCAACTGAGAACTACTGTGATCACACTAGCTTCAAGTGTACTGCATACGGGCAGACTGATTGAAGATCTAAATGCTAAATAGCATCTTCTTACTACAGCCAGTCATTTAATTTTCCAGTTGTCCTCTAGGAGCTGGTGAAAGGTCATTTTTGCTTCTCCTACATAGCTTGTAGCTGAAGAAACACAGTAAAACACATACTAAATCATCAACCATCATGTCTCTTAAGAACAGAATATTACCATTTAAAAGAAAAGAAAAACAACCCTAATCCTCCAGCCAGGAATTCAGGCACTTACAACCTTTCAAAACTACATAAAGGCAAACAACCTGACACTACTGAACAGCAATCCACAGTGAGGCCTAACTAAAATAGTCATTTCTGTTAATCAACTTCTACAAACATTTGTTTCTATCAAGAAATGTCACCTCCTTTTTGTCTTTCCTAATAATAATACTGTTTAGAGAACTCTCTCCATCTCTGCATCTTGCACTCTCCAGGAAAGAGTCAGATTTTTCAAGGAAACAAATTCCTCACAGTTAAGTCTGGTGCAGCTGTCACTGCAACAATGCAGGCACTGGTGCAGGCCCTGCAAACAGGAAAGGTCAGTCCCAAGTGCCACCCAGGGCCCTGCCAGCAGCTCTGTCAGCACTGCTGGATCCAGCAGCTCCCACTCAGTGCTGTGCCCCTGCTGAGACGGGACAGCTGTTTTTGCAGCTAAACCAGACTGGGAAATAGTCCAGATTAACAAGAACTTGGTAAGAATTTTTACATGCCAGCCAGGTCCTTAATGTATCAAGCTCAGTTTCAGCCACCTCACAAGGCACATAGCATTTGCTGGTCTGCTAGAAACAGCACTATTACAGAGTGCTTAGGACACCATCACACTTTGTTCTTACTAAGAATAGCAATTTTCAATACATGTTGAGGGTATCAACAAGGCATCAATACACAAAACCTCCTGAACAGCTCACAGGAGGAAGGATGCTGAGTAAAAAGAATGCAGCTCTTTCTACTAAACTTCTTTAATTATCAAAGTGCACAGAGAGCTCTTCCAAGGACCACAACAATCCCAGTTCTGAGGTTACTGTATTGTCAACTCACATGAGCAACCCATCGGAAATGAGCACAATTTGCTGTACATTGAGACGTCAACATATGCCAGCATTTCTATTTGAAGCTCACCACAGTGGCTTTCTAGAATATTTTAGGAGCACTTCATACCTTGTAGGGAGAACAGAACCATCTTTAAAGTCCTGAAGTACTAGTACCAGCCTTTCACACATCACACAAGCAGACTGTGGGGTCAGAAAGGTCTTGTCTTCCAGACACAAAAGATTCCTCCTACTCCTTTTTGTGATATTCTTTTTCCAATTACAGTTTTGATATAAAAAGAGAGATTAAAACCCTCACTACTCTTTGAATAATTTTTTTAGCTTAATTTTGGTTTGCTAACTATAACAATACTAAACCTGGTCAATTTGTATTGCATGTTATGTTTGATAAAAGTTGAATGAGTGCCTTTTTTAAAATCATCAAGTATATATCACCCTAGCTAAAAAGTACATATTATCAAGATAAAGCTGTGTATGCTTTTATACAGTCCTGGCATCCATATGCTGTGAGACAAAGGTCTCAATCTCACTACAGAATGTCTAATGATGTACAAAAAAAAAAAAAAATCAGTGGCTGGAACCGAATGCCTCATTCATTATTGGTTAGTTATGTGTACAAATAAATAACTTTCAAAAAGGTTACCAGCTGTCTAGGCATTAGCTAGGAGTGAATTCAATATGAAAATCCTATGCCTTTGAAGAACTGTCCCAGGTTCCAGTACACTCACCCTCTGTAAATACTCAACTTGCCAAAAGCTTCACAGATAATATCTTTTCATCCATTTTGGTTTTAAGGGAAAATAAAGTCTTCTCCCATCCACTGCAGTTATCTGTAGGCAGCAACCTTTTCAAGTCTTTCATAGCAGCTTCTAACTCCCATTTAGCAGCAGGGTATTTTCAGCAGAAGCAAAAGATGCTTTTTTCCAACAGAGAAGCAGGAGTTTACTGAGTCAGCCACATCACCTGAACTGAATTGCTGAAGTACGAAGGATATCACTGCACATCACAGCCCTGTACTGTTCAGAGCAAAGCTGCTCCCACTTGGAATTGGCACAAACCCCCATTCTACCTGCAAGGGTCACTTGAGGACACAGCATTTCAAAAGGAATTTGTGTACGGGTGAAGAGATATTAATATCCAGTTTCTCTTTGAGGAGATGACATAAAAAATACAAAATGTTTTATAGCAATCCAAACCAGTCCTTTTCCTTGAAATAACAAGGAAAAGACTTCAATGTAGAATAATTCTAACACACCCTTTGCAATACTATGACCTAAGTCTGATAAGGTACCAAATGGAAACCAGAGATTGTATTGAAGGACACTTACCCAAAGTCATAATCAATAAACACACTTCTCCAAGTAAAGCCATAGGCTTGATACTATTCCAAAACACATGAGGAACAGAACAAAGTTTATTGAACTTGATCAACAGGAATAGTGCTGTTAACTAAAAAGAAAACCTGAGAAAAACAGAAATAAAACTCCAAATGGAGACACCGCTGTTGGCGTAACAAAATGGGAATGTGAAGGTACACAGCCTGAACAAGTTCAATATCTGTCTAAGTCAGTTCTCAGGAATAAGCAGTAATGTTTCAGACAGGGATGACTCCACCCTGAAGTGCCTCTTTTAAACTAATCTGATTAACCATGTAAGCTCTAATACAGGTCACTACCAGAAATAGTAAAGGACAGACTTGGACATAGTTTGGCTGCCACTCTATAAACAGAAGAGCTACCAAGTAAAATGTATCTTCCTTTAACTTCAAGCAGTGTTCAGTGCCACAGGTACAGTATCCCTGAGATGCCATAGCCAATACTGAACTTTAGTAGTTCTACAAACTTATACTACAGAGACAATCTGCAAATAGTATCAGTGAGAAATGCCAGTGACAGACTTCTCAACTGTGAATTTTTGTCTAGAAAACTTGTGGAGACCTACACAGTTCCTAAGCATATACACGCTCCCTCACCTCTCCAGAGGAATATTTCCTCTTCCCTCTAGGCTGGAGAGAAAAAAAGATTTGTTAAGAATATCAGAGCCAACTTAGTTATCAGATCTCTTTCTAGCTACTGAAAGCTTCCTTCCCTACCAGATATTTCTCCATCCCATAACCTCAGCATCTCTACACACTGCTAGACAGCTGTCATTTTACATAAAATATTGAGGTATGCTAACAGAACCACAAAGAAAAGAAGTGGTGACTGAGCTCTGTGCTTACTCTTCCCCCTTAACAGGATTCTTGAACATCCAGACACAACCCATTGTACCCCTTTGCTAAGTAAAGGAAATACCCTGGCTGGATCAGTATGGTAGGAGTTAAACCAGCTAGAAGAAGCAAACAGCTAAAACTGCATATTTGTTCTGCAAATCCAGAATGCTAAGACAGCAGGTTCTGATGCAGAGTGTCCCCAAAAAACCATATTGACCAACAACTTTATAGCCTCACCAGTCTTTGCATGCTGCTATTGCTATCTGAAGTTCTAGTTCCCCCAGTACCTGCAGAACCACCGAACCACAGTAAACAAGACTCTTCCAGTTTACAGTATCCACAAAAAAAAAAAAAAAAAAAAAAACCCAAAAATATCAGGAGTTAGGGCCAAGAGACTCCATTCAGTGGGAAGGGGGAGGGAAAAAAAAATCACTTTTGTGACACTTAAGTATTCTAAAATGTGTGTCAAAGAACTAGGACAGAGGCCCAGAGATGAGCTTTCTCTTCTTGGCTCTATCACTTGCTGCCCATTTGTTTCAAGGGAGCCACCTCTGCATCTCAGGTTGCCCCATCCCAGTTATTTTTAAGAGATGGGGAAAATAGCCACCTGCCTTGAAGAGCAAAAAATTAGTCAACATTGGAAAGCACCAAGCTGCTCACAGACAACTGTAAACAGAGCTTTCAAGAAACTCACAGCCTTTCATCAAAGCAGAAGTCTCAGCTCTGAGGTTTCAAACAGCACTTTTCCTGTTCTTTTTGCAAGTTCATACGCCACAAGTCTAATGGCATGCGAAAGATCTCCTGACCTTTGGGGCAAGTGACTGTAACAGCAGATTGCAGACACCGTTTCCTTATGAACACAAATATGACAACAGTGACCTAAGTGGTTTCTTGCTTGCTCAGACACACCTCAACCAAAGGCCTACAGCTAAGGGGGCATATTTCTTCGCAGTAAGAATTACTATTGAAAGCAGTTACAATGAAAGTAGTCCCAGAAGTAGGTAAACACCGCGGCACAAATCCCGGGCACAACAACTTCAGGTCTTACTGCTGGCTTACCTGTTAGCTGTGACTTGACAAAGAAGAAATAACCCACCAAATTCAACTGGCAACTATGGGTGCATAATCATCAGACCTTCCATTTTATTGCTTAGAATGAGACTTATGAAATAGATCATGTTGTGTGGAAACAAAAAGCCAAATTTCTCTGCAATGGAACACTCCCTACTGAATAAAAAATATTTATAGGAAGTCACACAATCCACCATTTGATGGGTCATGTCTGAAAACAAGAACACCAACGCATCTTGTTTACTCACCATAAAACTCCAAAATCTTACAAGTATCCAGTTAAACAACAACTCGTCCCACAACCACAGAAGCAACTTCTCGTAACAGTTAACTGTAAAGTCTGAACGATCCACTTAACAATTCACCTTCAATTTAATAAAGTTACTTTAAGGCAAGAGAGAACCTGGTCATGATTATTATCAGACTTATCTGGTTTGCATACATGGATTTTGATCCTTTACTACTGAAATATTCACATACATATGAATGTTTTGACCACCATGGTGTTTGAAACTTTCATACAAAGACCAAAAAAAGCAGTAGAATTTGTCTTCCTTAAATACAAACGTGCTGTTTTCACCTGAAGTTTTTCAATATTCAGTTGAATCTTGATAGAGCATTTAAATTCACGTATAACTGAAACCAACCCAACAAAAATGAACCTCCAACACGTTCCTGTAGATGAGTCACAAATGCCAATATATTCAGATCCTTCGGCAAGTTTAGGCCCTAAACTTCTAAAGAACCAGAGGATTGTTACCATGTCACACAACCCTGAACGTTTTATTCAGCTTCTCTTCCCCTCATTTAAAAAATATTTAGCCAAACGAATTTAACGGGAAAAAAAAACACAGAAAGGAGAACCTTCAAAGCCCTCGGCAGGCAGCAGACCCTCAGTTCAGACACGGCTGCTCGTAGCCCCTGACAAGTTTAAAGGCCCCGTTACGATAAAACGGCCTTTCGGCAGCAGAGCAGGGGCTCTGTGTTACCCCTCCACGACGGCGACACCGACAAGTTTCCCGTCGCCACGGCCCCTCGGGGGAGGCCGGGCCCACCCCAGGCCGCGGCCGTGTGGCGCACTCGGTAAAGCGCCCGCCCTCCGCCTGCTCCGGGCTCCGCGCACAGCACCGCCCGCCAGCCGCCGCCGAGCCGGACGCCGGGGCCCCTCCGCTGCCCCCGACACCCCCCTGGGGCTCTGTGCCCGCTGCCCCGGGCTCGGCCGCCCTTTGTTCCGGCTCGCGGCTCCCGGGCCCGAAGCGGCGGCTCGGGCCCGCGTCCTTCCCCCGTGCCCAGGTCCCCCGGAGGAAACCCTGGGAGGAGCCCCCGCCGCGCAGGAGGAGAGGCCGGGGCCACCCGGCCCCTGTAACTTTTGTTACGGTGGCAGCGGGGAGGGCACCCGGAGCCCCGAGGGAGCGCCCCCCCCGTGCTGAGTCACCCCAGCGGGGCTGCGCCCCCTCCCCGCGCCCCGCGGACAATGGCGAGGGCGGGCCGTGCCCGGCCCTCCCCGCCCCGCGCGGCCCCCGCACCGTGATGTTGCAGTGGATGGTGAGCGGCGGCGGCGGCTGCGGGCTGGAGCCCGGCGGTGGCGGCAGGAGCACAAACTGGCAGTGGAGCTCGTCCAGTTTCCAGGAGACGATGCGGAAGCGCTCGTGGTCCTTGTCGAAGATGGACTCGAGGAACTTCAGCTCGGCCTTGAGCCCTGACACCGACATCCTGGCCTCATCTCCGGGCCCGGGCCTGCGCTGCCGCCGCCTCCCTCCGACTCAGCCGGCCCGACCCTGGCCCCGGCCGCGCCTGCGGGGCGGAAGATGGCGGGGCCGGGGCAGCCCCAACCGACGGGGCACGGCGGAGCTCTCTTTGTACCGGCCTCCTCCGCCCGCTCGCTCGCTTAAAAGGGCAACAACGCAGTCCGCTCCCCTTCCCTTCCCTTCCTCCCCGGCGGGCCGGGCCAGCCGCGCTAACCGCCCCGCCCTCGCCCTGCCCTCCTCCCGATAGCCCGGCCCCGCGCCCGGGACACGCGCACCGGGGCCGGCCCGCGCCCCGCTCCTCCCCCGGGGCCGCTGCCCGCCGGGCACGGCCGGGCTGACCCGCGGCACCTGCTGGCGCTCCCCGGCCGCCCCAGCCCTGCCCGGCCGCTGCCTCCTGCAGCCCGGCTCGCAGCCCTCCGGTCCCCGCTGCCGAACCGCAGAAACCGCTCACCCGTGCTGGTCCTCCTCGCCCACCGCTCAGCCCTGCGGAAGGGCACGCGGTATTGCTTCCTCACCGCACTTCTGTTTTGCTGAGAAAAAACCTGTAGCTTTGGGTTTGCACTTGTCATTTCAGACTCCTGTCAGTCCTTCAGTACTCCCCAGGGGTCAGTAGACTTAAGCCAGGAATTCCTGTGCCGATATTTCTGGCGGATCCATACACATAAAATCTCCTGTCAGTCACTTCGGGCCGGAAATCAGCAACACAGAGGCCAAGAAAAAATGTTACTACTCCATTTAAGCTCCCCTGTAACTGTTTGTACATTTGATCCCCAGAAGAAGCATCACAATGCATGAAAGCATCCGTAGTGAAGTGAACACTCGCTACATTCAGAGATCAAGAGGTGCTTGCCCCTTCCTGACACTGGGAATACCATCTCTGCACTTTTATTTGTCCCTTCCCAACTTGGCTTTGCATATAGATGGTTGTCAGTTCTTTGGGAACATGGAGCGGCTCTCACAGGACTTGAAGTGTATACAAGCAATGTTGTTGCACCATGTCCTTCATGTTTCCCAACCAGCTATTAATTAATCAGTACACACATAAACCTGGAACAGGGAATTGCCTTTTTTTTTTTAAATTGATATTTTACATAAATCTTTAATTCCAGACAAACCGGCAGCACTTCACAAGCCACAAGCTGAATCTTGTCAAGTGGTGTGAACTCTAATCTTGATCCAGAAAAACAGTAACACACATGCGCAACTCCAAGCATACGGAAGTTTTACGGGTTTGTGGGCTTGAAATTCCTATCCTTCCAGGAAAAAGAGCTGCAAAGAACACGTTTTTCTACAAAAGAACTCAGGAAGGATTGACACTGGTTAAATACGCTGAAAGGTACCAGAAAGTCCAGAGGATTTTTTAGCTGTCATTTGAAGGACTCAGCTCTCCTAGGCTGAACTATTGCTTAGACTGTACAGCCTGCAAAGTGAAGCCAGAGTGGATAGAACTGTTGTGTGTCAATGCATCAACAGGCAGGTCAAAGAACTTTGAGAGATAAAGGGTGATTTAAATATAAGGGCAAACTAGCTATAAATAAGCAGCAGAAAATTACTACACCTATTAGAAAGGGAGGGCCTGGAAGAGCCTCCCTATGGGAACCTCAGAGACAGAACCAAACAAAGCAGACTTTGTCAGGTGCTCCATGGTGTGATGCATGAAACAGCAGCAGAATGAATTTGGTGACTCAGCCCAATTTCCCTCGTACGATAGGATTTTGGCCTGGAACGCCTCACTGCAGTACTTAGGTGAGTAGGCTTAGCAAGTTCAAACAGCACCTTCTGTCATACCCTACCAGAACTGCCTCTGTCACTACCTCTGCTCTTCCATCCTCCTTGTCTTCTCATCTACCTTCTCTCTCCTCTGCCTCTCTGCTGACTGTGACACAACACTTTTTTTGGCAGCTGTACAAGCTGAGATGTGTGGATGTGCTGGCTGGGAGGACACACCTGGCCTGCAGTAGCTGGTGGAAGGCATGGGAAGCTCTCTCAGGCACTCACTAATCCAAACGCCACACCATCTGCTGAGCACCTGGCAGGCCAAACAAATTGTTTAATTGGCCAAGTGTGTTCTGCAAACCCGCTCTAGAACCTTCCCCAGCTCCTTCAGTCTGCCTTTTCGTTGCAGGCTTCAAGAGGTAACATTCAGCTGCATAGCCACCGCTACTCTGAATTTTCCTGCCCTTCTCAGTATTTAGTAAGCATTGTGCAAGCTGTGAATTCGTTTCTGTGATAAGACCTTGAGAGCACATTGGGTCTGTCTCTTTTTCTGGAATTCAGAGGCTGGTTCAGAGGTGCAAAGAGCTGTTTGACATGTCTGACTCATTCCTGTTTCTTTCTTCAGCACTTGCCATGGAACATTGACATGAATCTCATGTTGTCCTAAGACGATTCAGGAAAGCCCAGAGTTTCCCAAACACCAAAATTATTGTACACAGGGCAGGACCTGACATCTCCGGTTAATAAAGACAATGAATCTTGGTACAGCCTCTCAGGAGCACTCTATCAGATTACAGTAGTTACAGTTGCTTTTAAGTTCCTTGATCTATATTGCCTGTAAGCACCATTTTTTTTCTAACTTGCACGCACATCTTCAACATCATGATTACCTCTCTCTATCACACAGCTAGGTTACCTCTCCCAGGGGCTGAACTTTGGACAAATCCCTGTTTTGAAGATAACATACCTTCATAACCCTCTTTGTTTCTTTTTCCTCCTTTTTATTTAAATATAGGGAATTTTGTAAGAGTCTTCAACTGAAACTCTCAGAAAAAAATCCAGCAGATTCCTCATTGCATTGTTGGGTAGAGCAAGGAGACAAACAATTTGGACCAAAGTTGTCTTTCCCCTTAGCATTTACTGCCAGCCCTGTTTCCAGCAGATCAGATAGGCATGTCCCTGGCAAGACAGAAGGCCAGCAACAGGGGTAAAGGGAACGGAAGGAAAGATGAGTTCAGGATGAGCCATTAAGAAGGAAATGAAGTAAAATATGGGATGAATAGATTTGATGAACACAATAGTTGTCTGGGGCTTAAAGAAAGGATATTCCAGAGCACAGATGAATTTCAGTTTGTATTAGTCCTTTTCTTCTTGTGAATGCCTTTTCCAGGTCTGCTGTATTTCCAACTTTACCCCTGAATGAAGCTCCTGTACATTCAGTTGAATGTGCCTAGAAGAGGATTGATTTGTTTCTCTGAGTGTAGTTTATAGTTTTTTGACCTCACTTCTCCCATTTGCAGCCTGGCACTTAGAAAGGGTCTTTCAGTTTAATTCTGATGTCACTTTCCCAAAAGAAATGTCAGGCACCAAAAAGAAACTGCCATTTAAGAAATAGGGAAGTCATTCCCAGATCTTTTGTAACCCTGAACCTCAGCAGACAGAGTAAGTAAAGGATACAGTTACTGAGATAGAAGGAAGTGTAAATTGATTTTACTGATGGATGACACCATTTGATAATAGCTGATCCCCAAGTAGACTCTTAAACTTTTTCACAGATAGCAGCAGAACCTGAGACTAGAAAAGACAAATAATACCTGACACCCATAAAGTGGAGGACAGGAGAGGGACCCTACCTGAAATTGTGGACAAAGGGAGAAGGAGGATCCTGCTTTGCCAAGATACAAGTCAAGCTGTCCTGCTTGCCAAAGCCAGGCTTTCACATCATTCTGAGCTCACAGCACCAGTGTCATTGTTTCAATAATGAAATCACCTTCAATGCATTAAGAAAAAAGCATACATCAGTGCATGAAAGGTGATGAAATGGCTGGTTTCAAGAAGCATCATGTGCAGGGAGTGTGAGGGATTGATGAGTCCCTCAGACACCAATTTCACCTTTAAAGGCTTTAACAGTTAAGGAATGGAATTGCCAAACAAATATATCCTAGAGCAGCTTGGGACAGAGAGGGATACTGCAGCCAGATGTTCAGTGATTGGTGTCAAGGAGATGTCTTCAGGCACTCACATACCATGGCCATGAATTTAACATCAAAAAAACCCAAGTTGCACGATTTTACCCAGGATGGTCAGAGTAGTTTTCAACTCCAGTTCTTCTGAGTCCATCCCTGTGGCTGTCAGCAATTAAGTCAGTTAGGTCCCTTCTTTGGAGTGCCTTGGCTCATGCACTGAGGAGTGTTTGTAATCCTGTAGAGGAAACCTGTTTGTGGAGATCATATTACTCTTTGTGGATTTGTAGTTCTGGCTGTACTTATATTTATGGCTGAACAGTGAATATTTCTGAACTGTCAAAAGCTGGATGGTGTCTGCTGCAAAGCAAGGTCAATACGTTTTTGTTCTATATGAAAGTTGTGGGAGTTAATTTATTAGAAGAAAGGTGCCCCAGGAAAGCCAAGCCATGCTAATCACACTCTTGCAATGCTGCAGATGGGGATTAAAATTCACTATACAAACACATCAGAAACCAAACTTCTTGTGCATACAGTGAGGGAACACATCCAGTTCTCTCCTTAATGGCTCACGAAGCTTCCTGAAAAAGATGAAAAACACATCTCTGAAAGAAATAAGGAGCCATGCAACCATATCTGAGGCATTCCATTTGATAAAAAAATTGAACAAGCTAGAGAAAAAAGGAAAACGTAGTATAATTTTTCCAAACCCAGCTGGGTGAGGGAAGAGGTAGTTGCACGGAACTGTTCAGAGTAGACCAACACACCTTCCCTGCACTCCCTGGACTTGGACCCTTTCCTTGGGATCCACAAGCTCATAAGCCTTACAGGGCTCAGCAAGCTTATATTCCCTTGCCAACACAGATGCTGAAAAGGGATGTTCAGGAGTAGAGGTTGGATGCCAGGCTCAGTCCTGCTAAATACATTTCTGCCTGGAGTGGGAGGCAGGGAATGGGCAGACCCCCAGCTCAAATGCTTCCAGGGCTGAAATATAATTAGCCACAGCTGAATACTCAGCCCCTCCATCCCCCTTTTGATTTCCTATTTTGATAGGCAGTTGTCCTGGGTTATGGAATCAAAAATGTGTATTCTATTTTCATCTGCTGAAAGCAGTTGGGGAATTGTTCTTTATTGCTTGTAACTTTGGAAGGAGGGGGACGGGGGGGAGGGGCGGGTGCCTTTTGGTAATGGGCCATCAACAGACTATACCCCCGGACTATACCCGCTCCCCCCAGAGCCCCAGAAGCCCCATTTGCATGCATGGTCCTATTGTGGGATGCCCCACCCAGTGGGGGGAGTCTACAATTGCTGCCGGGAAAACTGAGCCGGCCGGGGACAGACTTCACTTGCTTCACCCCGATTCCTGGGGGGAAGACGGCACCCCATCTCATCTTCGCCAGACCCCATCTCATCATCGCCGGACCCCATCTCACCATCACCTCACCCCTGGACCCCTCCTCATCACCCCTAGACTCCTCCTCATCACCCCTGGACTCCTCCTCATCACTCCTAGACCCTTCCTCATCACTCCTGGACCCCTTTTTGGCTACAGGATCGTCCCTGCTCCAACAGAGCCACGTCTGCCACCCCAGGAGGACTCACTTCTGGACTGCTTCCAACACCCTGACTAACAGGGTGCCAGGTGGCAGCTCTGATTCTGTCAGGGCTTTCCAAAATTGTTGTTGTTTGTTTGCTGGTTTGGTGGGGTAGTTTTGTTTCCTACCACATTTGTATTATTGATATTCCTAGTAAAGAACTGTTATTCCTATTCCCAAATCTTTGCCTGAGAGCCCTTAATTGAGAATTTATAATTTGGCAGGGGTGGGGGGTTTGCATTCTCTATTCTAAGGGAAATCCCAGTTTCCCTGGCAGATACCTGTCTTGTCAAACCAAGACAGCAGTGCAATAGTTAACTTTGTCTATATTTAAAATATGGCATCTGAGGGCATCTGAGTGGCAGACACTGAGGTGAACTGGGCAGGTCAGTGTTAGTGTTTCAGATTCTGCAACCACATCACTTAGCATGGAAAAGCATGGTAAAAAACAGATCAAATGCATCTCAGCAACCCTACTATCCATGGCTTCTCATTTACTTTTATCTCTTTTTGTAGATAAGTTTAGATTTTGGAGAACAGAGTGGTGCCTGGGACAGTACTGTTCAAACCCTCCACAGACTCAAGTGCTGCACAGACACTGACCTTAGCAGTGTCACACCAAACCAGGCCCAGGCTGCAGCCTCATTTGATATGTGGGGAAGGTCAGCCTGGGGAGTGTTTAGCTCTAAACCAGTGGTTTCCGATCATTTGCTGATTTGGAAATCACAAGTGTCCTCAGGCCACAAGTCAAGATCTACCAAGCCCAAGTATGAGATTTATTTTATTTTTTTTTTACATAAACTGCATCTCCTAAATTTTAAATATCAAATGCACAAAATTGAGATTAGTAGATACAACACTGTAAAAAAAAAAAAAAAAAGGGTAGTTAAGTACATCTGGAAAACTAATCCACATACCTTTATTGGTGAAAGGAGGACAGAAAATATAAGGTGTTGGTTTTTCCATTATAAAGCTGACTTGAAGTCACCTTTCTTCAGAATGACTGAGAAAAAGTCACAGAAAACAGCAGTCTCAGAATCAAATGCGGGGCCAAACCTCAGAAAAAAAAAAGATCATAGCAATTTCTGTAAATCTGGCACTTTTCCTGTTAGAAACAAATTCTAAGCACACAAAGCTGCTGAAACAGACTCAAGCAGTTATATGTGCCCTGCAGTTCATAAGGAAGGGAACTTTCATATAGACTTACAACATCAGGGAGTAAAAGGAAGTAACAGAACCAACATACTTGGCTTTAAACAAACATTTGGAAGACTGAATCACAGAATTTTGAATATAACTAATTTACATCTCTTTTGACATAACAGCACCCACTTTGAGAACTGGCTTAAGAATTGTGAATAAGGAATAAAAATACCAAATTACTGAGTAGGAAAAGGTACTTAGTGTGTTTAAAATGGATCGTGGTAGTGTTGTGTTAGAGTTCAGATCAAGACTTCCATTGTGATTTAGAAGAGACTGTAATTGATGAAATTATCAGATGACATAGGGAGACACTTTGAATAGCAATGACGACAAGAAAATAATTCCAGGAGGTGCTGAAAAATCAATTTAAAAAAGCAAGTCCTTGAAGCCGCAAACCTAGTGATTCCTGCTCTCCTATAGATTGTATTTTTATATCACCATCACACTTGGGCTCATTCTACAACCTCCTCCACCCCCTTCCCAGTTCTTTCTCATGCATCCACACTTCTTACTTTCCACAGGATTCTCCAGATTTCCACCCACAGTCACCACCTGTTTTGGCCAGGGGAGGCAGAGCAGATGCTGCTGCTGCCGGTTCCAGATTCTACCCTGCTTTGGTACATTCTATTGTGTTCTTCACCGAGAACACTACAGCTGTCATCTTGGCAGAAAATTACCAAAAATCAGAGTGTGGGACTTGGAGAACAGATTTCTGACATGAGACTTAATAGCATTAAACACCAGAGCTAGATTCTCTGATGCAGCCAATGTCCATTAGGATACTCCTTTACACACCCCAATCCTAGCCCTGGCTTGCACTCACTTCAGCTCCAGGCACAACTGAGCAAACCTCAGAACAACATCCGTGTGACACCTGCAAGAATGCAGTACGGCAATGTACTCATCAAGGTGATTTTTTTTTCCTAGACAAGAGTCTTAACTTGTCCCCTATCTGGCTGAGATAAATCTGGAAGATTTTTCTGGCTTGAAGAACCAGTCTCATGTAAACAGTTTGAACTAGGGAATAGTCAAGGAGGGATACACTGTCTTCCCACAGGGACAGGGGGAGAGGAACAGGGTTGGAGGGCAGGAGCTGAAGGACCTTTATCATCCCCTCCCTTCATTAGTACATGGCTGTACCATGTAACCAATGGTACAGAGAGCTGTAGCACAGGCATTTATGTTCTGGCTCCCCAGATCTGCAGGCTGAGAGCACTGTGTAAGGGATTATCTGCTACTGATGCAGCAAAGAAGCAAGAAAAGTTAAATTAACCGGGAAGAGGAAAACTTAACCTGAGTGTTGGCCCAAAGCTTCCTGCCACTCTGACATAAGAGACCCTAGAAGGATTGTTTCCTCGAGGAAGCAATGCCAGAGGGCAGAAGAGCTGCCAAAAGTGGCCACCAAACCGGGCCAAGGGTGGCCCAACGTGAGCACGGTGGGGAAGGCTAAGGGAAAAGCTGCTGTTTTAGGGTGGTGAGATGGGCTGGAGTGCGGGGCAGCGCTGGGGACTCAGGACTGCCCCGCGAGCTGCCCCCGCCGCGTGTCCCGGGTGTGCCCAAAGAGCTGCCCGGTGCCGGTGTCCTGGATGTGTCTCGGGTGTGTCCCGGGTGTGTCCAGGAGCTGCCCCATGTCCCGGTGTTCCCATGCCCCAGTGTCCCTCTGCCTTGATGTCCCGCTGTCCCCATGTCCCTCTGTCCTGATGACCCTCTGTCCCAGTGTCCCCATGTCTCGCTGTTCTCATGTCCCTCTGTCCCGGCGTCCCTCTGTCCCGCTGTCCCACTGTCCCCATGTCCCGCTGTCCCTCTGTCCCGTTGTCCCGGTGTCTGTCTGTCCCTCCGTCTCCATGTCCCTCTGCCCCGGTGTCCCTCTGCCCCCGTTTGCCCATGTCCCTCTGTCCCCACGTCCCTCTGTCCCCATGTCCCTCTGTCCCCGTGTCCCTCTGTCCCGCTGTCGCTCCCTCGGCGGCCCGGCTGCGCTCCCACGGCGCCCCCTGGCGGCCGCGCTCCCTCTGGCGGCCCCGCACGGGCACGGGAACTCCGGACACCGCCGGGATTCCCGAGCTCGGGAGGAGAACGGAGCCCCGTGAGGGTAAAAGAGAGAGAGAGACCGAGAAAAGAGGGCACTGGCGCTCTTCTGTGCTCTGAAATTGATTTCAAGCGTTCAGGACCGTCCAGCATTTTGTCCATTACCTCCGATGGACTTGGGGGAACACTCGGCAGCACTACGAACTCTTAGCCTCCGAGGAGCTGCGTAAAAACCGCACTTCAGCCCTGTACGTATAAAAGAGAAAAGTAGCTTACTGTCCTCTTTCCCTCTCTTGTTCTCAGCTTAAATTAATTACATTTATACAGTATTATTGAAAACTAATCTGGGGAACTATCCCTTTGTGTGTCTGCTGGTCAATATGACTGACCATATATTCTTACTCTTTTTTTTGTGTGAATCATGCTATTTCATGAAATGTTTTTTAGGGATGAGATTCTTTTTGTCCAGGTACTCTGAAACCAGCAAAATCAACAGCACACTCATTAATTTATCTTTGCAGCTTGTCCTGGGTTATGGAATCAAAAATGTGTATTCTATTTTCATCTGCTGAAAGCAGTTGGGGAATTGTTCTTTATTTCTTGTAACTTTGGAAGGAGGGGGACGGGGGGGGAGGGGCGGGTGCCTTTTGGGTAATGGGCCATCAACAGCCTATACCCCCGGACTATACCCGCTCCCCCCAGAGCCCCAGAAGCCCCATTTGCATGCATGGTCCTATTGTGGGATGCCCCACCCAGTGGGGGGAGTCTACAATTGCTGCCGGGAAAACTGAGCCGGCCGGGGACAGACTTCACTTGCTTCACCCCGATTCCTGGGAGGAAGACGGCACCCCATCTCATCATCGCCAGACCCCATCTCATCATCGCCGGACCCCATCTCACCATCACCTCACCCCTGGACCCCTCCTCATCACTCCTAGACCCTTCCTCATCACTCCTAGACCCTTTTTGGCTACAGGATCGTCCCTGCTCCAACAGAGCCACGTCTGTCATCCCAGGACTCACTTCTGGACTGCTTCCAACACCCTGACTAACAGGGTGCCAGGTGGCAGCTCTGATTCTGTCAGGGCTTTCCCAAATTGTTGTTGTTTGTTTGCTGGTTTGGTGGGGTAGTTTTGTTTCCTACCACATTTGTATTATTGATATTCCTAGTAAAGAACTGTTATTCCTATTCCCAAATCTTTGCCTGAGAGCCCTTAATTGAAAATTTATAATTTGGCAGGGGTGGGGGGTTTGCATTCTCTATTCTAAGGGAAACCCCAGTTTCCCTGGCAGACACCTGTCTTGTCAAACCAAGACACAGCTGTACAAATGGTGATACCTCCTTCTCCAGTCAAGGAGATAAGTCAGGAACATTTTAAAGCCCCTTTTCCATTCACAAAATTTAAACTTTTTACAAAAAGGGCTTTTAGAAACACACAGTCATTTACCAGCTGGTGTAGCTCAGTAAATAGCAGGAAGATTTGTCCACAAACATATCCTGAATTGGAAGAGAGTTGTAACTCAGCCACCTTTATTAACTTTCTGCTTTAATTTCCACAAAAGCTGATGCCTTTGGATACTGCTGCTTTTTGTTTTCTGCTGACAGACAGCATTACAAATGCACTGAATTTACTGTGGAGTCACCACCACCTTGACCTACTGAAGTTCTACAGAACAGGTTTCCTCGGCACAAATGCAAATGTATAACTTTATACAGAATAGCTGTAACAGATGTGGGTAGACCCAGTTATCAACAGCTGAAATTGGTCAAAGCAGTACCCCATGTCTATCATGAGACCAAATATGAATTATAAACCAGGCATATATAGGCTAAACCACCTAATTCTGATAAAGAACCCACTGAGCTCCAGTGCAAACCTGCCCACTGAGTCCAGCTCATCCAGTCTGCGATGAGCTCCTGTCTGCAGGGGAATATTTAGTCACTGAAAAGGTACCCTGAGCATTTCATTTGTAGTATGATCTGGGGGGAAATACTGTCGTTCATGTAAATGAGTGAAATATCCCCTGTCATCTTTCAAATGAGTTTGCAATAGAATTGAATATTCGACATGGATACCTGCTCAAAGACCCAGCTAAAAGATGTTTTAAACCTCCCAGAACTTCAAATTTTCTTCTTGTTTTCTTGGAGACACAAGGGATACTTTCATACTTTCCTCAGCACTTTGAATGCTAAAACATATCTTAAACCAGAAAGTGTTAAACATTTAAATCAGAAACCAAGTTTTCAAAGAAAATTACAAAATGCCTCATGAACAGCTACCATAAATAGGCTATTTAATTTGGGAACATGTTTCTGTTAGAAGATATCATCGAACTTCTGTATGTTCTAGACTAACTGAAAAAAAATTTCTCCTTATACAATCAGTAGAATTCAGGGTTGTCCAGTGTTCTAAGTACTGGAAGAAATTGTGAAAAACATCATTCTAATTCTTTTCCAGGTTGCAGAAGCAGACACAAGCAGTGATATGATCTAATCAAGCATTCAATTTCAACATCTTCTTTAAAAGTTCTGTTTGGACTCTCTTTAGACCTTTTCCATGCTAGTAATTTTTCTGACTGTGAAACATGCGTACTGTTTGGGCTTAACAAAAGAAACCAGGAGGTTTTACTGGGCCACATCACTCTCACAAAGGAAAAAATAGTGTAGGCTTTGTTCTAGGCATACAAGCAGTGCCACAGAAATAACTGGAATTTAAGCATGTACTTCATATTAAAAGCAAATGCTCAATTATTTTGCAGGATCAAGAGCTGCAAGTCTTAGTGATGCCATGGTTTCTATGACAACTAAGTGTGATACTACATGAAGGATTATGATTTAAAGGAACACACATCTGGCCTTTTCCACTGACGTGGTCCTAGTTTATCCTGTATGTACCTTGTGTACAAATCTGCTCATCTTTGTGGAATCACTGAGCCCACAGCCAGGAAGGGCAGGCCTCAGCAGACCAGGCAGAAAGCGAGTGAAGTGCATTCAGATTTCAAGGAGAAAAATAAATTCAGACTCGGGGCTGCACTATCTTTTCAGGCACAGCTGTAGCCCAAGAGCTTGCTGGTAGCTGAGGGATACTGCAGCAGCAATGCAAGAAATGAAGTGCCTGGTGGAAAGCAGCAGGTGCTGTGCACCCACGCTCCCTCCCTTCAGAGCCCTCACAGTCCTGACATGGTTTCCTGCACCCCAGCCTGTCCTGGGGTTGGTTCCATGCCCTGTTGAAGGCTTGAGCTGTGGAACTGTTAACCCAACCCTGGTCTGAGCAGGTCACAGACTCACAGCTTCCTTCCTCCACCCCAGCAGTGATCTCTGCTGGCTCAGTGCTCCTCGCAGCCCTGAACTGTGCAGAAACTCCGCTTCCCCCCTGCTTTCTGATTAGCTTATTCTCCATTTGGCTCAGCAGGGAACATGTCTGATCTCTTGGAGATATAATCCAGCTATCTCAGTGGTCCTCAGTGATCTCTGCAACATAACCAGAAAGGTATTTTCATCCCTTGGGAGCAGGTGCCGAAAGTAATTCCATATGACTTAGTGCTAAAAGCTAGCCCAGACTAGCTAGTTTGGAACAGGGTAAGAAATACCTGAGAAGAAGTAAACTCTCTCCCTGTCCTCGGTGTAAGAAGAGCAGCTGCTCTTTAACTGAAAGTGCCTAAACCCAGCCCTGCAGACCCCCAGTAGCCAGAAGGCTGCAGCACGTTCTCAGCTGCTCATGTGCTGTTGCCCAATTCACCTTGGCAGTTCAGCCATTTTGGGTAGGAATATCTTCTCCCCTGTCTCACTGCCTCATTTTCAGAGAGCAGCCTGGCTCTGGGCTGCTGTTCATTCAGGACACACTGATTCACCTGCTGCTTTTACAGGCAAATGACTGCCAGTGTTGCAAATTCGTTCAATGGCCCTTTTAAGTACATGGCTGGCTTTGCAGCAAACAGCTCCCTTTAGATTAGGATAAATGCTTTACCAGGGAGATTAGTGCCACTGCACTTGTGAAGTCATGATATTCCCTACAAATAAAATCAGTGACTATAAATAGCCAGAACATCTTCCATCCTATGAGATTATGAGCTTCTTCCTTGCAAAACAGATGAGCTCATTGACAGATAATTTTGTGATAGCCTGATAGCTTCAACATAAGATTGAGCCCATCATCATTAGTCCAATTAAAGCTCCTTTTTATATCAGTAAAATAATTGATGTGCTGATAAACTGATTCAGTTCATTGTTACTGCAATATCCACAGCTGCTCTGAACACATCCATGTAATCAATATGGCCCACTAAAAGGTTTCTAAATGAGTTAACTCTTCCAGGAATCAGCTGGATTTCTGAGAGACTATCATGCTTTTTGTTCTGTGTTTCTTTTATTTACAGAGGCATTAAAGTCCAATCACAAGCTGATCACACACACTCGAGCAGAGCATAATATGAATGTCGTATGCTATTACTGTAATAGAAGTTGAGCAAGAGAACCTGGCTTGAGGCTACTTTTCCCATATTAAAAAAATACCTAACCTAACCTGCATCATTCTGACAGAACTAGGTTAGGGAGTGACTGTGTGTGCATTTACATTGGCAGAGCAGGACAGCAGCCAAAGACAGGGAGCTCTAACTCCGATTCAGCAGCAGCCAGAACAGCATCTCCCAGAACAGCCTCAGCAACATGACCAAAAGGGCCCATTTCACCACCATGCCAAGCTGCAGCCACCACTGAAGACAAACTGGGGCTCCAGTCCTCCTGCTCCTCATCAGTGCCATTGCCCCCAGGCCCTGTGCAAAGAGCTGTGCAGCTCCCAGGGCAAAAGCTCAGGGCACCTGAGAATGGAATTCTTGTGTAAAGCTGTGGCTGTAGGTACAGCCATCAGGTTCCTGACCTGCTCTGTGGGATAGATTAAAGGCATTCTCAGGAGCCACAGAAAATCTCGAAATGCTTAACTTCACTGCGGGTCCAGAAGAAACAAATCTCTCAGGTCAGCCTCTCCCTGTCCTTCTTCAGGGGAGGGGCTGTGGGGAAGACAAGCCTGCACACATTTATTAGGGGGCTTGGAGCATTTGTTGCTGACTGCAATTAAAAACCCCAACTAAAACTGCCAAAGCCTTTTAGAAGTTTTGTTAACCTGCTATAAGGCATGTGCTTGAACTTCAGACTTACTCATCCACAAATCTCTTTTTTGAATCACACACTTCTACTTCAAGCAATTGCCACATTCAGGAGATAAAGGGTTTTAAGCAGCTGCAGACACCCATGCAGAAGCAATTACCTCTTCCTGATGCCTGCAGCATTCCATGACAACTTCTCAATGTGAAATACAACTGCAAAGGCTCCTCTCAAGGTTCACTGCAGGCAGCCTCATACCAAGCACTAAGCCAGGTGCTGCACATGCACTAGAGGAGCTACAAAGAGGTGCATTTTCACACTTAGAAGTAGTCATCACATACAGGCCATTATGGGGCCAGGCAGCGACATAAACAGAGCTTTCCAGCTGTTTGTTGCTATCTGCTGCTGATGTTGCCACTAGAAATGCAAAAAGGCAACTCTGAATTTCCCCTGCTGAAACGCAAGCCTTTAATGAGTTTATTTTGAATTGTGTCTCAAAGACCAGGCAGAGATAGGTAGTAGGCTGCACAGCTTTGAACAGCCTGTCAAAATCCTTTTAGGAAACAAAACAGCATACTATTTTTGAGGGGTTCCCATCTGTCTTAATTTCTAATTTGATTTTTGCAGCTCACACAGCTCAGATGGGATTTAGCTGAGAATACATAACCTGAAGCTGGGTTCCTGAAGTTTTCTTCATACCAGGATGGCACCTGCACAAGAAACTTCTTAAGCTGCTGAGCTGCAGCTCAGGCCCTAGGTCTCCTCTCTGCCTTCTTCAGATAAGGAGGGTCACCCAGCCCCCAGTGCCCCCAGACAGGGTGCTCCTGAATGTGCCAGGTACAGCTGCAGAGGAGCAGCCATGACAGGGGTGCAGCACTGAGCTCTCCAGACTGCCTCTGTCTCTGGCCACCTTAGCCCACCATTCCTGCTGGTTCTGGTACCAAGTTTTGTTTGTTGGTTTGGTTTAAAATCCCTTTGGAGGTTGTTTACAAAAGCTTTCATGAGAAGCATGAGGCCCACTTGCCAAGGGCGGTGTGCCCAGAGGCAGTGAATTCTACATTGTTTCAGTTGTAAAACTCCATCTTAGAGTTCCCATCAATGGAAGGGAGCCAAAGATAGCTGCCTTTTCCAAAGAAAGATCTGGAGTCTACATCACACCCTGATGTTTTGAAATTTCCAGTGGACATCAGTCATGGTGAAGTGAGAAGCAGCATTTACACTCAACCTTCCACAATAAGTACAGCATCATCTGTGTTGAGGATACCATCTTGTTTCAAAAATCCCACATCTGTTAGAATCCTTTAGGCTTCCATTATAACATATAGTGACTAAAAACAATTGCTTGTTTCCTGGTGTTTCAGTTAGTTTGCTTTGTGTGCCTGGTATTTTGCAGAGTTTCACTCCTTCCCCCAGGGCTGTCAGTCAGTTTTCCTTGTTGTTTGTATGGGCTTTTCACACACAAGACAGAAGAAAAAAAAAACACTAAAAAAACCCGGGAAAATGTGATTATAATCCACTTAGAACAGCCAGCAGGGGGATGGACCAAGAACTCCTCTGACATTTAGAAAAAAGTGAATGCATTTCAAATTTACTATGCCTAGTTAGCTGTAGAAAACATAGTCTTTCTATAACAAAAGAGCACAAGTCATTAGCCAATGACTGTCTCTGGCAATTTCAAAATCAGCTGAAGAAACACAATTTCATCTCTATTGATTAAATTATGTATGGCCATGTAGGATAAATGAGCATAAGAAGTCAGTGATCAACTTCTGCCTCGTACTTACATTTTAAGGAACACAAGCTGGGTAACACGTTCTTTTTAGGATGGGGAAAGAAGTATGTAGTTATCAAGGCAGGAAAGCCAGAAATTTTGGATTCCCCCGCCCCAGTAACTGATAATTAGCTCTATCATTTACAGATCTTTAGTTTTACTTCTGTTGGTTTAACTAGTGGTGGGCTTCAGTCCCCAAAGCTAAGATCTGCACCCCTCCAAGGAGGGACACTTCTTTCAGCTTTTCTGTCCCAGCAGCTCAAGCTGCTCCTCCAGACACCGACCTGATCCAAGAGGCTGCACCTGGAAGCTCAGGCACAGGAAGCTCCATGGCTCCCAGTGTGAGCAGCTATGGAGAAATCACCTCGATGCTAGTATTTGTCACCTTTTACAGAAGAGCTGCTTTAAGAAAAAACATCCAGGACATGTAGAGCCCCTATTCTATATGGGGATGGAGCTCATAGTGTTTTTTGTGACTTTTATGTCTGTGAGCAGACTTGGTGTTTAATACAAGCAGCTTTCTTCACACACCAAGTGCCATCCACATCAAGGACGTGTCGTTCCCCACAAGCCAGGGGAGAGCAGCAGGAACAGGACGGAAAGAACAGGGCAATGCCTCCACTAAAGAAGGGCAAGTATCGTACTGATCGCTTTCTGCGGGACGTGTGCTGAATGCCGAAGAGCTGACCAGGAGATGGCGAGAGAGGAACACTTTTGGAAGAACATCGGGGCCGTGACCCACTGCCCGCCCCCCTCGGCAGGGCCGGAGCTGCCCCTGGGAGCCGGGGAGGGTCAGACCCATTCCACGGGACACAGGGATGGAGAGCGACCGAGCTGGTTAATTAAAGGGATAGTTCTGCTCTCCACATCCCGTTTGCTCCGGGAATCTGAAGTTTTCTGAAAATCTGTAAAACCTGAATACAAAAAGAGAATATTATCTGCAGATCTTTTGAGGCAGAAGGGGAGAAAATAATTCTTAATATTCTTAAAACATCATGGCTGTTTTCCAGAAGGCTGTGCAGACACTACACTCTTAGGCAGGTATCTCCACACAGGGAGCCAGAGACAGGTAAAACTGGAGCATTCTTACGGTATCACTGCAGCTACTGTGGGTCAGTTTTCACCCACAGGGTGTCAGAACCCTGGACATTCAAAGACAATTCCTTATATATAGCCATGGTTATTCTCTTCTCCTACTGAGCTGGTGCGCAAGTTCAGAAAACACCCCTTGAATTAAACTAAACTATTAAGTTCAAACAAAGCGTTCCATTTCTAGACAACAGTTCCTATTAATTTAAGTCACACTAATTTTACTATTCAACATCTTGGGAAAACCACATGGTATTTCCAGTATGAGATTAAATGTTTCTGACAATTTTAGTCTTCCTAAGAATCTACAACATACTTTGTATTCTGAAAAAGCACCTAGAAATCTATTTTTCTGCAGTCCATAAAGCCTTCACCTGTTTGCCAGTATTTGCTTTGGCTCAGACTGAAGTCAACCAGGGAATTAATTCTGTATGATAGTTAGAGTTGTGATTTTTTTGTGTGAAGTTTTACCATCTGGGTGCAGCACAGGGTGCTTTGATAAACAGTTTTCAGTGCAGATACATTGACCGTGGTTATAATTTAGTGTAAAAGGAAAGTATGCTCACATTAATGTTCCAAAGCTAGTCTATTCCATTTTATTAAACTGCCACATTTTCACAGGGGAAAAACTCAGTTTGGAAAGGCAATGTTGCTCAATATTTATTCATGACTTCTTTTCCCTTTTTATTTCCAGTAATTTCACTTTTCCCAACCCATTTTCAACTAGGAACACTAGAAACTGTTCAAATCTGTCCTGATCAACCCTATGTTTCTATCTTGTGTATGCTAATATCTTAAATGTTTAAATAAGAAGGACTTCATAGGAATAATCCGCATTATCTGTTAAACTGGAATCTTCAACATCACCTACTTCAGTTACTCACCCAGTGTGCAGTGGCTTTGTGCTCCATCTGGCCATCTACAGAGATCCAGATGGCCTCACTGCTAGTCCTGGAGCCTTGCACTCTCACTCAGTTATGCACATGAACTCTGGGGGCCACACAGGTGAGAAGGTCCCCAGCTCCATGCAGGAACAAGTCCAACAGCCCTGGAAGCTCCCAGCTTTGCCCTGGCTGCACTGGATCATTCCTAACCCATCTGACTCTTTGGGATGGTCCTGCAAAGTCCTACACCAAGTAACTTTGCCAGGACTCTGGGTTTGGGTCTCTTGGAAAACAGAGTCACTCATCTTCAGACACCACATGAGAAGTAAGGCAGTGTTACAGACTGTGTTTTCCTCTGTGTATCTGCTGCTCGCTTTGGTACCTGGGATCCATCTGTCGCACTCAGAACGGAGCCAACTGCTCGGCAGTCTGCTGCAATGCTTGTCACTTTTGTTTGCTATTAACTTTCTCCATTACTGGTTTAGCTGCTGATTGACTGTGGTTTCTGTTGCAGAACATGGTAAGAAATGTTTGGAAAACACCCTATAATGACATAACCACACACCATTTCAAGTGGGTTTTGTCAGTACTACCTTACATAAACAGTCTGCAAATATACCCGGCTTCCTCCACAGGGAAACTCTTGCAAGACACATCTATTTGTAGAAACAGGCCCCCTAAATGACAGAGATAGACATGGGAGACTCATGCTAAAGGCTTTTCAGTCACACACTAGCAAACAGTTAAAAAAGAACTCTGAAAACACAACTTAGGTAACCAGTGGCAGAGAAAGAGCACATGATCAGCTGTGAGCTACAGAGAAGACAAAAAGTCCAAGAGGGAAGACTGAAAATAGCCTCCAGGCAGGTTCTCTGGGGAAGTTCAAAACTCCATCCATATCAGCAGGCACCTAAGCACCTTTAAAAGAGGCTCAGAGTCTTTCAGCAGTTCACCTCAGTCAACCTGTGGTTGCTCTTGGCTAGTTCTTAGTCACTGGGTTTTGCACACACACAGCCCTTGCCATGGTTCTGATGGTGCTGCTCTGTGGTTAATGTAACACTCCACAGCCACCAGCCATCCCACACCATCCTCTCCTGGCACTCTCCCCACCTGACCTTGGAAGTGTTTTAAGGCAGGAGTGGGAGACAATCCTGCACTGCCTCAGCTGTGGTGTTTTTACTGTCTGCAGAGCAAAGGTAGCAGGGACAGGATTTTGTGGGATGCAATGCTCACTGAGGCAGGTGGCACTCCTCAGGGAGACAGCTTCTGCCCTTTGACAGCTCCTCTCCTCTGAGTCATGCAGAGAAAGAGTTGGCTGGGAGGCTGCTATGAATATGTGCCCAGGGGAGCAAACACTGAGGCATGCTGAACAGCAGCTGCTTATGAGAAGTTCAGAAAATAGAAGTTTTCCTCCAGCCGAGAAAACATAATGAGAACTAATACAAAATACTCATGCTGCAGTGAAAATTTCCTAGTATAGCTGATAATCTCTCCAGCTTGAGTATGAAAATCTTCAATTTCCTAATAAACAGAAGGTGATTCCAACTCCACCTATTCCCTGTACAGCACCTCTTTGCCACAAGAGTGCATCCTTGCAGCTTGCACCAGGCACACTCCTCTTGCTGCAGCACCAAGGTACCCTGAATCCTGAGCTGCCTTGTGAGCTGCTGGTACAAGGCAACTCAGGGCTTATTGCTTCCAAGAAGCAGCTGTTTGCAAATGCTTAGTTTGATAAAAGGTCTGGTTTATAGCATAGCAAATCAATGGGATGGTAAGAAAATGCCTTGTAACTAGATTTAAGATAGGTATTGTATATTGGCAAACTAACAAAACACTGCTAGAAAAACAGTATCCAAAGCAATACTGCAATATCCAAAGCAATATCTCTGGCCAACTTTCTTAAGATTTCTTTGTCATATTACCCTTTTCCCTAACATGCTAACAACAAAAGAATAACTACCCTAGTAGTTTAACTCAAAATTCCTTACCAGGTACTGGGTATGTCTTTGTCAACATTGCAAAAAAGTGGTTTTGTACATTGAACTTCTCAGCAGATGATCTCCAGGCATATCTCTAGGAACAGGAATGAAGGTGAACAGAAATAACACAGTATCTGAAGTGTACTCTTGGTATTACACAAAGTCTCACACACCCAAGACTATGAGGCTTGCATGTAAACCAGGCAAAGGGAAAGCTGATAAAAACAGAAGTCTCCTCTATTTTCCCCTTCCAAAAGAAGCTGTTCCATCTCTTTGTGGATTTTGACTTTCCCACTTGGGCTTGTTCACTCCTGTGCTTGCCCTGCAGAGTTGGAAACCTAAAGAGAATGTTGAGTATTTCCTACTGTGGCCAAAGAAAATTCTTGCTGAGACCCTATGAATTAGCAGGAGCAGCAGGGTTGGTCCCTAGACAGGCTATTTCATTTCACAGACTTCTTTCTGTAACCTCACTGCTGTCTTCCCAGAAACCACTCCCTCTGGGACTGATCTTTACAGAAGTAGATGCATCACTTCTGATATTTCCACAATTTCTCCATGACGACTGTCCTGTAAAAAAGCCACTATAAATAACCCCTAGCAATCCCATTTCAGACATAAAGACTCTACAGATTATGCACTTATTCCTGATCATTCTTCCTGGGCTGATAAACAGTTGCCTTGTTTTGATTTACAGCCACACTGCACTGTTGGATGCTTTCTAAGGTCTCACTACCTGATACTTTGGGAGACTGGCTGGTCTAGAAGCTATGCCAAAGCCATGGGGACCCAGACAGCTGGATCACTGCCCCAGTTTTGTCACATGCCCTGCATGTGGGACCTCACAACTGCCACATGCAAGTCACAGAGCCTGCTGGTGCCTCCCTTTCATTTCCACCTGTCATCTGTCTCATCTCTTTAGACTGGGAGCTCTGCAGAGCAAGGGTTTCTTCTTACAATAAACTCATTCAAGATCACAGGTGTGGTTTCTAGACACAGCTGCAGCACAATGGGAAGCACAAAAGCAGAGCTGAGCTATTGTCTGAGACTGTACACAGCATGAGGCTGGTGAGGTCCAGGAAGTGCTGTTGGAAGGATGTGTCAAGGGCAGAATTCATGATGAGTGAGATTGCTCATCTTAACATCTAAAAGCAAATGAGTGTGCACATTACAGTCATTAAATTCCCTTACACACAGTCATGGATAATGAACAGACAGTGTAGTCACTGAAATGATCTAACTAATACATACTGCTGGCTGTCCTAAGATTCTCAACGACCTAAAAGGGGTTTTGTTTTCAACTTCTTAAAAAGGAAGGAAGAAAATGCTTTTGCAGAAGAAAGGAAGACTAAACAGGGAGATCAATGCCCTTGGTTAAACAGATACATGTCACAGAAAAATACTTATAGTAGTAAGTGGTGGTTATAAATATGGAACAGTCTTGGATGTGAAAAGAGAGGCAGGATATTGGTGTGAAGTCCTACTAGCAAGAAGACAACAGTTCCTGGATGAAAAAGCAAAATAGGGCAAAAGAGAACAGCACTTAAAAAAAACACAACAAAAATCCTGAGCTTCTCATAGGTTGTAGACGCCACTACTAGAAAACATGAACAAGACTCTGATCCCAAAACAGATATAAGTATGTCCCAAATCTCACACAAGCAGCTGATTATTAACAGCCCATAGCAGGCAGGGACCAGAAAAGGAAGTTAGACCTGAATAGGAGGCTGGCCCTGGGCTGGAGAAAACAGTAGGGCAGCAGGCCTTAGGCTGGCCAGGAAAAGCCAAGGTGCAATAGCTTCATTGAATTTTTGAACTGAACATCTCTGTTCAAAAACTCTGAAACTCTGAGTTTTCCCTTATCAGCTGATAGGTTCTCTATCAGTAAAACAGCTAAAACAACCAGTGGAGGATATGGAGATACTCTTAAGTTTAGAATAGTCTGATTAGCAAAAGGAGGTTTTCCTGCATCTCAGTCACTAAGAATCAGCTGCTACAGCTGCACATGCCAGTTACAGTGTTTGGACTTTGAGGAATTAGGAATTACTGTTCTTTTATCTCACATCACTAATGAATCAGCTAATTGAGAACAACTTCTGGTTGTATGGCTGAATGAGCATTCTCAAATGGGAAGTCTGTAAAACTGAAGTTGAACCTTTTGAAAGAAAAACTCCCTCCTACAAGTAAATGTGAAACAGCACAGTTATGATCTCCCAGCATGCCACCAGGCACCGCTTACCATCTCTTTTCAAGAAGTTCAGGCAATACGTCAGATCCTGCTTTCGGGCCTATGTGATTAGCTGGGGGATCAAACTAATCACAGGTGAAAACACAGCTATGACAACCAGGTCAGTGGTCTACTCATATCTGTCTCTGGAAGTCCAAACACAGGTAAAATTGGTTTCAAAATACGGCCTTAGTTCTCCCATACTTCTAATAAGCTGAAGTATAGTCTACTAAGCTATTTTCCATGATTTACAGTGGGATTTCCATGATTTACCTGTGGGAGAAAATGCCATCCAAGCAGAGGAACAGGATTCATTTTTCTAACCTCTTCTGGGCTCCAAAGACATCTGAAAGAAAAGAAGTCAATTCCACTAATTTTCTGCAATATTGCTCATTTATGAGCAAAGACAGACACCCAGCAACAGACAAGCAAGGACATTTGCAGTCGCGGCGGCTTCGGGAGACGTCTCCCGCCTGCCTCGGCCAGCCCCGCCGCCGCTCCGCGAGTGAGGTACAGCCCTGCACGCCGGAGAACCGGGCCGGTCCTGTGAGCTCTTTTAGCAGCAACAGCGTGACTACGGCGAGGAATGATGAGAGGGGAGGACTCTGCGGAGGTTTACCAATGAGGGTTTATTAGAACCCCCGAGGGAGGGAGGGGATAACCTCACCTAAGAGGATCTCCCCGGGCACAGCGGTAACTGCCCCCTGATTGTTGCTTTCATACCGGGGGGGCGGGGACAGGGGGAAAGGACCAATCAGGGAGTCGCTCCAGGGATGAGCGACAGGAGAGAGGACAAATCCCCTGGGGGGGGGAAACCCCGACATCCCGGCCAATCACTCGACGCCCTCCCTGGAACTTTCCAGAAGCACGGAGAGAGCGGGTCGGGATTGATAGGTCTCAGGGGTAGGGGCAACAAAGATTGGCATAGAACACAAACTGGGTACACAACTGTGGGATAAACCAAACTGGGAGTTAAACCGGGGTACATAGAACAAACCGTTAACAATTAAAAGGCAAATAAAATAACACACCACTACAGACACTGGTGCATGAAAGATGACCAGAACCACTGTGACCTGTTCTTTGGTCTAGGCATCCTGCAACACCAGTCTGTTAGTACAACAAAATTTGGGTTTATAGCCACTCTAAGAAGTTCTGAACTCCCCCTAAACCTGCACAGTGGAACTGGCACAAACTTTGACAATGAGGTTACCTTTGGAAATATCAGCTGGAAATAGCTTCTGGTTTTCCACGTGTCAGAGCTGGGGCAGGAAGCTGAAGACCTCACATCTTACTGTTCTGAGTCTGGTCAAATGGACAGATGATGGGACACAGTATCAGGTTTTTGCTGGTGCCACTTCCAATACACACGGAGCAGTTGATATCTGGGTCAGTGATTTGGGGCTTTCCCTTGGCAGAATGGCTCAGTCCCAGAACTTTGCTGGGCTTTTGTGCACAGGGGAGCCCTCGGTGCCTGTCAGCAGAAGCTCCAAGACAGGTCTGGAGAGCTTTGTGTCAGCTGCCACCTTCCTGCTTCCCTGGTTTTAGGAAAGCCAAGGAAAACAGTAACTTGTGGGTCAACATCCTCCAAACAAAACAGTGGGACAAATGTGTCCTCCTTGTTCAGGCTCCCTCTTTCAGCACCTACTGCTGGTGTCTTTTATATCCAGGCGGATAAAGGAATGACCCAGCAGCAGCCAGGGCTCAGAGCTGTTTTATCCTTGCAATACAGGTTTAAGAGGCCCAGTCCTCCAACCCCTGCAGCAGGTGCTTAAAACAGACAGTGAGTGATGAGTCATCCCACTAACAGCAGAAGAATTTTATTCATTATTTACCAGTCCCTGGGGTTCTGTGCTGCTTGGAGATGGCCTCCATCTCCTCTCAATCATTTAACACATTCCAGTTCAGCAGTTAGTACAGCTCAGAGCACAGATCTTGTCTGTAAGAATCTCTCACTTACTGCTCTTTTTGTGCAATCTCCTCCCCAGCCTCGTGTTCCTTCACCAGCCTTATAACCTCTTGGCAATGGTTCAGCTTTTTCCCTTTAAAAATTCATCTGGTGCTCACGAAAGGTGCCGAGCTGCCAGCACTCAAAACTGCAGCCTGATGTTGTCCCACAGAGCAGGCACTGCAGGTACAGGGAGATTGTGTTGTGTGGCACTGACTGATAATGCATCTCAGCCCTTCTATGAGGCACAGTCTCCGGAGGTCAGTTAGGCACATTCACAAACAAACTCATTTCTCACCTTCTAGCTGAGAATGTGCAAGGTCCAGCCATGCAGATTTGGACTAAGTATCCCTCCAGCCCCACTATCCCGAATCTCCTGGTGTCCAAGCTAGATGCTCAGGGAAGAAGGCTAGAGGGAAAGTACTAGCCCCAAATACCCTTCTACAGACTGCAGCTCAGAGACTTCCTAGGTGTGAGGTATTTAGTGGGACCTAGAGAGTATGAATGTCTTTTCCACAAACTTGTTCATGGAAGTCTTTGGCATCTGCAATCCCACAGCAATAATCCCACAGTCCATCCCACCTGTTGCAATAACTCTCATATTCTTTTCCCTGTTGTGGACCTCCCCCATGAGGTTCACAGGACCATTGTTGCCTCACCTGCCAATGGCCTACCCCAATGTGATGGTTTTATCACGTTCTATATTTTATTTGACTGGAAGAATATAAAGCAAAACAGGCCCATCTTTAAATTACAAAGATAGTTTATTAATACACACAAAAACAACAAAAAAAGGGAAAAAACAACAACAACAACAAATGAAACTTCTAAAACATCTTTCTTTCTCTTTCTAAGTTTTTTACCTTTCTTCACTCAACATAAAAAGACATGACCTGAAACCTCAGCCAGTTTTACCATTTTAAAAATAACCTTTTATCAGTTCTTTTAGGAAAGGAGTCTCTCTGGGTTCTATATAGACATCCCATGCTCTACATCTGCGAGGATTTTAAAGGAACTCCTGCAAACTGCGAAATCCTACCCATTAGCAGCTCTCTCAACACTGCACATAGCCCATATTTGCTTATTGGGGTACTGTTTAAGGATGCCTCCTCTAGTATGACACAGATTCTCTTCTTCTATTTCCAAAATCATCTCAAGACCCAAAAACAAATCTCCTCTTTCTTTAGGAGCAAAAAGCTTCATATCACTTTTAACTAGAACCTTACATCCCCCCAAAAGCATTTATATGTTACAGGAAAAAAACTAGTTCAGTCTCTATAGTTTACCAGAAATGTCCAGCCAAAATTAGGCCACTCCTTTGTCCTCTGCCTTAAAGTCCTTTTCACTCTCCCTTTACCGACTGTAGCTCCATGCTGTGTCTTTCTATTCGCTATATTTGTTCTTCTTCCGGAGAAAGATGATGTTTAGGAAAGTCTATCTGCCAACAACAAAGGGTTAAACTTTTTGGGCTGCCGGGCTGCCCACGTGGCTCTGCGGCGGGAAACTGAGTCGTTCAGAAGCCGTGCGCTGGTTTCTTCGGCTTGAAAAGAAGAGCAAGGGTGAAGGGGCACTCCGTCCGAGCTCTCTTTCCTCTCCATGCTGTTTGCTTCTCTGCGAGACAGCGGCTCCTAAAGCTCCGGTCCGGCCCGGCCCGGCTCCAGCAGCATCGGGGCCCGGCCCGGCCCGCCCCGGCTCCGGCGGCATCGGGGTCCGGCCCGGCCCGCCGCAGCCGCCCGGGGTGGGGGGCACCGAGGCCGGCCCGGCCCCGGTGGCTCCCTGTCTCCAGCCTGCCACACCGGAAGACAAAGAGATCGCTCCTCTCCCCACCCAGCCTTTTTAAGCATTCCGCCAAAAGTCGCAGCTTGTCTTCTACTGGATAAATTGCTTGTCAATCAAAAAAACTGACCCCGATTGGAACAAAATCAGGCTTTTCCTAGCCTATGACACCCAAGATACAGGACAAAATACAGCACATCTCTGGAACTCTGCTTTACCCAGGTCAGAACAGGAGTTAAAACAAGCAGGCATTTCTAGGACATCTCTGCATGAAGAGGTTTGTAATGTGCATTTTTGCCATGATTTGAGAGCTCGTTATAGCTTAACGGGCAGGCAACAAAGTCAAACCACCAGGTCATTGAAGGGTAGGTTTTGCAATCCATCTAATCTGGAGCAAATACTAAACACACACTTAGAAGTAGGCCTGGAGCTTCTTTCTGATCCTCCCTCCTGATCCAAGGGTAACTGCTAATGAAACAGTGCTCTTACACCACCATCCTCCCTCAAGGAAATAGCTAAAAAACCTCTTGTGTCCCCATTCAGCATTTCTGGAAGGAAGGTGTACACTGAATATTTGCAGCAGCGATTTAGAAAGCAGTGCAAGTTGGAAAGGATTTAGAAATATTCAAAATTAAAGACACCTGGAGAAAAATTACTATTACATGTTTGCCAAACACAAACAAGGTTTCCTAGGAATGTTTTGGGTTTTCATTGCAAACCACAGTTGCTTAAGGTGAAATTGTAAATACAAGATTTCAGAGTGTTTCCCCTCTCCATTTTTGACAGAAATATGACTGCATAGAAATCTTAACAGAAAGATTGTTTCCTTATGTTTACTACATCTTTGGTAAAATTAATCTTTGCTAAACCAACTCAACCACCCTTTCTTAAAAACCTCTAACAAATGGAAATGCCAAGAGGTGATGAGAAAGAAATAAAAATGAAGTTTCTGCCATTTAGAAGACTCGGTGAGTTAAAAAGAAGATGGAAAATGAATCATGGAGGAGAGAAAGATTTGGAAGATTTTTTTAAAGGTAGAATTCTATAGGAAATCCAGTGTCATTCACAGGGTTTTAAAGGGACAGCTCTGTGCCCGAGCACCTTGGCATTGATTTATGTGAACAAAGAAGTAGCTGTTGCTCCTTCTCCTGGTGCAATTCCAAATAGTTCAAGTTCACTGAAAAGTTTATTGGTTGGGTCTCACCCAGGCAGAGCAGAGCAAAGCAACAACTGACAATTAGGGTATTTATTCTTCAGGGCTTTGGACAAAGCCAAAGTGCTTTAGTCTGGCTGAGAACCAGGGAATACATGTTTTGTAGATTATGACTTTGGAATTGTTTTCTCCAAAAAAAAATAAACATGGATTACTGCCATGGAATACTCAGTATTTCACAATCACAGGTGCTTCCTTAGCTGATTTCTGCAACAAAACACAGCAGTGCACTTCAGACAATACCACGGGTTGGTGTTTGCCTGGACTAAGTCCATTAACTCCAGTTAAAGCACTAGCAAGTATTGCTACTTGTGCCCATTTTCTATCTAAGTATTTTAAAGAATTCTTGGGACGCGGGTCTGTATCCTCTGGAGCACATCATGAAAATAGAGTATTTTTCTGATAGCTTTGGCAATATTTCTCCACACTACCAGTTGTGACAGGAACTTTCAGTTGTCTCCCAGACTTTTTCACAACTTACTTATGTGCTTACTTATGTACTTATTCTTAAGTCAGTGCATTCTTCATGATTACACAGGAGACAGACTGGCAAATACCCTGTATGAAGTAATCAGCTGCAGTAACCATGCTCTTAATGTAACCTGACAGCTCTTCACTCAGCAACTTTGCAAGAGAAGCTCTGCTATTTAGAACTGTTAATTTTATTTTTATTTTGAGCTTACACAGTAAGAGATTATGCCTGAATTGTCCTCAGGCTAAGTGAACACAAAGCCTGTGTGCAGCTGGGGTATATGAAACTTTGTGCAGCTCTGTTTTCCTCTGGGTGAACTAGGAATGACACCTACCTAGCCAATGGAATCCAGCTTGAGCAAGGGAAAATCTCTCATGATTTTACCCAACTTTAAGTTATAAATATTCAGAGTATAGACTCACAGAATCAGGGGATAGTTTGGGTTCTAAGAGACCTTATAGGTCACCTAGATCCAACATCCTGCCATGGGCAGGGACACCTTCCACTAGACCAGGTTGCTCCAAGCCCCATCCAAGCTGACCAGGAACACGTCAGGGATGGAGCACATACAGCATTTTTATTTAAACCATGAACGTGAAAACTTTATTGTCTTGGATCCAAAAATCTACCACCCTGCTCTACATGCAAAAATTTCAATTATGACCCTATGCTGTAGAAAATAGTATTTATAGAAATAGAAATGTATTTATATTTTGTGCAACAAAATGGTGGGGAGAGATTAAACAGAATGAGCAAGAGCAAAAACTAAAGTAGTTGAAAGAGAGAAATGAATCTCATTGCATCACATACTTGTGATAAATGTAACATTTGAATGCAAAAAGAAAACACCCTGCCTCACATGGCTCAAACTGAGCTGCATCTGCAGTGTGGTGAATGAGCATCATGTCAAATCCAGCAAGACTCCTGCTGCACTTTCATTCCACATCATTTCTTCAGGGAACAGCAGTGACAATACTCCTCATCTTTATGCTTATTCACAGCTCAATGTGTGCACCTGCCTGCTCTCACAGGACTGCCACAAATTAGTGTACTGTTCATTTTTCCAGATGGAAGAGCACACAGAAGTTTCTGAGCTGGGCACAGCAGCCTCCCAGTGCTGCTTTTGTGGACACGTTGGTGCTGCAGGCCATGGTGCAGGGCAGGTTTCCCAGCTCACTTCCCATGGCACTGCAGAACCTTGTACAAGCTGCCAAGTACCTGAGGAGCTGCCAGACCACAATCCCACCCACAGGAGGGAACTGAAAGCCAGCCTTGGGGTGAGCCTGTAGGATTGGACCCCTTTAGCACCCAGGACACACCCTCCCCACATCTGGGAGAGAAGTGGACTGGACCAGGAAGCTTTGGCGGTACCCACACTTTACCCACACTGAAACTTCCCTTCTCAGTGGTTTCTGCTGCCTCTGATTCCGTAGAAGCTGCTCCCAAAAGCTGCCCCATTCAGTGCTGTTTCTGCTGGCTGCTCCCTTTGTTTCCTACCATTCAACATTTACATGTGGTTCCCCTGAGGTGAGCCCCCCTCTCTTTCTGTGTCTGGCTCAGGCATCTCCCTCCTTTCCTGCAGGCCTGTGGAACAGGCTGCAGTATAAACACAGCTGCATCTGCAATCTCCAAGGGATATAAAGCACAGACACTCACTCAGCTTCTCTAGCACTGTGCAAGAAGTGAACTTGGCAAACTTTTTAAAAAAGCATTCCATGTGTTATAAATGCATATTTTGGAGTTGGCTTTTCGCAAATACTGAGATGAATGTTATACATATAATGTAAGAAGGTTGTACTGCATTTCCTTTTATTTGTGGAATTTAAAAATGTAATGAAGGTATATTTCTTAATTGTAACAAAGTAGAGATGGGGTTGTGGGTTTTTTGTAACTTCTATCTAGATAGAAGACAGAAGGGTCACCTGGCATTCCTGTGAAAGATAAAGAACAATTGAATCTTTATGGCCAAGAAAGATTTTTGGCATCTACCTCGACACCCAGACGCCAAGAACAGATAAAGAAGATACAACACTTGGAGACCCTTGAAACGGATAAGCTAAATAGATGTTTAAATATGCATTAGTCTCTTTTTGAATATGTTACACCAAGACTTTTAAATACCAAGAAATCTGGAATGGGCGGTGTGTTGGTTTACACCCTCAGCTGAGAGCTATCTTTTTCTGTCTCCTAATTGTCTATTTTATTTTATTTTATTTCTATTAAACTTATAAATTAATATAAAAAGGTGAAACGTCGTTTTTCACACATGTGTTGATATCTTTACTTGAGGTCATCATTACATCAGCATGGGAGTATTTGCTTGACTGACAGCTGGACTGAAATCCATGCAGCTCCATTTTTAAGGTGCAGGAGTGCTAAGAAAACCATGAATACTAATACACTTCATAGAATCTGAGTGCATGAACTAACACACTTTTGTGACTCATTAGTGACACTATTTAAGCATTCTAAAGAGTGAGAAGTTAAACAATGTACAGATGGTCTGCTTCACATTGAAAAGAAATTAATCTTTTTGTACTTCATGGCAGTAGTTTGAGTTCAGTGAAGCATTGTAACAGATAAGCTGGAACTGCTGACATTTGCAAGCAGTGAAATGGCTCAGTATCGAGTGCTGCAGGCATAAACTGCAGCTGACAGAACAGTTCCTCTCAAGTTTTATTGAGAGGTTAATACAGGGTGGATTGTGATGATAACGCTTTTCAGGTTCAGCCCTTTGTGGAAAGGTCAAGCCACAAGCACAAATATCCTATAGACCCCAGCATTGCCAGAGTCACTGCAATTTAGCAGCAACTGTAATTTCAATTGTTACATCTGCAAGTGGAACTAGAGGTCACAGGTAAAACAGCTTCTCCTGGGTTCTTGCTGAGTGTGCTGTGCTTGTTCTTTCGTAAGTCAGGCTTGAAACAAGCACAGCATGCAGCCAGGAAGGCACACTGCACAGGTGGATGTGGTTTGGATTTTTTAGGTTTTTTTTGTTTGCTTGCTTGCTTGGTTTTTTTTTAATAAAATTCACCTCAGAAATATGTGCTACAAGTATTATTCAAGCCTCTATCTATTTAAAGGATTGAGGACGTGTTTGTTTGCCATAAGTGGAAGAGGATCTCATGATTGCCAAAAGAAAGAAAAAAAAGCTTTCTAATTCTCTTAAGGAAAAAATCTCGTTCCAGTCTCCAGGTACATATATTTTCCCAATTGTCACTCCTTTTTAACTCTTCCGGTCAGAAACTTAAATCCTAGGCATTTATTCTAATGAATGTTATATATATTGTACATGTAATTACCACATGGAGGTAAAGATATGTTGTCCCAATGGATTCTACTGATTCTAATTCTGAAAGACAAAGCAATGTGAGACCTGGGAAACTTTGAGCTTTGATTCTGAATCCTTTGATTCGCATACATTCTGGAATATTGTACAAATTTCTTCTTATAGATCCCTCCCTTTTAGTCAGCTCAGAAATCCATAAATGCATTATCAACTACACTGCTCCCACAGCAAGGCAGGCAGTTTATCTATTACACTCACTCAAATCATCATTTCTATTGCAAAAGTAGTTGCTCAGATTGGGAATCTGGGAGAGAAAGATTGAATATCTGCTCTGAAAACACAAAGATCTTGAGCCTAAACTTGTGATTGAAAATTAAATTCTAATTATTGATTGCTTTTACAATCATTTCTGTCTTGTGCCTGAGAAATTTCCTGACAGATTTTGACCAAAATGTTTCTAGTCAGGTGCAGCTGTATTACTTTGCAATGTGAAAGTTTTCATCAAAACATTTCCAGCTAGCTCTCCTTTTGATGCAATTTGTTCATTTAATGATCAAGATTTTCTGGTAGCTCTAGAAACAAAGACACTGAAAAGCCCATCCTCACTCATTGTTGTGTTACTGCTTGTTCTACCTGCGGCCAGTTTTGTAGCTGTGTTCACAGAGTGGCTCTGGAACTGGAAGAGCTGCTGGCCTGAGGGATGTGCATCTAACAAGCAAAGTTTAGAATATTTACTAGCCAGGTTTCAGCACACCTTAGGCATTGGGCCAGTGTCACTGGAGACAGAAGGAAGTTCTAGCAACTCTTACAAGTTTTAAGCACAATAAATAGAAAGATTTGAGCCAAGATAAAAATGTCACCTTTGTAGTCCTTGGCACAGGGAGAAGCAGAAGAAACAAATAACCTGGAAATCCTTGTAACTGTGGGAAAGTCAAATGACACTGGAACTAAAGAAAGCATAATTTTTTTCCACCTAAATAGCTTTACAAAGACAGAGAGCATTGGCAGCTGCTATTCTCAGCCACTGGGAGCCAAAGCTGATAAGTAGAAGCAGAAGAGAAGGAAAAACCCCCAAACTTTACAATTAGTACTGGACTTCCAAGGAGAACCAATGCACAACTTTCACAGAGAAATGGCCACAGAGAATTTCTGTTGAAATTCATGGTAAATAATCACTTAATGTGATTTTAATACATTGAAGTCACACGATCTTTAATCACATTAAGTGTGATATGAGTGAGAGTTCCTTACAGAAGTGATGATTTAGAGGAAGCATAAACTAGACTAGAGGATTACCTACCTCACAGTAGATAGGAGTAGCTGGCCCCATATGTGCCAGAAAAACATCATCTTTAGCTGCACTGTAGCTACAGACACATCCCCCATAGACATTCTAAAACCTGTATGCTACTACACTTGCACCAGTCATTCCTAGTGGTCTCTAACCATTGCTCTTTTTCTAACAACTCTCTACGTACCTCCAACCCATCAGCCTTGTACTTGTCCTAATAAAAACCATCTAGGGCCAAGTCTGGATGATTGGTCAGTATCAGAAACAGACTTTCCCCATGGGAAAATCTCTTGCATCAAATTTTAATGCCTGTTTCCAACCCTGCAGCTTTAGCCACAAAGCACAGATGACAAAATGAATCTCCATTATCATTAAGTGTACAATTTTGAGAGTTCAAGAGTGCTCATAATTCCATTTGGGTTTCCATTTAGGATGAGACCACTGTTCCACAAATTACACTGCCTATCAAATACACAGCTTTTGCAAAGTGATACTAAATCTAGTTTCCTAATACTGGCTCAGTGATCTCATGTGTAAGTACAAGCACACAGAGAAAAACAGGGAAGGAACTTTTCAAACTCCTCTTGATGATTCCATTATGCTGTTCCTTCTACAAAAAATACTATAAATTTGAGAAACAGACAATTTGAATCCTGGATGTCCATTAGCAAAGTCATTACAATCCCATTATTATATAAAATTACAATGTAAAAACAACTTTTGTGCAGTACAGCGGAGACCCCCTGATCTCTCAGAATGAAATTATAACAAGCTTCCTCTGAAAATGAAATCACAAAGAAAATTGAACAGTTCTAATACAGCTTCCACAGCTTTTAAAAAAGAACACAAAGAATCAAAGACTGTAATTTAAATGAATGCTGTATTACAGACAATAAAGCCCAGCAGCATGTAAGCCACATGCTTTTGCATCTTGTTGGTTTTGGCCTGTCCAAGTGTTACCATTTCAGTGTCAGTCCTGCAGTGGGTGATGACACCTGAGCACAGCACATGTCACTTGTGTGAGGTGTACATGTGGCTGGACAGGAACGGCCTGAGCCACAGCCCTGCAGCCCACAGGGACAGGAGAGCAGCACAGAAATGCTGCAAAGCCCAGTGAGCTGGTGCTGGGCAGTGAAAGCACCCCTGAGAAAGGATGCTCTGCAAGACAACATCTACAACTGCTCACGAGTCACTGTGCTGGTTTGAAAGCAAAACCAGTGAGACTCCCAGTCAGAGATACAATTTAATAGGAGGAGAGAGGGAAAAAAAGGTAAAATAAACGGAATAATACAACCTAACACCCTGTTGGTCAGGGTGTTTGAAGCAGTCCAAAGGTAAGTCCTCCTGGAGTGGCAGATGTGGTTCCGCTGGAGCAGAGATGATCCTGAGAGAGAAGGGTCCAGTGATGGTGAGAGGGGTCCAGTCTTCCTCCAGGAAAACAGTGGAACCTGATAACTTGTGCTCCTGTGTCTCAGTTTTTATCTAGGGAGGAATGGTTGGCTCCTCCCACTGGGTGGAGCATCTCACAATGGAATATGTCATGCCCTTAGTGAGCCTTAATGGCCCATTAGCAGAAAATATTCCCCTGGAGGGAGGATGGGTGATGAAAGAGAGAAGAAACACTGCCCCACCTGGTTTGAACAGTTGGCCCATTATCAGAAAGTATCTGCCCCCCTCCCCCAGAGTTACAAGAGATAAAGAAGAACATCTCCCCAACTGCTTTCAACAGATGAAATAGAATACACACCTCTGGTTCCACAACCCAAGACAGTCACCTACAGCTTTAGACCTCAATCCAACAAAACTCCTAAACACATGTTTTGTTCTAAGCCTGGATTCAAATGTCAGTACTTTTCCAAAAGTGGGTGGGCATTTGTGCAAGGTCCTAAGACAGATGGAATAAATGCTGTATTTACATATTTCTTCAATCTGAGGTGGCAAATAATGTCTGGCTGATTTAACCAAGGAAAGATTTTTATTGATGTAATATATTTCTTAGCCATTTTAAAATAGGCCAATCATAGTCCTTCCACTTCTTCTTTGTCCCACTGGACTGCAATAGCAAGATTATTTTTTCCCCAACATTCATCCTAGTTTTCCATTAGCTTAACATTGACCCTCTGACTAATCCTTGAAATCCACTCTCCTCTTCAGTGCTAGGATCCTCTGAAATGATTATATGATAAAACACCCTCTATATCTGTTGTTTATATTCTTTTTTCAAAGATAAACCCACACTGAAGCCACTGCTGAAGGAAGGGTTAGATGGACAGAGCTCAAAACAAACCTAATTGTAATGCCTCTTTCTGGTCTCAGACCAGCTTTCAATTAATGCATCAGGACCCTCCACTGGCCCAAAATAGAGCAGAACTGGGACAGCTGTTCTTTGAAATGCTGTAAAGGGACAGAGGTGCTAGCACAAAGCAGTGCCTGTAAAAGCTACATTCACTTCACTGATTACAGAGAGAGAAGATTTGTGTGAAATGATAAATGCCTAGATAACAATCTTCCATCCAACCATTAAATGCAGCTTATGCCCAGATGCACCACTATAAATAAAGAACATCAGCAAAGGTCTGAAAGGACAGCATCGTGAATGTTGCTAAGAAGATGCTTTGGGCATTTTCAGATAAAACATCTGCAGCATATAGATATAAATATAAATTTCTGTATAAATAGAAAACAAACTTCAATGATTATTCCAGAACTAAGGTTTGCTCTTCCAAGCTCTTTCTGGGAGAAGTTTCTATGTGAATACAATATATATGCTAAGACATAACCCAAGAAGGTGTGCAAGAATAAATAATGCCCTCCCTGGTTGACAAGGTTACTCAAGCACGGTCCTTGTCACAAATCCTGCAAGTCATCACATTCAGTGCTCTCTTCTAGACATCTGTCTTGGTTTGGAAAGACAGGTATCTGCCAGGGAAAGCTGCAGTTCCTTTCGAATGGAGAATGTAAACCCCTCACTCCCGCCAATTACAATTTTGCAATTAAGGGCTTTCAGGCAAAGATTTGGGAATAGGAATAACAGTTCTTTACTAGGAATATTAACAATACAAATGTAGTAGAAAACAAAACCACCCAAACAAACAAACAACAATTTTGGAGAACCCTGACAGAGTCAGATCTACAACCTGACACCCTGTTGGTCAGGGTGTTGGAAGCAGTCCACAAGTGAGTCCTCCTGGAGTGGCAGATGTGGTTCTCTTGAAGTAGAGATGATCCTGAAGAAAAGGGGTCCAGTGATGGTGAGAAGGGTCCAGTCTTCCTCCGGGAACCAGGTGAAGCTAGACAGCTTCGTGTTCCTGAGTCCCAGTTTTATCCAGGTAGGAATGGTTGGCTCCCCCCACTGGGTGGAGCATCTCACAATAGGATGATGGAACGTGGATGTTCTGTTTTGGGGAGGGTATAGTTTGGGGAGGAGATTGTGGATGTGTGTGCTTTGGGGATGTCTTAAGGGTCCATTAGCAGAAAATATTCCCCTGGAGGGAGGACAGGTGGTGAAAGAGATAAGAAACAGTGCTCTACCTGGTTTTAACAGTTGGCCCATTATCAAAAGACACCCGCCCCCCTCCTTCCAGAGTTACAAGAGATAAAGAAGAACAATTCCCCAACTGCTTTCAGCAGATGAAATATAATACACATTTTAGGTTCCATAACCCAAGACAACATCCCAGATAACTTCAGACACCAGCTCTGAGCTGAGTAGTCACTATTTCATTAAAAAAAAAATGTTTAATGTAAAGTTTAAAATTGCAAATCATGTCCCAGCTGAATATCGTACTGAGAAGGTCAGATGGAATGCTCAAACCCAGCCTCAAATCATCATGAACAAGCGCCAGAAATCACAAATGTATCCCATTCAGCTGCCAACAGTTTCAGCTGGCACTGCACATCTTGGTCACAATACAAAAATCTGTTGTGTGGGAAGTGCTGACAGTGCAGCACAGCCAAAACAATAGCATCTATCAGTATCACAGGTCTAGCAATCTGCAGAGTAAGTGCTACATCTGTTCAAAACTTCATGCTCAATCTCAGTTCCCAATCATTAGAACCCAGGCTGGAAGAAGATTAGGAAAAATATTTGTCACTACAGAAATGCCTCCAGATGATCTGGACCTCTGAGGAGTGTCATGGATGTGTCATAATTTCCTATACAGCCCCCTACACTCAGGAACAGTGCCCAGATTAGACTGGGCTATACAGTCTGCTGTATCCTTGTCATCTGCTCAGGTTTAAGGTCCCAGTCCTTAGGAGAATCCCTGCAGGATTTACTCCCATGTTTTTCCTTATCTCTGCTCAGTCCAGGCAAGTTCAATGGACCTGTTTGCATCTGAACACCAGAATGTACAGAAATCATTACAGGACCAAGGAAGGATGAGTTATACTGCTAGCCATGGGGGTTTTAAAACTGATCCTGGCCTAAAGGTAGAGAAAAGTGGAAGAGGTTTGAATGATATTTTCAGTGTCACACATCTGTCACTGCTCAGTGCAGAACAAAAAGTCATGCTGGGAATTCATGGTGATTGAGACACATCTGGTTTGGCAGCACCATCATAAATTCCTGTTACTGCATTAAACTAATTGACTTTGAAGAAGGAAAAATAATTAGGAGACAGAGAATTCTCATGGCAGAAGATCACACAGCATTAATGAGCATTGCTATTTATTGCTCATATTCCTGCCTGTCTGTTTTTGATACACAAGTGCTCTGTTGCACACTAGCTGGAACTGCTACATAAAAATGTAAGAATGAAAAAACACTTTTTAAACTGCTATCAGATTATTCACAATAGAAGTAGAGAAGGTGACAGCAACACAGATCAAAGACGACAACAGCAATACAGATCAGAAATGAACAGGAAATTGCAGGATATGATGAGGAACAAAACCGACAAAGTAATTTACCAGTTAAGGAGACCTAGGTTATTGCACAGGGATTGTGCAAAAGAGAGAAGCAAAACCTGGACTCGGGTCCAAGCCTGCATATGAGAAAGGAGTGCAGTGTCTCTGCCTGCCTGCTGACAGGGCAGCCACACAGGAGCAGACAGGCATCTTTACAGCCTGCACTGTTCTGGTCATGTTGTCCTATTGCCAGAATCCTGGAGCAAATCTGATGACCCTCCTGAGCCACTTTGGTGCCACTGAGCCCTCTCCCTTCAGGTGATGAGCTTCAGTGAAGTCAATGAAACACTGCAGTATGGCAGAGTGGTGAGCTCAGAGCAGACCAAATGGATGCTCAGAAATGGAAACCTGGGAGGGAAGTATCACAGAAGCCTGGTCCAAGTCAAAGAGAAACTGCAGCCTTCACTTGAGGCACCACATGGCCCTCAGCTCCTGCCTGGGAACACAAGAATCACTCCCCTAACCTGCAGGGAGAGGTCTTTCCCAGGTAGAGCAGAGCTGGCAGTGTCCCCTTCCCTCCCTGCCAGCACAGCCCCAGGGCTCCACACCACAGCTTAGCTCACACACCAAAGGTGTTCCAGGAAACTCCTCTCCCCCATGCAAGGCTCCCTGTTCTTGGGCTCATAGTCTTAAAAAAACTTGACCCAATTCTTAACCCACAGAAGGCACAGTTTAAGTGTTTTGAAGCCTCCCAGTCTGAAAGTGAGAAAGGGAGGGAAAAAGGGACAAGGAAGAAAGGGTTGTAGGAGTCTCTGGGGCCTGGGGGAGCTTCTCAGGACACACTCAGCTGATGTGGCCACAGATTACCCATCCAGAAATGCTGCTAGTGCTCTTTTCCCCAATGGTTATGACCAAAAGGAGATTTTGATAGAACAACTCTTTCTTCCCTGTGGAAGAAAGAGATTACACAGACCATTCCTACCCTGTGTGCACAGAGAGGCCAACAGCAGCATTTTTATTGACTTTGGTAGAAGTGAGATCATCAGTCACACTGCAATTCAGATAAAGAAAAAGTGGGGCATCAGGAAGGAGGGAGAATATGCACACATAAATAATTTCTACTCAAGCACAAGACTCAACCATGTCCCTTTTCCCACCCAGTATAGAGTTTATGGAGTAAAATAGGAAAGACCAGATTAGATGAAACTGGTAGATTAAGAAAATATATAATAATTACTAGAATCAACAAAAGCACTTTCCTAGCTGGGCAGGCAAAAATGGAAATTGGGATTTTCTTTGTGCAACTGAATGACATTTTTAAGTGAAGTCTCACTCCAGGCATGCAAGCCCCATTTTCTGCTCACATTATGTCTGCAGCAAAAATATCAAACCAGAAAATTATTTTTGCAGTATAAAAGCTCCCTAAAGGAAGGCACTGCTAATCTGAGCTACTGGGAACAAAAGGCAGATGTAGAAGTACTGGGCATGGAAACAATGATAATTAAAGTAATGGCCTCAATGAAGTGACAGATTCCTCCCTGTCCTGCCCTAGTGACACAAGAACAGCAGAAACTGTATTTCCCACGAGTCAGGGATCCAGCTGCTTGCTGCTCTGAAGTTTCTGAGAAGCAGAATCTCCTGGGATGATTTTATTTTTGAATGACTACAACTGCTCTGTTACTCTTTCCCCTCTTCCAGGAGCAGCTGGATGCCAGTTAACTGCAGCTGCTCCCCAAGGCTTGCTGAACTAAAAGAAGCTACAGGCAGTGTCTGAGTCTTGCTCACAAAGACAGACTTGAGCACAGTTCCTCTGAGCTTACAGCCAGGACCTGCATGGTGTGAGCCAAGATCAGAAGTGCAACTGGGGAAAGTGTTCTGCAGCAGATGGGGCAATACTCAGGACTCTGGGGAGAGCAAGAGTCCCAGGGCAGACCAGCAGCTGGGGAAGTTCCCCAGAAAACTGCAGCCTGCAGGCAGCCACGGGGCCTTGAGCTTCACAGTGTTTGCAAAAAAGAGAGAGTTGTTGCAGGGTAAATCCATGAGGCCTCATTTTCAGCTCACCTGTTCTCTTTCCCTTTGAGTGAAGTTCTGGATTTAAAGCAGGGGCAGGAAGAGCAAAATTGCCTGAGAACATCCATTTCCACTAGATGAGCCAATAGGAATGACCACAGTCACTTCTGGCCCATCTGGGACCTTCAATGCTTTTTGGTCTCCAATAGTTTCTTTTCCAAATGTGCTAGGAAAGCTTCCTAGGACCTGACATCTACTGAGCTAAAACCTTCCAGCACTCCCTGAGGCTCAGTTAAACTGGGTACAGAAGTGGACACAGATTTTTAGATGGCTTATAAACTCTTTAGATCTTTAGTACTATTATTCCCAGTGGTTTTATAATATGATTCAGGACCTCATGAGGAATTTCTCAAAACCATACAAGATATTATTAGCATGTGTCACGTCTGGAAAACTCCTTTTACTGTGCCATTTTCTAAATGTGAAATTATTCACTGAGCTCTGTTTTCAGGAGAGCAGAGTTTTTGAGGGCTCTTGGAAAATCTCAGCATTTGACAAGAAACAGATTTGTCCACGTTATTTTTTTCCACCAAAGAAGAAAAGCACACAAATTCCATTCCCAACATAACTCTTCTTTCATTTCAGAAAAATGTCAAGATTCTTATAAAAAACGCCACACAGGTATACAGAGAAAGAGCAAGTCAAAGTACAAGTCATCACCATAAATCAGACACCAAGAAATCACTTTGTCAGCTTTAAAAGCAAATAAATTTATCTTGGTAGAAATAACCTTCATTGCCAAGGTGAAGTATTTTTCCACTAATCTTTGGAGATATTTAATAAACAGTATGTACCCTTTTAAAATCCTCTTACACTATTAACATACATTTCATAAGGCCAATGAGGCAAAAAGAAAATCATAAAATGTCATTAGAGTATTTCCAGAAGCTCTGCAGATACAAAATTTGCAAGACATGCATATCCAGACATAATACAATCAGCAGCAGCAGCAAAGTTAGAGCACTGTACTAAGATCTGCTGCTGCTTCCCACTCCATGAGGAAATGGAAGGCAAACACAGTTATCACTTCCTTCCTGCTGTTTACTGAAAAAAAAAAATGTAAATTCCAATGCGTTCTGGATTATAGGAGTCTGAGGAAGTTACCCCAACACCAAATAAAGCCCCATCCATTTTCTAAACACAGAAACGGTTCAGAAATCAAAATGTGATCCATGTTGAGACTGGTGCAGTGGTGAGACACACTGGTTAAATACCTGCTTTTCTGCTAGGGTTTCCCTTATGTGTCTCTAAAAGAAGGTTCCTTAGACAGGCTCCCTTGGCAATGAAATGAGTCCTTAAGACAGCATAAATTAAATACAAATGAATCATGGAGCAGTGGAAGGAAATGCTGCCCAACTGCCAGTTGGGTTTGCAGTGCTCAGGCTGCAGCTGCTGCTTGGGAGTATCCACAGAGCAGCTCCAGCCCTGCCTGTCGCTGAGTGAGTGTGTTGTCTGGGTTTTTGCTGTTCTCCTCTGTCTCTTTAAGGAGTTTTTCCAAAGTTCTATTTTAGCCTTCCGTGTTTACCTTTTGCAATGGAGTCAGACACGATTTTACATAAACAACTTTCTTGTTATTGTAACAGTATAACCACGTTTACATTCCTCTCATAAGGAGATGTTGATGGGCTGTTGGGTTGCCCAGTGTGGTTGAAGCAGAAGATTTTCTTCCTCCAATCCACGGTCACTGCTGGAATTCTATAAATGCTGAAGTTTGTAAATAAACTGCCTCTTTTCTGCCTTGGACATCTCAGTGTGTGGGTGTCATTTCTTTGTGTCGTGTGTGACACGTGTGGATGAGGGGCTGTGCCAAGCCCTGGTGTCACCAGCTCTGCTCTGTGCCAGCTGCTGTGGTGTCTTTGCTGTACTGCAGACACAGCTGAGGCTGATGGGGCTGTGTGCTGCACAATGTGGTACCTACACTCCCGACTTAGAAATGTGAATTTCAGACTGTCTCTGAATCTCTCATGCAATTTCCATGCTTAGCTTGGACTAGCAGCTCTTGCTTTGAGTACATAACTTACTTCAGTTTGGAGGGATCACTCATTTTTTTTCCTTCCAAAGTTAGGTTTGGCCACATGAATTTTCCTTCCCTTCAAATGCAGTTGTGAAAAATCAGTGTGTAAAGGGAATGCATCGCCCCACATAACCTGCAGAGCTGTGGTAGCCCTTTTTTTCTTTGAGCTGTGCCTCTGAAACCTGTTCAGTTCAATGCACATATCTGCAGACAGCAAGCACACAATATATGCCCCCCTGGAGACTTAGCTTTTCTTTCCTCTTTATTGTTAACTTGACAAGACTAAAAGCTTACTCTTTTGCTCTGTGTAAAAGGAAACCATATAAACCTCATTTTGCCCTGAAACTATATAAACTTCTACATGCAGCCTCTTTAGCCTAACAAAAATATTAACAAAGCTCAGTTTCAGCGTCTGTGTTTGAGTCTCTCATTTTGTTACAGCTGAAGTATTTTTTCTAAACTCATCCTTTCCTGCCTATTCATAAATGAAAAGAATAGGGTTCCTCTGAGGGCTGTGCATGGTAAAAGATGGCAATTTGCTGACTTATTACTACTCCAGCAGATGAGGTTGTTTGTTTGTATTTAGCTCAGTGCATTTAGATAACAAACCCAAGAGGAAAAGGAAGGCTCTGGGGATCTACACAAGTGCTGCCTGACTGGCTGCACTGCCACTAAAACAAGAAGAACTTTCAGAATGGAGTGTGGGGCTTTTTCTCACACAGAAGCTTTGGTATTTTACCTATCTAGTTTTTATATAGGCAACAGTCCTCAGTGTGTATGCATAGGATTAAAGAAAAGCTTATTCCTGCACAGGAAACCAATCTGATAAAAGGAAATCTGATGCTAATTTGACTGATTATGAACTACACAACTATCAATCTGTCATACAAATGTATCTGTAAAAATATAAACCAACACTTTTTTTTGCCTACAGACTTTGTTCCTAGTATGAAAATCTATGCATGCAGAGAGTCTGAAAGTGCTGCTCTGAGAGGAATGATCTATTCAGTTCCCAAATTATCCCCTACCACTATCAGTCTTAGAAATTTTCCTTATCTACATATTCCAATTGCACCTGTCATCCTCATGGCCCCTTTTCTTCTTACATGTGAGGATACACAATTTCAGAAGCTTGCACTCCCTCGGGGATTGGCATATGGAGTTACCCATAGATGGATCTGGAAACAGTTCTGTTCCTGTGGCTGTGGGAAATCTCACACATACTGCTGCCTTTGGAAATGCACAAGTTACAGCAAAGGGATCACACAGAAGTGTTTTCGTAAAATCAGAAGGAAAGAATTAGAGCAGCCTTACTGATATAAAAGCTGATGGCAATGTTATAAATTTAGGGAGCCAATTCCAACGAAAAACAATTTATTTGCCAATGAAAATTTCGGACAAACAATCGACAAAGCCAACGCCCAAGAACAGAGTCGACTCTGGGTGAAACCGACCGATGTGACCTCTATCACAACACGTCGCCCCGAGGTTTCACAAAAGTCCGGGTCCAAGCCAGCCGGTTTTATACCCCCCTGGCTTGGGTTTACGTGTCTTAAAATGATACATCCCTGTCTTGTCCCTCGGTGTTGTGGTTGATAGAATTTCGAAAACGGGAGTCCTGTTCCTTGAAAGGATTTCCTGGGTGGGGAGGGTTCTTGAGTACCCTTAATGTCCCAGAGAAGATACCATCTCTGATCATCCCTCATCCAGGTTGCTCTCTTTCTTCCATTAGTATTGTCATTCTTTGATTCCGTCTCCGGAGACAGAGACAGAGAGGAGGGAAGCTCCTTGCGAAATTCTCCAACCCTGCTCCCCTGCTCCCATCTTGGGGGGGCTTTTGTCTTTCCGAAAGAAGTTGATTTTATTTCTAACCCACTACAACACTGTCATTTTGAAAAACATAATTCACCCTTCACCAAAACAATGTTATTATAAAAGCATGAATTAACCATCACTACAGCAACACGTCCTCCAGGTGCAGAGAGAAAAGTAATGCTCACTTGAGAGAACACTTCCCTTGGCAGTAAAGCCTCAGAAAGAAACAATTGATCTTCTCTCCCCTCTATCAAAAATTCAGCTGCTAAGTGTTTTTGTGAGGAAAAGAAGGCAGTGGCAACTCTTTCTCAGTTTATTCCCAACAGAGGACAACAAGATGCTGCTTTCCTTGCCCAAATTCCTCCTTTCAAACCTCCCAACAGAGACACATCTCTCTTGGGCTGTGAGCAATTTTGTCTTTCAGCTTTACTCTTTGGCCTTAATGGCAGTGTTACCAAAAGGACACAAGCACCCAAGGTAGGGAAAAGAAAAAATGGGACACGGAGAGGAGGAGCTGAAGGGAAGTTCAGGAATTAAGGTTCTTTTCAGCCCCAGGTAGAAGACATATAAGCCTTCACTGCTTCTCAGTCTGCCTCAGTATGCAGTAAAAAAAATATTGATGCAAACTACCATTGTCAATCAGAAGAGCAAAGCAATGGGAAACTTACAGCCCTTTCCATAGCTTTTAAGTTAGCTAATTTTAGCTAATTTAAAGGCAAAAAGAACACAGCATGAAAGAGTGCTTTAGACTGTTGTGTAGACTAAAACGTGGCCTATATCTCAGTGAATCCTTATCTTTCACTGTGCTTCTGTGTTGTCAGTGTAAGCCAATGGCCTGGGCTGTATCACAGGAGCAGCCATGCTCAGTTTGCCCTCCAGTCCTGGCTGCATGGTGCAGGACTGCCCAGGGATGTTCTGCTGCTTGCAGGGCAGGCTGAGCACACAGTGTGAGCATTCAGCCCAGGCTGCCTGGAGAGAGGCTCTGGGGGCCCAGGTGACAGAGCCTGGTGTGCAGGAGGGAGGAATTGCTGCCAGGGCTGGGCTGGAGCACTTGCTCTGCAGCTTGGATGCACCCTGCTGACAGCCCTGAGCCACCACTGTCATTGCAACTTCATTTAATTTGTACCACCTTCATTAGACTCTGCTGTAGGGCTGTCAATCAAAATGACAATAGGCCCATTAAGGCAGTCAAATGCAATTTTGGATGTCAGAGGAGGTGAACTCACTCACTGTATGAATATTGACAAATTGGCTATCACCTCCTTCCTTCCTTTTGTATTTTTTTAAGTCACCGTGTGAGCTGTTTCTTGCATTTCTAGTAATACTATTAACCTCCAAAGTGATGCAGCATGGGAGCCCAGTCAATCAGCCAGTCAGTGAGAATTAATACCTAGTGGAAAGGCTGCCTGTGATAGATGGAGCTTTCAAGCAAAGAAAATTGGAAATGCAAGTGAAAGAGTCAATGGAGTAAGACGCAGTAGCCTGGGGCCCTGCCAACAAGCGAGTGAAAAATATCTACAAAACAACTGTACAGCTCACTGCAATAACCTGACCCTCAGATCATGTGCCAAGCAGATTGCTCAGGCCACAGAAAAATAAGGTGTGATGTCAACACATTGTTAGCAACCTCAGGTGGAGTTGCTAACTCATTAGTGGCATGAAGATGGGGGAAGAAGAAGAAGATGAGGCACTGTGTTTTGGAGAAGATCCAAACCATCTCCAAGCCTTTTATGTATGGGTGGGAGGCTTGTGAAAGGCCACAGAACAGAGTCCTTTGCCACAACTCTGTGTCTGCTCACCTCTGTGTCAGTTAATAGAAACTGATGGCAGCTTCTCTAGCAGAACACACCAGAGATAAATGCAAAGTTTCCCTTCTTTGGCAGCAAACCAGTGTTTCATCATCCAGGATCTGAGATGGAACTTCAAGGCCTCAGTCATGCTGAAGGGCTAAGGCAGTTTGACTGCAACTCTCTAGTCCTCTGCATTTGAAGCAAAAATCTTCTGGTTTGGCTGCCTGATGCATTCTGCTTCTATAAAAGTTTTTCCAGTAGAAAAGCAGAAATCTCCAAATCTGACAGGTGGTTCTGGAAGATAATCCTCCTTCCAATAGGATTAATGGGAACAAACCTAACTAGTTCAGATGCACAAGTCCACAGAGGAATGCTTGAAAGGCAGGATTTGGTTGTCTGCAACAACAGAGGATAAGGTGCATTGGTTTCCCAGGGTCACATGTAGGTAGACTGCAGCCATACAAGAGCTTTTATTGTCACACAGAAGCCAAGAGAGACACTACTGACTTCATCCTGGGCCTTCAACACTGTTCTTTTATAATTTGTGATGTTTGGTGCTGTGCAATAAAGCAGTGCACATAGTACCAAGAACACAAGGACCAACTTTATCACTCTCACAAATAAGATTTTCTTGGCCCTGTGGTGAAGAGAAGCAGATAAAGATGGCTTGTGATGCTCTTTAGTCCTATGTACCACCTGCATTGTCCAAATGTCACACAAACTGCTCACTTGTATCAAAACACATCTGGGGAAAAATTTATCACTGATATAGTCCAATATGCTTAGATTCTGTAACCCAAGTGTACAGGGGTGTCTGCTCACTCAGTTACTTCTGAAGAGATACACTTCTGTCCAAGGAAAAATTTTCACCACAAAACAAGTGACCCAATAATAAACATGTTTGGTTGGTTTTTTTCCTGGACGTTGCAAGTGGTTTCAAGCAAGAGATGTAAATAATCCACTTCTGGAGTCTAATTTCTGTAGGAGTGAATCAAATTACCTTTTGGAAGAAGTGACTTCTGGCTAGCACTCTGCTTAATTCATTCTGTCAGCGTGTACTTTAGTGCTCTTGTGTGGGAGACTGACTTTGTCCAAGACTGATGCTCTCTACTCTGTAAATTGAAACCACTGACGCATAATTGAGCCCTTGACTATATCAAGCATTTGCTCCACCAGACCCTCTTCTTGCTTACTTTTGCTATATTTGCTCTGTGAAAAACATGCTGTTTTCATTCTGGGGAATGAGAAATTGAGAGCCGTGCTGAGCATGCTCAGAGCCCTGCAGAAGTAGGTAACATTTGATACATGTCAAGTAACATCTTTGATTTCTATTTTGCTGCTTCTTTTGTTTTTGCAGCGTGTTTTTAAGCAAATCTTGTTGGAAGAAAAACAACAACAACAACAGAACCCAACCCCCCCACAAAAAAACAACAACAAACGCCCCCCCCCCCAAAAAAAAACACAACCCCCCCTTCCCCCCCCCAAAAAAAAACAAACCCAAAAACCCCCAAAAAAACCCCAAAACCCCCAAACAGTTAGTGTTTGTGTTGAAAGAGTAATTAACCTGGTTTTGGAAAGGCAAGAAGCAGGCTGACTCCATAGCATCCTGTGAAGTTGTGTGTATCCTACAGAGCTTACAGGGCTGCTCCTGGGGCAGGTAACCCACAGTCTGAGGCCTTTTGTCAGAGCCCACCCAGCAGTCCGTGGTGCCCACTGACTGCATAGCACCCACAGCACACACTGTCACACACCGCAGGTACTTCATCTGCAGACTGAGGGAACACGTTTTTCCTTGATGAACGAGTGCCCCACGGGCAGGCTGGTTTCCTCCTCCCTCTGTCAGTGCTCATTAACAGCCTATCACCATTGGTTTTTACTCATTCAGAAAGAGGCACAGAACAGCAGGATTGCCATTCTGAGTGCCATTTGTCTCTTTGTTACTGAACTCCCAGGCTTTGTTCCAAAGAGATTTGAAAGATGTCAGGAAGCAGCTGCTCAGAGCTGATGTCTGACAGGCACAAGTGTCTGAGCACAGCAGCCTGAGCCAGGTGTAAGCAGCTCCAGCACAGAGCCCTACCCCATGGGCTGTGCCTGTCCCACAGCTGCCCTGGTGGCATTTCCTGCACTCGGTGTAATCCCAGCTTTCTGCTGCATCTGAGCTGTCAGAACGCTTGCCTGCTTTGCTGTGGGTGGTGAAATGTGGAAAGGCACCAAGCACCGTGCAAAATGGATCAGATAAGAAAGGAGGAAGCAAAAATCACGTTTTAGCCAACACACCTATTTGGAGAAGCATATTTGTGGCCAAACATCACCAGACCTTTTGACAGAGGGGTCTGTGTGTGGGCCAAGAGGACAGAACAGCTTAAAGTAATGGTACAGGAAAGTCAGACTATTACTGCAGGGATTGCTTGTAACACTCCTTAAACTCTTTTTGCTGTAACCAGGAACTATGTGTCTGTGTTAGCCTGGAACAGAGAAGCTTATCCCACAAGCATAACATAATTACACCTCACTTGGATATAGTGGAAATTCTGCTAAAACCTTTGAGGATCTTGTTAACCTTTCCTGGCTTAATATACAACAACTTTGTAATTCTGGAGAATTTCAAACCCAGTGTTTGAAAGAGAGGACAATGCTGAGGTTACCAACTCTGATGCAGTTTACCAGCTCAATTAAAAACTGTATTTGCCGCAGACTCCCTGCATGGTCTGGCCAAGCTGCTCCCTGCCCATCTTGCAGAGAGAGAAGAAAACTATTCCTTCACCAGTTGGTGTCCCCATGTGGGGCATTACAAATGGATGCACCTTTGATCTTGCAGAGTATACAGCAGCACTCAGTGCAACAAGGCTCTGATTTTAAACCATTTAAAACCTACCAGTGTGTCACAGTGTATATAACAACAACCACCTCTGGACAGGGGATTCTCTGTTTGACAAATCTCTGCTTATCAGCAGCACTCACCCCACCAGAAGACGTGATCTAGAACCTTTGCAGAGGAAATAAAAGAAGTCATAACAAAGAAAATTGAGCAATAAGTAGAAATAATTTCAAGTAAAACAATCTGTAGCTATACTTCTGGAAATAACTGTGCTGGGAATTCTATGTTGCACATACAGAAGTTTGCCATCATTGTACATTTTTAGGTTTCCTTTGTTGGGTTCTGTCAAGAATGTATCTGTGGTATTTTTACAACACTGATGTCACTGGCACATGTAAGCTATCTCATGATTGTCATTCATAACAAAATGGGGACAGGTTGTTACCAGTTTAACTTTTTCTGGAAGCCCTGGGGTTTCTCTGCACCAGTTAGGCAGATTGCTTTTGACATGTGGGTTGCACTTGCAGATGCCAGTCACAGAGCAGCAGAGAGCTTCAGAGCAGCCGCTGTCATCCCTCCAGCTCTAGAGGTCACTGCACAACCAGGATTAAACTCAATACTGGATCCAGGGCCTCTGACTCACCCACAGCTGAACAGACTCTGTGCTGTCATAGGGCAAGACCCACATTCTTAAGTTTTTCAGGTTCTTCCTATATGTATAATTAATATCATATTCTGCATCTTGGTTTATAGTAGTCCTGAAATAAAGCATATTCAGAAGGCATTCAAATGGCTGCTATGAAAAACAGTAAGAGTACTACCTGATAATACAAAGTTCCTCATTTTCTGAATTTTTGGAAAGTATTGGGATTTTTTTGTTTGCTTGTTTTGGTTTTGTTTTGTTTTTTAATGAAGTTAATGCAGAGAAGTTTCTACAGGTATAAACTGTCCTGCCTGGGATAACTGTAGATCAGTATGTACTGGACCTAGCAGGACCCTAGGGTGTGATTTCCCAGTCCTGGAGCACAAAGGAGTAAATTATTTGCAAATGTATTGTGTAAAATTTGGCTGAATTAGACTGCAGAAAATCTGTTCCCAAGCTCTTAAGAGCCCAGTAAAAGTCTTTACAATTGATTTAATGCCATCCTTTGCTTATTCTGCTTTCACCTTACAGAACTGCACAGGACCCAACACAGCAGCAGTTGGTGGGTGAAATCAGATGAGACCTTTCCCAGGAAGGCTGAAACATGATCAGCTCCATTCCCCATATTCAAAAGCAGTGGTGAATATGATAGACCACCTTAATGTCTATGTGCACACAGGAGAAGAAACATCCATGTGAGTCTCAGAAGCATTTGGAAAGATCCAGAGAAAAAAGGAGCAAGTTTCCAGTTTCCTCAAGTACCTTTCCATTGTGTCTGCTCTGATGAAGATGGGCAGTCCTGATGCATTATTTACAGTGCAGTTGAGAATGCCCCAGAGCCAAAGGAAGCACACTGCAGGGAACAGAACTGCTGCTGCTGTGGGGACACAGGGAAGAGCAGGGCAGCCATGGCTTTCCGTGGCACCACAGCAGTGCAGGCACAGCTGAGGCTTTTGAGGGGTAACAGAATTATTCTTTCTGGAAGGAATCCAATACTCACGAAGCAAGATACTTCTCAAAGGCACAAAGAAGCAGAAAAGCTCCGCTCCCTCCTTTAAAAATGCTAACTTTCCATTATTTCCTTTATTTCATGGCTCTGCCTATAGGTCATATATGATTTATGACCCTCTTTCTTCTGCAAAACAAGCCTGTTCTCTGACCAGACTTTCCTCTCCAGCTTTCTTCCAAAGCTGCTCTCTTATCATTCACTTCCTTCTATGCTCCATGCACCAGCTCTCACCTCTACTCAAATCTAGCATTACTCTCTCTTGTTTCAAGCCCACCATGCCAAATACCTCACAGGAAAACACTTTCAGATCAGCCCCAAGTTAAAAAAGCACACTAAGATCCTGTCTATAAGTCGTCTTTTCCACGGAGTTGCAATCTATCAGTACCCAGGTGCTTGGCAAGGACCAGATGCTGCAATGGTTTTTGCTGTTACTGCAACTACAAACAACAGCTGAAAGCATCAACAAAGGCTGCACTGCTCACAGAGGTGGCACTTAGCTTTTAAACTCAAGACAACAGGAAGCATCCACCTCCCTCTGGGACAGCATCAAGAAATCTGCTGGCACTTGACAAATAAACACAATAACAACAGCAGCAGCAGCAGCTTCATCAATAGGGACCTGCCTGGGCTTTTGTGCCTCTTCCTGCCTTCCCTGTGGCTGAGAACCTGGTGGGAGGTAATCCCTGAGGCAGCATCACAAACTGTGAGCAAAAGGCTGAGTATTCTAAGGGCAGAGCTGAGGGAAGAGCACTTTGCACATGTGTGAGTACAGGCCTAGCACAGACATGTCCAATTCTCAGCCAGGGCATCCCAGAGCTGCTGCAACAACCAGCAGTGCAGAGAACTCTCCTTCAAATGTTTTCAGCCTTGGGCTATTGAGAGAAGATTAATTTCTCCTTCTGTATTTCCCTACTTAATTTCTTATTTTCAAGTGGCTGTTTTGAGACATGGTGCCTTGGTAAACATAAAAATATAAAATATTTCAGTAGGACATTGCAATGAAGGAATGACAGAACAATAACTTAAGGCTAGTACATAGCTTCCTCTCAACCACGGCCCCAGAAGGAAAGCTGGAACAAATCATGGAACTATAAATTACCGTGGACTGACCGCACACGGAAAGTTATAAATTATGGACTAATATTTTAATGCCAGTAGCCAATCTGGATTTATTTACTACTAAATTATTTGTGGTCTTTTCTGTACAGGTCTGTGAGAAGTTGATGTAGAGCTGCAGGGTATTTTGACACTAGAAACTTGCACCAAACATCACAAATCAAGCCTATATATTTGGGTTCTGAGGTTTTTTTAATTGGTATTTTGATAGTAAAAAAAAATATTTGAACCTGTAAGTGGGTATTTTGTTTTTAAAGACATACCCTCTCTTTATTAAGTGACCAAATGTGGTCAAAAGGGCTGGCAGATGAGATTCAAAGCCTCCCAAGCATAATCAAGACCTCACTTTTACCAATTGTTTAAAAAAACCCCAACAAACAAATACACAGGAAGACAAACCCATTAAGTGCTAGCTCTATTCCTACTGGCTTAAAAGCATAAGGATGCCAGCCTTACTGACATTTCACTCCTCAAGATCACTCCAGGGCTCAAGTGGGCTACCTGAGCAAACCCAGCACACCATGAAAAGTCTGCATCTCAGAGCAGGTGCAGCTCCAGCTCTGAAGGGTGGTGCCAAAGCTGGATGGGCACATGAAAGCCTGCAGCTCCAGTGAAATGAAGCTTTAATGGTGCAGTTTGCTCTTAGCCAGTCATTCTGGTGAAGTTGGCCGAAGCTTTCTGAATGTTAGGGCATTTCTGCATGTTGATTAGCAGCCAGGAGCTATAAGCATGGAAATACCATTTGAAACACTCACAGCATAATTTGCACATATTTATTGCAAAACCTAATCAGGATTGCAGTGCTTGAGATAGAAAATCAAAGAAAAGTCATGAACTTCTCCAGCGAGTTAATGTCCAGCATTTTGCAGGAGCTGGGCAAACATAAGTGCTAAAATAAAAGTGCAGTCCAATGTAGTTTGGGTTCTGTTCCCACATCTACAGAACTAACACAAGTCCATATTTAGGGAAGATGTATTGCACTCTGGAGTTTATCTGTTATGTGACATATGAAAATGCTGCCTAATGAGGACTGACCTAGTTTTGAGAATGGAGAGAGCACCCTCTGTTTGCTTCTCCTTTCACTGCTCACTAGCAAGTCCCCTCCCCTCCAACAGCCCCTAACCAAACCAGTACAGCACATGACTGATACTGGCTTTTTTTCACACTCCCTTTAGCATCTCACTGGATAACAGTAACCCTAAATTCCTCAGGGGAAAACAAACATCACCACTCCCCTGCACCTGAAGCTCAGGGGCTTCTTGATACTCTTTCTCATAGCAGGGGCAGGAGGAGGGTTCAGAGCCCCTGGCTAGGGAACCTGTTTGAAGAGTAGATACTTCAGCAGCATTAATACATCATAAGGAGGAGGTAACACTGCAAAGCAAATTAAAATTTCTCTGATTGCATTGAAAATTCAGCTCCAACTAAAAATCATTGGGAAAAAATGGCACACTGGGAAAAAAAAAAAAGGATCTGTTTGTCTCAAATGGCTCCTAAACTAGAAGTCTGAGAGAGGCCTCTCATGCAGGCAGATTTAATGAAATATTATTTCAGAAGTAGAGATAAAGACTGCACAGCAAAAACACTTCATCAAAGGGAATCTGACCCACAGTGCACCTACATCCTACATAGAAAAGATATAGCCAAGTCAAAGGGCAAATGAAGCTGATGGGGTGGAGGCAGTGTGCCCAAAATCATGCTGCAGACCTGAGGCAGTTCTACAATCGGTGTTCCAGCTGAGCTACTGCTCACTGCATCTTCCTTCAGCTGGTCACGTGTGGATCACACTAAACACCTTACATGCAATTTCTGAATTAAAATCCTTTTTTTTGTCATATAACCAATGCCTTCCATATATACCTGGAAAATTTGCATTTGCTCCCGCAAAAATTCACCACTGCAAGTACATCACACATTTTCTATACTCAATAAGCTTTAAGTTTTTACATGTCTATTTATTTTCTCTACTATTTTTATGACTTTTTTATAACACAGATACAGGATAAAGAAAAAATAGTAAAAGCTAAATCCCTTTAGTCATGAAATGATAAAGTTATCAGGATTAGGGAGCTGCTGAATTATCTGAAATTACTTAAGTCTGTATATGCAAAAAAACTGCAGCTGAATCAGACTAATCAGCAAGTAGTTGCATGAAAAGCTACTGGGTAAACAGCCAATATTCAGACCAGCAATGCAAAAAGGAACATTGATGCAGTTCTCACTGCCTTTTATTACGTGTTATGTGAAAAACAGGGGTGGTCTGCTCTTTTCACGTCTGGCAAAAAGGAAAGTTAACAGAGTCATTGTAGTATGAATACAGTAATTGAGTGAGACAGCTCTTTCACATTTATGGGCAAAATTAAAAACAGTAAAACATTCACTTTAATGCTGTGGGCATCAGCTCTGTAAAGCACAGCTCTAGATACCAGGGTGGGCACTCATGTAACTACCTTTGTAAAAGATTGTGTGACTTAAGTGCTCTTGACCTACAGCCAGCTGAAAACCCTCAACTCTTTTCCACAGAAAGTAAGAAAGACGTTTTTAATCTTAACTAAAATACACAAGGGAAGTCCATATGCAAGGAACCTCTGATTTTCCTACTGAAACTCCCTGGCCTGCCATCTAAGATGACATGCAATTGGCAGTGGATTAAGCTGCTGTTCTTGAGACATTTTCTTTCCCTGCTGCCTGCCCTGCCCATGTGCACTGACATTCCCTGCAGAGAGCAGCACACAAACCCACTCTCAAACCACTGCCTTCCTCAGTCTTGCACTTCAAGGCAGACCACGTTCAGGTTTGACTCACTCAGACTAAAGATTGCTGCCTGTCTGGTGCTAATTTGTGGCCCATTGAGCTCGCTGGCACGGGGAGAAGCAATGCAAAGGGATCACAACTGGTTTATCCTTTTCAACTCAATGCACTGCCAAGTGCATGTCAGTCCTGAGAGCGAGCTGACATGAAGCTTAGCCCTCAAAATGAACTGTGGCCAGTGCCATGTCGCAGTGGTAATTTAATCCTGTTCTTATTTACACTGACTACTAAATCATGGCTTTCTCCAATCAAGCAAGCTCGGTTGCTTCAGTCCTGCACATGCAGGAGCAGTTCAGGTGAGGTACTGTGGATAAACAGTGATGAGTTCCCTTGATTCACTGTCACCCTCTGTCATAACTGCTAAAAGCAGCATCTACAAAGCAGGCTAAGAAAAACAGACCTGTCTCATGTAGGTCAAAAGGCCTCTGGATAGGCAATGCCCGTGGTTTGCATGCATCACGCCTGAGGGGCAAAATCAAGACCCACTTCTTAAGGTAAAGCATTCAGTGTTAAAAACCCCAAACCATAAAAGGAGCTGGCTAGTATCTTCCTCTCTTCTCTGCTTGTTTTCTGCTCTTAGTTGGGCTAAACAGGAAGGGAAGCAGGCCAGCATCAGGAAGGAGATAATTAAGTCACCCTGCATTATTTCGAGTATGATATTGACCATACACAAATATAACTGGCAGCTAATGGTGAATTAGTGCTGCCAAGTCGTCTTCTCTCTATTTTCCTCAAATAATTTTCCCTGGGGATGTGCTAGAAAGGAGACATTCCAAACCCCTTTAATGGGAGTTTATTTAATATAGCCACTGCTTTTCAAATGAAGTAATCAAAAAGGACAAAGCAGAGACAGCGACTTAGGGAATTAACCTCATAGACTAGAAAATGGATTTGTTTTCACATCAAGTGAAAAAGAACTTGATGGTCTCAAGAAATCCTTCCTGGGTTTGTTCAGGTCACAATCTCTACAATGCAAAAAGAATAATAGCCCAGAGCTATTATATATGCAAATTTCAGCTTCAGACAACTCACACAGGGGCACAAACTCGCATCATGTACCGATGGCCCAGCCCTGCCTCCAGCTCCGGGCAGCCCCCAGTGGGCACAGCCCCTCAAACACAGCCCCCCAGGGAAGAACAAAGCAGCTTTTTATCAACAGGAGCTGTTGGACATTCAGAGGCTTCACTGGTGGCAAAGCTAAGCACTTTGTATCAAGCAAACTGGGGAGTGTTTGGGGTACAGGGTATGGTGTCTGGAGTGCATTCCTTCAGGTGAAACAAATGGCTTTTGGATGGCTGCTCCCAGGATACATATCCTGAGCATCCCACAGCACCTACAGGTGGCTATAAACCATGAGGGGCACCCTTCCATCCAATTTTATATCAGTTGTTTCCTCCTGTAAGAGCCTTTAATTCTCTTTGAAAACATTTATCCTGCAGAGTTTATCTTTTTCATCCAACCCCTGTACTTGCCGAAGCCATTTCAATGTGACAGTCTGTGAGGAAATAGAATTATTAATGCTTTATTACTCACATTTTATTACATGTTTACAGAGAGGAGACTTCACTTTCCTTATGATTTAAACAAGCCTTTTTTGTTTTTCACAATTTATAAAAAACCTAAAACTATTTTCAAGTTTACCCTGTGAGGTTCATTTGTGATTCCTCTCCCAGCACTGGTTTGATTTTCTTTTATCAATTTTACAAATACAAATACTTGTAGAGCAACTATATTATCAACTGTTACCAAACCCCCTCCTACCACCACAACCAGTAGGGTTAACAATATTTAGATTACTTCAACATATTGAATTATAGTTAGCTAAATTTATGGGTGTAAAAAGCAATACTGCAACTTAATTTCTGTCCTTAAATATCTAAAATAAATATGCTTTCAGTATTGTTTCCTAATTTCCAGAGGAAATATGCATTCATCTCTAAATGCAAGAACTGCATTAACTAACAAGAACAGAAACTGAGTGTTTGAGTAGCTTGTGTGGTCCCTGTGACACCTGAGAATTTTGATACTGGACACAGGAGGTTACTCTCCTCAGTATCCACAGGCGTAATTGTACTTTTAAGGCTTGGACTTCAGCCTTTGCCATTTTATTTAGACATTTAAATCTGAAAAATAAAAGGTTAGCAATGCTATACCATCATTAGCAGAATAATAACAGCATGAAAATTTGTATTTGTATTCAAAACATACACATATTCAAGGTGTCTGTCTCAAAGATAAATTGCCTCACAGTCACACAGTTAAGTGACTTGAATAAGAAACTTGCTTGATTGGTTTGGTAAAGATAGAAAGTTATTTCGGGTAATTAAATCTAAATGTGACTGCAAGGAGTTACAGAAAGATCTCACAATGCTGAAGGAGCATTCGAATTCAATATTCTTAAAACATTGTAATACACACAAGGGTAAAACAGTGGTAACTAAATATACTTCTTAATAGAATACTCACCATCCCTAAACAAAGTAATGTGAGGCATCATTGATGGTTTATGAAAGTGTTTGATACTCAAAGGCAGTAAAAAAAGGCAGATATGTCTGGAATTCTTAAAAAGAAAACGTAGATAAACAGAAAATATGAGCTTTTCTTAGAAGAAATCTCTGCGTTTTGATCACTAATCTTTTTCTTTTATTCTTCTCTAAGCATTCTGTGTATTACCAAACCATCAGCAGAGATCTGCAGTTTGGATGGCAGGACCTTTGTTTGCTGGGCTGAGAAACTCCCTGAGACCCTCAAAAAAGTGTTGGCTGGTGCTACAACTTCTCTCCTTTGGCCCCTTTGTTCTGCTTAAGTACCTACAAGTACCCAGTAGTTAGTTTCCTAGGAACATAAGGGGAAAAATTCTATAAGTAAAGAAAAGAAACAAATCTAACCCCCAACACTGCCCCACGGCTGGACAGCACATCAAATGCTCTGCTTGCCACACATGTCTGCAGAAGAGAGATGGGCTGAAGTGTGACTGATGCTGGTTCAGAGAGAACACCTTCCAGACTGTCATAACAGAAAGGTGTCAGAAGAACTAATAAATAATGAAACCTGACTTGGCTTTTCAATATCTGCAAGTCTGGCATTTAAGAAGTTGTCTGTAAACCCAAAGTTTAAAAAAACTTGATGATTCAAGGAGAGTAATCAATTATTGTATAAAGAGCAACTAATTCAATTCAGCATGAAGCAAATCAGTTTCCCTGCATGGGTACAGCAGCAGAGTAAGCAGTGTTTGCTGAGCATCCCTCCCAGCTGCTGCACCCTTGGAACACAGTCACAGTGTGGCTACAGGGATGTGGCAGGACTGAGCTGGCAGGAGAAGGCAGTAAAACAGTCACATCACCCCCCTGGGAGCTCAGACATGGCCAAGGAAAGCCCAAGGCAGTGCCTCAGCCCACCAGGCGGTAATGCTGCTGAAGAGGATTTCAGGCACGGAAGGCCAATATGGACACACAGGTGCACCTGCAATTACCCAGGAACACAGCACCTCAGTTTATTGGTACTGTTGAGAAATCACTATTCCTGCAGAAGAGGAAACAACTGAAGACAAGTACAGTCTTTATGGTGATTTCTGTGGTCTTTAGATCAGGTTTTAAACGTAGTGTCTTCAACCACTGCTCCTGGAGACACTACAACTGCTTTTCACACATGGAAAGCCCATAGCAGGTCCCTCCTGTGCAGTGACTCCTCTTCTGCTGTGTGTGCCCTGCTCTGCCTTGGGAACTGACAGAGAAGAACTTCAGTTCCCTAACCTCCTCTCTGCTCCTTCATCTCCTACCAGACAAAACTAATGTGCTTACTCCTAACGGGCCAGTTCTTGTCCTTCACAAATTAAGTCACTATTGGTATTCACACATTTCAGAGAGTTTGGAGTGAGTCACTTGAGTTTCTTCATCAGTTTCTGTATTTATGAAGGGTGGTAAGATCTATAGTGTACAGACAGTCCTCCCCGTTATGAGAGTACTGCTACAGATCACTGTAAGCAAAAAAGTGCATGTCATTTATGAGAGGACTTTTTGGTAATTATTTTACAGCACTGGTTATAAATGGGCTCATTGATTTACCTACAGACCGGTGCACACACCCCTGCAGGGCCAGACACCATTCATTTTTGCAACACTTTCCATTGTCTTCAAGTAGGACAGTGTTCTAATACCTAAATGCATTTGTGGAGTGAGTAGATTTTTTTATTCCCATCACTCATCGACTTTTCATTCAATGTCCTGCAAGTCTCAAACATCCTGAAATCAGCAGTGACTTCTTAAAAGAACCTATCATTAGATGAAGGCAGGAGCCCAAAACCATGAAGATGTACTTTCAAAGTGCCTTCGCTATGATTCTGCATTAGCTATGCAGAAATGAACTTTCCAGCCCAGACAGTGTGGAGTTGTGGCAAACAGGCAAAGGTCAGAGAGACAGCATTATCTGTTATCAATTCCTTTTGGTGCCAGTTTTCCATCTCAGAATTTTTACAAGGACAGCATTGCAGTTCTACCAGCAATTGCTGGGATAGGAAAGACTGAGAGAAACTGAATTAACAACAACAACAACCCCCAAACAACAACAACAACAAAAATCTGTGTGACACTCAGTGTGTCTATTTTCTTACTGGTCTCTGGGATAGCATGATCTGTAACAGCACACCTTCAGCAAAAGTGGAACAGAAAAGGCACATATATTTAAATATTAATAACTTTTACTGCTCTAAAGCATTAGAAAGAGCTCTGCTCACTACACACTAGAGAGCTGATCCCAGGACTAGAGGCATAACCCATCATTATCTTCCTAATGTGGGCAACATATTGATTTTTGTTCCTTTTATTCATGCATCAAGGCTCCCAGTGAGTGCCCGTGCACATATGTGTCTATTTGAGTGTGTGGAGTAAAGACCAGAGATGGATGATTTTCTTGGAGATTTCAATCCATGTCTCTGGACACAATAGCTTTTGCCCTAACATTTTATGTTTCTCTGCTCCTTCCTGTAGGAGCTGTTGTTTCTATGCTCACCCTGCAGCTGTGAAATGAGTCTGAGCTCTATCTCAGCTGAGAGCAAGCGGTGAAGCGTGATGCAAACCTGACTTTCTATCCTCTCTGCAGGCAAATTTGTTGCTTTTACACTGCTTTCAGCCTTGGCTGAACTGAAGTTGGAAGGACAGACTCCTGCTGATCCTGCAGCTAGTGCAGGATGTTGTACAGTCCACACATCAGATCTCAGCTGAAGTTCCTGTCAGCAAATTGAACCATTTCATAACTGTCTAGAAAAGCAGGAGAAATAGGGAGGAGACCTAAAGAAACTCTCAGCAAAGTAAACTGACAAGCCTGTATCTTATTACTCTCTAGCAGTATTTCCTTCTGTTAAAAAAAAAAAAAATTAGAAGTGTGTATCAATTCTTGTAGTTCTCCTGGTATTTACTGATGTGGAAAAATATAATAGAACAGACTTTGCCTGACACTCCCTTCTGACACTCCTTACTCCCTGTTAGCCAGTGACCAACCCTACATTTCAGAATAAACTCTTTTTTGCAAAGGTAGAACCAGCTTCAAGCCCCATGGACATTTGGGTCTTTGATGTGTCCTTACTTCTTCTTGCAAAAGAACAAGATTTTTCCTAAGGGGAAAGCAGAAACCCCTGAATGAGTGTTCCAGAAGACTGTTTTTGGGAATGTCCGAGCATTTGTGTGAAAGACATGGTTGCAATTACAGGACACACAATGTGAATGGGAACGCCAGGGCTCATGTGAGGTCTGTCTGCAGATTCCAGCTTGTAGTATTTCTTCTCCAGCCAGGACTTGGGAAAGATATAAATAGCATTTAGCATGCTGGCAGACTGAGCTGTGACAAAGTGCTGGGCTGACTGCTCAGTGTCATCCTGAAGGGATCAGCAGTTTTTGGGATGCTACTTCAAATCTTAATGATTGGAATAGATTGAAAAGATCAAGTGTGCCAAATACACTGATTCCATTTTAGAGCAAAATTGTAAATACACAAAAATCAGGGGCATAGAAGGAAAATTCCCTCTACAAATAATCTCTTTTCCTCTCACTTACCTAATCCAAAAGGATTTAGCTTAGTACTTAATGTACACACTGGTTAGAGAAAACAATCTATCCAGCATTAAGTGCCTTCCATGTGCATGGCTGCACAAATCTAGTGCCCCAACTTAACTACGCTGGTTTTGAGAGAGCTCAAGGACAAAGGCAAGAGGAAGAAATGAATACAGGCAGACTGGACAGAAAATCCATTTCCAGAAATTCAGTCTCATCTTTTCACTGACTATAACAGAGATAATTCTGCATGTGTAGCATGGTGATGACTTTAAAAGGCTGTGCCAGTTGACAGGAGAGACATAGAAGAGTCTATCAAGGAGGGTTGCTTGCAGTATGTACAAGCCTAGAAAAGCTTCCCTGACTTTGTCCTGTTAGAACATAGAAAGTACTGAAGAAAAACCAAACCATCCCTTCCCTAAAAGCTTGGCTGGACTAATTTTCAGCTACAATTCAAGCTTACCTAGCCCTTGCCAAGAACTGCCTAAGTAAAACCAAGGTGAGTTCCCCAGCCACCTCACTCTCCTATGTACACAACAGGATCATGTATTTCATGTATTACACCCCAAGAATAACCTCACTGGCTGGTAAAAAGCCAAAGTATTTCTTTTATTATATACCTCTCTCAGATCCTAAAATAAAGACACTGTGTGATGACAAACCCAACAAGGGAGGCTTCAAAACATCATTCCAGAGACTTAGATAAACAAGATTATGGTCTTGTCCAGTGTAGTAATGCATTTTCACACCCAAGCATATGATTCTATATAAGGAAAAGAGTTTCAGTTTACCTCTAAGCATGTAAGGTAGTTAAACTAGAATTTTCCATAACCTTCTCACTGTAATTGGCCCAGAGCCAGCACAGGAGCACTGGTTGGGCTTTAGAAATGTCTCAAAGCCTGTAACTGTTTCTATTGGCACCAAGCCAAACTATTCCTCCTAAAACATTAAGTATTTATAAAGGTGCACAAAGGAGCTCAAGTGCTTTTTGTAGGGTGTCTTAGCAAGGTGTCAGAGGCTTCTCTGACACCTGTGCTCAGCTTTTTTCTTTTGTTTCTGTATAATTTGTTATTTTATATTTTATTGAAACCTTTACTTTACAAAACACCCATAAAGGGCCGTCTCACAACTATTTCAAGTCATTCTAAAAAATTTAGGACACCCTCAGAGACTGATACATTTACACGGGGCTCAGAACACTCCGGCCATGTGTTAAACTCCATCAGTCCAGACTTCCTCTGAAGCTCTACTTCCAAAGGAGACAGCCTGGGATTTCAGGCACTGAATGAATTCTCCTGCTCAGACTGAGGAGGTCTCAGCAGGAGCAGTCCCTGCTGCACCCACCTACATAAGCCTTTCAAGCATAGAAGAAAGGAGTGGAACCTAAAATATCCTCTTTTCCTAAGTCTGAAATCAATAACTATTTGCCAAGATGTTTCCAATCTAGGTATTACTCAGAGGTCTTGATGTTCAGTGTGAGCTCTACTGCCTTATTAGGCTGGCAATAAACTCATAAATATCTGAAGGGGACATGCAGTGAATGTCACTTTGAATTTCTGTAGAGGCCAATTTACCATGGCCCAGAGTAAGGTGCTACTTGACCTACTAAGAAGCTGACTGCATGAAGATTCAGGCTCAGGAGCTTCTATGCATAGATGCACTTTTCATGCTCTGTATACTGCAACTTACTGGGTATTTTCGCCTTACTAGAATTAATTATCTCTCATTTCTGTCGGTTTAGCTCAATCTCACAGAGCAAAATAATTGGCCTTTACCAAAGCAGGCATGCAAAAACATAACTGAAAGGTATACTGTCCAGAATTCAGACTTCTTTTTCCATTCCTCTGCCTGTATTTGTGAATTTTTCTGTTAAAAAACAATCACACCCTGAGAGAACCGATTCAAGAAAGGATGGCAAAACCTTCTGTCAATAAACCAGCGGGACTGGGAGTTGGAACTTCTATTCTCCTCAAATACAAAGCATCCTAGTTTTTACCCCATTGGTTTGATATTCAAACTGCTGCAAATAGCTCTTTTTGGTCTTAAGAAAGTGTTGTTTGCATAAACCTAGCCTAAAGCAGACACAACTGGAGCAATTTTTAGAAACAATTCTAAAGCGACTGGGTAAAGTGAAGCTCAACTGGCACATGAATCAAGCTGAACGGGTAAAATTCACATGAAGACATTATATAATGCATTTATCTGATCCCTGTTAATGCAGGATTTAACAGCCTCCAGCTTTGTAAGTTACTTATCCTCTCAACATCCCAGTGAGGAAGCAGAGAGAAGCTAAGGGACTTGTTCAAGCACACAGAAATTGTGGAGAAGAATAAGGAATGGATCCAACCTAGACAAACCAGGTACAGAGCTCTGTGTGCAGAGCCTGCTCTGCTTGTGCCACAGAGCCAATCCACCTGCTGAACTGTCCATGCAGAAGGAAAAGTTGTGAGGGGAACCATAGGAAACATCACACAAGAATCTTGGGCAAAAGCAAGATTTCTTTCCATGGCTCTCCTCTCTGACTGCTGGTTGCCTGCTCCAGTGATTTCAGCAAGGCTCAGGCTTGCTCAAAATGCTCTTAATGACAGACCAAGGAGCCATCTGAACCAACTCTATTCTCTGTTGCGTTCAGTTATAAAGAATTATTGTGCTTCTAGGACAAAATTCCTGGATATAGAAAAAATAATTAAGAACTGTCTCACATTTTGGTTGCTACCATCTTCCTGTTAATTAGATGACTTATTAAATAAATTATCAGAAATAAAACCTAGACAGTTAACCATCCTTTAAAATGGTAGATTACTTTGATTTTTTAATTGCTGCAAGACTGAAAAAAAAAAATTCCCCAAATTAATGTGCACACTCATAAGCCAAACAGGAGAAGTTCATTACATGCCTCCCCCAGAAGCACATAACTCATGAAGTCAGCTCAATACTGTGTCCCCTGGGAGCTACACAGAAACAGCAATCTCTCTAGAAGAATACACAGCTGGCCTGGGCTCAGCAGCTCAGGAGCTGGGCTATTTATTGTTTGCCTGACAAAAGTCATCAGCTATTGCTATGCTGCAGTCACCAGAAAATTCCCCCTGCAGGAACCTAGTGATGGACCCAAATGGTTCTCTAAGTGGTGAGAGAAATAAAAATAAAACACATGACTTCTCCTTTTTAAATTATTTAAACTAATATTGCTTGCAATAAATACTGAGCCAGTAACCAGGAATTCTAATATCTTATTGCCAGACTTAGAGCACACGTTTTTCATCCCACCTATTAAGGGGATGCTGATTGTGCACAGGTTAGGATCTGGGCCTGCAGAAATGGCATAACTGATCTCAGAGGGGGAAGAAATCATGTAAAGCAAAAGTAAAATTCAGCTTTCCTCATGTGGAAAGCTACCAGTTGCTGCACCTGCTGCTTTCTGAACCCTGCCTCCTTCCTCCTTTACAAGAGCACTTGTAAATCTACAGGTGAGTAATAAAAGGGAAGAGCTCCCACAGAACATTCCCCTGTAATTCTGTGCCAGCAGAACATGGCAGAAGATCACCCTTGGCTCTGCTGTGCCTCTTGTCTACCCAGAGTGCTCAAAACCAGCTCGAGTGTTGCTCTCAGAGCCGTGACAGAAAGGAACCAGCTGATGCACAGAAAGGTGGTTTGGATTTCACAGTAATAGGAAGTTCAATGAAACTAGACTGTATCTGGCTTACCAGCATTTAGTTCTCCAGCTGGGTACTGGCAAACATAGCAAGAACCATCAGTGAAGTGGTTTCATGCATTTGCCAACTTGCTGGTCCCCCAGTGCCATGATAAAATTGGAAGAAGAACCAGCTGATGTGTTAAGCAAAAGAGGAGGAGGTGGGTAAAGGCAAGAAAGGAGTAAGAGGGTGCAAAGAATCAAGTTAGAGAAAGAAAAAATATCTCTAGAAACTCAACAGTAGAAGGAGTCTTGTGGATAGTTAATCCACAAAAACATTGGGATTGACAAATTGTGAGAGGTTTAAAAAAGCAAAATCAGAGGGGTTGGGAAAATAAGATTCAATGTAACTACCATCCTAATATGAAAAATCACCCTGTGAGTAAAAGCAAATACAACAAGGAAAAGCCCATCTTCTTAACTTCTGTAGGTTATGCTTTATGTTTTATATTCTAAGCCTTGTTTCCTGGTAAAACAAGAATTCTTATTCATGTCACATTCCTGCCCAGTTGGCCCCAGTTGCTTTGGAACTTCACAGCTGACTGAAGCTGTGCTCACCAGAAGGGCAAGGCTTCAAACCACTTCAATACCTCTGCAGACAGGCAACCAGCAGCAGAGAGAAATCCCAATATGCTCATCTTGATTAATCAGGGGGGCTGTACTAGAAACAGCCTTGCAAACCAGACTCCATTTTCAGCCAGTTCCGAAATTCCTGGGTCTGACCTACTCATGACTGCAAACAATTCTTGAACGGCCCAAGCAACTAAAGACAGTAAGGCTGGGTATCTGTCGCAGTCGCTGGCACGTGTGCCAGTCGGCATTGACACGGCACTCGAGGTGCTTCACCAAAATTATCAGAAGGCTTCATGACGGAAATCATCAGCATGTTGTTATTCAAACAGTCTCCTAGATCTTTACTCTGTAGCTTCTACAGAGCAGCTCCACACAGCTCCAGCATTGTCTCTCTCTTCTGTTCCAAGTCCAGCTCCATCCTGCCCCTGGCACGGCCGCCTAACCCTGTCTATGCTGAGTACAAGATCTTACAGTGTCTTACCTTCTCTGGCCCTTGCCACGACCTCCTGTCCCTGGGTCTTCACAGCACCAGGAGCAGACTCCAACTGACTCCAACTCAGTTAACTCACTACTTATCATGCCCAAGGCTGTGAGGGCAAGGTGTTTCTACTCTGAGATAATTAACACAGCTGTAACTTGTTAGATGGGAGACTGCCTTCTGCAGCATCTCTTTTTGTATTACCACAGGTATCAGAGTTTCTGGGGTGTCCTGGTGTTTTTAGGCAGTAGAAGCTGCTGAAATTATGGCACAACATAACATTGTATGTAGTTGGGTGTAACCCCAAATGAAACACTTAGCTTACTCTATATAAAAACCCATCACCTATCATGGGGGCCGAGAGCCTTAATTCTTTGCATGACCTCAGGCAAAGCAGTGTGTAAGTCTTCAGTTACTTTGAAGAGTTGACAGACAGTAGACAAAGGATGTTCCCATGGGTACACACAGACACCCCCCCAGGCTTTCTGGTATTCAGTCAGCACTTCCAGCTCTCACCTACACAAGTGTCCTTGTCTTGACAAGCTGGCTGCCTGCAGTTTTGGGGAATCTGTTTCCTCAGACACCTGCCTGGCTTGCAGCATTGCAGGGCTCTAAGCACAAGCTCCAAATCCTCTGTACTTCTGGTTTAGATACCCAAAGTCCTTCTGATGGCAGCGCAGGCACACGCAGGTGGTACAGCAGCTCTTCAAGTGGATTTGAAAGCACTGCATCCTTTCCAGCACTTACCACACATTCACACACATTCACTCCAGAGTACCTCTAGTTTTGGAGTGTGGTTCCTAGTTAGTTCAAAGCTATCTTTTGTGAAGACTGCAATACAAAGTGAAGTATCAGGCATAGCCTTTCCAGCTGGGAGTCATTTATCCTCTGTACCACCTTCTATGAGATTCCCTCTCTTCTTATTGTAGCTGCCTGAAAACAGCCATACAAATAATATTAATAAAATACTAATCTGCTTTAATTGAGGTATTTTCCAAGTGTACACAATAAGGTAATATGAAACACCCTGAAGATAATTTTTTTTAAAAGCACTGAAGCCAACATAAAGCTCAATAATTGGCAAAGCACAAGGAAGAAAAAGACCTGTGGGATCTGCAGTTTCCTGCAGGCTCACATCCATGCTGCCCTCTGCTCAAACACCAAACAAGGGCCAGGACAAATAGGTTGCACTGACATTTCCAGTACAGCGGTGCTTCAGAGAGTACAACTGGAATATAAACAACATGGCTCTTGGTTTAAAGCAAGCAGCACTTCACACTAATGGTGTGTGTGCTCAGTCTAGAGAAATAGAAATCAATTCTATTGCTGCAGCTTTGGAGGTGTCCCTGGGAAGGGAATCCACGTGGACATGGGATAGGTAGTGGGAAGTAAGACATCCGGCAGGAGAGTCCTTCAAACACAAGCTGGCAGAGGCAGAACTTGGGAAAGCTGGGGGATGTGATATTTCCTCCTACCCACCAGACAGCAGCTGACTTCAGTCAGAGAGGAATGCAAGGAGGGGGGGGAAAAAGCTAATACATGACATGCAAATATTCTGTGCTCCCTCATGACCACCCTTCTCTGAAACTGTTATTACCAAGAGACACAGCTGGTCACAGAAAGTCTGGAATAATTCCTGTGATTGCTCTGTCAGCAGAGAGCTGTACAATACAACATGACTTTCCCACAGCCACTTCTTGAAAGCCTTGTGCACTAATGAACAGCTCCTTCCTCTCTCTCCTCAGCTTCAGTTAACAAACCCCTACAGATCTGCTTTGAGAGCAGTGGGGAAATTTTGTTCGCTTGAAAATCCAATTTCATTCCAGCACAGATATTTGTGTCTTCATACTGAGACACTAATTTTGAAGACTTTAAAAAACTAAGGTTATATTGCTGATTTAGCTGGGAAAAAAATAAGCTTTGCTGAAATCAGTTAAAATTCAGAGGATGGTTAAGAGAGACCGGATTTTAGATAAGCTATCCTGGATCTAATAACTCATTGCCTGTCAAGTTTATGTTTCTGTAAGCTGGGCTTGTAATGAAAAACAAGGAAATTGATCAATAGACCCCCAAAACACAAGATGATTGCAAACCCTATCTCCAGAAACAGTCTTGGGAACAGGAAACTACAGGTTTTTCCAAGGAGTCATTTGTCACGTATGCATCGAAAGGTTGAAAGTTTAGAACGAGGAAGACTGGTTTTACTTCCTCCTTTTGGTGACCACTCCCCACATAAGACCCCCGACTCATTTCAGAGAACAAACTACGCATGCTTAATAGCCTTTTTGTCAATTAGCATACGAAGCGGAGAAGAGGAGGTGACAGGGGTATGAATATGCATTTGTATTTTGTGTATTCAACATTTTTGTGGATAAAAGGCTTTGTAATTACCTGTGATCTTTGCAGTGCGTTATTGGGGAGCTATCCCACACAGCTGCCAGCTGTCAATAAACATACACTTTCTAACTTAACTGTTAGAGAGTCTTTTGTCCATCACAGTTGGGTATCGATATTAGATCGATATTCATATTTTAATAAATCAATATTCCACACATTTCTGCTCTCCTGTGCCAATCACTCACATTCTGCAGTCTCCCTGATCCCAGTGTTGGTAGCCCAAAGCCAGAAAGAACCACTAGGCTCAGATGAAAACAAGACAGTTTGATTATAAGTGGATCATAAATTTTGCAGGTTAAAAAAGAGCTTTTTCTTGTGAGAATCAGGCAAAGCCCAAGGGATTCATCTGAAAGAAAAGGTTTTGAATCTTGGAATGATACACTTTATCAAGGCTAGCTTCCCTTGATGTTGCTAAAGACTCTATGAAAGGCCTGTGGCGTCTTTATTAGCCATTCCCATATACTAGGGGATGATGATAAATCTTTAACAAACAAGAACTTAAAATTCTTTGTCCCAACACATGTAGCCTTTATAAAGAAATCAAGCATATAAGCTCTCTGAGCAGCTTGTCCCCCTTTCTCAGACGGTGTAACTGAACCCTGAAGGAGCTGTTTTCCAACACCTTAATTTCCAACTCCTTTCATGCGACATTCTAAGACAGCTTTACCTCTGTGTTTCAATGCCAGCAGCCTCAGGGACATCATCTTCTCAAAGTGCAGGGATAAAGGAACTCAGGCCACCGGGAGGGCTAGGAGGAATGTCCTCCTTTGGAGAAACCTCACAGTTCCAATGACAAAGGATTCACCCTTCTCTCAGGTGCTCACATTCAGCAGCTGCCTTCAGGTGAAAAGTAACTCTTCACTGACAGCTGTTACAAAAGATAATTGCTCTTAGAACTAACTGAAACCTCAACAAAATGGTATTTAGGCAGAAAAGAGTCACATAAATCATAAGAAGTCAGGACACATCTGTCAGACACAAGGTAGGGGCAGGCAGAAATACCCAACCTAGCTCAGACATCTTCCTGCTCCCAGTAGAAAGCAGCCATTTAAATGAAAAGAATTTAAAAAATAGGAATGTGAGTATTTTTAAAAATCTGGGAAAGGCAATCAGAGACTAGCAGCATTTCACCTCAGGGTACCTCCAGTTCAGTGCCTGCAATATTTACAACAATAATTACAATATTTACAATATTCAAAATCAGAGCATTTTGATTGGAATGATGGCAATACAAAGTATTTATTAAAACATTTTCAGCAAGAAAAATCCACACAAAATTAGTTCAGTGTTGATCTGACATGATCTGTCTGGTTTTGTGCCAGTCCCACTAAATCAATTACTGCCTCAAATGGGACTGTAACAAGAATATAACAGACATGGTTCTAGCCTAAGTCAGAACAGGATGGCTTTTGTCCCCTTGCATGCTGGCATGCTTCAGACTGCCATAAACTAGGAGCAGATGGAATACAGATTGCACTGCGTAGAACTCAAAATAGGTTTTTGGCTATGGAAGACAGTCATCTCTGAAGCCTCTCAATATAAGAAACTGTAAGGTTCCAGTTGAATTCTAAAAATACACCACCTTTACTGACAAGAAAATGTATCCCTTGTTTATATTTAGCTCATGGCCACATTCAGAGCAACTGCTGTTGAGTTTTATGTGACAACAGAGCCACTATTGTTTTTGACCACACACTGGGATAGACATGTCACAAACCCAATTTGACAGAGATTTTATGGACTGCTAGAGAGGAATCACACAGACATGTCGTGGTGGGCAGTGGTCAGAGTGCCGCGACCTTACTGGAGAAGCATCCTGAGAAGGATGGCCCAGAGGCACAGACACTTCTGCTGCCTGCTGAGTGATTTCAAGCTCTTCAGTGAAATCAGCTCTTTGGGGTGACACTGAAGGAAGAGACGGAGGCTCCGTATGGAGTTCCACAGGAGGCTTTATTCAGCTTCTTCTGAGGAGCAGCCCAGTGACAAAGTGCCAAAGAGCCGGGGGAACGGGGTTATATAGGCAAGGCAGGTGGTGGAGTAAAACACCTGAGCCAGTCAGCTGAGGGATTCAGGGGAGAATGAACCAACTGAGGGATCAAAGGAAGGACCAGTCATCAGAGGGATTAGGGGGGAAGCAAAGGGAAAGGGCCAGCGGGGTACAAAAGATTCACATAGCTGTTGCAAAGCCTTTTGGGGGTAACACATTTCCTCACCATAACAGAGAGAGCTGTCTGCCAGGGTTTCTCCCTTAGGGGGTTGTGTTTATATACTGTCTGGCTTGACTGCTGTCTCTCCAGGGGAGCGTGTTTATATTACTGTCTATAACAGCAATTAATCACTGCTGTATTGAGGAGTCTGTGTGGTTGCCTGTGCTGGGAGAACAGCCCAGTGATTGGTCACACCAGGGTATTCTCTTGGCACTGCTGGCACAGCCACAGACCACTGGGAACAAGTCTGGACTTGTTCCAAGGCTCCAGACAGCATCAGACCCAGGCTGAAGCGGTGAGATGTAGCAGGGTAAATGCTGTGTGACCCTTTCAGAGATGCTGGACTTCAGTGAAGAAAGGAAATGGATCTGCTTTAGGAGTCCACTTACAGCAGCACTTCTGAGCAGTGTGACTTTCCAGAGCAGAAGGAGGGACAATGTGCCTGTCCCGGGTTTTTACCCGGAGGAGGGGAAAGGTGGGGAGGCATCAAGCCTACCTATCAGAAAGGGGAGAGCTAAAGGGCAGCCTAAGGGTCAAATCACCTGTGAGGAGGGGTGGGCCCTTTCTGTCCTGGCCAATTCCCTCCACGGCTACTCCCCTGTATATTAAAATCAACCCCTTGGGATTGGCTTGAGAAACCCTACCCTGAGGGAGGGGGAAAACCCCCAAAGGGAGCCCACCTTGAAAACCTTAAAGACACAATGCAACACCTGCCTATCTTCTCTCCAGGGGAGTGTGTTTATGTTAACACTGTCTGGCTTAACAGCCTCCACACAGACATACATAAGTTAATTATACAGGATAAAAAAAAAGAAAACCAGAACATGCAGTAAGCCAGATGCTTTGTTGATCACGTTATATGACTACTTAGGAAACAAATAAATGACCCAGTGAGTCAGATCTATTACCTGCTGAATCAAATGTTTTACTACTCAATCAGATACCTCATTTCTTCAAACATAAACACAGTTTCTTAAACTAGAGGCAATATATTGCCTTGTATGTCATATAACATGGTTTCCATCCACTGAGAAAAACCACAGAAGCAATGAGGTGCACATGGAAGGTAAAGATAAGGTCACAGATGCTGCTGGGTAGAGCTGCCCCAGTGAGCTCTGTGTGGCTCAGGGACAGCACAGGCTGGAAATAGAGAGGAGGTGTGCCTGCCTAGGGCATTGCAGCTGCCTGCTTGGAACCAGCTTGGTGTGCTGAAGGCAAGGCCATCAGCACAGCCCTGGAAGGTTGAGAACAACAGATAACCAACAAATGTCCATCCATCAATCTGGGCTGTCACAGGAGTTTGCTGTTGGGGAGGAGGACCTTGCTTTTTATTCAGCATCAGCACCTCACTACCACCAACCCCCTGAAATTCAATAATTTGTGTGGGTTTCCTTGCTTGGAAAAAGAAACATCTCCTGAGTTCTCATAAGCACAACTGCTACAAAGGATAATAAAGCCCAGAAGTGGTTACAAAACTGAGGCCCTCATAATGATTTCCTTTCAGTCATAACTGATTAAATCCACACAATAGAATCCCAAGATGTCGCTAATGATAGTAGAATCTGTCAGTATGTGAGATGCTGTGACACTTTGTGAATTAAACCCCATTATCACCCTAAATAATGGATAGATTTCTCCCTTTCCTTTGTGATATGCAACATATTTTTTCTTCGGGCAGTTAGATGATGTCAGCACAAATTACTGCTTTCCACATAGTGCAGATGATAGAACCAGAGGCATTAAAGAAACTTACAAAAGCCAAATGTGAAGAGACAGAAGGAACTGCTTCCTTTGACTTGGAAATAACAAATTCTGCTGTGGTATGGTGGGTAAGGCAAAAGAAAAAAAACTTTAATTTGGGACACTGATGGAGCTTCAAAAGCTTCACATGTTTAAAAACCTAAATTCAAGTTTGGATTCTTGCTCCAAATTACAAAAAAACCCCCCATAAAATAGAAGTGCCTGTCTTTAGATACTCATGTCCCTCCGTTAAATGTATATTGATGTGTAATACTGAGAGATTGAGTTATTATCTAGCAAACTAAGGATCTCTATTTTCAGCCTGGAAAAATAATGAATATGCAATTTGAGTGCTTTTCTAAATGGCTTCCTATTCTTTTAATTTTTCTGAATATACCAAAGTTGAAGGAAGGGCCGAGGAAATGCTAGTGGTTACATGACAGTTCACAAGTTCTATATGTGGCAAAGTTTGCAGGCAGTAATAGGATCTTTTACTAGATCCACTGAGATAACCACAAAACGGGTTGTCAAACATATGACTCTATAATTTTTATTTTTTTTACTTGAGATAGAAATACTGAATTTTCAAATGCAAGACCTGGGAATTGCCTCATTATCCTGCATAATATCCCTTTACGATGCTTCCATTGCTGCCCTGTGTGCAACAGCAGCCAAGCTCTTGGTTGCCATCTGCTGTTCCTGCTCCTACCGTCACCACTTCCATCAGCATGGCCAGGCCATGGCAAGGAGTCTCCAAGAGTTGTTAGGAACAGGCACAGCTGCTGCTTTCACACACAGCCTGGGGTCCAGCTGGCCACACAGAGAGGAACCAGTGCCCTCTCAAACCCTAATGAAGAGCACGAGTGGGGAGCCCAGGTTCAGTAGCAGCAGATCCATGAGGTTGGCTATGGATCACTGTGTACCAGGGCATTGGTACAAAAGCCTTCCTTGCCAGGGCTGCATTCCTTAAGGCCAGGTGTGTGCTCGCCTTCAATATGACTGGCAGCACTCCCTGCTGCCACTCCCTGCTCCTGCCCTGTACCTGGCTGTGGACAGAACTAAAAAAGATCCTGCTTAGACTTCCACTTCAGCTCTTGGCACCATTACCTCCTGCATCCAACACAAAGTTCCATCTCCCAGCTATCTGCTCTGGTATCAGACTTCGGAGTTCCAATTCTCCCAGTGTCTGCTGCTTCCCAAGCTGAGAAGGTACAAAAGCCCTAATTTTCAAGAATTAGTTTTGGAGCTTCCCTCTAGGCAAAAATCAAGGCTGCATCCACCTCTCCACCTGTGAGACCTTTTCCACCTGTGTTTTCATTTCCATCCTTCTCTGCAGTACAGCAGGAGCAATCTGACTTTTACCCAAACACTTTTAAGTGACCTTGAGGAAAGTCATATTGAAAATTTTATGTATAGTGGCCTCCCATATTTACAGAACCACATGCCCTGCTAATCTATCCTGGCCACATTTCTTTACATTTAACATGTTTAATTAATCAGTTTAGAGAGACCAAATTAACTCCATGACACACAATCCCAGTATCCATTTAATTTGCTTGTTAAGGAAAGCAAAAGCTTCTTTGGTAGTAAAAGTGTGAAAACCAAGGTACTACACAGCTTCCCTTTGTTTTCATGATTCTTTTTCATTCCTTGCCATACAAGCCCTTTACAAACATTAGTTAATCCTTTGAAAATCCTTATCTTTGTTTTACACCTGGGGAAAATGAAGCACGGAGCAAGGATGGTATTTATTTAACCACGGCCCCAGAGACACATGGTAGAGCTGAGAACAAAGCCCATGTCTTTTGGTTCTCAGTCTTGTATCCCAAAGCCCATTTTTAGTGCACTTTTTCAATTTTCTCATTTTGAAATGTAGCAGTTCTAAATAAAAAGCTCAAGCAGTACAGTTGTCCTTCACTCTTCTCTTCCTTCTCCATTTGAAGGGATGTGCAGATACAGAAGTTACAATTCCCTCCACCATGGGTGCAAGAGACAAACCTTTGCACTGTGCCACAACAGTTGAGAGGTTTTTTCTGGCACACAAGTGATCTCAGTAACAGGAGATTAATCCACAAATGCCAATGTCTCATCCTAAAAGACCAGTGTACAGAAGAGCCACTACTACCCTGGCATGGGCCCAACATGAAAGCAAGGAGGGAGGTAGCAGTGGGCAGGTCTGTCTCACTGAAGAGCAATGGTTAGAATTCAAGGAAAACTCTTCACAATTTTGCAGTGAATGTGTTCTGCACTGCAGCACTGCTGGCTTTTCCAGCTGACCGGGTATGTACTTATCTATTACTATTAACATCCTGCAGTATAGAGAAGCATCTTGAGAAGGAAAATCATTTCACTGCCAAAAAAGTGATCCTACTAAGAAAAGTCTGGCCAGTACAAAATTTGCTAACCTCATGGATAAAACTCATATCACTCTACGGTCCAAGCAGATCTGCAGGTCTGGCCCTGAAACATTAAACTCCACAACAGCTTGAAAATCATGTTGATTTACTCATAGCATCTACTTTTGGTAGACAGTAGAGCTTTTCTCAAAAGCTTACCAATTACTGAAGAAAACACAGTAGTAAATGGTACTAAAATTTCAATCTGCATAGTTGACTGTGCATTTGCCTTAGCACAGGCTGCTTACTCTTTACTCTTGGAATAATGAGGTTTTATTTCACAGCATTGTTACAAACATTATAATTTTTGACATCTATAGTAAATAGTTTTTTGCTGTAGGTTTTTCCTATAGGGTTTTCCACATATTTCAGTAGAAAGAGTGTAAATACTGAAAAATCTGGAAATAAATCTTTAGTAACTGATTCTTAGGCTTTGTTTGATAATAAATAAAGTGATGAGGATTAAGAGGGGCAATTCTACTGAATCTAGGAAACACTGCAAATACTAAAAACTTACAAATGGATCTTTACCAAGAGATGCAATACACTCTGTTGTTACACCAAGGCTGGAAATTGCACAACAATTACACTGATTTGGCAGGTAAACAAGCAAAGTTTCTTAGTTAGATAAACTTAAGAAATTATTTCCTACTCCTGGAATCTAAATTTAGAGTTTCTACTTCAGAAAGTAGGAGCACGCAAAAATGCTCATGCTGCATATAGAACACACTGACATTGCCAAGGATGTGCACATATTTAGCCCCTTTTTATTAACTTCATACAAAATACAGGCACTGCAAGAAAGGCTACAGCTTCCAATGTTTTCAAAGAATTCATTACTCTTTGTAGTCATATATTGGGAACTGAACATGTTTGTGTGCAATAAATCTCAAAGCAAGTAAGAGGAAGCAAAAGAATATAAGAATATCAGCTCCAAAATAGCATAACCAGCTGATCATCCACCTGATGCTTCTGCACTGCTTTAGAGAGCTCTCTGGACTTGTTACACTTGTGCACTTCAAAGGTTAAAGATGTTGAAGGTAACCAGTGAGTGTTAGAGGCTTTAGTATTATTGCCTAAGTACTCTACAAACGCAATACACCTGGAGCTCACAAAGCACATGGTGACAACTTCCAAAATTAACCAGAAAAGGAAAGCACTGTTCTTCCAGGAGTGACTTCGTCTGCCATCAGGCGTATTCTAGAGCAGAAAGGTGGCTTTTCATTTATCCATAATAATTCATATTTTAACCATGAAAGCTGGAATTGCATCCATTGCTACCTAGTCATTCCTGTTATTAACATTGTCCCAGTGTTATGAGTGGCAATTCTCTGGAACATTTTGGGAGTTTGGAGCAGATTCTGATGGGATAACATATAATCATTTGAAACTCTAAAGCAGTGTTATTTACCTGATAATTTGGTATCATCCACATCTGTTTTGCATGGCCCCTTGCAAAAGCTTAATGCTGTTTTGCCTCACCTGAAGACAGCTTATTACAAATACCTCTACAAATTGGTTAGAACCCATCTGGGAATGCAAATGCATCTACAGACACACTGTTGGAAACAGACTTTATGACATGATTACCCACATGGACACAGTCCATCACTGCAGAGTAAGCCTCTGGATGAAAATTAGTTCTCCAGTATAAAGCATCTACTAATCCAAAAAAAGCTTACTAAATTCCAAAGCTTTAGATTACAGTGGACTAAATGTTCCACATACCCTTGCCCTTCCCACTAATTTCTACTAACAGTTGTGAGGGCATAGCTAAGCTCATCCAGCTGACAGTTACTGGAACTACATTGCCACAGTTTCGGTATGCCTTGCAGATATTAAATCGGGTTACACTACAGCACTGTGAAATGAAGCAGTACAATTTAACCCAAAAATATTAGCACCAGAATGACTGAGGCATCCCACTTCCCTAACAGAACTGTAAGTGCACTTGTAAAGAAAAAAATTCCAGGAATGCAAAATGTTAGCTCCAGTACAGCTGTTCTAATGAACTCATCTAGGTAGTGGTGAGCAGGGAAAACCAGGATGTCTTGGTTTGGAAAGACAGGTATCTGCCAGGGAAAGCTGGAGTTTCCCTTGGAATGGAGAATGTAAAGCCCTCAGCCCCTCCAATTTATAATTTTGCAATTAAGGGCTTTCAGGCAAAGATTTGGGAATAGGAAAAACAGTTCTTTACTAGGAATATTAACAATACAAATGTAGTAGAAAACAAAACCACCCAACCAAACAAGCAAGCAAGCAAACAACAATCCTGGAAAACCCTGACAGAGTCAGATCTACAACCTGACACCCTGTTGGTCAGGGTGTTGGAAGCAGTCCAAAAGTGAGTCTTCTGGAGTGGCAGATGTGGTTCTGCTGAAGTAGAGATGATCCTGTAGAAAAGGGTCCAGTGATGGTGAGAAGGGGTCCAGTCTTCCTCTGGGAATCAGGTGAAGCCAGATGCCTTCTGTTCCTACGTCTTAGTTTTATCCAGGTGGAATGGTTGGCTCCCCTCACTGGGTGGAGCATCTCACAACGGGACCACTTGTGACAAGCTTGGGGAGAAGAACGGCTTGGGGGGAAGAACAGCTTGGGGAGTCTTAATGGCCCATTGTGAAAGAGATAACAAACACTGCCCCACCTGGTTTTAACAGCTGGCCCATTATCAAAAGGCACCTGCCCCCCTCCTTCCAGAGTTACAAGAGATAAAGAAGAACAATTCCCCAAGTGCTTTCAGCAGATGAAATAGAATACACATTTTAGGTTCCATAACCCAAGACACAGGATTTTACCTGCAGAGCCCTCTGGGTATTTGCAGAAGTTACCTGTAAAAAGTTCAAATTTTCAACCGAACAGAAAGCAACATAAGCCTTGCTGCTGATGACAGAGCCAGGACTTTGGCAGATATCATTAACTTCACACTTATAAAGGGCTAGGGGAAAAAAAATTGCCATTAGTTAACATTTCCTGTAGCAATTTTCAACCACAAAGTGACAGCTGTTCTGTTAGTGCAACATTAAGTCAGTTCTATGTTTTCTGAAACTACATTTCAGCATCACAACTACTGGAAACTAACTGTGCCCTTCCACCCAGAAGCATTTATTTTTGCAGCAAACTCCTTGTACCTGTACTTGTGTACCTGTACTCTACCCTAGGTTGCTTCCACTTTGAAAGCTCCAGCACTTCTGACTGGCTCTTTCCTAATGCAAACAGCAGCTGGAAATCACCATGATAAATCCACAGAAGGGGACTGCCAGTTTCCCTGGACACTTGAACATCTTGCATTTCTCATGCATCTAAGAGCTCTAATACCCTAAGGCATGCAAAGCATCACAGCACCAGGAACAGCCCCAGCTGGTTCAGTGGATGGCTCCCTGCCTGCCATTCCCATGCCTTCACAGTGCATTAACATGCAAATCCACAATATCACATATGATAATATCTGCTGAAAAGACATTTCATTTTGGGACCTCAACTTAATGAACAAATGGAATCCTGCAACATCATTGTGGAGAAATCAATTGCAGAGCAGGAATGATGAAGGAAGACCCTGAGTCAGAATGAGTGAAGGCAAGCAGATGGCAAAGGAAGGAATATGAAAACCAGCTGTGGTAATTCCTCCCTTCCACCTCAGCTTCAGCAGAATAACCCGTGCATGGTCTGTGTCCCTTTGGCTCTGTGAGGGCCCACTACTTTGGTGAAGCAATCCCAGCCTGTTTTGTTGTTACCCTGAACTGCTACTCAGCTCTCAAGCACCACGCAGCATAAGATGGTACAAGCACAGAGACTTCAGGGGCCACACATCCGTTCCTTCTACAAGCACTGCAAAAGCACGGAGGCTGGGTTGGCAGGTGGAAGATTTGCCTTTGGGGAGAAATAGGTCAGATATCAGAAAGTAACAACTGAGAAACAGATGCAGTCTTTCTTCCCCATCACACTGGTACTTTGCTCAAACACACACTTATTAACTGAAGGTTCAGCTCTGTGAAAGCAATTCCCTGTACATTACGAGAGACAATCTTGCCCAGCAGGCTCAGGAGTGTAGCAAGGTGTCTGATGTACAAGCCTCTGACAAGGTATAAGCACGCTGTCGTGAGAAGCACAAACTGGAAGGCTTGAGAAAAAGACTTTACTTGGGACACATCTCCTGCGTTTTTTGACCGTTGCAAGAGAACAATTTTCTAAGGTGTCTTTTTACATGCTGTTGATTAAACATGAGAAAAACAGAGAAATAGTGTTGTATTTTCATGCAGTTAGCCTATTTACAGGTACTCACTAGGACTGCACTGTTCTTTTTAAGTCAAGTAGATTTCCCCACTGTGACCATTCTGTTTGTCTTACTGAAACCATCCACAATCCATCTCCCTTGGGTCCCACACTATTTAGAATCATAGCATAATTTCAGGAAGGGACCTGTAAAGGTCATCTAGTCCAACTCCACCCTGCAATGAGCAGGGACATCTTCAACTAGACCAAGTTGCTCAGAGCCTCATCCAATCTGACTCTATTTCCTTGGACGGGGTCTCTACCATCTACCACTTCTCTGGGCAACCAGTTCCAGTGTTTCAATGTCCTCATTGTAAAAAATTAATTCCTTATACCTAGACTGAATCCACTTCTTTTAGTTTAAAACATCACCCCTTGTCCTATTAAAACATCTGTCCTCATCTTTCTTATAAGCCCCTTTAAGTACCCAAAGGTTACATTAAGGTCTCCCAGAGCCTTCTCTCCTCCAGGCTAAAGAGTCCCAATTTAAACCAATTCTAGCTAAATGGATGGTGAATAAGAGAGAAAAGGGAGTGATGAAAGCAGAAAAAAGGACTGAAAAATAACAGGCGGGAACTTGCACAGGTGAGCCCTGATACCAGGCTCAAGTTACTAGTTAAGGTCTGCAGCAAACCCAGCACATTCTTGTTGGTATGTTTAACAATAAGGCAGCAGTGTGCTGAAATTTTTTAGAGTACGCGGAAGTCATCAACCATCAATTCTGCCACATAGTCCACAGAACTTTTTATTATCTGAGATATTTCCATAGCATAAATACAATAAATGCACCTTTAAACAAATTAATTACATGTACATATGGAAAATTTTAGAAGTTACAGGGAATCAAAGTTGGTTTGTTTTTTTCTTTCTGTCCATGGACTTCAGCCTGTCCTACAGTGCTTGCAAAGTGCACCTAAGATCTTGCCCCCTTCTTCTACACATATCTTCCCTTTTCAAGTCCCAAAACACATGACACTCTACAGTCTGCTAAGCCCTTCAGCTCTAAAAGATGAATTCGAATCACAGAATTTCTCTAATGCTCCTCTGAAGTGTCTTTATCCCTACTGCTAGTTCACCACAGAATGCTTTAGCTTTCTTTTAAAAGAAAGTCTTATCAGATGCTAATGACAACAAACTTTCTGTTCCCCTCTTGGTGCTCCCAAGAAGTTTTTGGAGCTCTAGTTTAAAGAGATCACAAATGGGCTTTGGAGTGCAAAAGGGTTGGCAATAGGTAATAAACTTTCTCTCTTGACACAGAAAATAACCCTCTGCTGGGGCTATAATTTATTGACACTAAGAGGTTTTATGGTACAAATTTATTACCAGCTCTTCTCACACAGCTATTCCCACATGGTGCAGTTATTAATCAGAAAGCATTTTAAATGTGATCTAGTAGCAAGAATGAAGCAGTTGTGTTTTGCACATCATGTCCCTTAGCTTGCTATTCCATTTCCTCTTTTTCAACATTATCACATTATGTTCACTCTTCTTATTTGCTTTTTCCCCTTCACAAAGCTCTTTAAACAGCTGCAGAGGGGGAGGGACCACTATGCTCACAAAAATTCCACTTTGCAGAACGCTTCTGTCAGGTCCTACTGTCTGTCTCTTTCCAGGCATTTCATACCTCCAAGATTCAGGTTTGCTTTTACATCTCTTCCCTCTGCCAACAGAGCCTATTACCAGCTGTCTAAGCTGAAGAACAGTAATACACATCTCCTTACTGCCATGAGGAAAATGTACACCCTCGTTCTCTTTGTAGTGGGCTCCTTTTGTCTGAACGGTAAGTGACCTTTTCTTCCTCATACAGTTTCAGAACAGTGAGAGCTTGTGGGGGTACGAGGTAGGACAGCTCTGTAACCATCACCTTGGGAGGTTGCTGACTTTAAGAGGATGTATAAAATTGATTATTTTAGTGCTGTTTTGGGCTTGTTTGGTATCAGCTCATGCACTACGATGGATATGGACAGACAGCTTGGATATAACATTACATAACTGTAGGAGATGACAATGATAATGACTAAATAATATCCCTTTAGATGCTCCCAGGATCATTTGTAATAGGAAAAGCAGATATTGTGCTGAAGGTGAAAAAATGAACCATGACATGATCCATAAATATGACAGATCTCATCCTTCTACCGGTATTTTCTCAAGTTCCTGTATTTTCAAGAGTTCATAATTCTTGGGGTTTTTAAAAAAATTAGAATGGAAACAGTTTAAATTAAGTTGTCATATGTAACTAAATGCTATGGAAAACATATATTTATGCCTTTTATGCAAGAATGGGTAAAAAGCATATGTCAGTCTGTCAGGATTTCTTGGATATGTTTTAGCCAACACAAACAGCCTGACAGCAGCATGAAACAGTGCATTTAGCATGGGAGCTTCTTCCCATGGAGAGGCTCCACTGAACTGCTCTGAGAGAAACTGGCTGAAACTGAACCAAGATCAGATCACACACTTCCCATTATTACCTATTCATTCCACACTTACTTTGTTTCTTCTGTCTCTGAAAGGCAACTTTAGAAAACATCTGCTTTGTAACAAAAGGAAGAGTGAGGGCCCACTTCAGATTTTTAAATTATACACTTCTAAACCCAAGTATTTCCTTTTTTATTTGCATTCATTGCAGTGTAAAAATTAAAAGTCTTAAAAATACAGTAAATTCACTGCTACTTCCATTGGAACAATAAGCATTCCAAATCAGCATGTGTTCTTCTAAGAGGTTATGAAAATCTTTTTGAGATCATGTTGAGAAGTAACAACATCATGAAGTAATTTCAGAGAAGATAATGGGATTGTTTCATTGCTGCTTCTTACTTGCTCTTTACTAATTACAGATGGGAACTTGTTTTGTCACTTGCTTGTGAGAAAGTAAAGAACTAAAATGGTTACACATGCTACAATGCTACTTCTGAACAAGTACTATTTCAACATTTATTACAATAACTGAATCCAGAGAAACACTAGAATATGTCTTATGTTAAATTTTGAAATGTAGGCAGTGATAACAGTGAACTTGTCTGTATCTCTCAGCATTGCTCCTTTTTGTTTTTTTTTTCCTGTGGAAATCACTCCAACAAATTTGTCATTACATTGAAATCAAACAGCATAACACAGGATGTCTAGTTATTTCATTTCATATATTTAAATTAGACTATGTAAAAAGGAAAGTCTCCACAGCAGAGTGAATGAAGTCTGTGGTTTTGTTTCTTTTGCTGTGAAATTGGAAGCATCTTGGTGCAATTTTTTTTAATGCTCATAGTCCCACAGAGAAAACAAACTTACTGAGGAATGTGTATTGCAAGTTATGTGGCAATTGCTCTCCTTGTCACAGAGCAGATGTGTAGTGTGTTCAGTGAAGCTAAAATAATTTCCCCAGCTCAAGATCTGCTCCAATGGGCTTTATTTATTACTGCTTTCAGTACACAGAGTTACTCCACTCCCAAATTAGGACTGCCTGATCATTATTGTTAAAATCAATTGTCTAAAAGCATCAGTCTACCCTCTTCAACATCTCTGGTGATTACTGCTATTTTGAAAAAAAAAACCAGTTTGTGGGGGAAACTGCATTTCCATTTCTTCCAACCCAGAGAGGAAAAAGACGTTTCAAAGGCCCGGCTACCGACACACAATGCACATAAAAACGAAACTGGATGCCTGGTATTTTTGTTCTCATTAAGTGCCATCTGGTTTATATGTAGATTGTTAATGGAAAGTAGACTATAAAAATTAGACAAGAAACACTCACTTTCCCCTCAGTATTTACAGAGAGCGGTTTTACCAAGTTTTAAGGCAGTGAAGGCTGACACCTAGTGGTGCACGATACAGGCTTCCGAGCGAGGTGACAGAGGAGCCCCTTTTTTTCTGGTCACTAAGTTACAAAGGCTGGAACGGAATGGCAATTTTATAAAGGATTATCCCTAGTGAAGGAATGCCTTCACTAAGAACAGGTAATAATTTCTCAAAGGGAACCATTGTTGAATAAATATTTTTTAAAATTAAAGTCATAGCTTGTCATTAATCCACATAAAGTTTATTGTACTTGGAAATCTGAGCTGTTCTCATCAGACATGCAGACCCCACACTATGTTTGGATTTGCAGACCAGATGACTGTGATTGTTAAATGCAGGTTTCAGAGTAAAAACTAATTACAAATCCAGAATAAGCTTTCTGCAAATATTCTACAATTCCTGCTTCTTACTCCCTGTTTATCAAATACTCTCTGTGCTGGAATATTCACAGACAAAGGCAGCAGTGCAGTGAAAACATAGTTAACAATTCAAACAAGAACTCATATCTTTGCTAACAGTATTCAGTGACCACTGAATGAAACAAACCAACTGACTATTTATATTTGAATTATAGCCATGTGTTTACATCACTTACATATGCAACAGTGGGAATGTCTACTAAAAAAAAATCTATTACAAATAAACCCAACATAAAACTCCACCAAACCACACCATAAAATAACTTTAAGAAGGATTCTCTCTTGAACTACCATAGGATTTCTAACCTATCTAACCTTATAACCACAAGAAGATTCATTCCTAAAACATGGTCCTCTTTTCTTCACAGTATCAAATTTAGCTTTTCCTCTATTGCTATACCCAAAAAAACCACCCCAGAATCTGAAGCTTAGCAAGACTCAGCATAGCTCTAGCTTGATAAGCTTTTGATTAGGCACCTTGCATTGAGAACAAATGTCATATTAAAATATCACAGGGGGATAGGGCTTTTATAAGGACTTGCAGGGAGGTACAAAGCAAGCGTGAATCAAAAAACAAACTGACCCAACGAACACAGATACATTCATCCAAATCTGTTTTCCCAAATGCCTTGGAAAGTATTTGAAAAGCCTATTCTGAAGAACTATCTTATAGTTAAGTATAGGTGAAAAATTTGGGCTACCAGGCCACAGCTCATGCTGGTCTTACAAGAATTAAATCAAGCCTGGTGTTTACCTCAATCTTTCCACAGAGCTTGAGTAAAAGTTGTTCTTAGATGTGAAATCTCTATTTGATAATCTTTTGTCTTACCTCACTCCACTTTCTCACTGGATCACAAACAAGAAGGTCTTAGGGTATTTTTTAAACCTGAGCTGGATTCAGAAGAATTTCAAGTTTCAAGAGAGACTTGTTCAGCCTAGCAACTTGCAGCCCAGTTCACAAGGACACACGGCACCTTCCAAAACATGCACACAAACTTTGGCTGCTTATTTGATCCTAGCCTTTTGGTGTCTGCCTTTCCCCAGATTTCATGAATATGCTACAACATTAAAAAAAAAAAAAAAAACAAACAAAAAAACAAAAACCAAACAACAACAACAAAAAAACAACAACAAAAAAACCCACAAAAAAAAAAAAAAAACAAACAAAAACACAACCAAAAAACCACCACAAAACAAACCAAACCAAACCAACAAACAACCCCCCCAAACAAATTAATGTACCACAAATTTAAAATACTTGCACGACCAGTGTTTTTTACTGTGTGGAATTGGTCTGGGAAGCAAGTATGCTGTAAGGACACTCCCCTCATTTCTGCAATACCTAGAGGTGACCTAGGTGAGCTGAATTAGGTGACCTTTTCTATGGAAGAGTCGTTCTATCAATTGCATTGGAACCTGCTTTCACTAATACTGTAATTTCATCAGCATCACAACACAGAATTGCCCAACACACAGCACAATGTGTCTAACCCAGTTCTGTTGGCAGGATGTTATCAGGACCTTGCTCATCAGTATTGTCAGGTGGTCAACAGTGGTTTGAGAAGTCCACTGGGATGATTTTAAAAAGCACACAAAGAACATAAGAACAGAACAAACGACCTTGGGGCTGTGCCAGAAGCTGTTCTGCTCCACAGGGAATGTTCAGGCTTGTTTGACAGTAACCTATAGACACCATATTTTGTACTCACCAGACTCCAGCTTTGGCAATCAAAGATTTACAGTATTTATGCTAGTCCACAAATCAGGTTTTACTTCCACATAAAATAAGTCTAAAATACTGCCTTGGGTTTTCAAATTTTGAAACAGAAAACATCACTAGCTACCAGAGAGTCCCCAGTCATTAAAAAATCCTTTATGACTCCTACAGCTTATCCCCTGGTTTTCTCTACATAAATAAGAGTCTTTAAATTTGTATGTGTACCTGCAACTCTGTCTCCTACAGCAATAAAGAGAGAAGTCACAGCTGGACCCCTCCCTTTGGATCATAGAATCATTCTTCCCTGCTAGTAAGAGGGTGGTTTGCTCCCAGTTTCTGAGTGTAATCCCAGAAGTATCTACCAATTTCAGCTTTTTTTTTTTTTTTTTAAATTGCAAAAAACCCCAAAAGGGTTCTGATTGATCTGCTTTGATCTGTGCTCTGTGAAGGACAGTCAACTTCAGCAGAACAGATATCAGGGCAAGCACCATAGCATCCTGTTCACACAAACCTACAGTCTTTAGAAAATCAAAAGCTGTCATTATTTCTCAAAGATGATCTGATGCACAAATATCCTGTGACCCCTACATCACATCACTTTAATCTTCCTCCTATAATCCTATTTTGTGATGCTTTACAGGAAGCATGGCAGCAGATGCTGAAGAAAAGCTAATGAACCACCTACTGAATCCTGACAGATACAATAAGTTAATTCGACCAGCTGTCAACTCCTCCCAGTTGGTATCCATAGAACTGCAGGTTTCCCTGGCACAGCTCATCAGCGTGGTAAGTTCAAACTAGGCTACGCCTTTACACTCACTACTACTGCACAGCACTCTAAGTAATAGTTATAGTGGTATTGCTACGTCTCTGCTCTTTTCTGATTTGTGTAACACTATTAATAGGCAGAGCCCATACAGGCCATTAACTGGTTTAACACCTCACAATGGAGCTACAATGGGGAAATCAGTCTATCCGTAAGCATTGAAGGACTGGGGCCAGATCTCCATCCAATAGAATTCCATCTAGCTGAAATTTAAAACCATTCTACTGATTTCAGTACAGTTACTGTAAGTTACCCCAGGTCAGGAGCTGTCCTGGACGGTGCACACCAGCAATGTGCACACCATCCACCATCAGTGGAATGCTAATCCATCTTCTACTGAGGTGGTTCAATGGCCTGAAAACAAGCTGCAAAGCCACATCCAAATCACGTGACATATCAGGCATATCAGTAAAGAACAGTGGAATGTTGTAAAGAAAAACACACATTAGTTCTGGCTGGAACAGCTTAACATGGTTAAAACAATCTTTATGAAAGCAACTCCTCATATTCAATAAAAACTACTTCAGTGGGTCTAAAAGACACTTTCACCCACAAGGTTAGTATGTATTTGACCGTTATTCCAAGGTGTAAACACATCATTACTAAGAGACATTAACTGCAGTGGGAACAAGAGCCAGCATGTAAGTGGGAATCATTTCCTGAACTGGGGCTTTCAACTCTGCTGTTCTCTTCCTGCATGACAGGGAGATACAGATGACTGCCTCCCTGTCAGAATTTGTGTTAAGAGCTAGTGACTGGATTGCTGCAAACTTTAAGAGACGTAGAGAATTTATGTTCTGAAATTCAAGAGGAAATAAGACTCTGTTGGAATGAAAGGGAACCTGTACAAACAGCTGAGGTTTCATACACACATGCTGACTGGATATAATATATATATACACACAGATGTGTATACACACAGGATTCAATGCCATGTATACCAGGTGATTCTAGTTAAGTGCTCTCTCTGTCCTGGGAACTCCATCTGGACACAGGCATGCCTCTGTACATCCTGCACTACCACCACAAGAACAGTGTCCCCCCAGAGTGCAGATTCTGGGCAATAAAAAGGGAGGTGTCTTGCTCCAGAGTTCCCAGTGATCAACAACCAAAACAAGGTGGATGAATGAGCAAGGATCAAGACTAGCACAGCTCAGTCCCTAACCCTCTATTGCCTCACTCTTCAAGCAGAACAAAATTAGGCATCTTGTAGGCTCCAACAATCTCAAGCATCTTCAGGATCAGAGAACCAACACATTTTCCTACAGAAATCCTCCTGACAGATTTTCTACAGGGTGGTTTCTCTTCTGAACTGCTATCTAGAGACAGCAGCTCATGAAGCAGAGCCTGCCAGCTGAGAGATTAAATGGCAAACCTTACACCAACCTCACACAACCTCATGTAGGCCTCCTCAATGGTCAAATGTCTCTCCTGTTTCAAATCAAAGGTGGAGAAGTGGGGTGGGGGAGGAAACCAGCTTAGCAAGGTGGTCATTGTTTCCAAACAACTACACTCACTCCTGCCATAACTGTTCTTGTAAAAAGGTATTTGGAATTCTACATTTATGGGGTTACTATTTATCACCAGTATGTGTACAAGACTGGCCATCTTACCTCAGAGAAATGTCTGTCTTGAAATACACTAGGCAAAATCCCTAACCAAAATGCTCAAAACCCCACTGAATAAATCTTATTACTGCAATGAAGCGAGACACTTTAGAGGCCAGTTTTTGTCTCTCTTTTTCCCTGCAGAATGAACGGGAGCAGATAATGACTACGAACGTCTGGCTGAACCAGGTAACAAACCCACAGAGAAATGGCTCTTGCAAACCACAAATGTGACTGCTTTCACTCCATCACATGATTGTTTTGTTAGTGCTGGTCAGGACACTCCCATCACTACTGTACAATTCTTCTCTTAGGAGTGGATTGATTATCGGCTGGCTTGGAAGCCCTCTGACTATGAAGGAATAGATAAGCTGAGAATACCTGCAAAACACATCTGGTTGCCAGACATTGTGCTTTACAATAAGTAAGTAAAACTGGTGTAGTTTATGCAGACAACGAACAAAATTTCAACCAAGGAACAAACATCAGAAACAATGAAGTAGGTCTGGTAAAATTTTGAAAGTGGATTTTGTCACTTTTACATAATAGCAAGTGTATCTGACTGGGCTACTGGGCTCAAAGATAATTTTAGTAACATCAGCACTCTGGATAAAAAAGTTCCACAGAGCTGGAAGATGTCTGCAGTGTGAGCAGTTACAGCAGATGATCCATGAGAAGGCTCACAACTGAGACAGATTTATATGAAAATAGACTGTATGGAAAGAATAAACTGTAGGTATAAGTGCAGTTGCAAGAAGACATCTGTGATCCTATCAGACATCTTAGGGTCTGAGACTCAGTTTTGTCTCCTTCTTCCCCCACTCCTTCTTCTACCACAGACCCCAGGACATAAATCTGTTACAAAGTTCACACATACCAAACTCCAGGAGTTCATATTCACGTAGAAAACCAAATTATATTCCATTTTCATAAAGCATTGAAAAAATCCATTCTATGAATACATAATAAATCTGGCAACATTTGACCCTGTTGCTTTATAGTACTGAGAAAAATATCATACTTCAGTTCCTCTTTCAAACAGCTGACAATTTTGTTTTCCTTTGGTTTAAGTCTCTAGCAAAACCTTGAAGTGGATGATAATTTTTTATAAATAATAAAAATTTATACTTTTATGATACTTTGAAAACCAATGAATTCATGAACACATGATGATTTATGAACATATACAGATGGGAAACCCAGGAAATCTATATATAACTGAGTTAAGTCCTTGGAATCCTACTACTAGAAACTAGATTTGATGAACACTTAAAACAAATGTATTAGTCACAAAATAAAACAACGAGTGGATTAGGATGTATTGTGCCTGCCCAAAGCTTGATCTGGTAAATTGTGCCTCTGCCCTCTGCTTCTTTTTGCTGCTGGCCAGGTGATACCATTTAATAGTTTGTAAAAATAGAAAGGAATAGTTTCAAAAGATTTCTGAAATGAACAGGAACAAGCCTCACCATATTGAATTTCCACATTATTATAAAGCTTCAATTGAATTTTAGCTAAAGAACAGCTCCATGTAACTTCCTGCTGCTGGAGCAGAGTTCCACAGGCATCAGTCAGTTCAAGGTGCTCAGGAAAACACAAAGCATGTCCCCATGCCCAAAGTCTGTGGCCTGTGCAGAGGGCTCTGAGACTGCAGCCCAGCTTTTTCCCACAACTGAGACAGGGCAGTCAGCACCAGAACTCACATATTCCCAGCCCAGGAGTCTGCCCAGCACATGGCATGGCATGATGGCAAAGCCAGCTCAGGGAGTACAGACATGTCAGAAATAAGATACAATTAATTTCTCAAAAAAGAGCTATTTTATTGGCAATGATCTAATGACCCCTGTTAGTGCCTGTAGCCACTCCTGCAGTCAGTTGTTCCACTGTCTGCATGAATTAGCTGCAAAGGTCTCAGCTCAGTGCCAGGCACTCATTGCCTCACCCAGGTGAGCCCTTTCCAGAGCCAAACCTAACTGATTCAGACACATGTGCCAAGCCTTAGATATTTGTAGTATTTCTCTGCTTAGGAAAAAAAAAGAAATCACCCTTAGCACTGAAATAACTCTATTTTCCACTCTGCCTTGTCAACAAACATGAATACTAGCTCAGGATTCCTGATGGCTTAAACAGCCCTACCTTGCTTGCCCAGACTGTTGGGCAGGAGAAGATACTACTGATTGATAATGATCTTCTCCCTGAGTTAAAGGGCCCATCACAACATAGAAGACTCCCCTGATGGAAGTTCAGCAGTTGGAAGAGATAAGAAGCTAAGATTATTTGTGGGCACTAAGAATGCCGTGGCTTGTCTGTTCTGGTTTTGTAATAAGTAAACATTAACTGGAGTAACGCAATAAATTATAACCCATATAATTACATTTCCTCTGCCTACACTCTCCCCGCATTTCTAACTAACGCTGATCATCCTTATTTCCTTGACCAAGTCATTTAGGAGTGATGCTCTGTGTTCTTAGCAGTGGCTATGTTCCATCTCTGTTTTCACATGGGATGATCTCATTTTTGCTCAGCCTTCAGAGATGTAGGAAGCTTTAATTAATGAGCAAACATTTACAAAATACATTAATTTCTTTGGATGAAACAGAGGTGTGCATTTGGTACTTAATAATAATTTTATAACTTTTTTTCTGTAAGTATTGGACCAAAAATCAACTCTCTGACTGGGAGAAATGCATACATTGATCTCCCTATCAAGTTATAGCTCCCTACAGCATATATTAATAAAAGTATTACTAAACTTTGATTCTTGGAAGAACTGGGGCCCACAAGACCAAGAATGTCAGACCTTTTCTGTTCTGAACTGTGTTTTTCCTCCTAGTATTTTATCATATCCTCCCCTTTCTCTTCTCTCCTCTCATTAGTGCGGACGGCACGTACGAGGTGTCGCTGTACACAAATGCCATTGTACAGAACAACGGAAGCATCCGCTGGCTGCCACCAGCCATTTACAAGAGTGCCTGCAAGATTGAGGTGAAGCATTTCCCATTTGACCAACAAAACTGCACCTTGAAGTTCCGGTCCTGGACATACGACCACACAGAAATTGATATGGTGCTGAAGACTTCCATGGCAAGCATGGACGACTTCACGCCAAGCGGAGAGTGGGACATCGTAGCACTCCCAGGAAGAAGGACTGTAAATCCTCTGGACCCCAACTATGTAGATGTGACATATGACTTCATTATCAAAAGGAAACCACTTTTTTATACCATCAATCTTATCATTCCCTGTGTGCTAATTACATCCTTAGCCATCCTAGTATTTTACTTGCCTTCAGACTGTGGTGAAAAAATGACCTTGTGCATATCTGTGTTGCTTGCCTTGACTGTGTTCTTGCTGCTGATCTCCAAAATTGTCCCCCCAACATCTCTAGATGTTCCACTGATTGGGAAGTATCTCATGTTTACAATGGTGCTGGTGACCTTCTCAATAGTTACCAGTGTCTGTGTGCTCAATGTCCACCACAGATCTCCAAGTACTCACACTATGCCCCCCTGGGTAAAGCTGGTTTTCCTTGAAAGGCTCCCGGCCTATCTGTTCATGAAGCGCCCAGCAAATAATTCTCCACGGCAAAAGCCATGCAACTGCAAAAAGACAAAAGCAGAGAATCCTTGTATGGAGCCATCTGACTTCTACAAGAACTCTACCTATTTTTTGAATACAGCTTCTACCAAAAGATATGATATGAAAGTCTCTGAGACACTTGACAATGTCAGCAGTCACCGAGATTTTAGGTTAAGAACAGGCGCCAAATTTTCTCCGGAAGTGCAAGAAGCAATTGATGGAGTCAGTTTTATAGCAGAGCACATGAAAAGCGATGACAACGACCAGAGTGTAAGTAAAAATGAGAAATCCCTGTCCTTCCAAACTTCATCTTCTGTCCTCCTCTGTAACATTCTGTTCCTCAGAAAGCATATTTGAACTCTCTAGCTATTGTCAAGATTTTAGAGAGATTCTAGATATAGCTCATAAGAGGAAATAATTTATGCCATTAATGAACAGCAATTTGGTAACTGCAAATACTCTCCTGATAAATAACATGGCTATTTTTCTACAAAAAGAGATGGCTCATTAAGTCCTGAAACACTCTTAAAAAAGCTCTGTTGTCACATTCAAGTGGTGATTGGCAGGGCAAGAAAACAATATTCAGTTCCAGGTTAGAAATAGAATATTTTTCACCATTGTGAATCAGTAAGACTGTGATTCAACCCATGGCCAGGCCAAATTAAGCAGAAACAACGTACCTGCAGCTCATGCATTTATTTACCTAACTGAGCACAGCAGGAAAATTTAGCAAAAATGGTAGAAGGCCTTTGCAAACATCCTTTCTGGGCTAAGACACATGTCTGTATCTGGCAAACACCATGGGTAGGATTAAAACCTCAGCAGAGCTGACACTTCTTTCATTTGAGTTATTTTTACATATACCAGACTCACTGCTGGTTAGAATAAATACTTTATTTAAGCAGTGCTGCTGCTGCTCTATTCCCCTGCCCTACTCACAGGCCACTAGCTAGCACAATAGAGCTGATAGAAACACTGTGAGTAATGCCTGGAAAACACAGGTGCCTCACAGGGGTTTTTTAGACAAGCAACCACAGTTGGGAAAAATCATCCTCATACCTACCATTGTCCTCTCTCTAATCCAGACCCCAGTGAGACTTCAGGTTCTCTGTTCCTGTAGTGTTCTCTATTCCTCCCTAAGCCAAGCAGATTAAATAAAGTCTGGTTCTGATCTTGCAGAAGTCCCTAGAGAGGAGCATGCTGCTGAGTAGTTCATCTTTTCTATTAACTGAAATTACTGTCAATATAAATAAAGAGGTTCAGCTATTAACATTAGACATGAGTTTGTAAACATTGAAACTGACTGAACAGAAGCTGACTTCATAGTGCAGGAAAAGGTTTTCTAACAGCTCAGAAATTCTTGCAAGGATGTGTTGCACATCCTTGCACAATTTCAAAGAGCATTTTATATATATTGAAAATCCACTTACTGCTTTTCACATAGGATCCTCTGATATTACATATAATTTTTCTAGATTCATAACTTTATTCTCTGCTTCCTTCCCTCATCACAATGGTCTAATAACTGTTCATGTACATTTATATGGCCTGACTGCAGAAGCATTCAATTCCCATTAGCAGCAGTGGGAATTAAAAGTGTGCACGGTAGGAAACATATGTAATATTCTAATACCAGACATGATTCAACTGACAAGGATGATAAAGTCGCTGATGTGAGGACAGTCCATGTGTAACTAGAATCAATGAGAGAGGAAAAATTATTCCTGAGATGCAAATGAAGATTGATGTTTTTCCCCTTTATAATAATAGCCCAGTTAGTTGCTTCAGTCTGAGACAGAATCTAAGGCTGTGACTTTCACGGACAACACATGCAGGGCAAAAAGGAATTTTAATAAAAGCAACAGTATTAATATGCATTAAACTCCATGAATAAGATGACTGCTGATAAGAAAAGAACTCTGAAGCTAATCTTGTTTAACAGCAGTAAACACCACCTATTTTTGCCCACTGAGATTAATAGCATTTGCAAACTAAAACTGAAGAAAAAAAAATCCTTAATTAGGTTATAGTGTGGGTCCTTCAGGGCTGGCACCACACCAGGCAGCCACACTCAGTATCTGATGTACCCAAGAAAGCTAAGAAATATTAATTGTATTTTTCTCCAGTGCTCAGATGGCTTGTAGGAGAAAAATCCCTTACCAAGTCTAAAGCCTGAACCTTGAGATCTGTTTCCTCTTATTCTGGTAAACAAAAACTCAGCATTAGCAAGAGGAAGACCAAAAGAATATGACAAAATGCTAATATCTTTAACTGGCTTTTTCTTCCAGGTCATTGAAGATTGGAAGTATGTTGCCATGGTAGTGGACAGGCTGTTTCTCTGGATATTTGTCCTTGTTTGTGTCCTGGGGACTGTTGGATTATTTCTGCAACCACTTTTTCAAAACCACACTGCTGCCATAAACCCTTAGCTATTATTTAAAATTGTCAATACTTACACAGACATTTGGTCTCGTTCTGCTCTCAGTTCCCCTTTGTTAACTCCAGAGAGGTGCCAAGTGACTTGCACATCCCTTAGAGTAGGGAAAAGGAAAGTAGAACTTGACTTATTTTTTTCCAGTGAGTCCAGTACTTCTGATGGTATCTTGCCCTTTTTTCAATTATTTGAAGTCTGAACATTACAGTGAAAGACTTTTACTGTACAAGACGTCATCTTGGCATCATCATCATCATCATCTTATTATTATGTATTTAAAATATATTGCCTTAGGAAGGATATTTTCTTTCCTTAGAATACTGCAATTTCCCTATTACAAAGAAGGTACTGCTGTGAAATTTATTTCCTTCAAATACATCAAAACTATTTGTGTCTAATTTACAAAGAGCTTTGCAAGTGGGTTAAATCTGAACTGAGAAACAGAAACACTTCTGAGGTAACCACTGCAAGGTTTCTCGCCTCGGCATCTCTGCTAGCCGATGGATCAACAAAGGCCAAAGTAATGTATGATAAACAAACATGTATATAGTACTCTGTTTGATGATGAAATATAAATAAAACATTAACTTTTCCTTTATACAGATTAGTCCTCAAATTTCCTGCAGACTTAACAGCTCATGTATCTGGGGCACAAACACACTTTAATGAGTCTATGGCTACGAGCACAGGATAGCAACAGGAAGACAACGAGAAGACAACAGTGAAAGGCAGCAAGAATGAGAGGACACCTGAGAACACACAGACCCGTGTGTTTTTTGGGGAGATTTTAATGTGGTTAAGCATAACCCTCAACAGGTCAGCTGGGGAAGCATGTAAATTCTTAAAGTCTTTGGCAAAGGACAGATCGAGGTCCTAGACCCCCATCACAGGACAATCCCACCACAGTTTGTTCCAGGTACCTGCAAAAAGAGAAGTGGACTCCCGGCACTTTTCAGGTTAAATCAATCTGTTTTTCCTTGGGGTGCTGTGAGGACACACAATTGTACCAGCAGTTTTAAGTACAACTAGTGCCTGGTGAACAAACTTGAAATCATTATTACTTGTGAAGGGGATTTGAGGCTCACCCTGTCCCAGGGGGATTAGTTGACACCTAAACCTGTGTTCTTCAACAAGCCAAGCAGAAGACAGTTCCAGCTCTTACTTGCCTTCATCAAGACCAAGCTACATTTCCACCTAGATTGTCATTCCCAGGAAGCCTCAGATAAGTACACAGATTTAACTGTGCCAAAACAGCTGCATCCACACCTTTGCAATTGTTCACAGCAGCTGCAGGACTGCATTCACTCCCTCCCAGCCTGTGGCTGAAGCCCCCTGCAGCAGTGGCACACACCCCGATCCCTGAGGGCTGGGAGGGCTCCCCAGGAGCCTGAGCACCTCAGCAGGGCCGGGTGCCCAGCAGTCTGAGGAGATGTGAAGCCGCGGGGCTCCGGGAGACCTCTCCCACCTACTTCGGCCTAGCCCGCGCCGCCGCCGCCCCGCGCCTGCCGGGTCCTGCCCTGTACGCCGGTGACCCGGGCAAATCCCTGTGGGTTCCTTTAGCAGCAGCAGTTTGACTATGGCAAGGAATGATGAAAGGAGGGCTTTGCGGGGGTTTATCAATGAGGAATCCCCGAGCGGCAGGCACAACTTCACCCCACAGGTTCTCCTCAGGCAAAGCAGGGACTGTCCCGTGACTGTTGCTTTAATACCGGGGCGGGGGGAACAGGGGGAAGGTCAGGGAAGGCCAGGGAGTCGCTCCAGGGGTGAGAGACAGGAGAGGGGACAAGTCTCCTGGGGACAATGTGGGGGGGAACCCCCGACATCCCGGCCAATCACTCGACGCTCTCCCCAGAACTTTCCAGAGTCAGGGGGGGGAACCGAGTCCGGATTGACAGGTCTCAGGGGAAGGGGGCAACATAGAACAGGGTAAGCAGCTGTGGGATAAACCAAACTGGGAATTAAACCGGGGTACACAGAACAAACCGTTAACAATTAAAAGACAAATAAAATAACCCACCACTACAGAGATGGGGGAAAGTATAACAAGTGGGGTGGGTGAGGCTGTCTTCAGCCCCACGTTAGAAGAAGGAGGGGTTCACTCTGTCACATTCCCTTCCATTCCCCTTCCTCTAAGCCCTGTAACTGTGTCCCTCACACAGACAAGGCAGGGAGGTGAGGGGTGAGTGTAAGCCTGCCTGCCCTACTGATGCACGTACATCCTGAGATAACCATATCCTCCTCTCACAGAGGGCGTAGCCCCCTGCCCACCTCTCCAAACATTAACTATTTGGACAACAAGCCTGTGGTGACCGGTGGGTGGTGTAAAGTTTAAAAGGGTTTAACGAGCTTTCCCTGCCTTAAGTGTTTCCTTCTCCTTTTCAGACCTAGAGAGCAGAGCTACTCCTCTGCAGGCAATCGAAACAACAGCTGTGAGGTGAGATGCGGCACGGACAGGCCCGGGAGAAGAGGGCTGCCTTCCCCAAGCAAGGAGATGCTGCTGTGTGTTAGGTTACATCCCAACCATAGGTGCACACCCTGCCCCAGCTGCTGAACAGCTTTTTCTGCTTACAGAGAAGGCACAGGGAAGCCAGAGCAGCTGCCAGCACTGTGCAGGCAGTGTAAAGGTGAAGGCCCTTTAAATATCAAAATAATCCTGAACAGGGAATCTGAAAGAGGCAGTGCTGTGAGAGCTGCTGCACGCTCCTTCAGGGCAGGAGGGAGAGGGGCTCACCCAGCCAAGCAGCCATGGATGCAGCAAGGCAGCTGCAGCCCCCCTGACTGACATGGGCCTGTGCAGAGCAGAGACCCCCTTTCTATTGTTTTCACCCAGCATCAACAGCACTTTGGGCTCTGTGCCACTCTTACCCTCATGACTCTCCTTACCCTTCCTCTTCTTATCCTCCCTCTCACTGCCTGAATGCAATTGAAATGAGGCCTCAGGTGCTCCCATCTCAGAAATGGCCTTATCTTTATGAGCAGTGAAGACTTACAATGCCTGACTCTGTAACTGCAGCCTTCAGGTGAATTATCCTCAGCATGGACAAAAGTTTTAGAAAGGATTTGGCAGCTCAGTTAGCAGCTATTACGGAGTCCAAGCAGATGAAGGCCTCAGACTTGACAAACCCAGAAAAAGCTTTCAAGAGGCACATCAGTGGCCGCAGGGGGATCCCTGCAGAACCAGAGCTCCTCATCCAGGAAATGGTGGGCTCTGGTGCTTTCCATACACTGCGGTCAACTTACTCCTTTCTTAATCATGAGTGAAACAATATAGTTTTATGTTCTTGGAAACCACCCTCGTACCTTCAGCATTTCCAGATATCGTTTAATCCATAGCAAACTTCAGAATGAAAAAATTCATCCAAAGTTCTAAAATTCTGAAAAATCTGTTCTAAAAACGCATTTCCCAATTGGCAAATGCTATTTTTGCCTAACCCTCAGCAGCTCCACCTACATAATAGGTAGAACTGCTGCCGGCTTAACTTGTCAAAGAATTACAGGATTCTCCACTTTGAGTTTTTGGCAAAATTTTAAAACTAAAAGACTGGAGAAAAGGAAATATCAAAAATGTCTTCTTGCAGGCAAATACAAATATGATAATGTCCCAGCTCATTGAACAAAATAAACTTCAACATTTCTACTTTTCAGGGGTTTTACCATAATGCTTTCCATTAAAAAAGCGCGGACATTCAAAATGTCATTTCACGCTAAAATTGTTTTTCCATGGTAGTGTGCAACCAGTCTTTGCTTCCCTACCAGTGAGGAAAAACGTCTGTTTGGTTTCTCTCCATTCCCTACCATTGCAAAACTCTAATCCTGAAGCAATCTTGCCTTCCATTGGAACAGGTAGAAATTCCAACACCACCATTAACATGCACCACCTGCACTCAGATGAGTTTACTGGGGGCTCTTTCTGCATCCCTGCAGCCACAGCAAACTGGGAACAACAGCAAGCAAACTGGGAACAACTAAGAGCATCAATACCCCAGACCAAAGGCGGGAAAATAGTCTTTTCTTCATCACCTGAGTTGATTAAGATTTGATTTTAATAAATCTTAACAAAGCAAAACCCCTCTAATAGCAGCGTGTTTATTAAAGAACAAAGCCTGCATGGTTTGTTACTGCAGATCTTCCTGGGTAGATCAGCTTCCCCCTACCCATACAAATTCTTCTGTGTAGTTCTGCAATGCAGTCATGGTGACGTGTTCTCATCACATCACCCTCCCCAGCTATAAAAATAATTCTACCACAATTCTGAGTTGATTTCACCAGGAGATCCAGCATGGGATGTTAGAAACAAAATATCTGTGCCATACAAACACCACTGAAAATTTCAGTGACTAGGCAAATTAAGCTAAAATACTTGTATCTCTTGATGCTATGGCTCTTTTCTTCCTCTGCAGATCAGTGTTTCCAAATTATTCATTGACTTTTTGGGAACACAGATTATGATCTGATCTTTGAAGCTTTAACTCATTCCTAGTTGGGATTAAAAAGAACAAATAAAATTCTCAGTTATAACGCTGCTTATAGCAAGGAGACAGAAAGGGAAAACATTTAGCCTCAATGCCCTGGAAATACAAAACCAAAAGTAACAAAGGGTTAAGCTAAAATACCAAGCAGCCGAGTTCTCTGGAAGAACAGAAATAAAATCAAATGGACAGTAAAGCCTATTTCCTCCATGCTAATAGAATTACAGAAATTATAAGAGCATGTGTCTGGGGATAAAGTGAATTGATGTTCTGAGAGGTAGGGCTAACAGGATAAACAAGCTCAGTGCCAAGAACTGAACCCAGTCTGGTACTCTTTCTCCCACTGCTACCTCTCAACAGCACCAAATGGGGTCATTGCTTATCCTTCCCTAAGGGCAGGCAATGAAGCACCTATTGGTGCAGCTCCTGTCCTGTCGGAGTCGCTGGCATGTGTGCCAGTCGACATTGACACGGCACTCGAGGTGCTTCACCAAAATCATCAGAAGGCTTCATGACAGAAATCATCAGCATGTTGTTATTCAAACAGTCTCCTATATCTTCCTTCTTTGTATCTTCTAAGAGCAGCTCCACACAGCTCTGGCATTGTCTCTCTTCTGTTCCAAGTCCAGCTCCATCCTGCCCCTAGCACGGCCGCCTAACCCTGTCTATGCTGAGTACAATATCTTACAGTGTCTTACCTTCTCTGGCCCTTGCCACCACCTCCTGTCCCTGGGTCTTCACAGCACGACCAGCAGACTCCAACTGACTTCAACTCAGTTAACTCACTACTTATCATGCCCAAGGCTGTGAGGGCAAGGTGTTTCTACTCTGAGGTAATTAACACAGCTGTAACTTGTTAGATGGGAGACTACCTTCTGCAACATCTCTTTTTGTATTACCACACTGTCCCACAGGGCTTTCTTCTTATTGCTTCTAAAAATGAGGGTAGAATCCCGTTTTTTCTCTCCCCGCTTCCTCCTTTTACACAGATGTGTGCAACAACCACTGCATGAGTCTTGCATCACCCAGTCGTTCCAGATGGGGAGGGCAGTGCCACAGGTAACATGTAACTTAACAAGGAAGTGGATGGGCACCTGGGAAATGCCTCACTTTGCAAATCATGATTTTATGACTGAACCTCAAACAACTCCTCTTTCTTTCTAGTGTCCTTTCTCATGAACAATAAGGTTTTTGTGGGATCAAAATGGGATCCTGCACTCGTGTTCCCCTTCTCAAATTTCACCTTTCTGATCTACAAAATAGGAATGGTCCAAAGACAGTTATTCTCAGGAGTTTGCTCAGGTTTGATTTCCATTCAAAGCCCCAGATTCTTGCCAGATACCAGCTGCTCTGTTTACCACTCTGGGCTCAGATCCCAGCAATTGTACATGCCTTTAATTACTCCTTGGGAACAGCACATCCTTTTTATATGGTCAAGCATCCAGCACATGCTCTTGCAAGATGAGACAGAAGCAGGAAAAAAACCTCAACAGCATAATTGGAAATCAGGTCCCATGATCTCAGTTCACTGCTAAATCAGGCATCCCTAATGTCAATACCCTAATGTCGATTCAGAACAATTCAATTACAAGATTTGTATTAATTAAACTTCCCCTAGCAGATTGGCATGAGCTTCTGATAGATAAGGATCCTGTATAGCAGCTGGCTGGAAAACTCTTCAGTGTTGTCAGATTACCAGGCTCATTTATGCACCATTTTCAGGACTCTTGCCCACTATCTGTGCCAGAAGACTGCTCTTTGCCTACAATAATATCTGTTTTTCCTGCACTTTATTTGCTGTTTCCAAAGCTCTGACTGCCTGGGTAGCTTGAAAGGGGGCAGCACAGCAAAGCTAATGGGAGCTCAGTGCGCAGAGCCGCGCTCAGGGTCCTGCTGCTTGCAGGCATTTCACGCTTCGGAGGAGCCGAGCCCTCCCTGCTCCCCGTGCTCCTACAGTCCTGGCAGCGAAGCTCATCCTCAATAGCCCTTGTCCACAGGCATTCATAACACCATGGAGAGCCTGAACACTCTCCTTCTAACTGCTGCTCTTTGCTTTCTCTGTCAAGGTGAGTGATCCTTAATTTGTTATTTTTTGATGGTGAAGGGAGGGTTGAAAAGGGGAGCAGGAGATGGTTTTGCTGCAAATTATTTTTAAGAAGTGCATAAGCGCTCTCCAACCTAAGGGGCAAATGTACAGAATTTTGGTATAGCTCTTTCTGTTACATAGCTTGTTGTTCAGTGGGGGAGGAGGGGTGTTAAGTTTGTGCTTGAAAGTAGTTAGGTAGTCCTGATTAAAGATGACAAACAAGACACATAAAGCCATTTTAATATGAAGGAAAAGCACCTCACACATAAAGGCGTGGTTTCACATATTGCAGAGAAGACAAAGTGACAACATTAAAGAGCTTTAAGTACGTGCTGCAAACAGCTCACCTTCTCTCTGCAGATATGGAAAGCACAAAATATTTAAACAAAAACCACATGAGTGCTAGAATACTTCTCTAGAAACAGTGGATGCTAGATTTGATTAGAGTGCTGGTGACATGTAAAAAGGCTGGCAGTTTGGGATTGACTGTAATAGTAGTTAAGATCTAGAATTAAAATTATTTACCTAAAAGATTGTGAGGTATTTATTCCAGCAAATCTCAATCTAAGAGATAGAAGATATCAAGAAATAATATAGGCAAGACTGGCAGTTAAAAAAGGTTCATTTTTTAATTAGCAAGTTGGCTTGAATGATTTCACTAATCTGAAAACAAAATTGCACTCCAAGTGAACAAGAGAAAGCACAAGGAGTAAAAATAAACCAAATAAATTCAAAAACAAACAAAAGACCTTTTAGCTGAGTAGTTTCACATGAGGGGAAACCTTGTCTTAGGGAGAGAGGTGAGGCTTCTCAGATTCAAAAGTAACACCTGCTCTGTGTAGTCTGTCACCTGCAGATACGTCGGCCTCCCCCCTTTCTCTACTAAAAAACAACTGGCAGAAAACGAACATGTCCTGCTTTGCAAATATTCATATTTCATCTATATCCATATTTCTGTTTCAAAGGAACTGTAGAGTATGTTCAACAGACTTCAGTTTATGCCTTTGACAAATTTGCATAGTGCTATCCATCAATGACAAAACAGACCTTTTCTGGTGTTTCAGTTGGAATTCATGAGGATGTGTTGTCTAGAAGAGAGTTTAAGAGATAGCCCTCTAAAGATAAAAAGCCACTGGCTTCTACTAGTGTAAGAATGGCTATTGCCTAGATAGTTTGATAGTAAAATGGCAGTGTAAAATACAGACTCTCACACCTCATCTTGAAACAGGTGAAGTACCTTGTTGTTTAAGAATTGCAGTTTGCAGCTTTTTTGTTGGCCAGAGGGTATGATGAACTGCACTTATGAGTGGCAAAAGGACAATAGCAATCTATTAGAAATAAAAACTATTGAGAACAATAAAGGGGTAATTAGCATATTTCTTTGAGTTTGCTGAAAAGTCTTTGAATGCAACAGTTAAGTAAATTTTAATCCTTTTTAAAAAATGTATTTTTAGAAGCAGGCTGTTATCCTCACTGTAATCAATCGTGACTCAGACTAGCAAGCAGACTTCTCATTTCCTGGGACGACCCCTGCTGCGAGGTGTTCTGACCCCTTACCAGAGGCCTGGTCTGTTGGACTGCATTTTCCTTTTCCTCTGCTCCACAGCACTGTGGCCTTGCCAGTTTTGGGGGACTGGGACTGTAAGGGGAAAGGGCTTTTGCACCCCTAGTTCTTCAGTAATTCCCCGAAACGAATTTTTTACCTAATTTGCAGGCGTGTGTTAGAAACGCTCTGTTGGTAGCATTCCGTCTCACTGCTCTCCTTCTCGCAGCCCAAGTGAATGCCCCCGATGGCACACTGCTCCCCGCTCAGGCGGGCCCGGGGCTCTGCCCAGCGCCCGGGGATGCTGAGCAGCCAAGGCAGCACCGGGGCGGCCCTGCCCCGCACGGGGCTGGCCCGGCGCTCACCCCGTGCCCTCCGCAGGCTGCGGCGGCTCCGAGGCCGAGCACCGGCTCTACGCGGCCCTCTTCGAGAGCTACAACCAGTTCGTACGACCCGTCAAGAACGTCTCGGACCCGGTCATCATCCAGTTCGAGGTGTCCATGTCGCAGCTGGTGAAGGTGGTGAGTACTGCCCCGCCGGGCACCGCGCCAGGGCCGGCGCTTCTCCCGACACAACTCTCTTTTCCAGGACGAAGTCAACCAGATAATGGAAACCAACTTGTGGCTGAAGCACGTAAGTAGCACTCGGTGACAGCCCGGACGGCACCGGCTCAGTTCCCCTCCGCCGCGGAAGTGTTACACGTTCCACCGGGGCGGGAAGAGCCGCCCGCCCAGAGAGGCGTCTGCGGGCTCCGGGAGCACCGGGCTTGCGGGGTGGCGGCTCGGGTCCCTCGGGGCACAGACGCATCCCGGGAGAGCAGCCCTGGACAGGATCCCGGGAGAGCAGCCCTGGACAGGATCCCGGGGGAGCAGCCCTGGACAGGATCCCGGGGGAGCAGCCCTGGATGGGATTCCGGGAGAACAGCCCTGGATGGGATTCCGGGAGAACAGCCACAGTTGCCCCGCTCCGCGCCGGCGGCGCCGCCCGAGCCCTTCCTCGGGGCGCTGCTGCCCCCCAGCGGCCGCCGCAGCGCCCGCAGGCGCGGGCAGAACGGGGGCGGGGAGCAGCGAGGACGGGGCGGGACGGGAGCGGAGCTGAGGAAGGCTGCTACACTTACTGCAGTCGCTGAATACACGATTTTTTGCTCTGGAGACTTCCAAACGCGGTGCCTTAGCAGACACCAACGCAAGGGAAGCACCTCGGCACGGAAGTCCCGAACAGCGCCACTTGGTGCTGGTTAGCTCCCGTAAAGTGACAACAAACCAAAAATGTGTATTTCATGTTTAAAAGGCTTTTTAAAAATGCAGTTACTCACTGTTGCAGTCAGCTTAGTACCCAGTTTAGTTCCCACCTTCAGCTTGATATTCGAGTTCGTTAAAATGGGGTTGAGCAAGTGCTAGTGACAAAGGCTGTTACCTGAGCCCTAACACGCTGGAGCTCTCTCTGACCCAAGGGCCCTCCATTGATGCTCACAACTTGCACCACAGCCTCCAGGAACTTGTTTTCACTGTCCCACAGATACCTGTTTTTTTGAGATCAGAGTTATTATTACAATCCTATGCTCTCTGAAAAAAGTGTCTTATTCCTTCTTTCAGCTCGTTCCACCTACTGAGTAGGCATTCCTGGGGCAGTCACATATGTTTAAGTCATACATGGATATGACCAACAAGGTCTAGATATCTAGGCCCACCTACAATCTGCACATGAACAAACACCATGCATATGTGTTTGTTAAAAAAGCATCTAAACATTGTAGCATCCAAAATAAATCAACCTAGGAAGTGATATGACAGCACTTGGTTCAGATCTAGTCCAGTGAATTTCAATTTCTTCACAAACCTAACATAGACTCATTTCTACCATAATTAGATCTGGAATGATTACAAGCTTCGGTGGAATCCAGCAGACTATGGAGGTGCTGAATTCATCCGAGTTCCATCTGGCCAGATCTGGAAGCCAGATATTGTTTTATATAACAAGTAAGGCTCTTGCATATTTAACTTCTTACTTCAGGGATAGAGGGGTTTACCAGTTCTAAAAAAAAAAACAGCAGCAAGTTCACAGAATGCACTGAAAAGCTGCTTTTCAACACACCTGTGTCCTGCATGCCCCCACTGCTGTTCTCACCTGCATGCCAGCTACATCAGCATCACTGGCAGGATCCAGCTCTAAGCTGGAGCTGCAAGTGAGCAGGCCAAAGTGAACTTGGCTTTTCCCCTTCACAAGCTCCTGCGAGTCACAACTTTAACTGAAAGAACTGCAAATTCCAGCTTTTTAGCAGTCAAATTCAATTTAACTCCTTTGACAAATAAAAAGCCACAGATGAAGTTTACTTTAGATGTCAATTTCTGAGACTATAAAGAGCCAAACCATAACTAAATGGATCCGTAAGAAGGCAATTCTCAATGAAATGGAGTCAGCTACACAGATCCAAAACTCAGGTCTATGGATCAACGGTGATGACGCTCCTTTTCTAACTGGGGCCTTAAAAATTCAAATTACCCTTTAATTTTCCTTTTTCATATACTCAGCTGGATCATGCAGGTTAGCAAAGTGGACTTAAGAAAACCTCTTGCCAAATACACTCTTTATGCAAAGATACACCCAACCCTAATCCCTCCTTCCATAGTTACGACCTGCACTGTCCATGGAGGAGGTGGAAATACCAGTAATATTTTTACCATCCCTTGAGTTCTGAAGTGCTTGATCGATCTGGAATAGAATAAAATGAAATAATTCTGTTGGAAGAGGCCTACAAGACTCATCTCGTCGGATTGCCACTTGCAGTCTGCTACTTGCCATTTTGAATATTGACTGCACCAAGTCATGCTATTAATAAGGGAGAATATTTGCTTTCAGCTCCTCCCTGGTGAGTTTATAGAGCTGTTTGGTTCGGTTTAACCGTGCAAATTTATAATGGTCACTTACTCAGTCTTGCATGAGCAATTCAGCTCCAAGTAAACAAGTAATTGCTGACTTCCCCAAAACAGATTAAAGAGTTAATATATACAATCTGAATGTATGAAACTACCTGGAGCAGATCATTCTAATTTTTGTTATCTTTACTTGCTTTACAGTGCAGTTGGAGATTTCCAGGTTGATGACAAGACAAAGGCTCTTTTAAAATACACGGGTGATGTGACCTGGATACCTCCAGCTATATTTAAAAGTTCATGTAAAATAGATGTAACCTACTTCCCATTTGATTATCAGAACTGCACCATGAAGTTTGGTTCCTGGTCTTACGACAAAGCCAAAATTGACTTAGTTCTAATTGGCTCTACAATGAACCTGAAAGATTACTGGGAGAGCGGAGAATGGGCTATAATTAAAGCTCCTGGGTATAAACATGACATCAAATACAACTGTTGTGAAGAGATATATCCAGACATCACATATTCTCTCTACATTAGGCGTTTACCTTTATTTTACACTATCAATATGATTATTCCCTGCCTGCTGATTTCTTTTCTGACTGTATTAGTTTTCTATTTGCCCTCAGACTGTGGTGAGAAGGTAACACTCTGCATATCAGTGCTTCTCTCTTTAACAGTGTTCCTTCTCGTTATCACAGAAACCATACCTTCTACTTCCCTGGTAATTCCCCTTATTGGGGAATACCTCCTTTTCACCATGATATTTGTAACTCTATCAATTGTCATTACAGTATTTGTATTAAATGTGCACTACAGAACACCCAAGACACACACAATGCCTGTGTGGGTGAGAACCATTTTCTTGAACTTACTTCCCCGGATCATGTTCATGACAAGGCCTGCCAGTGATGAAGAGAACAATCAGAAGCCAAAACCATTATTCACTTCTGAGTTTTCAAACTTAAATTGCATCAACGGTTCTGAAAACAAATGCTGCAAAGATGGCTTTGTTTGTCAAGATATGGCATGCAGCTGCTGTCAGTATCAGCATACAAAGTTCTCGGATTTCAGTGGCAACCTCACTAGAAGTTCAAGCTCTGAGTCTGTAGAGCCCACGCTTTCATTTTCAGTTCTGTCACCAGAAATGAGAGATGCTATTGAAAGTGTGAAATACATTGCAGAAAATATGAAAATGCAGAATGAAGCAAAAGAGGTAAGAACATATTTTATTGTTACTCAATCTGCAGATACCTTTTGCCATTAGAGTGTTTGGTAAGAAAAAGATCTCAGACAAAAAAGATAAAAGAGACCATTATTTTATGGAAGTAAATTACACAAGCTGTATTACAAATATGTGCAATTTTGAACTTATATAAATGAGAAGCAGCTCTGCTTCTCATTTAAAGTGATCTCTTTATTGACAATCTGTGTACTGAGTGAGGCACATTAGGGTAACCACTGCTAGGAGAACATACCAAAGCACCCATCCCATGAGAGTTGAAGTTATGATTTTCCAAGTTATAATCTTAATAGTAGAACTTGCTGACCCTATGGCCTTTAGAAAGCTACATTCTCCCTCCCACAGCTAAACAACAGAAATGTAAGTTGAAAGTCCCTCACAGTGATGATGGTGCTCATTGTTGCTGCTGCAAAGTGCTGTAGCTAAATGAGGCAACTACTGCAAGACAGGGAGATGCATCTTAATACAATAAAGGAGAAAAAAATGAAAAGTCTTTTTCCTACCGTATTACTCAAATACACTATAAAGAGTAGTCACACCATCACAATTTTTAAATCCCCAAACTATGGCACTTCATTCTAACTTCACTTTGTTTATACTGAAATCAGAAGTCTATTTAGATTTAGTTGGTACAGAAAATACAGGATTGCTTTGGGTTTTTAAGTTTCCCTTAACAAACAAGTTCTAAGCTTAAAAAACCCCAAATTTCAAAAACAACAAATGCATTATTAATTTCTTACCATTCTTGAAGAACAAAAACTTTGAATTGTAATCTCAGTAGTAACTAAAATGATCACCGAGTTACTGTTAACATATATAAAATACTTCATTGTCATTCTTGCTATAAAATTCACTGTAAAAACACGAAAATTAGAAAAATCAAGTGTTTTTTGAAACTTGGTTCCCTTTTTACATGAAAAGTACAGAGATGAATTTTACATCATACATAAAAACAGTCAAATTTCAGTACTACATAATAAAGTACCAAATAATTATATACCAATTAATTGTTGCGTTTTACATACTACCTAAAGACCAGGAACAGTCTGTTTCAGTAATGTTTTCTGGACAAACCTGTTCACCTAAGAATTTAAAGGTTTACACTTTCATTTTTGGAATAGAGAAGCTATGTCTCCTCAAGTCCAGTGTCTTGGTGAACAACCTTTTGGATTTGAAGCAGCAGCTTTTTGCTTTGCTCCAAAGAGCTTATTCAAATTAAGCTTCTTCAAGATGAATTCATTTGTCTGTGAAAACAGATGTGTAAGTTGTGTATTCATAAGGATATCTACATACAGAAAAAACTGTGTTTTTTATGTGAAATGGTATTATTGCTAATGGAACTTATTCACCTAATAAACATGCCAACTTGCTATTCTTTTTTTTCTTTTCAGATTCAGGATGATTGGAAATATGTTGCCATGGTAATTGATCGTATTTTTCTATGGGTTTTCATCCTGGTATGTATTCTAGGAACAGCAGGATTGTTTTTACAACCTCTCATGGCTGGAGATGAAATGTAAAGATTAAATAAAGTGTTGTGAAATCAAAACTGCCAACCAACTCTGCATCCCCCCTTCCAAGCACCTCATGTCTCTTCCATGTGTAGTAGAACAAGGATCTCTCTTGGCTTCAACTTCACTTGACCAAGGCAGCTTTGTTCAAAATGCAGGGGAAAAAATTTTTGGGAACCTTTATGACAGCTAATCTCAAGGTAATACAAGCTATGCTTTACAGCTACTTTCTGCAATGACTGGAGAAGATGGAGGCAGTATGTTAAACTTTATAGGAATCATTTAAGAAGGGGTTAATAAAGACATTTAAAATTACATGAATATTTGGAAAGTCAAGATGGGTTGAATGCTTTGGGCTGCTGGGTTTGTTTTGTAGTCTGGTGCCAAGCCTCTTCAGAGCATGACAGGATCTTCTGGAAGGAGTTCATAGTGAGTTCCATGAATACCCTCAGGAGGATGGAATGGTGGGAAGCACAAGTACCAAGCGACTGGAATGCAGACATTGCCAACTGCTGTACAAACTGACCCACACAGTGGCAAGAAAGGACTGAGGAGAGGTTATTACAAAAGGAAAGCAAATAGGTAAATAACAGCTGATGGTAATAAAGCAGCCATAAAGTAAACTCTGTGTATCCCCAGACTGCAATATATGTGAAGGCTGTCAGAAAAAAAAGCTGCTCAAACCTAATGATGTTTAGAATTGTGTACAAGTAAAATACACAATAAGACAGTCTGCAAGTAATGCAAAGCATCATAATACTCTGATAATAATACAGGATAGTTTGGATACAGAGGCATCCTGCTGTAGTGAAGTGTTTTATGCCAAGGGAAGGCAAGTAGACAAAAATAGTGATGTGAAGTGTGCTAAAATTGCTGCTTAGGCATACATATATAGTCTCTTTTTTAAATCAGTAACTGCAGATTATTTAAGAGCATGAATAAAGAATGCAACAAAACACTGTAATCAGATCATATTTTGTAAAAATACGAACTGTTCTCTCTGTACTAAACTGAAAACTTTGTGGAAATACAGTGTATCAAGTAATTTAACACTTATGAAAATAAAGAGAACCAAACTGTTGAAAATTGTGCCTTTTTTTTCATTTATTTTGAGCGAGTGACAGAAATCTATATAAGGTAGCATTGCCTAGAGTTCAATACAGTTCAAGTTACAGAAGTAAAAGTCCATGCTTTTGAGTATATTAACATTCTTTTGTTTCAGACACACCTGATAAGCAGAAGACCCCAAGCATTCCCGTGTCAGCTATCTGAGTCCATCATGATCAGACTAGAAGCCACTAAAAGAAGTTCATGCATTTGCAAAAACTGAGTTACACTAATAGAGTGACTCCACTGGGCAATGTGCTGCCCATCATGATATAACTGGGCAGCCTGGAGACATCATTTAACAAGGGAAAAGAGATGAAATGGAGAGTTAAAAAAATAAGATATATATCTAATCTACAGCTGTACTCTGCTTTCTCTTCAGGTAAGGGAAAATTTCAGTAATTCAAACCCATGGAAGACTTTAAAAAGAAATGTTGTATTTGAAGAGGAAGCAAGCTATCTGAAGTATTTCTGCAACCTGCACACAGAGAAAGTCACTGATGCATTGTCTAACCTCAGTAATAATGAGAAGTTAAAGCTTTTATATTAATTAATTGAATCAGATAATCTTTGCAAATTCAATTTAAAGTTATGATGGGAATAGAGGAAACATGGATATCCCATGTCAGATGTAATTGTGTAACTGAAGAAGAGTGACTCCCTAACTGCTACTAAAAAAAAAAGAAAAAAAAGGCCTGCCTGATGTCATTTCCCTACCTGTGAGACTTTAAAAGCTACACAAAACCAAGAATCTGCTGCAGATTAAAACATTCTGAAATAAATGTTCAATTATATATAAGTTATGTCATAAGTAATCACTATTATAATCAGTGCAGGGCTATTCTAAAGGAGATCTGGGAGGGGCTGTGGGATAAATATGTATCTGTTGTTCAAACTTATAATTCCTATAAAAACTGAAAATTATTGGAGATACCACAGTTTACATTAAAACTTCTCACCTAAACATGTTGTTATTCATGTAGTAATTTAAGCAAACAAAAACTTCCTAAGATTTGCTCCAGCCTGGCACTTCTGTATTAGGCCTACAGGATGCAATTATATTATGACCAACATGAAAAAACTTTAGTGTAGGAAAACACCCAACTATTTTAGAGTCTTTTCCAGAAATAAAGCTATTAAGAAAAGAAGAAAGGTGGTAGTGAAATCAATGTAAAGCATATATTTTAATGGAATAACTGCAAAAATTGCAAGTTCATTTTCAATGATCTTAGGAAAAAGGAAATACTGAAAACTCTAAGTCCTTGCTGCTTAGAGTTACATATGGTTTTATAAGTTAAAGAAGTAATCCAAGGTAGCTCTCAGAAGTTCAGTTTAACAAATGTAAAAATCATTAACCATCTCCATTTGGTTCCACAGCATAATCATTTATAACTCAATTCCTTCAGAAAGATGCTCCACAAATTCTTTCTGCCTGTGCTTAAAATCTTAATCCTGAGAAACACCCGAAGACAGGAAATAATGAACATGTCTGCACACTCACATACTGTATCAAATTCTTCATCAAGAGTAAAGAAATCTGAATATTCCAGCCCCTTGGAATACTTATGCACCTTGGGAACTTAGTTATCTGCCTTTGCCTTCCTTTCCAAAGCTGATGGAGACATCAATATACACACATGCTTCAGGCATTCTAAGGCTTATTAATGCTTATGTTGGTATCACAGAATTAACAAGCTTTCAAATTTAGCAGCAAACTCCACTGAAAATTTATAAAGGCCAAACATGGACAAATTGCTGTTCTTAGTTGTATATTATATATACAGGAAGTTTAACTTGTATTTTTATTATTTTGAATTACTCTGGCAAAATTTAAGACTTCTACGACGCACTGAAGAGAACTGATAGAAATTTTCCTTTGTATACCAAATTAAAATAAGCAACTCTATTGTGTAACTTCAAGTATTTAATATTCAGTACAACAATTTATATAGTAATTTAATAATTGGACTACAGTGATCATCATCAAAAAATTTAAATCCTTCTATATTACAGTAGGTGTCAGTGTATGCTTTTTTGATAAATTATACATGCCATGGCTTGAGAAGGTTCTTTTAATTCTGACTTGGCTTAGCAGTAACTCAGTAAACTGGCAATAAGCAAATTGACTTCTATGTGTCCTGGGAATGCCATGCTTTAAGAAAAACCTAATTTTCTAGTCTTGGAATATTTTTTTCACTCTATCAGAAACATGCCTACAAAGAGCATACATGGAAACAGAGCTACTGCAAAACTTAGAGCCAGATCAGTAGGACATGGCTCCAAGGGTATTTTATGCATTTGTACTGCCTATATGGGTAGGTACTATTATACTTGCCCATTTATGAATGACAGGAATAAATAACACAAGTGATCCAATTATTGAAACCAGAAGAAAAGCCCATAAGAACATTCGATCAAGCACCTGAGCAATGTATTTCCAGTCTTCAACAACCTAGAACATAAAGAACACAAGAGTGGGTCAGTGTGTGCAAGAACAGGTGAAAACACAGGACCACATCCTGAAATTCTTAGTTATTTCAAAGTACACTTTCTTCAAACATGTCCATATGATAACCCTCTTGAACAATATTTTATAATTATACTGTGAGTTAGAACAGAAGCGATGTTCTGTGAAGATTCATAAAGTATGTAGATTTTGATGCACAAATTGACCCTGAGAAGCACCTCATTTGTAGAGAGATGAGACTGGTCTGTCATTTTCTAACATACTGTAGAATTCATGGCACGTGACATCATAACGTGGAATTCCCAAGCAGGAGTTGGAAGCAAAAGTTGTAAAAAAACCTCCAAACAACCAAAACCACCAACCCACAACAAAAAAACTAACCAGAAAACCAAAACCAAACCTCCCAAACAGTAATAATATTTTTCTTAATTGTTAGTACAGAGCAGCTGTTGTGTTACACACAATTGCTGAAAGCTGCAAAGTTATTGCTGCACAGAATTATACACTGGGGAAAGGACTCACAGTAGTTTCAAGACTACTTTCCTTTTTGATAAAATTATTCATATCTATACACATTTGCAAGTATTGCAGACATAATTGTGCAAGCAAATTAAAATCCTGCCAAACAATTGTCCTGGATTTGAACTGGAGCTAACCACTAATGCTTCCTAAGGCTACAATAGCACTAGCTGTCTCATGTTTATTAACAACTTTTGCAATTAAAGCTTGCATTCTCTGGAGCCCAGTAATAATAAAATAAGTGAATCCCCAGTCAGCTGTATATTAATTTCCAAGGTTTATAGTAACAACGTTACACTTGAAAAGCAAAATACTTACTTCTCATCACTCATAGTCAACCCTTAGTTTACAGGAAATTATGTATTTGATAGCAAACTATTCTATTTCTGTTCTTCATACAATGCAGTGTTATTAGATGCTGCTGTAACAGTACATCAGATACATTTATTAAAAATCTAGGCCACATCCCTTGTGACAATGTCAGAATCAAGCCCTGAGAAGGCACATTAAAGGAGGCACAATATTCCTAGTCTCGTATGGGAGAACACACTCTCAGCAACCAGAGCCTTCTGAAGACTGCAATTCCCATATAGATTGAAAGAACCTCAGGCTTTGCCATCAGAAACAGACAGTACACCACCAACTTCTATATTTCTATAAACTTCACTAGACTGGAAACAGTATTTAAGGCTCTGATATACCAGTGGTGCTAGCTTAAAAAGCATGTAAAGAAAAGAGATTTCTAATGCTCTTACACAAATGTTGTAAACATTCATTAAGGATAATTCAGAGTGCATATGCACAGACTGAAAAAAAGCCTCTGATATCGTTTGATAAAATTTAGGGACAAATAATAGTAAGGGTAGAAGACAACACTCAGGAAGTCATTGAGTCTATGTTTCATCTGAGCACAAAATGACCAACGAATGGCTATAGCCTGTATTTAAACTAATGTAAGTCAGAGCACTGAAATTATTTTTATTTGGAATTGAAAGCTGCAAGGTAAGTCTTGGCAGTATTTATTTGGAAAACATAAGGCAAATGCATTTTCCAAGATAGCCTTCAGGTACAATATTAAAGTGAAAAAGAGCTCCTTCTCCTGTCATCTCGACAGTGCTGTAGGGAACAGTTACAGTACATGCTCTTATCACAGACAAGTGTCTCACAATGACAAGACCTTCTAGAAGAAAACAAAAGACTTTTAAAGACCCCAAATACTGTACTGTGTCAGCCAAATATTCTCAGTATTGTCTATATCTATTGCACTTTTTTCCAGTGGAAGCGACCACACAGCTTTCAGCGAAGTACAAAAGCTGGAAATCTGTAGCACATCTTGAATACACAGCTGCACAGTAAAACACTTGGTTTCCTAATTTCCCCTTGTACAAAATCAGTGTAGCAGGACTAGCACACCCACCTCGCGAACTTCATTCTCCTTCATAACGTGTCTGGTGATGTAGCGGATTGAATCCAGAGCTGCCTCCAAGGTGTTCCTGGATGATTCTGACCCGTTCATGTTGCCCGTTTCCTCCTTCTGAGCAAAGTACCTATCGACGTGGCTTCTCATGCAAAGCAGCTTGGGCAGCTTGTGCAGAAATATCTTGCGAACCCAGGGTGCCATGGCGTTGTGTGTGGACGAGGAGCGGTGGTGGATGTTGATAGCAAAGACAGTGATCACAATGGACAAGGTCACAAATATCATAGTAAACACCAAGTACTCTCCTATGAGCGGGATAACTTTAGAAGACGATGGAATAATTTCTTCAATAACAAGAAGAAAAACAGTCAAAGATACCAGTACTGAAGTGCAGAGTGAAATTTTTTCACCTTCATTTGAAGGAAGGTAGAAGACAAGGACAGTTAGAAAGGAAAGCCCAATACAAGGAATAATGAGAAACAAAGTATAAAAAAGTGGCAAACGTCTAATTATAAATGAATATGTAACGAAAGGATACCAGCAGCATCCATCAGTCCTGTTTCCTTTGCTCCCTGTTGCAGTCACTATTTCCCATTCTCCATTATCAAAAAAATCTCTTTTGTCAACATCATAATCTTCAAGAATTAGATCAACCTGTGAGCCATCATAAGTCCAGGAACCAAATTTCATTGAGCAATTTTGAAGGTCAAAGGGGAAGAATGTTACATCAATAGTACAAGAACTTTTGTAGTTTGCTGGGGGTGTCCAAGCAATGGTGCCATCATATTTTACCACAGTTTTTGTAGATGTTCCCTCAAAACGTCCATCTGCACTGAAAGAAGAGAGATAAATGCACACAATTACAATGGGGTGTGGGAGTGTATTTAAAGAAGAAATTATGCTTTGTTGTTGTTATTTCAGCTGTCTATCCCTTGATAGCCAAAATTTTGTATTCTCTTCATAGTCAACTTTTTTCCTCAAATCTGAATCTCACATAGGTAAACAGCTTTGGAAGATTGAAGAATATTTTCAAGCCCTGAAAAGATCTGTGCAACTTTCTATGGTCCCAACGACTTATGAAAGGATTGTAAAATCCTGATCTTTAACAGCATGACCCAGCTCTGGTGTTTCTATCAGTAAGACAGAATAAGTACTTTTAAATTTGGCCAAATCATAATTATTGAAGAAAAAGAGTCACGAAACACGTAAAATAATACTTGTGTCCAGACTTGAATTTACAATCACTGCAATAGCCTTTTATCCTGACTTGACAAGTCAGGAAATGTAAAAGCACAGCATGAGTGGTGCAGAAGGGTTAATTCAAAATTTGTTGTTTCTGAGATCTGTTAATTTTCAAAAGAAAAAACCCAAAACCAACCCAACCACCCCCTACAGTTAAATGTGCCTGACTTTAATTTCATGCTGAATATGACCTACAACAACATAAATTAGTTGCTTCCCTCCCATCACTCTACACTTATTTATACACAGCACCGTGCAAGACTTTTTTTTTCTAATTAAGAAAAAGGTTTACACAACAAAATGGAAATAACCTTTTCAAAGGGACTAGAAATTCCATTCAGAAGTAAAGAAAAACATTTGATCATTTAAGATGGCAACAAAGTCCATTTGCATTCAGAAGCAAGTTCTTCCACAGGTTCTTGGCCCACTAAATGTACATGTTATGTCTATCCAATGAACCTCCTAGAAGCAATTTGGTCAGTGAAGTTATAAAGTAAATGCATTTTGTATGAAATTATTCAAATCTTACTTGTCATACAGCACAATATCTGGAATCCAAATAGAATCTGATGGGACACGGATAGATGTTATTCCAGCATAGTCTTCAGGATTCCACCTTAATTTTACATCTATCCATTCCTGTGGATATGTGAGATGTAAAAATCGTTATTATTGTGAAGTGGATTTAAGCAGGGTGATACCAGATGAAAATAGATAACAAGGCAATTAACCACAATCAAACTGGTTTCTAAAATTTGCATGAAACAATGAATTTGCTGAACAGGCATGCAGTTACATCACTCAGTATTTGTTTTCTGTTATAAGAACTACTTGATAATGTTTCTGTACCAAACTTAAGATACGATGTTCCTTTTTCAGAGCATGTATTTATAAGTAAGAGCTATTATAATGTAATTTAGTTGCATAAATTAAATTTGAAAAAAGCTTGTTCTGGATAGATACCAATGACTGGAAGCTAATCAGAAGGAATTTAGACATTTTCATTATACAAAAAAACCCCATCATGCTCCAACTCTTAAAACTGGTTCAGTTTCAAGAAGATCTGCAGAAACTATTAAAGAGGGCACAAAGAATCATCAACCCACATGGCCATCTCATATGTGCTGATTAGTCTCAAAGTTTTCCTAAAAATAAAAACTTGGCCTAAAACAGTTACTGGAAAAGAAGGAAATGGGAAGCAAAAGGAAAAAAAAATCAAATAAATAAACAGAAAGAAATTAGCCCAAACAAAAATAATTCCTTAAGTAAGTATACCCAGCATCTGCAAAGCTTCTTCACAGTTAAATTAAGAATGACTTGTGAGCACCATTTCCCACGTAAATACTGGCAATTAAGTTTAGCACTGGACTCTTACAATTACAAAGCTCGAGGCATTTTCCTGTCCAAACCCAAATATTTTTAAGAGAAAAAAGTAGTTCCTTCTAGCAACCATATTTAACTTTGTAACTGGAATGCTTCAGTAATGTGTATCCAGTAATTTATATATCCCACAGGAAAAAGACCTCAAAACTATTATAGAGAAGAATACATCATCCATACTTTTCTTAATAAAGCTTTTGAGTTAAAACTTTTGTACTGAAGCAGCAATTTATGGTTGGATATATACTCCTTGGTATATTAAATGGCCATGCAATGCCATATCAGATTTCTTTTAGTTTGGTGAATTTTTATTTACCTTGTTGTTATGGTTTTTTTAAGAGGTTTGTCACAATTAATCCTTTAAAGCTTTTCCAGGGACATTCTATAAAGATACTATGTGAAATAAAATTTCATGCAAGTACTAAGTTTTTTGAATATACAATTAACTAGACAAGTTTCTCCCAAATTTTGATTTGCAGTTATGAAGCTTCAGATTTTTTCATCAATATTTAACACATACCTGTTTTAACCATACATTTGTTGTCATCAATTGATTTTTCTCATCCTGTAAAATAAAGCATATATCACAAAAAATAATCTAGCCATAGGAAATAGCTGCTTTCGTTCACAGAGGTCTGTAACTTAAAATACAAAACACACTGCTGAAAGCAGTGATTAGCATTCCAATTGCTAAGTATGTTTATATGAGAACATTATAGATCCATCTACAGGGCATTTTTATTACACAGATAATAATTTAAGATGCTTAATCTATTGTGTTTAACAGGCACAATTATATCACATGAAATTATGCTCCTTTTAAAGTTAGTGGAAAGAAACTACAACTTATTTACTGTACATACCACATCTACTAGCTGAGAGATTGCAAGGCCAAACTTGATTTTTATTGTGTCATTCAAGCGTTCCACTGGACGAACCCATCTTTGATAGTCTTCAAATAAATGCTTAAACAAACGATCTTCACTTTTAGCAATAAAAGAAGGTTCAGACACAGCTATATTAAAAAAAAAAACAACATTGATTCAAATGAGCAGTGTAGATCTTCATTCTTGATGTCCAAACAGTTACAATTTTTTTTCATGCAGACTTCAATTTCTCGTCTCACCCCCTTGTCTCTAGAAGCATGCCCAAGGTCGCAGAAGTAGAATTTATTATAAAGTTACCTGGTTTTATTAGCATCCTCATACCATTATCATGCTTCTATAATTGATGACTCAAGAACATTAAGATAATCTCAGTAGGCAAAAAGCTCTTATATCATTTACCCAATGCCATGCAACTATGGAAGTCCTCTAAAAAACTGAAAGCTGATCTATGAGGGACTGAAGTTCTGTCAACCTAGATCCACATTACACATCTGTAGTATACTGCATAACTTGCAATCCAGTTTGAACCTTCAGTCTCTTCATGTTTAATGTAGTTCCTCTAATGTTTGGGCACATTTACCCTGTATAAATTTTACTGCACTTGTAGAGCACCTTCCCTCACACTGTTTTGTATCTTAGATGCATATGCCAAACTATTTACCAATTGACTCTCTACCCATCCTAATGCTACACTGACTGGAATGCACCCTTCTAGTTCTTTTTCATAGCTCTCAAGGGGTCATTTTGGGGAAGATGGAGAGAGAGGAGGCAAAAAGAGAAGATCAGAGTCTAGCTAAATAACTTGAGTATGAACAGCTTTCAGGGATGGTGTGAAAGACCTGAAGATGGCCGCTAACTCAAGAAGCACAAACTACACGTCATCTTGCATGGAAGGGTCTCCAATCTGCAGACAAAAGTTAGGATGACCACCAGAAAACACTGACATATGTTCTAGATAAAGATTTTTACTACGTACCAATGAAATTTAAAAGGGAACTACTGCCAAAAAAAGACCTAGCAACTATTATCATCAGTTTAAGGGACAGCATAAACAAAAGAAAGGAGCTCACCACCATCTCTTTTTAATGCAGACTTAAAACATTATGCTATTACATAAATCTATGTCATGACCTTTCCAGAAATCATGTGCTCACTAACAGCATCCACCTAAAAAAAGATATATCAGAAGCAGAAAATCACCAGAGAATGTCATAAACAGATTAAAACCAGAGACAGTCATCCATACAAGGAGAGATTTAAAAGATTAACATTACTTTGTTTGGAGAAGAGGTGAATTTAGTCAACATAACAGAACTAGATCAAAAAGGAACGATACAAGCCGAAAAAACATTGGTGGTATTTCATCTTTCTCATAAAAGAAGCTAAAGGAAACAATGTATCAATTAAAGGCAGCATAAATAATGTCTACTTGAAGTTCATTACCATCCACATTCAGTAAATCAGTGGTTCAGAGATACTGAGGAGGACTAGGACTTAGAACTGCCTGGGATGACTACACTGTATGTCAGGTAGGGTCACACCTGCATAGGGTATCAGTTCTCATTCCCACAAAACTTGCAAAAGCTACCTCAGAGTCTGACCAACACTTCCATGACTTGGCATCTGTGGCAGAGGCTTGGCTAACACCACTTAAGCCATTAATTTGAACTGACCTAACCCAGTCCCACGTGACTGCAGCCACTACAGCCTAGACAGATTAAGATGGGCAGCCTAAATTTTAATTTCCCTTCCATTCATCAAAGTGTGACAGCAGTGGATTCCTGCTGTGCTGCAAAAGGCTTCATGTACAGGTCCTTAGGATGAAACACCCAAAGCACTGCAGAGCCCAGCAAGGCAGTTCCCTGCCTTTGGTACTGCAGGTGTGGGGCAGTCCAGTAGAAATATTATTTTACACACTAACCAGATTTCCCTGAAGTGTCATAGTAGAAGCAAAAGCAGAATGTAGCTTAAGAAACAGGATCAGCAAAGTGGGAGCAGCAGGACCCCTTTTTCCTACTAGTCTTACCCAACAGCAACATGCTGCTGAATGGTTCTTGCTATGGGCCAAATCAACATTTGAGGTTTAAGACAGGTCACCCTTCTGTTTCAAAAAGTACAACTCTCTTTGTTTAGAGTGCATTTCATTTGCTCACAAACCTACTGTTCTTTGAGATATATTATTTGTACATGTTCTACAATTGACACATCTCCATTTCAAGTTTGTGGACTTGTGGGATGTGCAAAGAACTGATGGACAACTTGAGATAGCTCAGGTGGATACAGGAAAACTCACAGGACATAAGAATTGCTGCCAAAAAGGATCCAGAAACAGAATGTTGCTCATGTATAAGTTATCCTGTAAATGTTACAAGTGCCAAAAAAATATTTAACTGGTTCAGTATATCCTCACAAGCCAAGGACTTTCTTCTTATTTGTAACTATACACACATTTGCCAAGCCCTACATTTTACAGATGTCCAAAAGAATGCTTCCTGAAGACACAACTTAATTTCTCTATTTCTATATCCCTATTTCCTGAATTATGAATGGTTTTGTGTATATTTCAGCCTAATATTTCATAAATACTTGATTTTTATATTAGCATTAATTACATTTCCCTCCTCCAGTTACAACTCTCAGTTGAATTTTTCATACAATTTAAGACTGACTATGCAGCAGGATATTATCTCTCCATTAATTGACCTTGAAGCAATGCAGAGGCAAAGTTGCACTTTCACCATTTCTGTGTTCCTGTAAGACGACCTCCTGTGCAACGATATAGCATCTTCAGGGTACGTGTTGTTCCCAGATTAAGCTTCTGTTAACAAACAGCATCTCCTCTGCTATGCTAAAAGGGAACATTGTTCTTTTACTGCTTTTATATAATTACAGATTATTTTTCAAACATTTTTATACTCAGACCTATAGTATACTCACTGAACTATTACAATGACCATTATTTACTAGCAATATAGTTCAATGATTTCTTTCTTTGTTTTTCTGATCACAGATGTATCCACACTTTTCAATATTTCTAGTTTATTCTGTTTATTAATATGCTGGGGCAAACTGGTGTAGAAAAGTCATCTTAAACAAAGGAGAGCTCCACGAGGAGGCTGGGAATGGTAACAGTACATTAAGACTTGGCAAAAACAAAGTAAGTAATCACCCTTATCTTGTACATTTTATTTAATAGGGCCATTCAAATAATTTGTCACACAGACTGTATATGTTTTATATTTCTTTTCAATGTATCTATGATTTTAAGATTACAACAAGGGGCTGTGATTCTTAGTTACTCCTTGTATTAACATCAATTATAAAAATTGTGAAGAGCTGGTGACAAGTGGAAAAAATGGAAAGAGAAGAAAACAGGTAAAACAGTTTTAGTGGCTTAAGGCAGCAGAGTAGCTATGCTGGTTGGAGAAAAACAGAAAGAGGTTAAAACCTATGACTAGCAAGATTAGCAAGCAAACAGCTCAGAGTACAATCTCAATCTAAATCAGATGGCAAGAGATTATGGCAACACTCACCCCTGCCACTAGCTCAGTGTACTAAAAAATACTTGGAAGATCTGTAGCCTTTGAAGGGCAGTTCTAAGCTTGTCTGTATTAGTATGTCTTCATTTTTATTGAGGCCAGGTAACCTCTGCAGTTTAAATCAAAAGTAGCTCTCTGCACTGTTCAGTACTAACTCCCAATGACAATGTTTACTTTATTATTTACACCTTAAACTCTTCTCACTGCCCCTCAGTATGAGTCCATATTAAGCAACAACAACAACAAAACCCCAAACAAACAAACAAACAAACAAACAAACTCCCACACCTAAACCATATATGATGTTGGATGGCCTAAATTTGAATCCTGAACAAAGGAGACAAATTTTATGCACAAAGCAGACTAATGATTCAATTTTTTTAAACTCTGAAATAGCTGGAGAACACTTTTGACAAAAGGCTAAATAAAAATCCTAATGAAACACTTGACCTTGAAAACATTGTATTTAAAAATTCTGTTCTACCATTTCCTCCATAAGTATTTAACAAACTTTTTATTGAAGTACTTTGGAAGAACTATTTAGAAAATAGGTTGAAACATTACAAGGGCCTCAGATGCATGAATAGCATGATGAAACATGTGCATGTCTATTTATCTTGTTAACATTCTCAAGTCAAAATTTCTCATGGGCTGCTAATGGCTGACTTTTTAAATGTTGTAGATAAGAAACAAAAGATGGGTTTTACAAAAGAATAACACTTTTGTAATTTACTGTACCATTATTTGGATTAAATTTCCTAGCATCTTAATATGATTTAACAACATTATTCCTTTTTTAAGAATTACCAGTGAAATACTTAGTGTTACAGGCTTGATCCCAGAAGTATTTTCATAAATCTTTGTTTTTGGATAGGAGAACATCACAGTCCCTGTTTCTCTAAATAATAAGCTTTCTTTGAACTCTGTATTCCTCTGCACTTCCTTAGATAAAGAGTCTAAGAGCCAGATGGGCAGTGCAGGTGTAACGCTGGTCCTTACACATTAAACAGGGCAGTTCAAAGCATTTTCTAATTTAAACAGTGTCACTCAAAGCATTTTCTAATTGACAGAATTGAGCATTAATGATTTCAGGTTTTCTTCACGTCACTCTTGGGTGCAGTTTCAAAGGAGGCCCATGGGGAAAGGGTCACTTTTTACAAGTGTAATGCTAAGATGTATATTCAGAACTAATATATACTACTAATGCATGTTTATAATCATGTACCATTACAACAAAAAAACCCACTACTAAGGACAATAAACATTGCAAAATATCCATACTTTGCAGTTAACATTATATTCTTTAACTCTGGGCTATTATAACACGAACTATTATCCACAAATCTAACTGCTACATACTACAACTAGCCCTTTGCTTAGAAATGTGGAAGGTGAATGAAGTACATCTGCCTTCAGTACTCTAGTATATTTATTAAGATGATCTCCGATCATTATTTCATTAGGTAGAAAAGACAGGTAAGGTATTAAATTTAAGTTTTATTTTTATACTGATTCATCTGATCCTTTGAAAAAGATCATGAGTCATACTTCTGCATGGTCTTTAATTTTTTGGCCTACTTTTCCTTCTATGCATTAGCAATTGCCCAGAATCCAATCACAGTCAAGCATTTAATTAACAGCAAGCATTTAGAAAGATCACAATCATCTTAACTAGGATGTCTGTAAGTCAAAGCAGCTATACTAACACTACTCCATTTACTGAATAGAAGTCAGGAAAGCCAACTATTACATTCTAAACTTCCCAGAACTACCTTTTCCTCCTCTGTTTAAAAATAAAGGTAAACCCTGTCACCACACCTACAAGCATGGAAAAGGTGGCTTTAAAGTCACTGGGAGCATTTGTGCCTTCTCTCTTACCTAGCACATCAACCTCCAGCCAACCAGTAGCAAAATAAAATTACATATATTGAACATGAAACTGTGAGGAATTTTGAACTGCAATACTACTTAGTACTTACCAATGTGCACAGAGGTACAAGAGCTGCTCACAGAAAGCAGGGAAGGTGTTTCTTACATTCAACTCAAAATGTTCGAGTTACAACTTGATAGTTGTAAAGGAGAATGAAACTATCCCCTAACAGCTTAGCAAGGAGGTATAATTATGGCACATATTTCCGAATACATTTGCAAGTTTGGTTAGTAACCATAATAGACTGCCATGTAGTTTGTAAGCTAACCAAGAAATAAATGTGAACTGACAGTCAGTCTTCAGATTCAGAGCTAATTGAACCACAAACCATTCCTTTGTGAATACCCATGCTATGGATTCTAGGGTAAGTTCACACCAGGTGCCAAGCAGCTTCCTCACCTCTCTGGCAACACAACTGCCAGCAGCAGTGACAGCCACCTGCAGCTGTGACTGCAGGTCTGTGCCGTGCCACAGCACTTCTTCCCAAGCTCACTGACACGCTGATGTGCTCCACTCAGCTCCCACAGACAGAACTGGGATCCTTCTCCCTGCACAACAGCCAGGCCACAGGAAAAGGCTGCTTCATGTCGGCCTGCCCTGGGGAAACATCCTGTCGCTCTGAAGGCAGGAGGACTTTCCTGTAACAGATCCAGGATTTTGCCACCTCTCTTTGTACCACTTTAATCATTGCATCATTTTCACTGATTGCTGACCTGTCAGTAAAGACTGAAGATGGACTGTGAAGTCAGCACCGAGGAATGCTGAAAGCAAGAAGGCTGTATAGAAGTGAAGACAGCAGAAGGAGCACAAGGAAGAACAAGTATGTAGAATCTGATAAGTATAACCTGGTAAGTATAAGAATCTGATAACTATATCAATTTAGAGGCTATGTGTCATGGAATTAAACACAAATCCAAAATGTACGTAAAAAAGATCTTATGGAAATAAGAAACAGGCCAGGGCTTCTCCCAAGCTGCCAGTGCAGCCCTGGGTGCTGCAGACGTTGGACACTGGCCTTACCTTCTGCCTCAGGAGCATTTTGCCCACTCAGCTCCATTCCAGTCTTGGATACACTGGAACACAGAACCCTACAGCTCACAGGAATCAGCTACATTGCTCAAAACCAGGTAAAGAGTAGGAGATTTCAAAACCTATAGTATCACACAAACCCCAGGTTTTACCATTCTAAAAAGTGGGAAACTATGCAAGTACTTCCTTCCACAGTTCTTTCTACAAATCAACACAGACATTTCTCCATGAATCAATGCTCACATTTATCCCTCTAAGAATCTCTAAAGAAAACACAAAATATTTTAAGAGAAAAATCACAAGGAACCCATACAAACAGGAAGGTTGGCAGCTTCCTGTTGGGTAGGGAGAAGGATTTCATCCATTAAACTGAGTGGAAAATGCTTGGGTGCATGAACTGCCAAGGAAACACCATCACAGCTCTGCAGCACGGCACAGCAGGGCTAGAGGTTGTTGTTAACCCCAGCTGCAATTGGGCATTCGAGTCTCAGCTGTTAGTTTAAAATTCAGAGCAAGAACAAAACCTATACTTTGACTGTATTTTAAATCAGCAAGTATCTTCTCCTGACAATTCAGAGTTATCCAAGATAAAATTCTAGTTCACTATTAACTGAAGGGAACACCAAATTAATTTGCAAGCACTCTTATACCAAATTTCATTTTATTTTAGAAAAAACAAGTTGTGAAAAGAAAATTTTAGCCTCACTATGCGCGACCAGTTCTCAGTGAAGTCAAAATTGCTGGCTTGTGCCAAAAGGCAAACCTTGGCTTACCCTGACTACAGCTAATTCCATGCAGTCATATAAATCATATAATGTAACATAATGATTATGCATCTTCTGTCATGAAGAACATGAAAAACACTACTTTTCCAAATGCTGAGACAAAGAATAATCTTTTAAATCACATTCAGCAATAACTGACTGAGCACTTGTAGGCTGAATTAAAATCTAGACATCGATACAATCAACGTATCCATTGATTTCCATAAACCGTATTTACAACCACTTTTTCAATTTTCAGTTAATATAAAAAAGAAGTCAAGTTTATCTTTCATTAATTTTCGTTCTGCCTGCAATTATTGCAGCTATGGTTTCAAGACTTTCTGCAAAACTCTTGGCAATGTACTTAAAAATTATGTAAGTGCAACATTTTGCAACAACTGTTTCTAAATAAATCTGTGGAAGAGCAGTGATTTTGCTCCTTTAATCTTTGTAATTCTATAAACACTCCAGCTTCACAAGCTATTTTACATCCTTCAACTCAGAAAGTTAAATCCTGATTGAATTATGAGATTGCCCCTTTTGAAGTAAAAGTAAAGCACGACTAAACTAAAGAGTTCCGTTATAAATTCTTAAGAGGGTTGTTTTCATGTGCAGTCACATCCACATGCAAAATTACAGTTATTAAAATATATTCTGCAAGTTTACCTCTGTACCAGATGCAGAGCACACACCACAAACGTAAAACTGCACCTCCTCTCAAAAAGTGAGCAGAGCAAAAACTGAAAGCTATGGCAGCTGAGACCTTTAAAGCGTTATACATATACGCATTTAGAAAGTGTATGTAATGTGATGAAATGCGACGCAGTCAAGACTGATAATGCACCTGAAAAGCTATAGTTTAGCAAAGACGTTTTGCCCCTCTTCTGTGAGGGGCAGCCCTGGTGAGCCCGTTTCACAGCGGTCTCCGGAGGTCCCGCTCGTTTGCTTAAAGCCAGCGCAGCCCTGCAGCCTGATCCCCCCTCAGCAGCCACCACCGGACCCGGCACCAGCTTTACCTTAACCTCGTCCGGGGAAAAGTTGATGGCGCGGAAAACGAAGCTGGTGCGCAGAGACACCATCGCCAGCAGCGTTCCCCCCTCACGCAAATTCCCGCCTCATTTTCCCTCACGAACCGCTCCCGCTGCCCGCGCTCCCAGCCGGGCACAGCCGGGGCGGGCAGCGGCGCCCGCAGACCCCGGGGCCGCGGTACCACCCGCTCCATCCCCGGCGGCCGCGCACAGCGCCAGGCGGGCTCGGAACCACCGGCCGGCTGGCCGAGCCCTCCCCTCCAACACCCTCCCGGCTCCTCACCGGAGCGCCTTTCACCCTTCACTCTTCTTCCCAGTGGCCCCGCCGACCCTCACCCTTCGGGGCCGCCCCGAGCCGCCTTTACCCGCGTGCGAGGCTCCGGGCCGGCCGAGCAGGGGCGCGCAGAGCCAGGTGAGGAGGAGCAGGGACGGGGGGCGGCCGCAGCGCAGCCGCGCTCCACGCCCGGCCATGGCTGGGGCACGGCCCCCGCTGCCTCCAAGCCCCGCGGCGCGGATGGGGCACGGCGGCGGAAGCCGGGAGCCGCTGGGGCCGGCCCGAGCCGGCCCCGCCCCGCGGGCGCCGTGTGGGGCGCGAGGGGCGGGAGCCTCGGACGGCGCGGGCCCAGCGCCCACCGCGGGCCGGCTCCCGGGTGTCAGGAGCGGCTCCCGGCGCGGTGCGGGTGCCGGTGCCGCCGGAGGAGCTCCCGGCAGGTACCGCAGAGAGGAGGCGGCAGCGCTGCACCCACAGGCTCGGACCCCCGGGCCCGTCCCGCAGCCCAGGAGCGGCTCCTGCCGGGGCCGAGCGGGTGCGCGCCGAACGGGGCCGGTGTCCCGCGCAGCGGCTGCTGCAGCGCCGGCGCTCGGTAACTCCGGCACATCCACCCGGGCAACGCCTGCGGCTTTTGCACCGTGCTTGTGGGAGGGTGCAAGTGTAAGTGACTTCTGGCGAAAAAAACACCCTTTTAATTTCCATTGCGTTTGAAACACTCAGTAGTTGGGTTTGGTAGTATTTTTTAAGTTTCTAAATTGATTTTTAAAAGTTTCTAATTCAGAATATTTTGGAACTTTTAATCTAAAATAAATAGACTGACGCAAGCTAAGAAGACAGGATATAGGTATATTACAGAGGTATATTTAGGTATATTATAGATATACTACATATATAATAAGTACTCTGTACGAAACACCACTTTTTTTCTGTATCAGATAAATAAAATCTGTTACAAAAGACAACTTTCAGTACACAAACTGTGAAACTTAATCAGTGATTTTTCCTAAATCATCCTAATGGAAATGTACACATTGCCACAAAAAACAGACACAGCTGGCATGAACGTATTTTTACATCTAAGACGGTGTTCACTATTTTATAGTGGGAAAAGACTTGGAAAGAAGGGCTAAATGACTTTACAGTGTTAATTAGCTTCTACATGGAAAGTGCTAGATACCGGATTCCTCAGGAAAATGGTCCTTATTTAACTCAAATACTTTTAGCAACTTCATAACTTTCTAAAATGAGCACTACCCAAACAACAATTTCATCAAGCATGATATCAATTGTCAAAATTCTTTTATACCAATTGTTTATATTACAGAAAAACTGCATCTCTCTGTGTAAACGGTGAATCTTTTCAATGACCAAAACAGAATACTGGAGCATTTCAATCCCTTTCTTAATTTTTAAACTCGTGTTTTTCTGTATTATCTTTTCCTCCAGCCGTATTTGGGCTCTGCATGTGTGTGCAAGACATAATGCTGTCTGTACAAGCACACAAAAAAGGCTGCTTACACAGGAGTTTCTTCCAGCACACTTATAGTGACAGGCTGTATTGATTTGAATGCTCTGCAGTAAATGTGGTCATTTTATACATCCATTTGTATATGGCATATCTTCCATGATCAAAATATTTGTGTAAAGGATGTAGCATGGCTCTTATTTTAAAATGCTCAGTGTGTATGCTGTGGTCAACTCAAGATTTTATAGTAAATGAAAAATATATTTTAGCACAAAACAAGGCATCCCACACACACTTTTTTTTTCTTTTTTTTTTTTTTTTTTTTTGTGACGCTGTAGCTGATATTTTCTGAGTGCTTGAAGAATTACTGGACAACATTTGTACTGAAATTGCAACTCTGTAGTTTTTGATGGAAGCTGGTTCACTACTGCACTGCACCTGCTGTTCCTAACATGAGGTTATCAGGTAAAATCTGTATTTCTGTGCACTGCAGTAGATGCATTTTAGAGCCATATGTCACTACCAGTGTTGAACATAGCTGCCACTAGAATGTGCAGGACATAGGAAACCAGTTTTATTAGATAACTGTGGATTTGTGTGCAGCTGGGTCCTAACTAGGCAAAACAGATGCTGTAGGATATAAAAGGATTAAATTGTCTGGGTTACATGCCTAACGTTTTGCTAAATATTTGATGTAGCATCATCATTAATTGTGTTGTATTATTACTGTTTTAGAAAACAGTAGTTACAAATAAGTAGCTGGTTTTTCCTGCTGCTTTGGACTTGGAGCAGAATGTTAATAGTATCAGCAGCATGTTTAGTATTTACCATTAAGTGAAAGCCTAAACAATTACATGAGTAATGCTCTTTCAAAAGACCCTTGTCAGCAGGAGGTGACATCTGAAGGTCCCCACTAAAGAGAATCTGCAATAAATTGGCGGATGGCAGCTTTTACTGTGCACTGAAGAGTAGTTTAACTGGAAAGCCAAATGCCAAATTAAACCCAGATAAAAATAGCCAGCTGCTCAGTTCTATTTTTAAAACAAGAAATATTCTAAAAACTTAGTGAAGATTAATTTTCTCCAGATTAAAGCCAGTGAAGATTACTCTTAGATCCAGTAACTTTAGAGGGTTTTCATATTGTAGTAGAAATAACTGCAATTAAAACTTGAAAATGAGGATAATTGTTACTGCATATCTATAGTGGAAAATACTCTTTAAAGAAAATGAAAGACATTTAAATAAGTCTTAGAATCTCCTCCAGACTGAAACTACACAATGTATGTAGTTTATTACATACTACAATATGTACTCATGTATGAAGTATATGAGTGCACCAGCTTCTTGGACTTTCATGTCTTGTATGCTGAGTTGTGTTATCTATGTATCACATACAGTCCTGAGGCCTCTGAAACCACTGAACACCTTTCAAACATTATATTCATTTTCGCAACAGAGTGGAGAAGTATTTTTTCCTAATTTTAAGGTTATGAACAGAAAGAATAATTACCTTGGAAATACATAACAAACCAGAAGCAGCTGTCAAATTTAACATCAGGAGTCTTCTGTTGTCTCTTAATTGGGGTGGTTTTGTAACTGATAAGTAAAATATTTGGATGAAGAGGGAAGCAAACCTAAAGGAGGTCATAGAAGAAGCAGTCTTGGAAGTTAATTTGACTTTATTTGAACAGAATACAGTCACCTAGAAAACAAGCTAACTATTTTTAAACACTGACAGATGCAAGAGACAGCACAGGTAATTATTGGAGAAGCGGTAGTTTCATTATATCAAACTACTTAGAATAAGAAACCACATTACAATTTCTTAGGACAATCTATTTGTGAATATTTGCATATTTGCCCTAACAAGTTCTATCATGCACTCAAGTGAGATATAAGGTATCCAGTTTTTTAAGTTTACAAACATCATATTACGCAAACAATTTTAAGTAAATACTTTTACCTAGCTCAAAAAATCTGTCACCTTCCACAGCACCACATGAAGTTCTTTTTTTAAAATACATTAAATCCACAGCAATAGCTAAATATTTTAAATACTTATGGAATACACTGTAAACTCTACGTAAACACCACGTACACCAAAAAAAAAAACCAAAAACCAAAACAAACAAAAAAAACCATACAAAGAACAGGAAGATCATTTTGATTAGCAAAGATACCTCAATTGTATCGCCAGAATCATTTTTCTGTTCTTATGACTTATCCCCAAACCACTCCCAGAAAAGGCACAGTTGGTGGTGATTATTTTTTTTATTTTTTTTTTTTAAACACACAAAGCCAGAATCAACACAATAGGCCAATGCAGTCAAACACTGCTCTTATTTCTAGGAAGAACAGGTAAGAAACTTGCATTAGTGTCCGGATGGCTCAGGAAGATTCTAATCATGAAAGATCTCCAGCATCTGCTTACTGCCCTAGGCTCAAATGCAGAAAAGAATCACAAATTAAATTTTGGTTAGGAGAACTTGGCTGTACATCTTGGACATGACTGCCAGCTAGTTACTTGCCTATTCCAAGGCAGTACTGAGGCTCACCTAACAATCACCTCATGGCACTCAGGAGAGATGATTTTCTCAAATTAAGTTGGTAATTACTGTTCAAAGATTATACTCATAAAGTATTAGACAATACTTCTTCCACTTTGTGCAAACAAAACCTTTAAATAAATAGATCTTTAAAACTTATCACAATGCTTCAATACATTTATTAAAGTCATTCCAACTCCTTATTATTACAGTATCTAAGAAGTTCTCCTTTACCAGCAAATAATGCCGTGTTTGGCAAAGAAATGGTATTGGTAATTCTTTAAACTAAGATATGCATATATGACTTATCCCCATTTTTTTAGAAAAAGATGCTTCTAAGAAAAATATTTTAGTAAGTCTATAATCTAAGCTATCTGATAATACTTACACTATTACACTAAACAGACTGCCTTTTATGAACTATATACATTGATGAACACAAGCTCAGATGCTCTAACAGTTTCTTAGAAGACAGAAAGCATTGCTGGAATCTATCACGTATTGTTGCAAGTAGTCTTTGAGAAGTGAGAAAAAACTCCATTTTGGCATTGCTGCTTTTAGAGCATATTCCAAGTACTTGTACAACCACCATCAGTGATCCAGAAATCTGCAAAAGATGCTGATATATTGCATTCATGGTATCAAAAAATAGAAAGATTGAGCACTGAATTTCTACATAAAATGGAGCTTGAGGTATTTATATAATCCTTTAAAATGGAGATTAAATATCACACATTGCGTGTTACCCCTGCAATTATTCAGGACTTGTTACATGAAATACCATTCCTATCTTGCTATTTGGAAGACCTACTGTGGCACAAGGTGTAAGTCAGTCAGTTGAACTTTCATTAGGTATAAAATTTGAGTATTAACAAAGTGCTATCTAAGTTCAGTGCTAAAGACTAAAGCAGTTAGTTTGCACCAAGACTTAGAGAATGACCAAGCAGGTCCTGCAGAGAACCCACAGCCTCCCCCCTCTCTGTACAGAGGCTGAAAGAGTGAGTGCAGGACAACTACACAAGCTGCAGCACAGACATCCTGAGTCAGATTCCTTCCCTCTGTTCTCAACAGCAACTCTTACAGCAGTGAGCTCAAAAATGGGTTTAGTCGAGAGGAAGGGTCATTTCTGGCCATGTTGACAAACTACATTTTAGTCCAAGACATTTGAGATGGATTAAAACCAACAAAACACTGTATGGATTCACCCAGTTTCTCCAAATGGTCGTATTAAATCCTGTATACATCAGATATCTTTGGGGTAAGAAAACCAAACCAACCTACAAGATCAATTCCATCTGGGGTGGGCACAAATGGGCTGGATCACCACTGTCATAGTTTGAAATTCAGCCAGGCCCCACTTTTAAGCATGGCACTCAGATTTTTCACTTTGCTTTTGATATCTGAATGGGCGCACAGTAATTTTCAGGACCTTGTTTTCATTTCTTTTGTTCACTGCAGATCACTTTTTTTTTCAGAAGTAGAAGAGATTTTTCTAATCTAACAATCATACCTTTTTGCATTCAGTATAAGGGCAAGCTGGACAAAAATTACTATGATTCCTAATTCACACACAATTATGATTTCTTGGTGGTTAACCAGTTAGTTTTCTTGACTGCTGTGTCAGAGAAAGGAACCAAATTCACTGGGGGAAGTATCAGCAACACTAAACATAAAACATCTCTATTTCCTTTCAGGAAAAAATGTGAAGTAGTCAACATGGCCTAAAAATCATGCACTATTTTACTTACCTTTTTGTACTTTGACAAGATAAAGCATTTTCATGTGGCCTTTGTAAAATGTCTTTCTAGTTTGTGTGAATATAACTAGTGTTGTATGATTAATTCCTTAGAAAACACATGCACTTGTGAAGGCTATGATAAACTGAACACATTTGCTACAGGGCATTTTTAAAACACTACTGCTTGCAAGACCATCAGTTTGACAGAGCCTGCTATAGAACAAAATAGGCCAAAACTAAAACTTGGCATGCCAGCACACTTTAATTCTGTATTTGTGAAATGACTTTTCAAACTTAGGAGCTGTTTGTACTACCTTTAAAAGGAAAACCCACACATACACACAAAATTCTAACAATTCTAACACCATATTTGTTCTTTACCAACTAGCATATACCTTGTTTTAACGGTTTAAAGCAATTAAATTCCTCAAGATTGTGCATATCCAGACATTACTGAGGAAATAAAGACACCCATCACTATTCTTCTTAAATTTTATTCCATAATAAAAAAGAGAAGATGAAAGAGTGTTCAAGAATTAAAGCAATTATTGGTCAACGTAAGGAGCAGTAAACTAATTATCTAAATGATGACTAAAGACCTGGTTCATCAAAAGTACTTCTGGGTCCTCCATGGCATTAGCTGCAGGCTTCTACAGCACAGAAATCCAGATTATCTTTTGCTGAAGCAGGTCCTTTATTATCTAGAGAAACTCGGTTTCATATTCTATTTATCCTTCTCTTTTTGTTCTTTCTCCTTCTTTTCACGTTCAGCTTTCGCTTCCTCCTCCTCATGTTGTTTTATCAATTGTTCCACCTCCTTTTGCTTCAGAACCCTTATTACTGTCTTTCCGTTCTCTCTTGTCAGTGTTGCAATTTCAACTGAAACACATGGAACAGACAGCAGCGTTTAGGCAGAGCAATCATCAGCAGGGCAAGGTTTGAGATTACAAGAGACAGTGAGGCAGAAGGCTCCAGTGCTCCCTGTGCCACACAGCCTGGCTGGAGGCAGCCACCCACAGTCCCCTCCTGCAGCAGAGCACAGCATGCTGCACGGTAGCTCCTCTCAGGGTTCTGCTCCCAGACACACAGGCACTGCAATCCCCAAACTGCGGCTCCACCTTTGGAGCTGGCCAGCAGGGATCAGCCTGGACTGAGCTATCTGAATGCCTCTTAGGCTAGGGCTGAGAACTCCTGCATCTTCTGAAAACATTTTTTGTGACAACTAATACTCCAGTGAGCCACATCTGGAATATGTGCACTCACTGCTCCCTTTGTTTAAGCAGAGGATGCCGTCCTGAGTCAGTGAACACTCACCTTTCTCAGCAGAGAGCTTGCTGACATCCATGGTTTTGTTTAGAACCTTAATGGCCAATGCCAGAGCAGTCTTTAAGGTCATTTCCCCTTCTTTGTAGTCTTGCTTCAGCATTGACACAGCTGCCTGTAAATTTCACAGAAATTAAAATGGTGTCTTTGGGCAATCAACCACACAGTTGGGGTTTTGCCAGGTAATACCAACATGTGAATTAACAGCAGCATTTCTACAATTACCAGTAAATCTCCCCCACACTAATAATCAACAACTCGGCTTAATTAATACAGTATAATTTACACTTCTAAACTTGTCTTTTCGAGAAGAAGAAAACCAGAACTTACAGCACTATTATTCCCAATGCATGTGGCTTCCACCCTCCATAATTTCCACTAGGATCACTTTGATACAGCTGAAATCCATAATGCTTATCCCAGCCAATATAGAGCAATGAAACACCAAAAGGACGTTTTCCTGTTGAAAAGAAGGCTATTAGCAACCTAAATTTAGTAACAAGATTGGTCATGAGTGACAATTATTTTCTTTGATTTAGTTTTTCAATCTATCCCTGTGAACTAGGATTTAACAGACAGTTCTGCACTTCTGTTGCTTGAGATAAGCACGCCAGCACTTCCTTCTAAGTCATGGGGTGGGAGGCAGCAGAGGTTTACCCCATTTAACCTTAAAAGCAGTTCATTTGTGTCTCTACAAATTGTAATTTATCATCTCAGGACTTAAAATTTAATATTTCAAGTATGTAGCTTAGCTGTTAAAACATTTAACTTAGCAGTGCCAAAAGCCAGATAGTTTAAAAGGTAATTCTCTCCCACTACAGATATGTAAAACAACAGAATTATCAGTTCACATACTAAGGAACACTACTTACAACATCATTTTCTAACATGTTGTTGAGCCACATAAACAGTACTTTCCCCAAGTGTTAGAATATTGATATGCCTACATACAGGCTTGTTTTTGATTCATTGTGCTGTTATGCTGGATGGCCCCAAAGCGTTGAAGGGTTGCCTAAACAATTCTCTCCTGGTCTTTTGAAGGCATTCATTAAATGCAAAAGCACTCAAAGCATTCTATGCAATGGGCCAGTATCTCAGCTATCAATTTCCCAAGCCATAAGAAGTAGAAACCTCAGCAGCAAAAAACAGTAAACATGACTACTCATTCCCTTCTTAAATTAGGCTATTTTTGAACTATAACTTTTTAAGAGAATTCAGTAGAACTATCCACAGACTTAGATCCTACATATTATGTAAGAGAATTGTTCTTGAGACATTTAGTAGCACAATGATTCATGACACTTCATTACCTCCAAACTGGGTATAAGCCTGCTTGATATCACACAGTGCTGTTACTAGTTGTTCACAAGGAATGGGCTCTTGATACTGTAACAAATACCTAATATCAAAGAGGAAAAAAAAGTTTTCAAAACTTGTTTTCCTGACCACATAACATTTAAGAAGAATTAAGTTCCCAAGTTAGAGCCTCTATGATCTAGCTATTCTATTTCAACCTACTTCTGATCTACTAAATTCATGCTCATTCTGATCTAATGCATAAATACAGCTGAATGTGACAGCACAGGTGGGTAAAACCATGTCAGCTGTCAGCAGACCTACCTCTGTGCAATAAGTCTCAGCTCATTTGTTAGAACATTGGCATCTGAAGTTATTCCTGCAACGCTGCATGCCATATCCCTGCAAGAAAAGCATACAAATTAACTGAATTCCTGTCAATCTCCAATCAACACTCACATCTTCATACAAGGGTTCAAGCAGAGCATCTACTGTCGGGCTTTTCTTATCAAAACTACACAGCTGCCGTACAAAATGGGTTCATCAGCTCCTGCCTTTAGGGTGCACCAAAAATATCAGTAACCATTTGCTAAGAGCAAAGGCAGACAGCAAAAGTCAGCAAGTCAGTATGTTAATTATACATGTAATTCTAAGAAGAGGGTCATGCCAAGGACCATTAAGTTCTGAGTGGTTTTACAAGAGCCATTAGGCACATCCTTATATAGAGGTGCCTCTCAGGAGGCCACCTGACACAGCACACCTCAACACTGAAGGAGCCACACAGATGTGACAGGCCTTCAGTGGGAGTTGCTGGCTGACACATGGCATCTGTGTAACTGAAACCTGGTAGTCTCGATAGGCACCTAATAAAAATAAGCGCTTCAATCCTTGATTGTTCTGTTGGATCTTAATTTAGTATCTCTTTAGCTCAATCTGATACGCTACAAACCTTCTGCTACACAAAAGGATGAAAGGGCTGTTCTAGGTGACTACTCCAGTGTGATGTTACACTGCCTCCCTGAAAATCCAGTACTTCCTACCCTTCCAGATGCTTTCAAGATCAACACAGAATGGGAAGCAGACAGGATGGAAAATTATTTGTGTTCATGTGCAGCTTCTGTCAAGGATAAAACTCTACCTCCCTTGCAACAAGAAAGCATAATCCATAAACTCTTTGCTCTGACATCACAAATTTAACTTCCGGGAGCTAGAATGAAAATGGTAATAGAAAGACGTTTCATCTCTGCTACAACTGTGGCAAAGAAGCACATTTTACCCAGTTGTCTTGTACTTTTCAAGCCACCGAAGAAAAACAGAGATGTGGAAGGGGAGCTGAAATAGCATGGTAGTTTCTGTTTGCATTCTTTATTCTGTCCCTCAAATGGTATTTTGTAAAACTGAGATTTCCCAGTTTTCTTAACTGCCACAGCACCATTACCTTGTATAGCGTAGTACCAACAAACAGGCTATTCCACCCAGAAAATTCTCCAAGAGATAATAAACCAAACCAGCAATACTTCTACTTTAGAAGGGGAACTACTGAAATGAACAATGACAAAATAGTCACACTTGTCTGAAACACCAAACAAAAAGATTATTAACACTGCAAATAAAGCAAGACCAAGTTATGTGCTAATCAGCGCTTTGCTGTTAATAACATGACTGGACATTTAATCACCATTTCAACTCACTCATTAAGTTTGTATATTTTCTCTGAGAAAAACACTTCATCGAGAAGCTTGTGAATGTTGCGCCGCTCTGCTGCCAGCAGAACCCCATCGTTTGCCAGAATTCCCAGGCAAGTGCCCGCGTGCCCGATGGCCTCCATCGCATACTCAACCTGGTACAAGCGACCTGCCAAAGGATTGCAATTCCTGTCACCAAAAAATAACCCTGAACAAAACCAACTACACAAGCTGACTGTAAGTTACAAGAATCTGATGAGTGCTCATTGTCCAATCTTCAGTCTCTTACCAGTCAATTGTAAATTAACTGGCTGCAAAGGAGGAAGCAGTCAGAGAAGGAAAATAAAATAATACTGGACATGGCCACTGGGGAAAAAAACCCTGTTCTATTAAAGAAAAAAAAAAAAAAGAAAATTAGAAAAAATTTGAAGAACTCTCTGCTGCAGTAGAATAAGCCAGACAAATTTTCAATAAACAAAGAAAATATTTTATACTGGATTTCTTGGGTTCATCCCATCTAAGAAGTAAGAAAACATGGCTTGTATGTACTTGTTTCAGCATGTGCAAGAATAACAAGGAGAGGCGTGACTGCACTAGCAGGACATTATCCATTCTCAGGGGACAGTGACAAAATCTAACCATACTCAAACAAGAGATAAATGGTTATTTCAAAAACATGGCAGGCGATATTTCTCTCTAATGGGACTCAGTCTCATTATTGCTTCAATTAGAATGAATTTTAAAGTGTCCACTTCAGACCCTTGCTGTCCCTACAAAACTGGGTATGGGTAAATATGATTTCTGTAACTTATATTCAGACGGAAACATGCTACTAACAACCATGCTTTGTGCAAGTGTTTTGATAGCTTTGAGAAGACAGATGTAATAGTTGAAGTTTACTTCAAAGTATCGGGTTAAAAAATACCTTCCGGAGAAAATATGGTAGTTCTGGAGTCATATCTTCGAGACTGCAAAAGAATAGCTCAGTAAGTATCACCAGTGTCTTGTCACCAACGCGCTAAAGCCCCTCTATGACAGACCCAGCCCTTCGGAGACCTCGGGCTGGTCACTGGTGCCCGCAGCCCGGCCCCTGCAGTGTGACCGCCGCCCGCCGCCCCCGCCCGGGCCGTGACTCGGCAGGACCCGCGGCTCAGCAAAGCTCCGGGGAAGGCGACTCACTCACCATGGTGCCGGGGACGCGCCGCGGGCAGAGGGCAGCGCGCCGGCAGGAGAGTACAGGGCACGGGAACCGGCACCGGGCCTGCCAAAAGAGCACAGGGCACGTGAACCGGGAACTCCGGGAACGGGCACCGAGCGCACCCCGGCACGGCCCCAGGGGGCGCTGCCGCCCGCGCCCGCACTGCACAGTCATCCTCAGGGCGGCAGAACGCGAGGGCCGCGCCGCCTCCCGCGCCGCGCAAAGACGCGTACCGTGCCCCACCGCCCACCCGCCGCCCGTCCTCACTCACGGCGGGCCAGAGGGAACCGCTGGGCCGGGCGGGGGACGCCGAGACCCGGCCGGCGGGCAAGAACCGGGCGCCGCGGCTGCGCCCAAGCCTTCACCGCCGCGTCGGAAATGGCCGCCGCACCTGCGCAATGCCGCGTGCCGGTCTGGGGCGGGGCCTGCGCCCTTTCCTGTCGCCGAGGGGCGGGGCGGGCGCGCGCGGACGGCAGCGTCACGTGCGCGCGCTTCGCCGTGTGAGGGCGGGTAATGGTCACAGCACAGCCCTGCCTTGAGGGGGAGCAACGGCCCTGTCCGCCGTGTGAGGGCGGGTAATGGTCACAGCACAGCCCTGTCCGCCGTGTGAGGGCGGGTAATGGTCACAGCACAGCCCTGCCTTGAGGGGGAGCAACGGCCCTGTCCGCCGTGTGAGGGCGGGTAATGGTCACAGCACAGCCCTGCCTTGAGGGGGAGCAACGGCCCTGTCCGCCGTGTGATGGTCACAGCACAGCCCTGATGTGAGGGCGGATAAGGGCCCGGCTCCTGCCATAGGGGTGCATAACGGTGACATACACTCCCCCGCTGTGAGGACGGTAATGGCCACACCCCTGTGCCCGTCGTGAGGGCGGTAATAGTTTTCTCTCCCGGGAAGATGAGTCTGGTCCCGCCCCTGCCCTCGGACGCAGCGCGGCGGACGCGCCTCATTCAGCCCAGGCAGCGCCGCCTTTATTGCTTTATTCAGTCCGGTGTCACCTCCAGTACCTCAGGAGCCGCGGACCTACGGGGCAGGTGCGTGGAAACTGTACGCCTGGGCAGTCTCAAACCACATCTTCTCTACAGCTTCCTGGCCCACCTCGAACATTGTCATTAAGTGTTTCCAGCCAGATTTGGCTGTGATTGTGAGGTACTCCTTGTTCTCTGGGTACAGCAGAGCCGTGTGTGCGGCGATGACGAGGGACTGTGCAAACCTCCCACTCACTAGGAGAAAGAGGGCACCTCTTTCCTCGGCGGTGAGCGGCAGCACGCTCTCAAACCCTGCGAGAACATGTCCCCCAACACTCAGCGGGTCTCGGCTCTCAATCATCATGTACATGATGGCTATCGCGACCTCAAACACGTAATACCCGTAACTCATGTCGCTAAAGTCCAGGATGCCAGACACTCTGTACTGGGGATTCTCCAGGGAAGCAGAACTGGAGTCTACTAGAATGTTGTGGTCATTAAGGTCTCCATGATTGATACCTAAACACAGAAGAAATAGAAACAGTATTAAATAATTATTAAACAGCTGAAACAGCTTTGGGAAGATGCATGTCAAACTAACACTCAGCTACAAAACCACACTAGTCCCCTGCAGCATCAAGTGCTGTCTTTCACAGCTTTACTGCTTCCTGTGAACCTCCACTGCACTGCCAGATGACCAACAGCAGTGGAGAAGAGGAAGCATTACGAGATCGCACTCCGTGTTTGCAAACACACAACAGTAATTTCCAACTATACAACTGTCACATTATCATCAATATCAATGTCAACTGAATTCCAAAAAATGAATTAAGTACTTATTTAGACCTTTATGGAAGGTAGTACTGTACTCCATATATATTTAGTAAGCTGACATAACAGCATGAAAATCATAAACTTAACTGGGAGCAAACTTATCAGAAAGATAAAAAAACTGACCCTGACTGGACAGAACATTCCTCTTGGCTTACTCTGTGCTGTGCACATTCAGCACAGTATTTGTCCATGTCTAGGCTAGGGAAAAGAGATTTACTTTTTTTGCTATTTTTGTTTTCCTTCTCTACAGAGCCAAACTCCTGGAAAAAATTTCTGTGTCTCAGTTAAAAATAATTACAATGAAAATAAAATACTCACAGGCTCGGAAACTGCTTAGCTTGGGTATTACTTTGCCTTTAAACTGCTCAATAACTTGCTCCACCACTGCACAGTATTTGTTCTGGCCCAAGGCATACATGTATTGATCTAAAAGAGGAACATTTGCCAGGTTCCAAATGAACTGACCTCGATGCAAACTTTTTACTGATGGATGCTGGAATTTCTTTGGAAAAAGCACACAATAATATAGGCATAAGAAAAATTGCTGACTTCATGACTAAAGAGCTTGATTCAAAACCCCTATTAATTTTAACAGGTTTCTAATAAGATTCACTGAAAAGCACCATGAGTTGGACTGTTGTTTTATATCAAGTAAAATAACAACCTGAAGAATGATTAAGGCAAGCGTCTTAATATCTACATCCAGCCTGAATGGTTTTTCCCAGTGTTTTAGGTACAAAGATTACCTTAAGTCATTTGTCACTTGAATAATGTAAGATTGCTGTTGACTGGCCATAGGGTGACGTTACGTAGCAACTTTGAGCCTCTGCCAAGGCCAGAGTCCTGCTCTGGCAGAGCTCAGCCCGCACAGCTGGAGCTGCAGAGAGCTGTGAGAGCACCAGAGACACAAAACCTGCCAGCATGCTGGGAGCAGGCACACTCTGTGCTTTCAAAGGTGGGACCTTTGTGGGACAAGCCTTAGGAACAGCTGATGTGTGAAAAATCCTGAGCACAGTCGTTTATCGAGACACTGACCATGGCTTTATGCTTGTGAAAATTTGTCTTTGTATATCCAGGCCCCACTACTTTAAGCATACAAGGTCCTTAACCTCTCTGTCACTAGCAAATGGAAGGGATGGTTTGGAAAATGACATTCAGAGAGGAAAAGCATCTCTCCCACTGCACACCTCATGCTTATCTTGGACTCCTCAAATGCTTATTAGGGTGATCTCTGGGCCAGATTGGATCAGTGCATAGGGCAATTTAAAAAAAAAAACAAAACCAACAAAAACCTTCCCACAAGAGTAGCTGGCTTTCTTGTAAGAAAAAAAGAAAAAAACCCAACAAAAACTATGCTTGTAATTAAGGCTTTTCAAGATCACTAAATGATAGTCAAAAGTGGATGGTGTACAAACAAGTAAAGAACAAACCTAAACCACCTTGGTAGATGATAATCCATATGTTAAGGCAGTAAAGAGAGTTTTCAATCAAAATTGCTTCATATTAACTACTTCCTCCTTAGCAGGATCAGTCACAGATGTATTTTGAGACTAGTTTATTTTAATCACATTATAAGAGTGTGACCAGTGTGTCAGAAGGCAACAGTAAGTTATCTTTCACAACTGAAAAATGCTCTTGAAATTAAAGAATGTGCTTAGTAAAACTGGCAATTCACATTTCATAATTGTCAGAAGCTGGTAGCCAGAACACGAGAAGGAAAGGTTAATGAAAGGTTAATAAATAATGTGAGGTCTTCCATACATCAAACGTACTTACTGGCTGATTGATCAGCTTTATTATCCTGTGTAACTACAGAATAAAGACAGAACTTACTTTGCATTAACACTACCTCAGGGGAAGTGGTGCAAATGAGAAGTGTCACAGATCTGTTTGTTGTTGGTGTAGGGAGGGTACCAATGTGAAATGGTTACAGTGCTAATGGCAAGAAGAAAGTCAGCAAGTCAAAAGGAATTCAAAATAATAGATCAGCCAGCTGTGCGCTACACAAAAATTCTTTAAAATCAGCTTGGCCTTCTTCTAATTTGAGCACCCTAGAGTTCATTCTTCTTTATTTGCCAGGTTTGAAGCACTAACAGGTGAGCTTTGCATAAGTAAAAAGAACTCCTTATCTCCCTATTCGCGGTACAAAAGTGCATTGCAGAAGGATCACCAGTACCATGTCACTTGTCATGTACTTGGGGAAAGGCTTTAGTAGCAGCCAGCCTGGAGGCTGGCATCTGAGCCATGAGTCAAACTGACACCTGCAGTCACCAATTTGTATTTTGCAGGTCAGAAAAGCAGGCAGCAAGCACATCAGCAAATACCGAAGAGACATTGATTAAGAGAGAAGTCTGAGGCTGAAGCATGGGAACTCACCTCTGAGAGCACTTTATCCACGCTGGCAGCGAGTCTCCCAATCTCAAACAGAATCTGAGCATTGGTAGTGATTTTTGCTACTGGTGTACCTGGCAGGTAAGTCAGCAGTCTGACCATGTACTTCTTGCTCCCAGGTCCAGTACCTGATGAGGAGAGATGCAGTCAGTCACTCTGCTACGTGCTACTGAGTATTAGTTAATACAAGAGGCACAAAGGGTGCATCCCAGTGTAGAAGTTGTCAGATGTAGCTCATAAAACAATTTAATGCAAAGATTTGATTTACTAAATGGTGTACAATAACGTACAAACCTTAACACACATCGAAAATCTATGCTGGATTTTTAGTCCTTGTGCTTGGACCCAACTCAGCACCAAGCAAGGTTCCTCCAGTGCCTGCACCACTCACATAAAGTTTTGCAGCAGAACAGGTCTCAGGAATCCCAAATGTTGTATGGAAGTTACAGTGACAGTAAAAGCTAAATGCCAACACAATTTTTCTTCCAAACAATGTTAAAGCAATTTATTCTGGCTTCTGAGATGGGCTAGAAAAACTGTATTTTACACCACTCTAAAGACAATTTCAAGCACCATGTAGTTAATGAGGCATAGACACAGATGTCAGATAAATGTTTTCTCCAATTCCTTAAGCTGAAGTGTTTTCCTAAGTGTTTTCCTAGTTAATTATTACTCTCTCTGAGTTGCTTTGCTTCTGGTATTTTAAGTTTGGACTATTATGGCTGGAATGCATATCCTCACTATTCAAACACAATCCTAGAGTCTCCCTTTAGCATACACATGGTATGCCATACACCCAGCTACTGCCAAGCTAAGGGCGAGAGTGGGGCAGTAAAGGTACCCACAGTGGCTCACCTCCTGACTCCAGAGCCATTATGTTACCATCTTTTGTCAGGTAAGGAGTAGCTGAAGGGAAGCCTTCAGCACTGAGAAGCATCATGGCCTGGGTCTGCACTTCAATGAGGTCAGGCTGCTGGCTGTCTTCTGAATTGGTGATTTTGAGGACATACTCATCAGCACCTTCAGCTGAGACCCGCACATGGAAATTCTGATCATCGTAGCTGGGGAGTGACCTGATCCACAACACCTTCAATCCAAACACCCTGTCAACCAATGCAGCTGCCTCTCTCTCACCAAGGGCAGGTTTGGTCAAGGTCTGGGGTTGACAGTCATTTCCAGAAGACATCGTGTCTCTAGGAGAAAAAGAAAAGCGGGATGATCTGATCTGTATTCTGACACCAGAAGCAGTAATTACTGCAACAAAATGCATTCAGCTACTGGAGAAGAGTTTCCTACATTTATCATTTATTAAACAAGCAAAGAAAACCAACCCCCCATGCCAGCTTGGGTTTCTTACATCATAGCTTATCACATACTTAGGCTGCAGCCCCTCCAAAGAAAGACTGCTAGAGAGATGCACTCAATCTGTTCAGAATAGCAGACATGAAGAGCTTATTCACCAAGCTTTTATTAGCTCATTTCTAGCAGCAGCATAACCTGGTATTGTTGATAGGTAGGAATTACTCCCTCAGGAACAGAGTTGCTGAATCCCTGATCAGGAGGTCTTCAATTCGTGCCTGCAAAAGGCGAGAAGTATTTTAGTAAATCGTAACGTTAAAGAAGATTAAATCTTCCGCTTGGTCATGGCGTTCCAAATTCCTGTGCTAAGAAAAGCAGCACAAACCTGCAGACGCTCGCTCGTCTCCTGCCTGCCCAGCTGCAGGAATCTCGAGCCTCCCCAGAGGAGCGCAACCCTTGGACGCGGCGGGAGCCGCGTCAACCTTTGCCCAGCCCGGGGAGGCCGAGGAGCTGCGGAAGCTGCCGTCAGCCGGGGCCCGGCCACTCCAGCCCTCGCCCGCCCGGTTCGCGGCCGGAGCGCCCTGTGCCCAGCGGAACGCGCGGCTGCGCCCGCCCCGAGCGCAGCCAGCCGGGCCCCCGGAGCCTGCCCGCGGCGCAGGAGCGCTGCCCCAGGCCCTGGGCTTTGTTTTCCAACAGCACGAGACGGGAGGAAAGCTACGACTTCCTGTCACAAAAAACCACTTAAAAACCCCGCACCCACAGCGGGCAGGAGGGAAGACATCGGTTTATTATTTTGTTTTAAACCCTTTTATCACCACACCACATCAAAATCTCCACCAAATGCTTAGACTGAAGACCACATATAAATATATATAACAAACCTGAGGCATCTTGCTCAGGATGTCCTTTAGACTGTCTCAGAGAAAATTTTTACTGAGACAATGGGTCCCACCCTAGAAAATTTTACCCTTAATAAAAATAATGACAAATCTCAAGGTTACTATAGAAATATCTTCTGAAACTCCTAACGAAAGAAAAGTAATCTGCCATAGTTGACACACTGGTATGACAGAATTAGGAACCTGAAGGAATAGGAATTTAGGACAGGCATTCTGAAAAACTCCAAAAACCCAACAACACCCCCCTCAAACCCAAACAACACCACCTAAAGTATCTTGATTTTAAGAAAATCAGTTAAAAATCCTCTATCACAAAATTTCAGTATTGTTTGTAATGTTAAGGACACAAAATTGAAAACATTATCTTAATCAAATAGGGAATTTAGAAAAGGGAAACTAATTCCCCAGGAAACAAAATTTTTTCTCTCCAGTTTCCGAACAGATGTTAATAAAAGTAATTGACCAACTCTTCTCACTAGAAATCACAAAAATTAGGTTTTTTTCAAAAAGAAAAGAGCTCTGTAAAATATTTAGGGTTCCCTGTCCTGGTTTTTGAGGCCCTGAAGCTTTAGCTCATTGGAATAAAATGGATACAGTGGGAAAGCTTTCTTGCTGTGGTTTAACAGAGGTGGTTACAGAAATGTGCTCCTGCTCTCTGCAAACAAGACGACTTCACACTGCAGATCTGAACTCCTTGCTCTCGCTTCAGTTGACAGACTGGAGTGCCAGAATAGAAGACCTCTAAACTTCTGTGCTTCTCCTGCCTGCCTGGTACTCTGGGGGAAGCTCACTGGGTTGTGAGGCAAGGCAGAGTTTGAAGATTGTACTTCGACCTGTCTTACTATCTGTAGAAAGATAGACTTGAATAATTTAGCATGCATGAGCTGAACTCCAGTCTAGTGCCTGTACTGAAAGGAGAGTTGAAGTAGGTTCATGCTGGACATCCCAAATCACTTCTGAGGATCTTTTCAGAATTGTAACCTTGGCCAACAGCTTGGCTTTAATACAGGATTTCATCTAGATTCTAAATTAGACATTTTTCAGAAAGGAAAGAAAAAGTTATTATAAAAGCCTTTGATACAGCATCCAGAATTATGTCTGAAGCACAGCTAACCCAGAAAACATCCTTCTGCACCACCTAAGCATGCTTTGTGAGCCCAAACTCAGTCCTGACAAGTAAATGGGACATGCATCATTATATAATAGATAATATTATCCCCTTTCTTTATTCACTCCACCCCTTCACACACAGTACCATGGAAAGTGTATTCCATACTATCTATTCAAAATAGACAGTAACATACAAGAACTGTGATACAATTTTCTTTATTAAAAATAATTTACAGCATTGGTAACATCGTATGCACAATTTTCATCAATTGAACTTAAGATATATCTATACAATACTTACTGAACTTAAAACTTACACTGTTCTGTTGGCTTTAAACAGCAGACAATGATTTGCAGTTGCTTAAATAGGATTAATATACATAGCTTCTTGTCCTTATACTTAGGTGTAAAATGTACAAACATCAACACTATCCCAAAGCTTTGTAGTTTGGGATGGGGAGGAAGAGGGAAGCGAGAAAACATTTACAAAAATTTCAACAAGATTCTCCCCCCAAATGCAAATGGAGAGAGGTCTAGGTTAAATATATCTAACACACTGAGTCACTTCTTAGACAGGTACATGTCCTCCTACGCTCTAGGATACTAAAGGTCTAATTGGATGTTTGGTGTGTGAGCACAGCAATCCTGACTGTCCTGTGCTCTGCCCCTGCCAGAGGCCTCCTGCCACTCCTGCCCACCTAAGCCTCTCAGGGTCCCAGCAGTGTCCAAAGTTAAATGTCCTCATTGCCTGCTGGGCTCTTGAGCTGTACTTGGCACAAGGGAAAAGGCAGAGGGCTGCTGCCATGGGGCTGGAGCAGGTGTTCCCCACCACAGAGCAGATGGTCCATGGGCAGTGCTGTCCCACACAGCACGCCCACCCCACAGGATATGGAGTCAGCCTGCACACCTCGGAGATGCCACAGACTTGGGCTTGTTTAGAGCTGGACCTGCTGCAGCAACAGGAGCCTCCAGCTGAGCAGCCCCTGTGCCCAAGCACAGTTCAGAACCTCTCTCTCATGAACTACAAGACACAGAAGTGCAGCAGAATCAAAGCAGCTGCTAAGGTATTGAAGCCCCCTGTGTCTCTAAGAAGAGGTGGTTTGCTTTACTGGTGACAACTTTCAGGTAAGTCACATGCCTGGAAATTGCACTTCACCTCATCAGTCCGCCTTGACATGGCTTTGGATCCCTGTCTCCTAAAGCATGGAGAGAGGGCAGGGGGCTGTTTCCTTTAAACATTAGTAGTTACTCAAGTTGTAAATAGGCATGGAGTTGCAGTTGTATCATCTGCATGAGGCATCATTATGTACCAGCACCAGCACATTATGTTCCCATTTTCTCCCCAATAACATTTTCTTGAACTAAATCAAGAATATACCTTCAAGCTGGGTTAAAACAGTATTAGACACTGTTGTACAAGTAGGATCTGCCCAGTCACCCTGGATAGAATTAATGGAAGTGCACCACAGAACAGGAACTCGTTCAGCATTCAGTTGAATATAATATTCAAAACTGCATTGATTTATCCCCCTTAGATGTGGTAGGAGTCACCGGAATGGTTTTCATCTCACCTAAAAGAAAATCACATCAAACTAGTGAAATATAAAAACAGATTATACAGAACTTCAAACTTTAGTGAACTTTGTCTAACAAAACAGAAAAATGTGTATCAAATTTATGTCAATCAAATTAGCTTGGCCTTTGAACTGTCAAAAAATTAATACATTGTATTGATATAATTATGCAAGGGGTTTTGGGGTGTTTTTGGTTTTGGGGCTTTTTTTAAAGGAATGTCAAACATACTAAAGATCTGAACAGTGCATCTGTTAGTTCACAAGTCAACTATCTGTGTCTGGTTATAAATTAAAAGCACATGTAAATAAAGCTAATGAAGTCCTCTTGAATGTTTTGATATTTAAGACATTTATGAACAACAGAAAAACCTTAAAGCAACATCTTGACAACTTATAGGCAAGTATTGCAGTTTTGTTCTCCAGCAAAAATTAATCTCTACACAAACTGTAAGTGGAGTTATGAAGCTTTTTGAGACACAGCACAGGAAGAGCCTGCTGGAGCTGCAGACTCACGTGCACAGCTCAGTCACTCTGGGAAGCTCTGGGAAGTGGGAACACAAGCCATGTTGCAGCAACTCTGCATCTTCTGCCAGTATGAGCTATGGAGCAGGGGCTTTATCCTCAGTGTGCTGACAATTCCAGCCACAGCTACTGCAGTGCCAAGACAGACAGGTTTGTTCAGAGTTCCGGGCTCCTCCTCAGAAGGGACGCTCTGTAAGAGCTGCCAGCACGTCAGAGAGCACTCACAGGCAGCGTGGCCACCTGGCTCTTGAACATCTGGCAAGTGTAACGTATTAACACAGGTTGTATTTAAAGCAGAGGAATTTAAATAGCCCTAGCAAATGTTTTTAAATGTTTTTAAAGATTAAAACAATACAAGAGATACTTTGTCTGATGATATTGCAGAGAGCACAACAAAAACAGATGTCACAAAGTGCGCCCCTTGAAGCAGATGTGACAAACTTCAATTGAAGGGCACGAAGAAACATGGCTTAACCTGCATGACTGAAACAACTGGGGGATTTGTTTTTAAACACTGAAATGTTTCCAATATTCCTAAGCACACAGTATTTCACATATTTCATAGCTTGAGCAGTATAAATCTGGATCCAGATGAAATATAATCCCATAAAGGTAAGGAAGTCATCATCTGTGATACAGGATATACCATGGGCCTCATGTGGACTGCTTTTTGTTCAGCCCAGAACCTAAAGAAATAAAAACTCAGTATCTTTTTTAAGCTCCGGATGAGAAAAAAAAAAATCTGTTTGGCCTTTAAGATTCCATGCCATCTGCTACTCTTATACCAACAAACAGCAGTACACAGATTTACAGGTGCAACAACTGAGTTGAAACAATTGCAGAAAATCTTCTTACATAATAATCTTCAGCACAATCAGTTTCAATTTCGCATAGTTTATTTACAAAATGGTCTGATAAAACATTCCTTCCATACTTACAGCTCTCTTGTCACAATACACATGTTGATTTTAGCAATGTTTAATAGCACCATTAGAATATTATTTAAAATCAGAAAGGATCTCGTTGCAGTTACAATGATTCACAATCTTATACATCCATGGACGAAGTAACTTTGAGCACACTAGGACTGTCTGCAGTTCCACAGTACAGATTCCTGGGTTCACACAAGGCATTGCTGAGTTACCAGTTATGCAGGGTACCCAGAGAGTCAGTAGCTACTATAAGAATCTTCGAGCCACAAAGTTCAGACTTCCACCATTCTTGTATAAAGTGATCTCCATATTGTTTTCAAACAAGGCAATCACGTTGAATACTTTTCCAGTGTTCGTCTTCAAAAGAAAAGCAAAAAAGAGAAAACAATTAAGCTTTGCTTTCACTTCCCCTTGCTCAGTCAACATTCTAACCCCAAATTTTGTTGAACACAAGTGAATTCAACCCTCTGATGTGCCTGTACAGCCCCAGGCCTGCTGGGGCCAGATAGAAGGAAGGGTCATTGTAGTGCAGTTTAGATGCAGCTGGGAGCATGCCAGGGGCCTGTTGGTAACCAAAGAACACCACGTTCCTGAGATGGCACAAATTGTACCATGGGCTTGTTTACAGAGCATGGAGAGCTGAAGTCTCTCTCAGATCATCATGCCTATGAGAGACAAACTCAATTCTACCCTAAGACTGAGCCCATGAGGGGCAAAATACCACTCAGAATGATCAAGAATATCAGGCTGTGTACAAAGCTGCGTACAAAGAACGTGTGTCTATGCACTTTGAGAAACTCCAACAGCCATGACAAACTTCAGGCAGGACTATGAGCTTACCTTCCAAGAGAACTAAGTTTTGTCTTTTCTTGCTTTGCTTCCTATCATCAGAATTTTTTAAGTTTTTTTTCTCTGCACCAGAACATTCAACAGAGAAGTTAAAAATATTGCAAAGATACCTTAATATCCAAAGTCATTCTGGGCGACAGGTCTGGAGGGAACAGTATAGAAAATTGCTCTTTGCCAGTGAGTCCCAAAGTACTTGGATTTTCCCCAGGACGAAACTGAAGTGGAGCGATGCCAATTCCAATCAGCTGACTCCTATGAACCTTCTCATAGCTCTCAGCTAGGACAGCTTTTACACCCTGCAAAAATACAAGCAGAGTGAAACACAGAAGTAACCCTCAAACACAGATTATGCCCAACATCTCTCAATTCTAACTCAAGAGTAGAGAGAGTGCTTTGCAGAGTCCTTTAAGTACCCTGGTAACATCTTTTAGCTTCCCAGCTAGAAGAAAACAAGCCAGAGCAGACCCATGCACTGTGAAATAGAGTTTGTTACAGACAGTGACCATGCTGGAGTTAACAGGACATGAATCAAAGGCTGACTCAGAATATATTCTCAATATTAGTGGAAATTAGTCTCCAACAATGAGATACTGAACACCCCATGGAGATCAAACAGAGGTCAGCATAGACAAATGCCTGATTTGACTCAAAGTCTGGTATCCAAGACAGTAAATTACATAATGAGGAAATTCAGATTTATCCTGACTAGTGATTCTCTCCCATGAAGATTCTAACAAAGAAACTACACAATGTGTTTTTAGGTATTTCAAGAAAAAACAAAACCACCCCCAAACTCAAACAAACCAGCAGTACCAGTAAAAAAGGCCCTTTTGCAGCCCAGTCTCTTGAGCTACCCAGTCCATACTTCTTTCCTGCAAGAATAATTACAGGAATGCCTTCCTTCTGGTACAGCTCCGCTGCTTCAAACACATCTAGCTGTGGAATGACAAAGTGACACATTTTGAGTGAGTTCTAAACCTGCACTCCTCATTCCAGAGTAGCTGTGCAAACAAATATATTCCTACCGTTTGTCCTGATGGGAAGTGAACTGTTTTAGGAGCTGGTTTTCCTATGAACTTATTCAGAAGCTTGATATTTGCAAAGGTACCTCTTGTCATCACAGCATCATTACCTCTTCGAGCTCCATAAGAGTTGAATTCACGAGGTGTGAGCCTGGAATAAAAAGAAAATTGAAAGAAATCAGTTAAAAATGATCTGATTTAAAAGGAAATTATGTTTTTTTAAAATAATTATTGCAGCATATCTAAGTCTTCAGTGGAAGATGTAAAGAACTAGACCTCCAACAGATGTAATTATTATAAATCATGAGCAACCTGTAAATCACTGCTAGGTTATTCACGAGAAAAGCTGCAATTTTAAATTCATTTTCTACAATTTTCCTATGAAGTGGTACAAGCAGTGTGGTACTTACAGAAGAATTATGGGGAGACTGCTTAAGGAAACAACCCATCTTACTAATCCTCTTACCATTACCAGCATACCTATTAACATTGATGAATTATTTTGCTTTTCCACATGTAGTGTCCCCTTTCTGCAGACATGCATTTCTAGAGGAAGGTGACGGCACGTGCAGCAGTGCTGCAGCACAGCAGTGCTCACCCTTTGCTGGTCAGGTACTTGGCAGCAGCACTGCTCCTCGCAATGCTCCCGGCGGGGGAAATGTGATCCGTGGTGACAGAGTCCCCCAGGAACAGCAGCACGTGGGCGTTTTCAACCACTTGTGGTGGAGCTGCTTCTTTGGCCTGACAGGGCAGGGCGGGTGGAACAAGAAGGGAACAAAAGGAACACTGAACGTTTTCTTCCAGGAACTAGAGACATAAAACGTATCTGCAGTGTAGGAAGGCCCCTGGATGGACAGGCCACACTCATTCCAGAGACACAAACAGTATTGAAAAGACTGAGAAATATTAGTGATAATTAAATTTGTTAGTTCAACAGTGAAGCTTTGCTGTAATAGCTATTCCTTTACGTCAATGCAATGCATATAATCTGGTGGATAGATCCATTGTACTTACAAGTTTATCAAAAAAGGAAGGACATCTAATATAAGTAGATTTTAAATCCCAGGGAAATAAAGTTGACTCTGGCGCTTCCAGTAAATTCCATCGTTTGTTTCCTTTCTACAAGAAAATTAATCAAAAAGAACAGAAGTTAGTTTATTGTATTTTTACATTCAAAAACTAAAGACATACTGGTGATTTTATTAATTGCTATTACTTAGTAAATAATTTTCTATTGCATATTGCAAGTTACATCACTTAGGAATCGCTTTTAAATACAAGCACGCATCTCAGTTAAGCCCTCCATTACCACAACAGAAATAAATGGCAAACCAATCACATTCAACTGCAAGATATTATAAAGCTACAATGAAATGCAATCTTTAAATTATGCAAAACAGACCACTCTTACCTCCATCTTTTCTTTCAATTCCTTAAACATGGATGATATCACACACTCTTCCTCCACTGTGTGGAGTTCTTGGCGGGTAGGCCAAATATCTCGTAAGTAAATACTTTTGCCATTGGAGCCAGTGCCTGAGTAAGATTTTAAACACAACAGTAGTTTGGAAGAATAAAATATTAGACTTGAGATTTATATTAGAATATAGATGTGTATATATTCAGGCCTGCAGAGGTGGTGGTACCAGATAGGCAAAGAATTTGATCAGTTAAGTGAATGCTCTGCTTTAGCCACGAGCAAACCAAATATGGCTACACTTTCTCTTCAAATATATTGGCTCTGGGTGTTGAGATCACGTGCAGAAATCTGTGCCCATGTGCACCAGGTGCAGAAACAGAAACTGCAGGAAAACACTCACCCAAAGGCTCCGTGTCAAAGTCGATCTGCACAGTGCCCGCGATGGCGTAGGCCACGACCAGCGGAGGGGACGCCAGGTAGTTGGCACGGACACAGTCACACAGGCAGCCCTCAAAGTTCTTGGTGCCAGACAATACCCCACAGGCAATGAGATCACCCTGAAAGGCAGACCCAGACATACTGGTCCAGCAGTTTGGGGAATTTCAACAGCTTATGCTATTTCTGTTGACTAAGTCAGATGTGCTTTTTTTTAGCATTCCACTTCAAATATTTACTACAACTGAAAGGCATTTTGCTCTCTCTCACTACCCTTCTTATTTTCCCTTTTGACCCTCTGATGTGCTCTCCTTTCACTTCAGTCAACTCCTCTCCTGCCATTTATTTTTTTTATTTTTCTTCTGCTTTGGAAGAGAAAAAAGCTGTAGCTCTTGGGACACTGCAGGTTAAAATTATTCGAGCCCATAGCTCTTTAAAACCCTCCTCTTCACTTATGATACAAAATCTACACGTTGCATCCTCTGCAAGATTAGATCACATATATTTATCTTGTAATTTATAACTGTATTCTACAAATACTAGTTATTACATTTATTTTACATAGGAATGAATTGGCATGGTCTCCCTCTAACAAACAAATTCACCAACAACATCATGCTAAATCCAAGCCAAACATGAAGTGTATTTTGCATGGATAACTGTATTTCTTGATTGCTTAACTGGGTGAGAAATACATTTCTGTGTTCAACAAGCCAGCCAGAGCTTTACCTGTTTGATTGCATTCCTGATGGCTTCTGGCAAAGGGGCCGTGTTCCCAACACAGGTGGAACACCCATAACCAACAACCTCAAACCTACATGGGAAAAACCATCAAATCACACACAGTCATAAGCAATTTGTTAATATAACTGCTTTTTCTTTTATTAACGATCCCCCAGAATTTTTTGTCCCTTGACAGTTAAGACTTCTTAGAAAATGAACAGCAGACACTATATGTCAGTGATGCAAAATACAGCTGGACACTGTTCCAGAATACTGAACATATTGTGTTACTGCTACAGAGCAACCAAAAACATACTAAACAACCCTTGACAGCAGCAATGATAAGAAAAGACTAATACAGCCCATCCTGACAAATTTGCATCCAGCTTCCACTTTTAAAATACATCATCAAGTACATCCTGTCTTGCAAGTCACTTCAATTGAAGTAATTTGTGACTGGAAAAACAGCTCTGATGTATTAGAGCTACATATAATAAATTTTGAAGTGGGAATACAATGAAGCAGAATAATTTTAAGTCAGCAAGCAAGTCAAATGGTAAGTTAGGAATTAGCCAACCTCAAATGAACAGCAATGCTGTTTATCAGCCTGTGCAAGCCCACTGTGTACTACCTGCCCAAAGTCCCCCCTGCAGCCAGACCTTACCCAAGCTTGCTGAGGTATGGCAATACTCCACTGGAACTGAGGTAATGTGTAACCATGCCACTGCCAGGTGATAAACTTGTTCTGATGTAGGGCTTCACCACAAGGCCAGCCTCAACAGCTTTTTTGGCCAGGAGTCCTACCAAACAAAAAGGAAAAAAGGACACAGATTATGATTTATATATCCCTTCAGAGGACATCTGTATGCTTCTACCTTAGTTAAATCAAGCATAAAAAACCCCAGAGGATTAGACAACTTTCAGTTTATTAAACTATTCAAGCAACCACTGGCCTGAATAAAGTTTCTTATTGCATAACAATACCATGCATGGTTTTATTCCCATTCCTGGGAGGTAGACAGCCATTTTAGACAAATCTCTTTGCCATATTTTAGCTCACAGTGCCAATCCATTCAGTCTCCAGAGACAGGCCACACAGCCCTAAGGGGAAGCTCACCTTGGCTAAAGAGGATCTTAAAAAGAGGAGAACAATGTCTGACAGACAAGCTGTTCCAGCAAAACCATCTGCAGCTCGCGATGGTGTGGCAGATACCCTAAGCAGTGACAGAACAACTGCTCAGCAGCACAGAGTTTCTGTCCTGGCTGTGGCATCGCAGCTCATCATCCAGGACAGGCTGGAAGCTAAAGCTCACCTCCTGCATCAGCTGTGCCACTCTGTGCATCCACCTGACAGGAGCCCTGGAACTGCTTACCTGCTGTCACACTACCAAGTGTAAAGATTTTATAATTACTCTCCTTAATACTGCTTTATGGGACAAAATTATATTGTATTATAGAAAAGCAATTTTACCTATATAACCTCCAGAACCTACAAGCTAAGGCTACAAGTCTGCAGTTTCAAACCTGTAAAGAGAACCTACAAAAGTGAAGGTGAGGGCTGTGAAGCATGGGAGCACCATTAAGATGCTGAGCTGTCTGATCCCAACATACCTGCAGCAAGCATGACAGATGGATTGCAATTGTTTGTACAGCTGATGACTGCAGCAATGACAACGCAGCCGTGGGACAGCTTGTATTCATTTCCTTCATACTGAACAGGCATAACATCATTCTGCTTCTCAGCTGCAATCTGAAACCCTTTAACACCAGACTGGATGACAAAAATACATGTTAGCAGTTGTTACAGTACAGAAAGGATGACATTACAGCAAGACCAAGTGAACACTGGTTTTGAAATAATATTCAGCTGTGCCACTAGGAACCCCTACACGATTTGAAAAGTAGCCCTCAGTTCATGCCTCTCTGTTTGTACACTGGTCTCATCCTTCTTCCTTCACAACTGCTTTAACTTTGCAACAGTTGTGAACCAATGTTGGTCTGTGTGCGGCTGTTCCACAACTCACTTCCTTCCACACATGGAAGAACATCCCCTTAAGAATACATGTCTAATCTACACAATACTTCCTGAATTAGAAGTATGTCCAAGATTTTAATTGCAAAAGGGTGGTAACTAAACCAGAGAAGGGCAATTAGGATTTTCCACACTCACCTCAGTGCTCTTCAGCACTCAACCATCCTCCAGATCTCCCGTTCAACCTCACCCTTTGCCTTCCACCATCAGCTATGATCTCCCCCCAGCACAACTGAACCACAGTACCACAGGCCTCATTATAAGCTGGTTCTAATAATGCTGTCAGTCTTGAACTTTAATGAGAAATTAAATGACAATGAAGATACATTCCTATATTAGCTGCACTCTTCAGATATTCACGGATACCCTAACCAAAACCAGTACCTTCAGAGTAAAAACATTCACTCTGTGAAGACAAATTAGGCTGTAAGCTAAAATCATTTGCTAATGTAAGAACTCAGAACACAGCTACAAATCTTGGCAGTCTTTCTGCATCTCCTTTATGGTATGATGAGTTTTCCTAGGGTAAATTCTGTTTTGGAAATTAAATCATACACAACTGTTTCAAAAACCCTGAAAAAGTGAAAATGCTTGCTAAGCTCACTCTATGCACTACTTAAAGTTCTTTCCCCCTAGTAATCTAAACTGTGAAACTAAGGACTTTGGGAAGCTCATGTTCCTGCCAAACACACCTATGATCTACTCTTGGGATGCCTGTCAAGCAAGAACAGAACACCCTGGACAAGCAGTTGTGTAGCAGTAAGGAGGGTTCAGCAGGCATGCAAGCAGGAATCGGTAACATAACATTTATTCATGTGAATGATAGGAAATACCTTTTGAAGCAAGCATCAGCAATACAAACCTTTTCATTTAAGCAGGCTTGGAAGTCACTTTTCATGTTATTAACAGCCACTCTATCTTGGGATCTCTTGGGGCCACTGACATATGGAATTATAGAACTTAGACTAACTTGCACTACCTAAGAAACCAAGAAAGAGAAAGTGCAGGCATTACCAACCCCAGCCCAGCAGTGCATGGAATATATTCCTGAGACACCCAGGAACTCTTGTTCCAAATTTGAATGTTCTCAGACATTTAGAACTCTGGGATTCCATTTTCAACACCACTCACTGTAAGGGACTATTCCTCTTATTCCAAACATTTCAACATTATCTCTAACTTTTCTACCATTCACAGTCCCTGGGATGACTGGAATTCTGTATCTGTATTGGCATAATGTTACTGTGCTTCCCTCCTTATCCCCCCCCGTTGTTTTATAAACTCGGCTTTCTCAAAACTGTGAGTTAATAAAAACAACTTTGCTGAGAGCAATGAAAGTTACAGTGGGAGACGAGACTGTGAAATCATCAGTAGTTATTTATGAGAATCAAACAACTCCTTTCAAGCATACCTGGGAATACTCAGGCTCTCTGGAAGAACTTTCATCATTTCTAAATAACTTCACAGCTTTAAGATATGCTTCTGTGACTTCAAGCTTGGCCTTATCAAAACCTAAGGAAGGCGATTTCCAACATGAGAAAAGTCACATTAAAGACAGAAATAAAAAAATCACACAATTTTCAGACACTCAGATTGTTTTAAGTGCAACGTTTGAAGTACTTTTTTTTCAAGTACACCACTTCCATATCCCGACATCTATTCAGGAAGGACACACAAAACATTTATCAATTATTACATATTTTTATAAATTAGCTTAACTTGTCTTCTTATATCAAGGACTAAAATAAGCTATTCCAGCTCCAGCAGTAGTAACTGTAAATTGACAGTTGTGTCCCTGAAGTCCATAAGGCTTTTCTATGTTAGGGCTTCCTTGTTTAATACAGACCTTGTGCTTAGCTGACAATAGGCAGTACTGCTGGCTACTCTTCCAAACCCATTCATCTGCTCTGCACTGATCATTCAAAAATGTTTGCTATTGAAAGCATTTAACTCTTATTTGAAAGTGACAGATTTCAGTCTCAGGAAGTCTCACTCGTGAATGAGCTTTTTTTGGCACCATCACCCTGTGGTTTTCTGTTTGCAGTAGCTTGATAAGGAATTGACATTCTCCTTGCTGAGCTTGAGATGCCAGTGAAATCATGCACTTCAAAGGGAAACATAAACCACTGGGAAAAATCAGAGACATGTTCAGATTTGTTCTGTAGTTTCACTTGCTTCTAGTAATAATTTTAAATTTTGGTTTTGTAGGGAATCTACAGGTGGTTATGGGATTCATTTCAAATCAAGAAGACTTACATTCCATACATATTTCAAAGTGAGTGAAAATTCCCTTAATATTTTATAGGCTTACATATGCTTTCAAAAACCAGGACTCTGGATGTTGAAAAGCAGTATCATATTTGTAAATCAGAAATTAAGACAAATGGACCAGGCTGGACACAAACCTCAAGCACAAGTCTAATAACACATTGAATCCACATGAGAACTCTGCAGAAAAGCACCATGCAAAAATTAAGGAGTTTAAACAAAAACTCAACAGTTCTTACATTAGGTTTTTCTGAAGAGCAAAAAACATGTTATGACCGCAACTGAAAAATGCAATTACAATGAATCCTTGCTTTAGTTTAATATTTACCTGCATGCTTTAAGTGCTTCAATGTCACATTATCAACAGGGAAAAAACTCAGAATAGCACCATATTCAGGACACATATTTGCTATTGTGGTTCGGTCTGCTATGGACAGTTGGGAAACACCACTCCCAAAAAACTCAACAAATTTTCCAGCGACATCAGCTTGTCTAAGATGCTGTTGGAAAGAACACACAATACCTGGTAAATGAAGAGGTACAGTGCAACAGAGGTATCTGTTTGTCACAATTCACAAGTTATGAGCATTTAAAATAAAAGTTGAAACCCTAAGGCCTATGTTTGCAAAAAAAAAAAAAGTTATAAAATTATTATGAATTATTTTTAGTTAAAGAGGGTCTATAAGCAAACCACTATAGAGAGGAAAGAAAAAAACCCCACTACTTCAAAGGACTAGCAAATAAAAATGGTTAGAGATTATTTGTAGCTTTCTGCATTGCCATGATTAAAGGTATACTAAAAACATTCCCTGATTTAATTCATTTCTCACACACCACTGGTAGTACTTGCAAAAATCTCTTTTGTTAAAAGGCATTGAACTCTTACCTTTGTGATGCTGAGAACGATATCTATGGATGTGGCAAAGGGGCTGACTGTGCCTGTCAGCTCACAGCCCACCACCTCGGGCAGGGTGAGGGTGAGCGGCATTCCCAGCATCACCGCTTCCGTCTCAATGCCCCCGACGCCTGCAGGGAGAGCGGGACACGGCTTTTCACACCTCCACCAACCCACACTCAGTGTCTTCAGCTCCAAAAACACAATACACTACTGTATATTAAACCTAAAGGCTCGTGACAGTAAACGTGTTGCTGTTTCTCTCACAAATGAAGGGCATCACTCCCTTTCCAACAAGGACACAGCAAGAAGTGTAGAAGTTCCATTAAATATTTGCACATCAAAAATAAAATTAAGTAAGACTATTGCTCAAGTTAGACATCACAGTCAACTAGAAAATATTTTATATCTAAAACTAATCTTCTGTGAGAAAAGAAACCTTCATGCAAATTTCTGCTGTACAAACAGCACTTATTTGAATATCAGCTGGTTTTTGGTTGTTTTCTCTTTAAATTACAGAGTGGTATCTCAAGGGAAAGAAATTTTATTCAAGATCACTTGTAGACAAAAAACATTCAAAACAATAATTCAAGACAGTCTGTTATGCTTGAGATACAAACATGCCGTGAGAAGAAATATTTTTTAGTGAAGCTTTAGCTGCCTTTCGAAGAGCAATGAAGTTCTGAGCATACTTACCCCAGCCCAAGATACCCAAACCATTTACCATGGTTGTGTGTGAGTCTGTGCCAACCACGCTATCAGGATGCAGGAAATTTTTCACATCAAAAACCACTCGTGACAAATATTCCAAGTTCACTTGGTGAGCCATTCCAGTCTCGGGCGGAATTATGGAAATATTCTCAAAAACTTTTGAACTCCACTGTAATTTTTTCAAAAGGAGAATAAAAGAGTTGCATTTTTTTCAGAGCTACATTCAATTCTTAGAACATAACTAAAAAGACAAAATGAAGACACAATAAAAGAGTCCTTGCTATTTACCCAAGTGGCTTTTGTCCCTTTGTGAAACAGAGGTGTGTGATCTCCTTGCATACATTCTTAATCATCAACAAAAGCTTTTGCTCAATTCCTCTGAAGGCTGAATCAGTAATTCATGCCTATCTTTCAAAAGCAGGGCTGCAAAAATCTCTTAGCTTCCAGTCCACACAACTGATTACAAGCCTGGTATTCAGACAACAGAACCTAAGCACTTGTATCTATAGCAGAATTTATATTTATAGCATAACTGAATTTAGCTTTGAAACTCAGGGTGGAACTGCTTGCCAACTCAGGAGGGTACCTTTAACAGAGCTGACATGGAAACTTCTAACAAGACGTAGCCTGGCCACTTCCTTCTTTAATAATGTAAAAGCTAATTTGCAACGTTCAGACAGAAACCTCTAGTCTACATCTATGAAAGGAGTTTTAGATCATTGCAGTGAATTCCTAAGCCCTGTCAAAACAGAAGATAAGGATCAAAAAGGAATGTTGCAGAGCCCTGCCCAGTAGCAGAGAAGCTGATGTTCACCACAGGACTTCTGCTGCCCAGTTTGAGAGCTGCCATGCCTGAGCACTGGTCTCCACTCCACACTTCCAATTTCAGGAACTTTTGTTAACACAGTTATGGATAAATGACCCTTTCAGCCAGAAACTCACTGTGACCTAAGGCACTGAGCTCATGAAAGGCATTAAAAACACTAATGCCTCAAAAATCCCCACTGACAAGAACCAAATCAGAGTAAATTTTTCAAGTTAAAAAGCCAATTTTCTGTTCTTGTTTAAATTCAGATTTGCAAACCTGACACTTCCAAGTGATTACATTTAATTTATCATCTAAACCTGAATACTGGCAGACAAATGACTCTTAAAAAACCCCAAACCCCAAAGCCTATGGGTACACAGACATACCTTAAAAAACTGAAGCCTCTCTCTATTTCTGCCAAATTCCATCTCTTGATTTTTCAATACTGTCTCAGGCCTAGGAAGAAAACAAGTTTACAAGTACTGTCATAATTTATTTTAAATCACAGAAGAACAAGTTGTAGTTTTAGTTTGTTTGATGAAAGACTTATTTAAGCCTGCAGGACTCTTTAAAGAGGTTTATTAGAACAAAGATAATTGCTTCCCTGCAGCAAGCTTTCTGTAAACAGTGAAGAATAGCTGATTTCATATGTGCTGTGTTTGAGCATCTGTTTATTCTAGGTATGGTTTGCTTAAAGTGTGTGACCTCAAAAATACTTTAGGAGATCTATTCCAAGCATGTGCTACAATACACAGAAGCTTTTTTACCCGCTGTCAGTGGACTCACAGGCTGCACATCTCAAAACTCCATACACTGAAGAACCAAGATGTTCACTAGTTCAATTATAACTATCCTCCATTTTTGTATTTCCCTCCAAGCCACAAGTTTTTCTTCACAAGTACTCATCGGTACAGTCTCATAAAATGAACTATCTTTTCTTAGTATGAGTTATTTATTAAGATACTGATACTTGTTGTAACAGAGTAATCCATAATTTAAGAGGAATCATCTCTGCTTCGAGCAGCTGAACAAGGAAGGGAACACACTTGCTTTGTACCAGGATGTCAGTCCTCAGTTTTTAGAAGTGTATTTTACAGTCATGACCCTTCCCCTTCTTGTCTGCAGCAGGTCAGCAGCTCTCCTGCTTCACCAAGCCCTGAGGGACGGTCAGTGTTCACACTGCAGCTTCATAAATACCACTGTTGGTGTGCTGCCAGAATGCCAGTATTGCTGAAAACATCACTCCTTCTGAATTCTTACTGAGCAGGAATATTTCCACATTCATAATCCTACCACAGCATTCCACACGGTATCACTGTGGGATACAGATCTGATCAGCTCTTTAACTGTAGCCCTGTCCAGCACAGGCAGATAGGGATCTCAACAGTCCATCAGCCAGAGGCAGCGGCTGGAGGAGGAGGAGGATTACACATAATTGGCATAGATGGAACAGAGCACAATAACCTGTTAATAACAGAAATCTGGGAGAGGAACAGACATGAGGCTCCCCTGGGCTACTACACAGGTAGGATATTTACTGAATTTCAGCTCAGTTGACAGATGGACTGTGAGATCCTGTACAGGCTGGGGGATGATGCATAAGCTACTTCTTAGTTCTTTCAGAGAGAGACTTCTGAGAAGTTATTACAAAAATCTATGAGTTACTTTTGGAAATAAATTAATGCTCCATTGAGTTATTCACTCAGGCTCACTTTGCAAGACAGAGAATTACTCCTATGCTTACTTGTTGTTGTAAAGAAATGAGAGAAGTACTAATATTTAATTTAAAAATCGCAGCCATGAGCCAATAGGTGGCCATCTGCAGTGTGCTGAGTAAAGCCCTTCTTGTAAAAAGAAAAATTTATTGTAGATTTAATTCTTATCTGCTACATCCGACCTACTTCTAGATACTGAAATAACTGTTCCACGGCATGGGTGAAAACTACAGTAAGACGTTTAAAAAAACCCCATCCCATTTCCCTGAGCTGTCACAGGCAGCACCCCACAACACAACGGTACAAGGCACTGTAGGCAAGGAGCGCTCATACTCAGGCACGGGCTGCAGGTGGAAGGGACAGAGGATGGGGGTGTTCTCGATCTGCGCAGAGAAGGCTCCCGAGCTGCGGCCGCCTTCCCCCGCGCCGCACGAGCCCCGGCAGCCGCTGTGGCCCCGGCACGGGGGCGGCTTCCGCAGCGGCGGCTTCAGCGGGGACAGCCTGGCCAGCGGCTTCTGCTCGCCCCCTCCGGGGTTGGGAGCATTCTGGATTGCACTGCAACACCAAACACAGCATTCATTGAGACTCTGGCAATCTGCTTCTTTGTGAACATACCCGGCCCACACCCGCCTTGTGTTGTTTGCAACCCCTTCAACAGATTATAAAACAGTATCTGGAAAAATAGTGTTATTTTATTACAACCCTGTTGCAAAGTAAACTGCTGCTGCATAAGGTCAGGTAAGTAATGTAAGTGTGGTAAGAAGTGAACAGAACTGGATTGTCTCAAAGATTAAAACCAAACAACTCCTTCCATTTGTTCAAAACAGACCAGAAATCTTTATAAACAGCATTGCAAAGGCTGAAATCAGAATTTTAAACTTGGAAGTTGTGGGTAGAAGCTCATCCAAATGGTGGACTGAACTTGTTTCTTTTTTTAAGACAGTGCTGTTCATGTTCTGTTAAAACCACAGAGGAATGATTATAGGCAAAGCTTTCTCAAGGAAATAAACATAACCTGATCACAATTAGGCTTTTTATACAAACTCTCGAAGGTGCAGATACATTGTATACACTATTGAGGCCAGTCAGACTTAAGAGAGAAAAGCTAGGGGGTTTTTAAAAAATAAAGTCCATATAGCACACTGCCTTCTATTTGTGCAACATTCAGTCTCTGCAGGAGAGCAAAGAAAGCTTATTGTGAAAAATGAATGACTTTCACCTCTCTCCACAATTATTAAAGCACAAAGTTGCAATTAAAGCCACTGCTTTCTTCTGCCTTAGTGACACAGCCAGATCCTTAGCTCTCCAAGTGCAGGGTGTTGCCTGGCCTCAGAGGATACCTTGTCTAAATCCCAGGGCAGCCCAGCAGGCTGTGACCCACAGATGGGAGCACAAACCACCCTCACAGTGAAGGGTTTCTTATCACAGGCCAGCAGCTGCTGAGCCCCTACAGCTTTCCAAAGGGACGCTCCAGAGGCCGGATTTATCATTACAAAGCAGCACGTGGAGACCTCTTGCCAACACTTGGTCTGCCAGATAATTTTAGGCTGGCCTAATTGCAAAGGAATCAGCTGTCCCTCCAGACACTGGCATGGACAGAGCACAGAACTGACACAACACACGCAGCACAGCAGATCATCTGCAGCTTCTTGCTCTTCTAACACTCAGCAAACTAAAATCCTGCGAGTGCTTGGAAGGTTGACAGGAATGACTCACACATCCATGTCCTTTGACCACAGGCTTTTTCCCCATGAACTTTTAAAATTTCCAAAGAGCCTGAGCAGTTTATGCAATTCTGCATGGGTTTTGGAAGGCTCCACAATCGAGAGGCAGGGGAGAAGGTGAAGGGAAAGCTGCATTATTTATATTTACTTCAGCAAACACTAAACAAAAGCTCCAAAATTTTCCTCTTGTGCAGTATTTATGTTTCTAGCAAAGGCAGCCCCAGGCTGTATTCATCACATCACTGCCTGTCAGACAAGGAAAACCACGCTGGTAGCTTTCCAGTCCCCTCACTTTTCCAGACTTCTCCAAGTACACTTCTCTCTCTGAAAATATCCGCACCCTCATTTCCATGGTGTTAAATCAAAGCCTGTAAAAAAACCCAGAGCAGTCACAAGCCATGGGCTGCAATGACAGTGTTTCAAAATGCCCAGCAGAATTGCAGGCCCCTTCTCCGGAGCTGTGACAAGGCAGCCACATTTGGAAATAAAGTTCTGTTTAACTTGAACAATAAAATCAGAGCAAAGCAAAACAACAAACGCCCTTTGCCTCATTCTCTTGAGACATGTTATTTTCTGGAAACCATGCCAGATCCCATTATCTCAGCATAATCTTGCCCAGAATTTGGATTATCAGTCAGCTTCACCCATAAGCCCTCATAAATTTTCTTTCTCCCCCTCAAGAATGCTTATCCATTTTTATCCAGCCCTTTTTCAGATACCACCAGGTCTTGTTTTAGGGATCCACACATGTCAAACGATTTGATGGGATAGTAACAAGACCTGAATGAATCCACACTTCAGTGTCAGACAAAAATGTATGGCTTGTAAAAAAAAAAATAAAAAAGGCAGCTATGTTACCATTTGCTGAAATCAATCTGCAGAGAATGGTCAACAGTGAGATCAGTTGGGCAGGCAGGATTGACTTTCACCGGATCTCCTCCAGCATTTCTCACAGCTTCCCTCATGGCAGCGAAATCCACCATTGCTGGAATCCCACTGACAGACAAAACAACAAAACAGTAAAACATCATGAGGCATTAACTCACGGAAATGCACAAACTTCTTTTTAATGTCATTCAAGTCTTGAAGTAGCTCTATTCTATTTCAGAAAATACACCTGTTATTCTCTAAATTTTAAAGGACTTGAACCGTTTTTAAAGTCACTGGAGTTGGTACACCCTCTTAACGAGCAAGAGCATGTCTGAAGGCAATGTACCAAACAAGAACGTGGGACCATCTCAAAGATAACCACACTTCTCTTGTGTCTTGCTTTGCTTCTGTGGTGGTACTTCAGCACAGAAGGGATCTTTAGATACTCCTTACCTTAACAGAGCCTTGCTATGCAAGCAAAGCTCATGCTTACATTTAACACCTCAATGTGTATCATTTGTCTGACAGAGCCATTTCTGAAGCTCACAGCATTTCACAATATTCGTACTGCTGTACAAAACAGACAGAGGCAATGTTTATAGAACACAGTATTATGTAAATTTATTGGCTTTGCCTGCTAAGCAAATGTTACCTCATTCTTATTATCATCATAATTCCTTTTTTTAATTATCTCATTTCTTAACAAATATACAGAGTCAGCATATACAGCTTAAATTGAATATTTGCAAATTGCTGAAGGACTGCCCTTTTAGCTATGCCATAGTCAAATCACAAAAAAAGTTAATATCCTAAGAGGCTGCTTTTTCAATATATGTATTATTCATGGATTCAACTGGATTACTCATTGTGGAGTAAGCAATATTTAATCTTCAATTATCTCAAGGAAAAACTGTCAGTGACAGTGGGAACTGTCAACCATCTGGCTACAGCCAAAACATCACCACTTCCATTTGTATTCTGGCTCTTATCCTGTAAAGTGTTCCTTGCAGGCCAGCAGTTTCAGCCTTGCCAACCTGCCCCAAAGCCAGAGTACCCTACGGAACAACTCCTACCCTAGCATCATCTGGAATTATCATGAGGAATCTACTGCACAGCAGAGGCAGTGCACAGGTTTCCACCTGGGTATCAGGAGGGGAGGTGTGATTTATTCTCACGCCAAAGAATCAAACACAAACTCAGTGAGTTTGCACAGGTTCTTTTGGGGGCTCTGCACGCACACACGCACTTACGTGAAGTCTTGAAGAACAACTCTGGCAGGACAGAAGGGCACTTCAACACGGTTCTGTTTTGTTTTCCAGTCCAAGATGTTCATAGCATCTGTCTCTTTCACTAGGAAGCCATCGCAGTTACGGACACTGGACTCAAACAACACTCGGATGGAATAAGGCAGAGTATCTGGGGTGAGGCAAGGGACAGACACCGTAAGTGCAGCACTTGCAGCTGACACAGTTTTTTTCAATTACAATCTCCCATTTCTAATAAATTCCACTTTTCTAGGGTTTGGAAAGATGAGAGCCTCAGGAGCCTGCTTTTCCAGCTGCCTTTGGGTTTGATCTTCCCTAGACAATGTGGAACAGAGCTGCACACTGTACACATGGATGTGTTACCGTATGGGACTGTAACGGGAGAGCCCAATGGCTTGAGCACACTGCTCAGACAGTGACATTTAACAAGGCACTTATGCTGGCAGGGGAGAGATGCAAGGAATATAGACCTGGGATTAATGATCAGAACAGGTCAAAAGCAGCAACTACTGGAATACTGAAAACCATTTTAACTGTAAATTCTGCCATTTCATTATTCAGGATACTAAGCCAAAGCAACCAATGCCAGAATATTATTTTCAATAAATAGTGATACAAAGACTGGAAACTATTCGGCCATGCACCTCTTTTAAAATTAACACACTTCATAAAATATAAAGAAGAACATTTTATTAGATATAACTTGAGTTCGTTTGCTACTGATATGAATCAAGGTACTGACAAGAAGCAGTTTCCTTCTCAGAAAAAAAAGGGAAATGGAAATGAGAATGAAATAAGAGGGAAGAGAAAAAAACCCCCAATGTCACTATTCAGTGCAAACAAAACAAAACAACCACTAAGGAAAAAAAAAATCAAAATTGATTGACATTTCTCCCCCAAATCCCACTATTTTCAGCATCATTCAAATAGGCAAACAGCTTCATAAAAACAGTGAGAAATCCTAAAAAAAAGTTAGCTGGAAGAAGGCTTTATTCAGGCTTTAATAAAAAAAATTAAAAAAAAAAATTTGGTGGTTTGTTCACAAATCCAGTGAACAATGCAGTAAGGTTTGTTCACAAACTATTAATATAGAACTTGCTGACTCTGTTCTCACTGTGTCTTTCTGAGATAATATCCACTGTTGCCTAGTTAGACAAATCATTATTTTGAGTTTAGGATTTGAGTAATTTGAATATAAAGATATCATCCAAAAGGTCTCATGTACCTTCACGCCACCACTCACTCGATTTAAAAGCCAGGTTCCCAGAGAAGAACTTGTTTGCTCCCTTGTGGGTTACAAATCTCACTGCCCCAGGGGCTGCTCAGCACCAGCTCTGGAGAAGCAGCTGCTTCTCTCCATGAGGCAGCAGCAGCTCCTGTCTGCAACAGCGTGTGCAGTTTGGGCCCTCCAGTGTACAGGACAGCTCCAGAAATGAGATCACAGCTGGCACAGGGCCCTCCAGGAGGCTCTGGGGCTGCTGTGCCGGACACACAGGAGCTGCAGGGGGAGCTGGGCTGGCACCATGAGGGGTGAGGGTGAGCAGGTGCAGTGCCCAGCACCTCCCGGGGAGGCCTGACCTGGCACAAGTGCCCAGGAAAGCACAGCAGGAGTGCCAGGGTGCAGGACAGGACACTGGGACTGGGCACAAGGAAAAAGCAGCTCACAGGGGCACGGTTAAGCACAGGATCAGGGGAGGCACTGCAATCTCTGTCCTCCCAGACTGGCACAGCTTATCTAGGGAAGACTCCCCACATTAGCTCCAGCCCCAAAAAGAGCCTGGTCTAGATCTCAACATATCCTCTCTGCCCTAAATCCTTGTGAGCTCTTCTCATTTTCCCCATAAGTCTTAAAAAACTAGAAAACTGGCAACTAAATCAATTAACATTTACATTAGTAAACTGATTAATATCAACAGGTAATTAATGACAAATCACGGCCAGAAGCCTCAAGGCAGAGGGCAAACAGATAAAACTCAAACTGTTCTAGCAACAAATGCAATTCCAGATGCTGGGTTTGCTACCAGTGCTGTCCCACACTGTGCCTAGATGTTATTGATTTTGCTACGTTGAAGTTAACATGAGGCTTCCAGCTTCTGCACAGAAGTTTCTATTGGAAGACAAAGACCCTGTTAGTGCAGTCTGCTTAGACTCCTGAGAATATCTTCAGGAATACCCATTGCTGCTGCAAGCTTTATGGCACATTTTAGCAGAAAGTTGTATGTTGTTGTTTTATTTCCACTCGTCATGAGGCTTTTCACAAAACTGCTGTGGAACTGGGTGGTTTTGTTACTGAGAGCACTGCTTCTCTCTGGACCAAGCCACCAGCAGAAGCATTGTTTCCTCCACATGTGCTTATCTGAAAGATTGACTTTGTTACTACAAGCAGGGAAAATCTGCAAGAGCACACAGCTGTTGCACAAAATTTCAGCAGACACTGTGCCCCCCTTTCTCTTCTCTTTAAAAAACATGGAGTTAATAACTGTGGTCAAATATGGGTTTAAAGTAAAATACCCACTGCCTTTTTTTTATTCAAGAAGCATATCAGAAACTCCGTGAATGCAGAAGCATTCAGAGTTTACAAAACTGAAAAACAGCCCAAATGCCTTTACTAAGGAGCCCATGTAAGGATTTCAGTTTAACATGGAGACAAAGGGAAAGAATAACACCAGTGTGCTTTAACTACCTGCAAGACTGTTCCAGCTGGCACTGAGCAGAGCTCCCTCCTCCCACCACATGTGCAACATTGTGAAAGGCACTTGGACACTGAGACCCAGGGAAGGTGCTGCTGGCACAGCCAGCCATGGCACACTAATGACAAGCTGAGATTAGGCAACAGCAGGAGCACCACAAACCCTCACCCTCAGCAGGAGCCATGTTCCAGCACACAGTCACCCACTACCTGAGGCTGCTGGGGAGGAGAAACTAGAGCACCAGGAAGGTGTACAAAACTACAGTAAAAGCTGTATTTATTTCTGAAGCATTAAATAGGAGTTCTTTGTCACTTCATTTTTTTTCCAAAAGTGTAATCCTTCTGATTTGGAATACTGTTGAAAACGGCAGAAACACCTGTACTTTCTCCCCTACTGAAAAAGCCCCACAAGTATTACCCCTGCCAACCCCACAAAGCACTGAGAAATCAGGATATGCTCAGCTGCCAAACACTCCCGTTAGGAATTCCCAGCTGCACCTCCTGCCCCCGCAGGCAGGCACCCGTGGTACCCTTTGCACCATAACCCCAGAGAGCATCGTACCGTACTTGGCGCCTCCGAGGTTCGACACATTGTAAAACTTCTTCTCTGGGTGGCTTTCCAAAACTTCAATGGCGGGCTGGTAAGGGCTTCCTGCAGGACAAAACAAACAAAGTTACAGCTACCAAACAACGCCTCGTTTCAGCACTGAGGACTCACAAAAAAGAGATTTTAGTTCTGATTCTGCCAGAAATAACGTTCCTCCAGACTGTAAGTAGATGCAGTATGGAAAGGTTTCTAAATGGATTGAGACACCTCAGATGTAGATGTGTGACTAAGGTGAATTTTAAAAGCATCACTAATCGTAGGTACCTGCAGGTCAATGCAGGTCGCCAGCACAACCTGAACACACCTGACCTTTGTTGTCTCAGTTTGCCATCTACACACAGGATAAGACATCTCACCAGCGCAGATAAGAGGCATGGGTTTTAATGCAGCAGGAAGCACAAAGCATTGACTGCCAAGCCAACGTCAAGGGAACAAGACACAGAAATAAACCTCGTAGCAGCCATTAGGTGCTCGGAATAAATAACCCCCCGGAGGGAGCAGACAGCGGGGCGGGGACGGGGCCGCTCTACCCCCGGAGGGACCTCCGCGGCCTGGGACAGCGCCGTTCGGCGGCGCAGAGGGCGAGGCGATGTCCCGGGCTGCGGTGTCCCGGGCTGCGGTGTTCCGGCGGGCGGGCCGGCCCCGTCCCGCAGTGACCGACCTGTCCTGGGAGGGTCCATCGCCGGCGACCATGTCAGCGTGAGGGAGCGGGCTGAGGGGCGCCGGCGGGCCGGCAGCTCTCGCGAGACGGCGCTCCGCGCCCCGCCCCCGCGCCGGCCGCCGCTCTCGCGAGACTGAGCCCCGCGCCCCGCCCCGCGGCCGCAGGACGCGCTGCTCTCGCGAGACTATGCACCCGGCCCGGGAGGAAAGGGCACGAGATCGCGCGATACTTCGCGGAGAGGGCGGAAGTAGCCAGTAGCGGGCAGCCCCGGCTCTCGCGATAGCAAGGACGAGAGCGTGGGCGGAGCAGACGGTCTGGACGGGCCGGGGGCGGGACCACGGTGGGGAGAGGCCATTGTGGGGCGGGGCCATTGTGGGGCGGGGCCATTGTGGGGCGGGGCCATTGTGGGGCGGGGCCATTGTGGGGCGGGGCCATTGTGGGGCGGGGCCATTGTGGGGCGGGGCCACGCCGGGGCGGGGCCGCAGTGCAGCGGGGCCGCGAGGCCGCGCGCGAGCGCCGCCTGGTGGCGTGTCGCGGTCCCGGGCGCGACAGGGCGGTGCCCCCGGGGCCGGCCCGAGCCATCCCCGGGCGCAGCCCCCAGCGCAGCGCAGCGTGCCGTGCTGAGGGGTGCGATGGGCCCTAAAGACCATATGCTCCCATTTCAAGCTCCATCCGACCTGACATGGAACGCTCTCCACGCTACCTTCCCCTTCCCAGGCTGAAGGGCCGCAGCTCTCCCGGCCTGTCCTCACAGGGGAGGGAGCTGCTCCAGCGCTCGTGGCCTCCCCGGGAGCTGCTCCAGCCGCTCCGCAGGCTGGCACTAAGGACAGCCGGGCTGTGGGCAGCGCCCGCCGGAGCCTGCGGGCACTCGGGCACAGCAGCAGCGCCCGGAACACAACACCGCTGATGGTGGTGCCACCTCCCGCTGCTCTGATGGAAGAGCGGCCCTTACGGAAATAAACGCGCTGGCAAACCTGTCCCAGGGCAGGCCGTTAGGAGTCTCCGTGAGCTGTGTCCTAGTGCAGGGCATGAGCATTACCACAGCCCACACCGAGAGCAGAAAGGCTGTGCTCCGTGTTCTGCCCTACAGCTGGGCCTGATCTGGCTCTTGCTCTTAGTCTCTAATGTTAGATTTCTTCACAACGCTTTTTTCTTTTCATATCTTTCTTTTCCTTCCTCTTAAATAAGAGGCTTTTTTCTTTGCTGGATGGTGGAATTTTATTTTCCTCTTCATCTTTAGTGCAACAGTAGCAGTATGTGTCAAGCAATACTCGTTTCTCCAGGCTATAAGACACATGTAATACCTGGGGCTTAGATGCTAATGCAGCCAGAACTTACCACCAGGCTCAGGCAAAAAAGATTACCAAAAAGATATCTTCATCTCAGCCTCTGATCAATCCATTTTCCCTTTTGCCTGCATCTCTTTTGACCTAAACTGCCGTTGCCCTCCTGAACAATGACAGAGGGACTTGACACACTGATTGCAGATAGTTATGCTCAAAACTGCATGAGCAACCCTAATTCTGGCCTCCTTTTCCCTGTTCCGGGCTGCAGTGATTTCTGGTTTATCTCTGACAGACTGCAGGAAGAGGGAACAAAGTGGGTGAAAGGTGGTGGAGAATGTGGCCAAGATGTGTCTAGAGGGGCTCCCTAAATTCTGCTGTGTAAAGCACGTTCAGGGTGCCCAAAGGTGTCTGTCTTTGAAGGGATGACTCTTGTGACATCTCAGGTGTAGCTTTTACTCTTTCCTGCTGGATCAGTGCAGTCTTTTCCCATGACAGAGCCCAGCCCAGTTGCTCACCCCATCACACACGGCTGCCTCTGGCGCCGGCCACGTGCGAGCTCTGCCAGAAGCGGGCAGGAGTATCTGGGGTCAGTGCTGGCAGCTGTGGTGACAAGCACATGAAGCGTTGCCAGACAAATGCTGGAGCTCTGTCTCTTGACAAATTCCAATCAGAAGTGTCTCCAGGGATGTGCTGCACCATCACCAGTTGTTTTCCTTTGCCAAAGAAGCTCCAGCCTTGCAAGGCTCAGCCCTTGGGATGCCAGTGAATAAACGGCTGTTGGTTATCTCCCTCTCTTGGCCAAAGGTACCTGAGGTGGCTCAGGTACATCCAGGGAAAGGAATTCTAGGCAGCACGGAGTGTTTCTTGCTCACATACGAAATCCTTAGCCCCAAAGGTTTACAGGTTTGTGCCGTTCCTACATACCAGACAGATTCTTGGAAAGCAAATAGCATATATATTTGGTTTTAACACAATGTTTGGCTTTCAGTTTATCCAGAAAATTTTCTTTCTTTTTGCTTATTACCACCTGAGCTCCCACACTGTTCTGCTTACTTTTTTTCATGTGATTATTATAGAATTAAGTCCCTCAAGGAAATGTGCAACTGTCTAGGAAGAAAGATGGTTTTGCAGTTTCCAGAATGTATTTTCCATTTCCCAGCTGGCATCCAACATCCTGAAATAAGTCAAATTCAAGGGAGAGCTTATCCAGAAGAAAGCGAGGATGGGTGTTGCTGGTTTGTAATTAGAGCTGACAGAAGCAGGCTAAGCAGAGCCTTAGTGAAGAAGAGAATGTGAGTAGAGGGAATTACGTTGTGCTACTTGTGTGAAAGGCAGTCACTCCACAGAAAGAATTTCAATGTTGCTGTTCCCTATATTTCAGCCTTCAAACAGACAAAACAGTTTTGCTGTGGAAAAAGCTGAGCTAAATGTTGCTCTCAGGTCTGTGTTCCACAGCACTGTCACACAGAAGAGACCACAGCAAGCCAGAGAGAACCCAGTGCAGTGCAAGACAGTTTTCTAGTTGTGCCTTTCTTTTGTCTTCTCCCATTTTCCCTATAAAGACAGATGAAAGGGAGTAGCAGAGACAAGCAGACAGCACCCACGCCATCCATTCCTCTGCAGGAGAAGCAGGTTGATACAGGAGTTTGAAGTACAGCCCTTTGAATCAAATCGCTTCTAATCCTGGCTTCCATATGACTGCTGTCCTTGAAGCTCAGATGCACCAAATCTTACACTGTTCTTGTGAGGCAGTGAGAGATCTGTAGAGGAAGGGAGTAAAACTGCTCATAACTACCTATAGATGGAAAAAACAGAGCAACCTGGTTTTATTCCAAGTGAATGAATACATGAGATTTAGAAAGAAAATTTGGGAAACCTCTTTAGAATATTTACTTAAGAAATTTAGGTCAGTCCAATCAATTGAGTCTAAAATCCACAAGTGAATGTACGGAGTGGGTAAGACACACAGGAATCTCTGCAGAGTCAAAGTTGGGGCTAGTTGGGGCAGCTGATTAAAAAATCACAAAGATATTTTGACATTGTTGCATTTCAGTAACAAACTGGAAAAGGGGTTTATAAAATTCATATTGGACAATTTGTAAGAAGAAAATCAAGTGATTCTCTTGTGTCTTGTGCCACAGTAGCAAAGCCACAGGAATTAGGTGAACTGTAAACTGAGAACATGGCAGGCTGGATACTTCAGTAAGAACATGACTGAATACTTGGTTTTGACACCACATGGTCTGAGATACAATCTTTACTTCCGTAAATTAGGTTTTTTGTAATACACTATCCCCAGTGCTACTATGTCGTCTTCAAGAATATGAATGTAAGCTTTGCTTTTTCCTGTATATTGCCTGCAATCAGTATACAAAATCCCTTATGTCAAAGTAAGTAGATTCATAACTGCCAGAGGAAAAAGCATTTCTTCCTGACACAAGGGTATGACAACGAGTCTGTGCTGTGTGAACCTGTGTCACGAAAAACACTGAAAGTCAAGTTCCTTACCCATGCTAAAGCTCCACTAAGAAATAACACTCCCTAGATTTCTCATACCTGGAATATTTGTTACCTTGGACTGGTTTTTATTAATTGATTCACTGCTGGCAATTCAAGTTGCTGTCATAATTTTTCCTCTAAAATGCTGGCACTCAGGAAATAATAAAAAAAAATAATAAAAAAATCAGCTTCAATCTCTTGTTACAAGAGCTGCCATTTAAACAGAAGTACACAACCCTAACGCCCCTCTAAAAGTCCCTCCCTAGCATTCAGCAGACTCTTGGTAAATCAGATGATAATGCTGTCCTGTGAATATCTTGAGATAGCACATGAACTGTTCTAAGGTTCAGGTTGGGTATATGAAGAGGCTCAAGTATCATGGAAGCTGCTTTTCAAAACTTATTTCTTGGGCTCAGTACATTTTATTCTCCAGGTGAAGGAAAGGTGTTCAGGATGATTTTTGTTTGTGAGATAAGTGCTTGTGTACAGGTTCCTGCAGAAACAGTGTTTGGGAGAACAGCCTTGCTGTGAAGAGTTTATTGGCACCAAAAGCAAACTTCAGTAAACATGCTTACTTCCAATTACATCATCTAATAGTGGAATATGATGTGAACTTTTGCTAATCTGAAACCAGGCACCTATTTTCAGGTTGCAGCACTGTTGGGCTTCCTGTATCATTAGAGAGCTTGGAAAATTGCCTTTTCTTGTTACTCAACAGAGTCTAAGTGAGTGCAAAGCCTTTTCCCAGAGATGTCAGGAAGAAGAAGGACTCTTTTGTGCTGAAGGCAGACTAACTGAACTCTGAGTTGTGAGCCTGAGGTCTTCATTTCAGGAAGTGCAACAAGAGACTGGGGAACCTCAAGCTACCCTGCCCAGCTCTTAGAGCAGTCTGTGAAGTGTCAGGCTTAACAGCCCCAGAGATCACATCTGGTTTGGTTCAGGCTGTGGTTGTTACTGACATGCTTGTTTTAAATGGATGGTATCTGTTGCCTCCTTTCCTCAACGCTGCTGGAAAGGGAGAGGGGAGGCACAGTTCACCGTTCTTACCTCAGGATTTTCTTCAAGCTCAGGCACTTCTGGCCTCTGGGAATAAGTGTTTTCCTTCTCAGGAAGGTAGTGCTCACCTGCCATCTGCTCATACATGCTCTGGAGAGCCAAATTGCTTTCTTTCCTCACTCACTGCAGGAGAAGGTTTCATTTGGCAAGTACTATGGGCATGTCTCACACCTGCAGGGAAGAAGGTGCCAGGGGTGGAATGCTGGGCACCACTGTTGGGTGCATCCCAGGTACAGGGAGCCCAGAGCTCCATCCCCTCAGAGAGTGATGGCAGCAGGGAACACACTGCATACATCCACAAGAAAGAAATTTGTGGGATTTAGTGTCAGTTGGCAAGAACAATCATTAAGTAACACCCTTCAGCACTAGGCACTGCAATTCCCTAATGCATAAGGGAAGTATGGATGGTGTTAAAACTCCTTTTAACTGCTGATTGCTGTTAACTGCTTTTGATATGATGACAGCTCATCCACACCTGACAGTGCTCTGCCATCCATGGAAACCTACACAGCAGGACAAGCCACTTCCTGTGTTTGTTTTCTGGAGACCTGGGATATGGCTCACAGCAAGCTGTGCTTTGAGCTCAGTCATTGTGACCCAAAGGACAGAGAGGTATTGGAGGTGTACTCAGGATTTCTTAATATATTGCATTGTTTGAGGCTTTTAGCAAGATAACCCCCAACTCCTGAAGTTAATGGGGACTTAAAACTATACCCCTTCTTCTACAAACTGTCGATGGTGTGAGCTAGGAACATTGTATCCTCTGTCGGAGAAAATGGTCCTCGAGTCAGTGGTGGGTAAGAGTCCCACAGACCTGCCTGTGAGGCGTACTGGGAGAGAAATCTGCTGTGGGAGCAGATAACGCCAGTCTTTCTACCTAAATACTGTCAAAGACACTTTTACTGGAGGTAGGAAGCCCCCAGCTTCCTCTGAAGGAAGAGACCTTCAATTTACAGCCTAAAATAGGAGGGGTGCCTGAGCAAACCAATCTCCCCCACCCCTGGACCCTGGCTGAGAGAGGCAGTTTTCCTGCCACCCACCACTACAGCTCTCTCCACAAAAAGGGGCTCTGCTTCCTTCCTGGGGTGCAAGCAGGGAGGCAGATGGAATTTCTCTTCTGTCACATCTTTGACTACTAGAATTAGATCTTCCCTTCACAGCTGTTGTAGCTTGCAGGAGGCTGGATCGAGTGGCTCCTGCAGATGGCATCTGCATCCTAGGGATGGAGTGAAATCTAGGCTAGAGCATTAGAGAGATATCAAAGGAGCTTAGGCAACTCTGAACCCTACTTCTGTCACTCTGTTGTTCAGCATCCCACTGGGATCACCCATCTGCAGCTCTTTGACAGAAGAGGAGCTGCTCCAGTCTTGCTGTCCTGGCTTCTTCTGCACAGACACTCTGAACTGTTTTCTTCTAAATTGATTCTCTCTGTTACTCACTTCCAAGTGCAGCTAGAGTCTTCGAGCACCTCTTCATCCCTGCATTGCTACCAGAGATTTCTGCACCCCTTTATCCACAGAAGAGGTAGAAACACTTGTTATTGCTGGTTTTACAGTCCTCACCATCTGAAAGTTTCACCTCCACATGGTCTGTCCAAGGAAATAGCTGTCCTGCCTGTGCTGAGCAGCTCCCTGGCACACAGGGGGCTGGCTGGCTCCAGCAGTGTTCACCTGTCAATGCAGGAAGAGCCAGGTAGAGCATCCAGTCCTGGTGGCCAAGCCCAGTGGAGAGGGGAGAGCAGAGCAGGAGTAACCTGGCTTCTCCCACACGCACAGCCCCACCTGTTCTTGTGGGCAATTCCATTTCCTTATTAGTAACCCCCACCATCCCACTCATCAGTGTTGTGCTGAAGGTTGTTGCTGGGAAGTGCAGGGGATATAGGGAGGGAGACTGTTAGGTCTAAAGCAAACACACAGGGAGGGAAGAGGAAGAGAAGGAGGAGGGAGTAGAAGAGCAAGTATTTGAGCTAAGCTGAGCAGGATAATGCAGCTTCCAGAAGGAGGGACAGCAGCAGCAGGAAGTGGCATTTACTGGAAGCATTTTTAGAGTCAGTTGGGGGACAGCTGTGCTCATTTTAATCCAACTGGACTGAAGAAGCTCCAGAAGAGCCAAAGAGCCCTTTGATACCTACTGCCCAGGCAATAAAATGTTCATCATATTTGAAAGGCTTTGTTCTCTTAGTAGCAGTACTTTTCTGTTTAGCAGAAAGATACTGCTGCCTCCAGTCCCAGTCCCCACTGTAACACAGACCAAGCACATGGAGCAGAGACTGCTCCTGCTGCAATGGCCTCAGCATCTGAGAGCTGGCAGGGAGCTCAGAGTACCAGTGACCATCAGGAGCAGTGGCACAGCCCCTCTGCTCCCACAGTACTGCCCTGTGTGTCAGACACTGCCTGGCACAGGCAGGTTGTCTAAAGATGGGTGATATTGTGGCTCTGTGGGTTTTTGCAAATGTGTGAAAGTCTAAGAGAGCTAGTAGGGCAAATTTTAAAAGGAGCAGGCTGAGGTTTCAAGGGCAAGTGTGAAATAGATTCTCGAAAGTATTTGAAATGATCAATCAGTAGAGAGAGGCCTTGAAAGGGCCTCATTTCTAAGCCATCCCAGTGAAGTCAGCAGACCTCCCTTGGGAGGTCACAGACTCCCATGATATGTGTACATTCTCCTTGGATAACAGATTAAACCTTATTACTATAGGCTGCCAGCTGTTCTTTCAGCACTGATCTCCAAGTACAGCTATTCCAATGGTGCGTGTCCCTTACAGCTACAGCCTTGTTCTCAGCAGACCTTAACGACAGCTTTGTAATTTTTGTACATAGAACAGGCCTAGCCTGATGCTCAGGGCTCACCAGGGCTCAGGCAGTGCCTGCACTATTATCCAGGAATGCTGTGAGGAGCTTGACAGAAATGAACCAGGTTTCCTACTTCCCCATATGGTTCACTCCATCCTTGTATTTTCTCAGTTCCCTCTCTGGCTCAAAATATGCTTTTTTTCTATTCAGATTAATTTCATTTAAATTATGTCCCAAATTTTCTTAAAAATTAGAGGAAGTAATACAAAAAGACACCCCAGCCTTGCTGTGTTATCAGATATATCACAAATATAATTGTGTGAAATGTAAGGTGACTAGTATTCTGTTTTAGAAGTGCATATAGTTTGGATTTCTTTCTCTCAGATCTTTTCATCAGTTTCAGGAATTAAGAGAATCTGCAGGCTGTCAAAAATCTCTTACCAAAAGCAGGCATCTTCTATATGATCTGATTGAAGCTCGTGGCATCATCAAAACAGGAAAAGGAACTTGGAACAAACTTTCCCATGTCTCTTGTAATACTGTTGAGTGCCAAAATTACTGGGATGTTTCCTATAGGTGGCTGCTTTTTCAGTAGAAACCCTAAACCTACTGAATTTTCATAGTTAATCTTCCATTGCTGATAGGAGAAGTTTGGGCTCTGACTGATGTTTCTTGACAAAAAGAAGTGTATTTCTGAAAACATTCTGACTGTTGCCCAGTTAATGCTGTTTGCTGAAATATCTCATTTTGCAGAGGGCACTAGAGATGCTACTCCTTCCATCTGCAAAGAAAGGTAGAGAAGTCTGTCATAAGGTATTTCTGATATTCATCATGACTGTTCATGCTTTCATGATCTCACTGGTGATTTCCTGCCTCAGACTCTTTTGCACACATCTCTTGGAGTTTTTAAGTAACCCTTCATCCTTGCAGTTTTTGTCTATTTCTGCCTCTTACTGCTTTTTTCTGCCTCTTATGCTATTACCTTTGTTGCCATCAGAATCTAAAGCTGAGGTGAATTCTAGGCATAGCCTGTTTCCATTATTATCTTTACTTTGAAGGAATCATTTGTCTTCATTATCTGCAGCTGCATCCTGAAGGATTTGGAAAAGGTACATATGATGTTTTCCACTTATGGGAGCTTGGGCTTTATGCAGGGCTTTCCCCCCTCCTCCTGCCTGTTTAAAAAAGAAGTTTCTGCTTCACTGCTGGTGTGAAAGTATAGAAAGTGTCTCGCAGACAGACTGTCTCTCAAAGAAGCAGGAATCCTAAAATCCAGCAGATTCATGTCTAAACCTCATTCTTTCCCTGCTGCATTATGAATCAGTGTACCCTGCTGCAGTTTCTTTCCCTCTGCAGTTTTCAGCATACTCCACCTTTTTAATTTCCTCTGTAGCTCTGCCTACAGCTGGCAAACGAATCAGTTTGCGTGAGCAGTGCACCTCAAAATATTTGTTTATGTGGAATGAGTCTAGCTGCATTTTCTGTTTCCCATCATCTGCTGGTCATCTTAATCTCTTTCAACGTTTGGTTTGTGTACTGAGCTCAAAGAACAATTATTTTATTCAGGGAAAGGAAGTGAGGCACGAGCAAAAACAACAAGCTAGCTGTGAAAATGAGTGTTTGGCACACTTTTAGCATGAAGAGAAGCAGAGACTTAACAATAGCACAAGTAAGATGAGTTATGGGGTCATTGTGTGGACTTACAGAAATGTACAATTCAATTTCTTCCCACTATAGGGTCTACATGGCTACAGACCTCTGTTGCCACAGAGTATTTAATGGTGCAAACATCTGGCTTAGACTTAGACAGCTGTTGAACATAGGTAATTTCAGCTTCACTCCTTCTGCCTTCAGTCAATCCCTCCCACAGCCTTTGTTGCTGTGACCTACATTGGGAGCAAATGCTTTCTGATGGCATTTCAAAGGAAACTAATCTTGCTCTCCAACTGAATCATGGTTGGATTCATCTGTGTTCCATATTCTGTGCATATGTAATTTTATTTCTGCTTCCATCCCGGAGCAGCAAATCCTTAATGATCTGTCCTTACACACAGGCTCATCTGCAAGGCACAACTGCCTGGAAGGAAGACTTGCAGGGCTTTTCTTTCTCCAAAAGCTAAGCTGCTGCTGGCTACAGGGACTAAAGATTTATTAATGCTATTCAATGTTTTTCAAAATTCTAATGTGCAAAGGAAGATAAAAGCTTTAATTAATAACTTTAAAAGCATGCCATAATGATGCTCCAATAATTACCACATACCCTGGTTACACTGTGCTAACCAAATTCCCTATCCAGTTCTACTGGCAATAATACACATTTGGAGAGCAGGATACCAGTGTCAGTGTTTTCCTGGGTGAGGCGTCCTCACAGCCTCCAGGGGTCTGGGATCAAAAATGAGTTAGAGTGAAAAAAAAAACACAAGACAGTTACTCAGAGAGCTCTTTTAAGTTAAAGAATGTACTGTTAGATTTCTGTGTGAAAATGGTGATGTTGAAATGGCCCTTTGGGAACGATGTATCAATATTAGTCTCTTAAAAGTGTCATGTACCTACACCCTATGAGGCAACCTTTTCTTTGTTTATTTATTTCTCCAAAGTACACTGCCCATTCTCTTCTTGTTAAAGGTGCTGAAGCATCTGCTGCTGCAAACCATAAACTTGTTCTTACTGTTTTCACACAGACAATGCAGGCATTATTAAAGCCTAGCTATTATAAGGGGACAGTCTGATTCAGGCCTTGCTGGCACTGTCACATTTACACCAGCACTCACTCCATAAGAGAGAGTGCTGCAGAGAAAGTGCTACATTTATGCACTTGAACCATGCACTTACCACATTCTCAGGTGGGAAAGGGTTTGAGTTTGCATCCCTCTGAAACATCCTCTCATAGACTAAGAGCAATAGAATAGAATAACACCAGTCTCTTTCCAGTCCCCTCCCAGGACATCACTGGGATTATCACTGGCTCCTTTGCCCAAGTGAAATTCTTCATGCTGCCGTGGAAGCTGTGACATGGATGCAAAGGGGAATGAAATCAGCTGCAGTAATTTCTGGCACTGAGGCCCAGGGCCGGTGGGCTTCCTTCCAGGGACATCTGGTCATTAACCCTCACAGAATAAGGGCTTTTAGGTCCTTTCAGTCAGGACAATGGGCTGTATGCTAGCAAATGCTAACTTCGTGGAGCAGAGACTTAATCACACCTTTTGGGACTTTAAAAGCTGGTAGCTATTGATTGAGGCAAGGGTGATGAAGCAAGGTCACAGCTGCCTTCATCTTTCATATGGGGTCCGTGGAGACCACATGTAGTAACATGCAGAGTTCCCTATTGATTCAAGTGGCTTGGCAATTTAAAAACCCTGTTTTCATCCTTTCAGTCATTTACCTTTCACCAGATGAAGCCAAGAGGCTCAGCCAACCTCAGCCAATGGCTGCCCAACCAAGGTGGATGCACTCAGCTGTAACTGCAGATAAAGCTGAGCACAGCTTCATTTCATGCAAGTGTGAGTTGCCTGAGACACACACACCCCCCAACAGATGGGGCAATGTTTCCCAGACAGAGACTGAGGCCAAAAACCTGGTGAAGTGAAAATGGTGTGGCTCTGAAGAAAGGCCTTCCTGTGGGGACAGCTGAGAGGGGAAGCACTGAAGCAAGGCTGTGTGAATGATTTATTTTCTGTGCTGCTTAAATCCCCCTCCTGTGTGCCTCCAGCTCACCACTGAAATTTAAGAGATGACAACCTCCGTGTGGATCATCTGAACCCCATGGGGAAGAGGAGTGTGTCTTTCTGTCCCCAGGACTATTGTCCCAGGACATTTACAAAGGCTGAAGCTTGGGAGGGCCTCAAAGCATCTTTGTTCAGCACCCAGCACAGCAGAGTTGGGGGCAGTAGAGGGGCTCAGTCAGTTGTAACCACTGGTAACAACTGTGGCAAAGGCATGGTCTCAGCCCAGTCAGCTCTGGGGCATAAAGCACACATGGACTTCCCATCAGGGAAGTGGATGTGTCTTCTCACAAATCACTTTGTTGCCTAAATGAAATAAAAGGCCATTTCATTTTCTTAGCCACAGTTTTATAAAACAATAGTCAAGAATGCCCAGTTTATCGTGCACATGGATGACAAGACAGCAGAATAATGCATTCAAGCTACAGACATTCCCAGAAACAATAGAGTACTTTGCCATGTGTTGTGGAGAAAACATCTCTGGTGAAGGCTCATGCAAGGCTGAATGCCTTCTGGCTATGCTTGCAACGCTACAACATGAGAAGAAGTAGTTATTATACCAATAGAAGACAAATTATTCCCCTAAAATCACATATAAGAAAGGCACTGTTGTTATTTTATAGTTAGAAATGCAGCTGGCACTCTCCAAATGAACTTTGAAAGAAATTCTTGATGCCTACTACTACACCAGTGGTTTCCCTGAGCAGCCTTGCACCAAGATCTCTGGGTGCTGCAGTGTGTGTGTGCTTAGAGAGCACATCCTAAACAGCTTTGAGCAGGGAACCATCTTGCTGTCAGGTGAGCAGCACTGAACACAGCTTGCAGGACTGAAACCTCAGCTAGGAGGAGTGAAAAAGCTGTGTAAGACATCCTTGAATGTAAGGACACCCTTGCATCTGTTTTGAAGAGACAGAAGTATGTTCCACACAAACACCTTCTGTTTATGGCTGCAATTCCTGACCATTCACCTTCCTGTCACTCCCTCCATTCCCGAGCCTTATTCCTAGACCAGCCAGAAAGGCATATCTTGACTCTCTTCAGGCAGGGCCAGAGGAGGAGCAAGAGCTGCTTCCTTGACCAAAAGCAAGTTTTGGGCTGCTGAATGATGCTGGCTCTGTGTATTGCATCCCTGGTACTCCATGACCTCTTCTCACATTTTGTTGCCATGAATGACCCTCCAGAACCAGCTAGTTCCTTCCATCTTCTGTGCAGCAACACTAAACTCTGGACAGTGCAGAAACTCAGCTGACTCCACTGGGAACATTTGTCCAAACTACAGAGAGAAAACTTTGTTTTAAAAAGCACCTTTGCATATGGGTGGGTAACTACGGTAGTAAAATCATTGCAAAGCAACAATGCAGTTTCACAGGAATAAGTTTAAAACTGCTGCCCAGAGTGCAGTGTAACAGGGTGACTATGTGCCTCCAGCACTGGTTAACTGAGAGGGAGATTCACACCATTCTCAGCTGGTGAGCACCGTAATGTTTGTAGGTTCTCATCATTTCCTTGAGACTGATTTCGTCCGTTTACGACCAGCTGTGTGAATTGTTCTCTACCAGCTGGATGTTACTGGGCTGCCATCAGAGGCCTTGTGCTGTGCCCAGGACAAAGAGTGATGGCCCCTGCCACCCCCACGGGCTGCCTCTGCCCCCAGCCCCGCAGCTGGGGTGGCCGCTGCCTGCCAGAGGGATGCCGGCACCGCGGTTCTCCAAAACTGGCTCCAGAAACTGAACTCCTGTCTTGCTGACAGAGAAATGTATTTTAAACTGTTATCCCAGTATCTTCTTCTTCAAGATACCAACTTTTTTCTCCTCAATTTTCCTCTGTATTTACTTTGTGTTATTAGATGGTGAAATCTGGCTAATGGGCACCCTAATTATTGCAGCATCCAAATGACAGGTTTCAGGCAAAATGGTAATTACTTATTCAAAAGTATTCATAAAATTAACATATCCTGAATAAATTCAGGCTTAATTTAACAGGCCACTGCACTTATTACAAGCATTTAGTACATGCAATTGTTTAAACTTAGTAGAGAGCAATTTACTCTTTCAAAAAATATCTGGGCCAGAAGTAGATGTAACAATAATTTACCCTAACAAGAGCAAATGTCAAACAGTTTAGGGAGCTATACAGCAATTTGTTCAAATGCATGTAAGTTAAAAAGCCTACAAAGAAGCTCTTCCCAGGCTTTTAATTATGGTAAAGTATCCAAACCCTTTCTTAATTTTTGTTTCTCAGCCAAAGTCAAGAAGGAAAAATGTTATAGAAAAAGTTATAAATTCCGTTTCTCTCCTCCTCCTCCCTACTTTGGAACAGACTCAGGGCTTTATGCTGAGATTCTTCTATGGTTCCAAGTACTGTATTTGAGATTTTTTAGACTTTGATATACAATGCAGAGTCTTCCCCACTGACATACCAACACTCTAAGTATTAGTTGTGGTGAGGGGGGAAAGAGCTATTTGTGTTCACATGAAAAATCTCGTGTGCCACATCAACCCCCATGGCAAAATCAAAAAGCCTTGGGAAAATAATGGAATGGTTGATTTCATAGCACCATTCACCCTACCTGCAGGAGTGTCCAGTATTCCTTCTGTCACTAACTGTGTCACCCGTACATGTCTCATTGTATTTCAGCCTGGTTTCCCCAGGCTGGGGGGAGGTCTTTCAGTCATGCCATCTCTCTATCTTTCAGTCAAGTAGAAGTAAATAACCTTTGAACAAAATGGGTCACTTTCCAATAAATTGGAAGAAAAGCAAGCGAGCACTGTGTTCATCTTTAGCTAGGGCTACTAGAGCTGTGTGAAAACCAGGCCCTGTGACATGATGGCTGTTTCACACACGGACAAATACACACTACACCTCTCTCACCTCCTTCTTCCCTTTCCTGAAAACACAGTTTTGTGTCCATACTGCTTGGGACCCTGACTATGAGGTCAGGAGAAACATTGCAAGGTGTCCCCCATCCCAAGTCCTGGAGTATATTCTCCAGTATTTCCCAGCAGGATGAAAGGTTGGTGGTAAATCAGTGGATTAACTAATACTTCTGTTACTTAAACAATAGCAAGGAAGAAAGCTCTGTCCCTGAAAATGATCCTTTTACAGCTCTCTGACCATTCCCATACCTGCCTTGTGACCCCTTTTGAAGATTTCCTTGCTGCAACAAAATCAACATTTCTGTATAATCTGTAGGAATGGAAAGCATTACAGATCCTTACTCTTTATTCTTCCTGTTCATCAGATAGTATTGCTATCCAGTTCATTAAAGAAAGTATGGAGTAAATCACACTTGAAAGAACATGATGCCAGTCAGGTCCAGATGCTTCCAATTTACTTCACTAAAATACTTCTGATTAAAACACATTACCAGTGACGTGTCTTAAAAGGAACTTGGACTTCAAGCTCTGTAATAACTGCAATATGTTCTCAGTCTCTAGCCTTGCCACATGCCTAAGCTCAGTGTTAACAACTCCTGCAAAAAGAGTTATTAGGTGCTTACTTCAGAGACAGGCTTTCTCACTACAGTCATTGCTGATGTCCTGGCACACCCTAGGGAGGATCATGCAAATTAATATAATTATTTTGATGTTCCAGACTCACAATGCATCATTATGGCATAGTGTCAGTTCTACATAAACTTCCACAAATGGAACATTTTAAAAATCTCCCAACTGCAGCAAGAGAAATGGAAAGCAATAGCTTCAGCAATCATCAGTGTCTTAAAAGCAGTAGAATCTCAGCTCTGACATGGACTATATATTAGTGCTCAAAAGATCTTTCTGAGTAACTTTGACATGCAGGCTCCCAGGAGTCTCAGTGAAGCGTCTTAGGCACCGAATTCTGGAGGAGAGAGGCACTGACCCACTACAGCTATTCCTATCTGCAATTCTGTAAGAACACTGCAACTCCAATTGCACCTTTATCTCCCAGCACCAGCAGCTACTTAGACATGAAAGCTTCAGCCCTTTGAAAACTTTGTGTGAACTCATCAGACTTATGATGAAATCAGTCCCCCAGCTCCACATGAACACCCTGTGAAGATTAATGCTGAGATAATATCTGCAGAGCTTTTAAGAAATCTCTACATCAGACAGTGACCTAGGCTGTCACATCCTTTCTGCTTGAGCAGCTGAAGTGCCTCTCCTTGTGAGCAGCTGGTTTGTGCAGGAGGGAGCAGTATCTGGTAGAAGACTGTGGTATTGTCTGCTGCAGAAACCATTTCAAGCCTCACCACCTTCTTCTCTGGTTGCAGTGTGTGGCCATACAGCAAATTCTAGCAGCAAATCTTACTCAAGCTGTTCCTCTTTGTTCTGAGAACACGGCCAAAGAACTGTGTGCCTGCCACAGATCATCAGGCAGAGCATCAGGTTGCTCCACTTCTAACATGGCAGTGCTCAGAGAGCATGTATTTTAAAAATATTCAAAGACTTTGGATTCTGCAGCCATGTGGGATTTGGGGCTTCTTGTTAGCAGAAATGTTCTCTTTGCACTCAATGTGCAAGAAGTGATAACTTGAGCTAAAGCAGCACTAGGTCTCCAGAGCTTTCAACATGCAATGGGACAGGTCTGATCCACACAAAAAGAGCTGGAGAGACAGAGATCTGTGAACTGAACTATTCAGTGCAGTATCAAATTTCTGGCTGAGGATTTTTTTCATATTTTGAGTTTCCCACAGTGGATTATTTTGAATCCAACTTCACTGTCTGATCTGTTTACTGGTTAGAATGTTTGTTTTTCCTGAAGAAAAACAATAAATGTTTTATGAAAACAGCTTAAGAATAAATATGGAAAATCAAAGGAAAATCCTAAAATGAACTCTTCTTGCCTTAGGGCAGAGAACATGGCTGCTGGATCCTAGTGTTCCACTCATGTGGGCAAGACTTGTCGTGAGATGTTACCCCTTGCCAAGCTGCTGCAGATACCCACAGCACCCTCTCTGTCTCGCTGTAGCAGTTGCTTATCAGCACGGCCTGTGCAGTGCTCAGTCCCAAGCCAGCAGGCACAGAGGCTGGCAGTCACTTGCCCAGTCACAGCCACCCCAGTTGTGATGCCCTCAGGCTTTGTCCCTGATGTGCTGCTGCCCTTCCAAAACCAGGTTCAGCTCCCCTGAAGATCCCGCTTCGCGCAGATGTCTTGGATACAGATATCTAAAATAGCTGTAGAAAGTTATGTGTAGGCATACTACTGAGTACTCACTTGTACTGTATCCATTCAAGGACTGTTCAGAAAATGGCAAGACAAAGCCTTTAAACTTCAAAGAGGAAGATTTCTCACCTTCTTAGCTGCCTGTATTCTGCTGCACTTGTGTGGAGAAATGCTCTCAAGCATAACCAGCAGTGTGTAATACACTCCCAAGGAAGGCATCCTCATGCATCCATTTCTAGGGTCAGAAAGTCCTTTGGCCACCAGTACTGAGCACTGCAGAGCTCTGGAGTCTGGCTTGTAGGGCACAGGGATGTGCAGGGCAGCAGCTGGGGGTGGTGCTTATGCATCCAGTGGTCAATCAGCAGCTATCCAGACAGAGGTGGGCCATGTTTGTCACCAGTCACTGCTTGGAACCTCAGAGGGTTTCCTGCCCAAGTGACAAAGTTTAGAACACAGCAGAATGAGGGGAAGTTTCTGCTCACCCACTGATAACGTAGCTCTAAGCCAGGCTCTGTCCCTGGCTGATTACCTAGAGCCACAGAGAGAGTCTCTTTGACTTGAATCTGGAAGACAATATCTGTGAAATCCCTGGGGCCCTTTTCAGACATTGACATGCTATCAAACAATCAACAAACCAGTTATGTAACCCTTAGGTGCTCCATTGTCCTGGCACCTTTGCCTATAAAAATCCCTCCCTCCCGTGTGCAGAGAGCAGCCACCTGAAGCTTTCAGGACCTATTCTGCTAAGCAACCATTTAACACTCAGACAGCATGAGACTTAATTTTTGTGGATGAAAGCTACAGTAAATCTACTCTGCTTCCATCACCTCATCTAGGGGGATGTGTGTGTGTGAATTCATGACTTTTTACACAACAAGTGGATAAAGCTGTCTCTGCTGGCCGCCGTGGCACTGTTCAACCTCCATGTTCCCAAAGGAGCTTAATCTCAGCAATGAAAAAAAAAAAAAAGCAGGAGACAACTGCAAGGCTTTTGGCCAATAAATTCACTCCAAATCCTTGAGTGCCTAGATTTGAAGGCTTTTAAATCCAAGAGCACTCACAAAATGCAATTTGGCCTTTGCACTTTTAACAATGAGCCATAAAGCACCCTGGACCAGTTCTAGTCTCTGTTCATAGGAATTTACCCATGCACCAGTAAGTTTATTGTAATTTCACAAAAGTCAATCAAGTGGTGAAGCTTCCACATTGAAATTATTAAAGAAAGGAACTTCTGTCATGCCAGACTGCAAATGAAGCTAAGCTTCAAGCTTGGAAGAAAGTTCCCAGTTATTCAGGGTAGCTTATATCTCCAGAGCCTGTTTTTAATCATAACATGAGCTCGTTACATAGCTCATGTTTTACTACTTGAAGAGTAGTTGCCAACTGGATGGAAACTTGACTTGGTATTTTCCAGTTGATGGGAAAGTTTTCTGAAGGACATTTGCTTGAGCAGCACAAGAGCTTAGCTTGAGCTTTCCTAGAAATGAAACACAGAAATCGCTGCTTCCATTAAATGCACTCTCACTGGCTTTAGACAGTGTGAGGCTCATGCCAACACCTTGCAGAACCCTCACAAACTGTGCATCAGAGCTGTTTTAGACATACATGGAAAAGGTAATTGCTAAGAGCAGCATGTTTTCTTGGAATGGCAAAACAGCCCTGCTGCTCATTGTCTTTGTCTCCACTACTTGCCTCTTCAGCTTGTACCAGCCCCCAGTTCCACCACATACCTTCTTGGAGGTGGAGGCAAAGCCTTTGTGGTGTTGGTGGGCTCCTGATGCTCTGGGATATGTCTTGTGCCAACATGTCCTGCAACACAGTGTTATTGACTGCTCAGCCTTGATGTGGCAAGATAGTTTTGTCTGCATCCCTGAGCAGCTTTGAGCGAGCTCAAAGCCTGGCACTTTTTTCTGGAGTCCCTTTGGCATAGCTGATTGCACAAGCAGAGCCAGATACTCCCGAAGTGGAACTTGTTTATAACAAAACACCCACCTATTTTAATTTGAAACTTAAAAGAAGTTAGAAAATAAACATAGATCCCTGTCATCCTCTGTCTTGGTTTAGTTCTTCAGCTATATCCAATCCATAATGAACTAATTTCAGCCCTTGCCTCAGTGTGGGCCTGCATGCACTGTATTTAATTGATACCAATAGAACCAAGGTCTTGGAAACAGGATTTGGCTTAAGGTTAGAGTATGGAAGAAAAGAACCCTCTTTTCAGCTGCAATATGGTATCTTGAGTGCTGATGGCAGAGAAAGCAAGCATGACCTGTCAGAGCAGAGGAGACAGAAAATACTGTTTGTTTCTCTCCTCTTGTGCTTCTGTAGGCCACACTGCAATAAATAGAACAGCTGGCTGATTTCTCCATGGCAGTTTGGCAATCCTATCAAAGGGGATTTCTCTGCATAGCTATGTGAGGGATGAAGAGACAGATTAATTTGTCAAGGAAATCCCAAGATGAGCAAGTTTTGGTCCTATTTTCCTGTTGTGAGTAGTGAGCAGAATCCAGTGAACAGGGCATATATTCTGCTAACACTGAACTTCTTAAAAATCTTATATTACTGTGCAACATGAAGCAGAAAAAATATTCTTACAAAGATAAAAAGCTGGTCAGATAAGATTGGATATTGCAATGAAATAAGTAGTGCTCCTTGTCTCAGTCTCCAGACACTTCCAAGGCTGAAAAACTAAAGACTCTCTGGTTCATTAGTGGAATGTCTGTTCAGCTCAAATCTAATACTCGATAGCGCTGCGGCCAGAACTCTGAGCCAAAATAAATACATTAAATTTGGTGTTTCTTTCATTCTTGAACTATGGCCCTGGTTTGTGAAACACTTAGTTGCTTAAAGAATGAAAGGTTGAATCAACAGAAGTGAGAGTTGTAACATGGAGGGGGAGTGAAGCCATTGGAAATTCTTTGTCACAGGTGAGAAGGTAAGAGAAAAGCAGCATTCCTCAGCTTTGGCCATTTGGCCATTTTTTTATGGCCAAACAAGTAGAGTCTGTCAGATTCTTCTGGCTCTCTGATCAGGCCTCAGGTGCTTGAGTGTGATGAGAATAACTATTAGTCATGGTCACAATGTTATTTGTCCTGTAGATACAGCTGGGTTTTGTACTTGGATACTGCATGTCTCAATGGGGAAGTTTGGGCATTCTTCAGAAATGCAGCAGGAAAGGGGAAAGATCTCATCTTGTCTTGCCTGATTCAGCTGAGTCACAGTCCCAGCAATCACAGCACACCCAAATTATTACTCAACAGGGAGGAAGAGGGGACGAGAGAGAGAGAAGAAAGAAGGAGAGAGGACAGAAAGAAGGAAAGAAGCAGAGCTCTGCGTTCAAGAGAGCAGCCTGCAGCTCTGTCAAGCAGCCACTGGCTCTCCATTCCTTTGTGTTGCCATAGGAGGTGTTGCCTGACAGCACAGGACCAAAGGCAGGGAAACTCCACACTGACTTCAGCAGAGGGTAAAAAGTGTTTCAGTCCTAACCAAAGCACTGCTGGGTTTTCAATTAAGAACACCCCCAAACAGCTGTGAGTTATGCCCAATAATTTTAATAACCGAGGAAACCATAGCAAGTGACAACTACAAAATACAAAGCAGACATGAAAACTGATGGCATAAAAGTGGGAAGGAATAGTGTCTGAAATGAAAACTGAAAGCAAAATACACTTAACATAGGATCTGGGTTCAGATATAACACACATGGTCACAGACAACACCGCATTAGTAACAGCACACACAGATAGATACTCGATATACTGGGGGTTTTCACAGTTCTCCACTTCAGCCCAGATGGCAAGTGAATTGATGTTTTTACTCTCTTACATAAATTCTTGTGCACACAACATCATCAGCACCAAAGGTCTGGAAAAGAAATAAAAATCAATCAGAAGAGATAGAACCAGCAAACATTTAACACCATTTCAAAGTGTTATTTTTACTAAAGTAACTCGTTCTACAGCAGAAATACTTTTTCTTATGTCTTTTGACAGACGAGAGTAAAGAAATAAGTCATTTTGAAAGAGGAATGCAGTGTAAATGACCTGCTTTTCAAGGCAGGATGGATTTTGTCAGAATGATAAATGATGCATAAATTCTCTTTTTCTGTAGCTTCATGGCATGAATTGATAAATAAACATGAGAAGATAAAGTGAATTTGGAATGTACTGTTGTTATATTTAGAAACAGTTGCTGCACTTTGAACTAGAAATGCTGAGGGTGGAATTCAGATGGCATATTCCAAATGTATTCTTTGATATTTGCAGATATAAACTCAAGCAGGAAGATGAAGTCAGTGGAGGAAAGATGAAGACCAGAAGGATGTGCACCTGTAAACATAATGCTGCTGCAATTGGCTGACAGCCCAAGCTGGAATACCAAAGCCCCATCTTCCAGGCTGGAGTGTTGGCAGTGTCAATACCAACCTTCCTTCAGAACACTGTGCCCTTAACCAGTGAGTTTGTTAACTGTGATAAGAATCTGGAATGCCCTACAGATTATCAGGACATGATGACTTAGCAGGAGACAGTGATTGTGGGGCTGTCGGAGAAAGCCACCTGAATCCCCAAGTGTTTGTATGTAATTTCAGGCCTGGCAGGCTAAAATTTGAGCAATTAAGCATGAAGGAAACAATAGGGGCAAGAGCGAGGAAACAAAGATTGCAAAAAACTTCACGTTCAGCTACGCTGATGGAAGGTTTTTGAGCTCAGCACTAACGAGCTCTGAGGTGGGATGTCTGGCTGTGGTCACTGCCAAGGTCTCACTGAAAAGCATGAAGTAAGAACTGCCCCAGTGTGTTATGAAAATTCAGCTGGGCTATTTGTTTTAATGCTTTCTACACCTGTTTTGGCCAATACTTTGAAAAGACTTGGCTTGAAAACTGACTCTGGCTTATATTTTGTTCACTTTGTTGGGGACACAAGTCTGTTAGTCTTTTCAAGATACACACTTTGTTTTTTTGCATATCAATATCATATTGGTGCTTAATATATATATTTTAGATTATACATGAATACATCTGAAAATGAACATTAAAGGATGTGGATAGTTCTCTACTGTCCACAGCACCAGCTGCAAATACCCTTATCATGGCTTCCTTCAATAATTTCAAATTATCCACAAAGGCAAAATTATTTCAGCAGGAGTTTTGCCAGAGAGAGGAAGTAAGAGTCAACACCATCTAAGGCTCAAGGTTTTCTGTGGAGAATGTAAGATCCCTGCAACAGTAATTGTCTTTCACACATTCAGGCACTGCTAAGCACAGGGAGGTTTGGGTCCCCTGCTGCTACTTCAACACAAATCATAAACAGTAGTAAAACAGTTCCTGTGTAGTGCTGTCCCAGAGCTGGCAGGGCCCCAGTCTGACAGCTGGAGCTGCACAGCCACATCGTGATGTGGGTGCCACATCAGCCCATTTCATGAGAAAGTCTGCAGCAGCCATTTGCCAAAACTCATGTGACCTTCCTGACAAATTTATGTCTGTTCTTTCAGGCAAGTTTAGAGAGAAACTCCTTCCTCTAAAGCTGTGCAACAGCAGTTATTCTCTGAACAGATCAGCAGTTCTACTGAGAAGGAATACTGCAGGGAAGAGTAGATTGAAACAGATGTGATTCATACTGCAAGGGAGCCACTGTAGATCTGAGCTTCTGAAATTGCAGTGTGCAGTCTAAGACTCTGCTCCTGGGCAGAGCTTGCTCCTGAGACATCAGTGTAGTCTGACTGGCAGCTTCCTTGGAAGATTCACAGGAGGGAGTGTGGAAATAAAGATTAAAATTTGTGGAGGAAGAAAAAAGATGTAAGGCTTTCTGGGAAAGCTCAGTAGTATGGGTGAGTAGCAGCACCAGAGACTGACTGCTGTGCACTGAGAGTCACAGCTCAGCATGTTTGTGACACAGGCTCCTCATTTTGTACGTCCAACATGCAGCTCCAGCTAGACTTCTGGACTTCTGAAACTTTCAGGCAAAGGACTACATTCAAATTACTCTGGACAAAAATCAAGTGCAGAAAACATGGACATATTCAGGGAACCCAAATTTAAAAAAATCTGTTGCTACACACAAGAACTCTGCAATACACCACTCTTACCATCTGGAAAATCACTATAATTTATCACAATAATGTCTTTAAATCTAGATTGCAAGAGATAGAAATCACGCAAAGCACAATCACAATTATTCTGGAGTACCATGTAGCCACTGGGCACTTCTCAAACAACCAAGACATCATTTACTTCAAGACCCAGCTTAGGTTATGTGACCTCTGACCTGATTCAGGAATAAGCTGCATTTTTTAGCACTTAGATTTCATACCTTATACACATTCAGATGATTAACAATGCAATTGAAGCATATAAATGAATGGCTTTATTGTCACAGTTATGTACAGGTTTAAATGTGGACTTACACAAAAGGTGTTTTCCTATCTTATTGTGACTTACTGTCATTTGTTGATAAAACTCCTCTCAGTGTTACTAAAGAAAGCAAGGAGGAAGGAACATGTTCAAACTTGCTGCATTCTTTTTCTTGTGGTAACTCACAGAAATGTCTGATGTATGGCTGGGCCCAAGGTCAGGGGAGGATCCAAATCCAAAGGGTGCTATTCCTCTATTCTTCACACTTAAATCCTTGTATTCAATGGTAGGATAAAGCACTAAAGAAGCTATAGTTCCTATTCCAATAAGCAGACTTTAAGTATTTCCATGACCCAAAGCACAATGAAAAGAGAATGAACAATCCTTGCTATTTGGTGGTGAAGTTCCATCAGAGCAACTATAAAAAGTGCAATGGCACCAAACTAATTCAGATGTAATGAGAAGATGCAGGATTTTCAAATACCACCTTCTCATGAGCTTGGAAAGGTCCCACTTATCTCATAAAATGCTACAAGGCAAGGCTTCTGTCTAAATCTAAAATAGGATTTTAAATGTGCAACGACTGCAAATTACAGAATTGTTTTCTTCACTTAGCTTGTCATAATCTGTAGCTAAGAGTCCAAAAGCACACTGCAAACAAAGCCCTGAGCAGGGGGATAATCCAATAAATTGACCTCTCTCAGTTCACTCAAAATCTGATGACTACTTACATCATGAGAGATTAAAAGAGAATTACAGGGCAGTAATATATTTCTGTAGGAGCAAATCTGCTTTTTGAAGGCCTTCTTTATAAACATTGGCTGAGGAGCCTTTGTGGTAAGTGGAGCACACAGTATAATGAGGAAGACTGTCATTGAAACAATCACCTGGGAAAGATCACTTCTGCCAGTGTGTGCAAAAATCACTTTATCTGCTCGTGACTGATCAAAATGCAGAGGCAACTTACAAAAGGAAGACAGAATCCATCAGCAAACTGATGGAGAAAAGAAGGTATTACTTAAATGAATCCTCAGAAAATGCTTTGTCCATACTTCCATGTTATCTAGAATAAAGATATAAATCTTCACAGCAAAGGCATGTTGCCTATTTTCATTCTTCTCCCGAGTCCCATTATATTTTAGTAAAGAAGTTGATCCTTACAAGGCCATAGTCACTGAATGTGCAGCCCCCACTTTCAAACTTGGCTATTAATAGCAAATCACCCAATACACAACCTCGTGTTCCTCAGGATATCAGTTGACAGCACCATGCAAAATTAGGTGATTTCTCAAGGAACCTAAATGTCAGTATTGGTGTTTGAGCACTGCTATATTACACAGTTTCCTCAAAGTCATGCAGAGAATGAATGACATAGATCTGAGACAATGGTATCTCCCAGTTATAGCTGAAAGCCAGAGGATATCTAAGCTACAAGTGATTTACAAAAGGCTGCATTCAGGATTGGGTGCAGCCAAAATGCAAATGGCTTTGTCTTCTTTCTTTGTTTGGGATGTGATCCAGACAAGGCTGTAGTAGTGAGCAGGGGCTGTAGATCACTAAGCCTCCTTGTAAATCTGCTCATGGCAAAGAGTAAATTAAAGCATTAGGCCCATGCAACACACACGCATGCATTATCACAGGCTCCTGAACTTCTGTCAAGGCTGCTCTAATGAGGACAGCAGCAACCTCCTCATTCTGAGCTTGATATGACTAGACCCTTCTTTTGATAATTGATTCTGTATAAGATCACTCTCCAAAAGTTATCAAATAGCTAAACAGTTAGGTAGTTTGACACTGTTTCATACAAGGCTTAGGCACATCATGCATTTCAGCATTCCACAGCAAAATCTCTTTCCAAATCTGCATTGACCCTTCTTACCTACTACGTTTAATTTCAGAAGTCAGCAAAATAATTTAAAAAATGTTCACTCACTCATCTAGGCTCCACAGTTCACCAGTTTTAATCAACTATGGCATGATTTTTCTGAGGAGGGAATGTAGAATAGAAACCATGCTTGAACCCCCACCAATGTTCTGATCTTTGACCCTTGCTACAATTGATTCTGAGAACCCCTGTGTGATAGGTGAACTGTGTAAAATGTGGTCAGAGGCTGTTTTTAAAGACCCTCTTCAGTAATCATCCACTTCAAAATGTTGGTGTGTTACAGATTAAACTTAAATCTATAGAGGCATGAGCAGCCATGAAAGCAGCAATGCACCTAAAATTTGAATATAAATGTGTCTCTTTAGAATAGCCAATATTTGTAAGCAGCATCCTTTAACTTTGCAAAGGGCAGACCTTTTGTTCTTCTGACTTACGTAAGTGATTGATAGCTCATTAATGTCCCTGACAAAAACACACAGCAGCAACAAAAACATTATGAGTATAACAAGGGGAAGAAAAGGCACTTAATTCCAGATCATAATTTTCAAACAAATAAAAGAAATATATATTTTTGTGTTATATTCTGATCTTGATTGCTCAAATACTAATCCAAGTATAGTTTATGAATGTTGTAAATACAGATATCCTGACTCTGTGTATGCATTACAATCCAAAAGTACAATACAATATAAAGATACAGTCAAGACAAATAAATGTGGACTTTGGTGGGGAACTATCCTTTCCACCTCCCTTGCTTGCCCATTCCATGTAGTTTTTATCTACATTGTTCAGTAATTCTAAAAACACAGTGCTGATAGCCCAGCAAGTGTATCAGATGAGATTAGAATATACAGCTCTGATAAAAGAAGTTGCAATGTTCTAGTTTTAGATCAATGCTCTAGTTTTCAGACCATCTTTTTTATAAAGCAGAACTTGATCCTCCTTCCCTTCCTTGGTTGAAAGAATTCTTTTTTTTTTAACAGGACTTCAGGCCTACATCTGTCATTGTATGAGCTAAATATTATTTATCTACTAATAAGAGCATTTTTTTTCTCCATGCTGCAAGGAGCTAAGGAGAACTGAAGGCAACTGAAGGTAAAGAAAACCTTTGCAAACTAAATAGTGTGCTCTCAGCATCTGTGTAACAGAGGACATGATGTGACTTGGAAGACCATCATTTTACTCCAAGGAAATATCTTTGAAGAACATAAGGAATTCTTCTGCCACAATGCAAGAAAGATTGATAATTATAGAGTAATATGGTTTCTATTTTAGCTCTGTGGTAGTCATGGCAATTAAACACTGATTTTTTAATTATATGGGATAATAAATGCATTTTATTTAATGTGCTGTGTTGGAGAGAAGAATATATCCTTTACACTAGGAAAATACCATCATCAAATGGATCCCCTAAGCAATGCAGCATTTTAGATCAAAAATATGTGGCAAAGCTCCAACATTTATTCAGCCAATATGAACAGATTAAAACTAATTTCTTACCCCCTGCCTGTTACCCCAAGCCTTTCTTCAATTCATGCCTCAGTCTAACACAATTTACATTCTTTCTTGCAACTTCTTTCAAACTGGATATAACTTTTCTTGGTTTCTACTGCAAACGCATCTAATAGCAAATAAGGAGTTTCAAGATTTCTTGAAAGATTTCTTTGGATGGAGAAACAGAAGCAGAACCTTACTGAAGCACATCTGAGAGAGTAAAGGAACAGAAAACATTTCCTAGGTAAGCAGGAAGATTTGAGAAGTGTGAAGATGGGAGTTGTTAAATATTTGAAGCAATATGGGCAGCAAAACTGAATGAGAATGAATTTCAGGTTCTAAAGGCCCCTAAGAAAGCTCTGAGGGTGGAAGAAGAAAGAAAGCAGAAGACAGAGATCTCTTCTCATTGTGATCTTGGTTTTGAGGAAGTAAGGTGTAACTCAGGCCCAAGGAAATTTGCCAAGCAAATAAATCTTTAAATCTTTGTCACTGGAGTGATGAAAAACCCAAACACAGTGGAGAGGCAAGAGATCAAAAAGAGTCTTCTCACTAAGGGCTCTTATTCCTACCTTTTTCCCTTTTACAGCTGCTGAGCACACCTCAGCCAATCCCTTCAAATAGTTTAGCTTCTAAAGCCCAATTCTCTGAAGGAATGTTCTGGGGCTTTAAAATTAGGCATCACAGACAAGAAAATGTAGCTTATCCTCTTCTGTCTCTCTCCAAACAGTAGAACCTTTTGTTGCCTCCCAGAAGGGTTAATTTTGGCCATTTCAGCTTCTGCAAAGGACGAGAGGTCTCACACCACAATTACTCCCAGAAACCCCTCATTGCTGAGCTTTTGGCTGTCAGATCTTGAACGTCAACCCACATATTTGAAAGATCTGTACATTCCGTCCCATCAAATGTCATGAGGGCTTGAAAATGTTTGTCCCTGAGGACAATTATTGTCATAATAAAGCAAAAGAGACCACTATGCTTAAAGAGGTAGGAGAACGAAACTGTATATCATATTGAATAGTAAAAAACACAGAGACAATGATCTGGATCACTTGGAAACAAATATCAAATTTTCATAATGGCCACAGTAAAATCACACATTGCAACCAATGAACGTAATTCCAGGTTGCCAGAGATGGGAAAGGGATCGGTCTGGGGAAATGGAAACCAGAAAAGAGTTAACAAAGCCTTTGCATATCAATCAGGATCATTTTAGATAAGAGCAGGGAGATGAAATCACCATAACATCAAGTGCTAGATCACTAGCAAAACAGTACATGCCATTCTGGTTTTCTTAGTTTAGAAGGGAAATTGATAAATTGGACAGCGTTTATAAAGCACTCAGATAATGATTCAATGAAAGCTTGCTTTACATTGAAAGACTCAAGGTCTTCCAGTGGTTTAGCTTCACAACCAGTAAGTTCTTCTAAGAGGTGGCTCAGTCAGTGGTGTTAAGAAAAGTATTTGCAATAACAAATTCTAGGCATATTATTTAGGTTCTTTTATACACAATATGTAATGACTGGAAGTTGAATCTACACATACACAAATTAAAAGAAATGTGTATACTTTAATGGCAAGGAAATTAAACAGTAAACCAATTAAACAGAATTAAATTAAATTAAACCAAAAGTTCTGAGTTCCTATAAATGGAAGTATTTTAATAAGAAGCAAGTTATTCTAATTTATATCCTAATTGGAAAAATAATTAATTCAGAAAAGTTCAACAGACTGTGAAAAACAAGAAGAAAGGTTAGATGGCTTTAAATCTTTGAATCATTCTGGTTTCTTATCCAGCTTCATTATTCTTCCCCAGCAGGGTAAGTTCACATTACAACTGCCTGCTGCTTTCAGGAGGCAATTGTATTATGAGCAGCTTTCTTACTTTGCTTGGAGCAGTGAACTTTATTTAACAGCTGCCCAATCAGCTTGTTGCTTAAATAATAAACTACAGAAATGTATTCTTAGAAAGCTGGAAAAGTTATAGTTGAGAATATATTTTGTCCAATGCATTTCATCTAAAGATGCAAAGCAGAGATCGAAGTACTTTGCCTCCTAAAGTTTTGTGATAATATAAAGGATTCCAGTGGTTGAGTCAAAAGAAATTATGCAGCACTGGAGTATTCATTCATTAGATACCAGTGTGATTTCACTAACAGCACGGGTCCTCATAAGGGGTGGGTGAACATTCCAAGATGTCTGGAATGATATTAACACCTTAGCAGCTTTTTGTTTATACTTCATTAGGTTTGGGTCCTGTTTTTGTTTCAGATACAGTCTTAAAAACAGAACTCCATCTGCTTTAGAGAAACACTGCGGAGGCTGTTTGTTTTTTAAAGTGCAGACTTTTTTTAGTGTGATAGTTTGAAATAAAACCTCCCTGCTTTGATGTTTTCTTACCCACAGCTCCAGGAGGCTGTCTTCCATGTCCAAGCTGATGAGGTGTAACAGCCTAACCAACTATTTACCGAGAATTCACTAATAAGAACACGTGCAATAAAATGATGCTGAACTCGAGCTGAACTGTGCTACTGTGTCTTTCCTCAGGTGTGGATACTGGTAAATTAATGTGGAGTGACAACTGAGAAAAGAGGCAGTGAAGAGAACTGGAATGAAGTAGGTACAATGTGAATAAACAAACCGTGCGAGACTGAGGGTGGGCACAGCCAAGCAGTTGCAGAGGTGCTGCTCAGAATGCCCAGAATGCCCACCCTGCTGCCACCTGGAAGCTCACACACCGCTGTGGGGATGGGGGCTGACAGCAAATGTGCAAATCTCTGTATTTCTAAGAAACTCGTAGAGGCAATTCTGAATCTGACTCGGAGGTGATCAGGGGATTGGGGAAGGTGGCAGGGATATGGGAGGAAATGACATATTTTTCATAAACAGGAGAGATTAGAGCATGCTAACAGCATGCATATCTTTCCTCTATATACCATGTGACTGTGGATAAGAAGTAACATTATGCACTAGAAAGAAGATTCTCCAGAAATGAGGTCAAATGCCTCGATCTCACTTTCACCAGAGAAAATCTGCAATAAAACAAGTGAATTCTTTGATGGTGTTGTGAATTTACAGAGCAGAACTTGTGATTATTCTACTAGTAGAAGTATGGTGAAAGTTTTAACACTCAAATGCAAGTCAGGACATGCATATATCTCCATTTGTTTAAAAAAAAATAAAAAGAAAGGAAAAAAAGCAATGTACTAATTGTAGGGTAGTGGATTATGAAAATGGCAGTCTTCCAGATGGATTCAAGTAAGGAAAAATTATAACTCATGCTACGTGGTGACAAAGAAACTTGTTAATATGGTACATATATTGAGCACATTCAAGATTCTTACCAAAATCAGCTCATCATTAGCTAATTCTCGAGTCCAGTATGTTTTGGGACCATCTCCCTCAATAAGAGTTTGTTTGCAATAGATCTTGTTTTCATTCTCCCAAGTGGCCAAACTCTGCAGGCAAGAAAACCATTAGGAAATACATTAATTATATTCCTGAGCAGCATGAGACAGAGACAACAAAGAGCAGTAGTGAGAATAATTGCTCCACTAAAGGAGCAACACACGGATAGATAAAGGCAAAGGAAAACAGTTATCAGTGGAAAGTGGTGAAATAAAAATTAAGGTATGATGGGGCATTTTGGAAAGAGGTATATACTAGTAACAAAGTGATTGCAAATGTGTCTTTTCAGTGTGAAGCCACTCAGTTTCCATCAAACGCTTGATGTTGAAAAGTGTAATTTAGGAACATGCTAATGTAGTGTCCACATTCTCAAGCATCTTTGTACACACATGATTTCATCTGACATGTTATTTATCACTACAAAGTCCCCTAAGAGTAAAAGCATAAACAATTGTATATATCATGTTGTGGTCATAAATAATGCAGTATTTGTCACTTACAATCTTTCCTGCTCTATGGCACTGTGCCAAGTTAACTGTGTATTAAACATATTGAGCTAACAAACTAGAATAAATCACAGCTAAATTAAAGAAACATTGTTAGAATTCAAGTGTTTGTGACATTACTTTTTAAAGCTTGTAAATCTGGAGATTGAAATACCCTTGGGCATTTTTCAAAGCATTTGAATAATGAATATGAAACCACGGAAAAATAAAAGAACCTGAAACTACAGGATTTTGTTTAACTTTCACAAACAGGCAAGCCCTGTCTGTTGCTTGCTCTGTTTCACTCAAGCACTGAACTATTAGTCCACAGTGCAATGGCACAGCTGTGCAGAAGGATGTCCTGAAAGGAATGTTCAAGTAATTGCTTTATAACTACACAGGGGAGACACTTATTAGTCTGTGATTGTATACATACATATACATATACATATACATATACATATACATATACACATGTGCATACGTATGACTAAATTCAAGTTAACACATCCCAGACTTTCCAAGCGAAAAAACCCTTTACTTTGATTTAAAATTAGCTGTTTACTTTTAAAATATTTTTCAAAACAATAGATTTTATAAGCCAACAAGGGATCTCAAACGGCAGTTATAGAAGCTGTGCCTTGAAGTACGACCACCTATGAGTCCCTCTTTGTCTGCACAATGGATCAAGTTAGCTGGCAGTACAAACCCCTCCACCCCATAAAGTATATCAAAATCTATCACCAGTCAGCAGTTTTGCCAGATACTGCAAACTACATTCTGGAGTATTATTTTATTATCTGTCAGTTACTGCTCTGCAGCCACATCTTGGTTACATACACACAGCAGTACAACCTATTCCTGAGAGTGGACTATAAATAATTTCACAACACATGGAAAAAATTTACTACTTCACAAAACCCATTTCTTTCAGGTTTTTCCAACTTCCATAGCTTGCAGCCATAATTATTGTTTTTCCATCTGCAGCAATAAATCCTTCTCTAGAAAGCAGGTCACATTTATCGTAGATGCATTATGTATGAAGACACTTTTGCCAAACAAGATAAATTAACAAAGCCAGCAACATTTCCTGGACAAACTGTTAGATATATGATAACTTGTCCTAGAGAGCAAGTGGATGTTCTAAATATTCACTGATTCCCAGAATCTGCTTTCTTTTTCATAAATTTATGTTGACAGCAATTGAACTGAAGACAGTAAATTCTGAATTTTTAGTGATAAGAACTGTCTCAAATGCTGACCCACGAATTAGGAGAGATCATATTTTGGGAAGTAGATTATTTCACCAACACTGGATACTTTTAAAACTGGATCCTCATTTGAGACTACATTCTGATAATCTTTATTTGTACTTGTTCTATAAGAGTTGTATATATACGTATATATACTTTATAATTATGAGAGTAAACTGCCTGAAGAAAGTGTAATTAACCCATGCCTTCAATAATGGTTTTCAAAAGGCAGCTATGACCACAGCCCAGTTCCCCAAACCTCAGATCCCACATATGTACACCAGCAAAAACCTGGTGTCAGATGCTGCTGACTTAAATCCCCCTCCACGGCCACAGAAGTAGTTACAAAGGTAGAGGAGCAGGGTCTCACACACAGAATCACGCCCAAAACACTCCAATGAATGCCCTCTAACGCAGTTCAGCTCAAGGAGTTGGTGCAACTGTGGCTGGTATCATACCAGCTGAAAGTCTGTCTCACACTGTTAAAGAGCCATCTATCAGCAAACCAGACACATGCGCTTGGCAAGGGTGTGAAAGAGGATTTCAGCCCCAAACTATCAACAATCTGTGGTCCTGCTTGAGAACTCATCTGATTCAATCTAGGAAAAAGCTGTGTCAGATTTGTGCACTAAATCCTGACTCTTGAGGTCTCTCTTGCTCCACCATTTCCCATGTTTCTGTCAGGGACCAAACCGGGGGGGAGGTTTCACTGCAGCTGAGGTCTTCGGTGAAACAAAAAGAGAAGAACCTAAACCCTGCCAAGCTGGAAACCAGATACCTGAACTCTGCTTTTGGGACCTGTCATGTCCCAAAAATCTGTTGCCTTCAGATTTCAGTTTTATCCCGAAAGAGGGACAAGAGAAGTGGTGACAACCAAGAACCCCCAAGAGTGCTTCTGGTAAAAGGGTGGAGGGCAGCAGTGCCACTGTCTGGCCCACTAATAGAAGCAGCAGATGTGTTTGTCCCCTCCAGAAAGAACTCGGTAACGCACACACTCCCCACGCACATGCACATGCCCCGGGTCTGCTCCTACCCTGCACTTTCGGCCATCCACCGTCTCCTCCTCAAAGCTCTCCCCGATTTTGAAGTTGATCTCAGTGGTGCGGACAGTGGTGGAAGTTTTGATGTAGAACTGGTCCCCGTCCTGGCGGATCTCCACATGGGGTTTGGAGGCGGCTGCCACCGCCACTTTCCTGAGCATGGCATTAACACCTGGGCGAAGCGGGGAGGAAGCAGAGCGTGAAGTTGCCAGCCATGCCCTGGGCTGACCTCGCCCAGCATCACGCATATCGGAGAGTGGGGCGAGAGGCCGGGGCACGGCGCGTAACCCCACGGCACAGCTGCGGCGCTCGGGAGCTGCGGCGCCCCGGCAGGCTCCGCACAGCCGGCACACGCGGACTCCGGCAGAGACAGAACGCCGGCAGAGCCCCGCGGCAGAGCGCCGGGCCAGCGGCAGCCCAGCTCCCCGGGCAGGACCGTCGGCACCCGTAGGTGAGGCGGGGACCATGCCGTGCCCTCTCCGGGCAGGGCTCTGAGCCGTGCCCCGCACCGGCAGGAGCCTCTGCTGCCCGCGGCCGGCGCACGGAGCTCTCCTGGGAGACACCGGGCACCGGAGCGCGGCTGCAGCTGCCATCCCGTGTCCCCTCCCGCGGGCCACAGTCCGCTGCCCGGCTCCCCCGCGCCTCACCCAGAGCCTTGAGTAGCTCGTCGAAATTCTCGCTGCTCCTCATCTTCCAAGTGCCGGCGAAGTTGGGCATGGCGGGGCGGGCGCTGCGAAGGGCGGCAGGGAAGCGGCGCTGCTGCTCTCCGGCTCAGGCACCTTGTGAGTGGGGCGGACCGCGGCGGCAACGGCAGGGAGAGCCGGGCACACCCACCCGGCCCCCCACCCCTTCCCCCGGGCCAGCACCACGCCGCCAGACAGCCAGCCCCCTCCCAGTCATGGCCATCCATCCATCCATCCATCCATCCATCCATCCATCCATCCATCCATCCATCCATCCATCCATCACCGCTTGCCGCCTGCCTTGCAGACTCCACAGCTGCCTCTCCTGGGGCTGCCCAAGAACGAGAGCCCGATTGTCACTTGTCCCGCAAATGAGGTGGACGGTGAGGACTTGATGAAAAGTCCCAGAGACAGGCAGGGAAAGCAGAGGGCAATCCAACCAGACTCAGTCTCTCCAGGCTCACGCTGATCTGACTCCACCACGGCACGGCCGAGGCACAGCAGCCCTTTACACCTCACCCCGAGCTCCCCGCACGTACGGCTCTCCCAGCTGCCAACCTGCCCCCAACACTGCTCACTGGGCAGCCAGCAGGTCCAAGGGCTGCCAGGGAGGGAGCACAGCCCTTTCCAGGATAGGGAACTGTTGTAAGGAAGCTGTCACTGCCCCGGGCCTCTCCTTCGAGAAGGGTGAAGGACAGAGATACACAACGCCTGAAGCACTCCCCGGCCACAGCCGCGCTTTCCCTCAGCGTTCTGGGGCACTGTTGGCAGCAGGAGGATGTAGGTGCAGAACTGGCATCAGAAGAATAGCGTCCGTGGCGGTCAGAAGCTTTTATGGAGAAACACAGCAAGCTATTTCACACTTAAATTACTGCCAGCGTGCTCAAGATTTGAGTGCTGTTCTGAGCCTCTCATACTTTCTGTGACCATTTCAATTGTCTTTGCTTTGAATCCCTCAGTTTCAGGTCAAAGATGCTAGATTAAAGTTCTTTATCGCGGCTGATTTATCAACATGATAAAGTGAAACAGAATTTGACAGGTTAAGGCATATGGAGTTTTTCTGCTGCTGTTGTGCATACGGAAATACTCCAAACATTCATAGGCCTGTGATTTCCCACTCAGAACAGAGCCAGATATATTTTAATTATAGGAAAACCTTTGCTGAGCCAACTTCATGGTACATTCACCACCATGCTTCACTTTTTAGATTCTGTAAAATGAATATGTAGGTTACTTGAGTTATGTATAAAATGCATTTACTCCTGGAAAATGAATAGTTCTGGGAGTTACTTTAATATATTAGTCAGGATTCTATATATGCTGAAATTTGCTCTCATTTTTTCTTCCAGGAAGAATTTCACCTGAGTAAGAACCATAGAGCAGAACCAAGTATTTGTCTGTTGATTGTCACTCCTTTTCTACCAATTTGTGTTTCTGCCTTTTCAGAAGAACACCCTGGAGACCAGCCATTGCTCTTTAACTGAAATATTTTGATGAAAAATCTGGGTTTTTTCCAGGAAATGAACATTTCAGAGAGAAATGCCTGTTTTCAATAATAGAGTTTCTCTAAAAAGAGAAACAGAACAACACAAACCAAAAACAAAAACCAGAGCATGAAGCATCCTTCAGTTGTTTGAGTAAATAACAATAAATTAGTCTCCATCTGAAATACTTTGTTGAAAATTTCAAATTGCCTCAAAGAAAAACACTTGTGAAAAAGAAGACAGACACAAAAAATTTCCCATTGCAAGTAAGTTTAAGATTTTCAAATGTAAGGCCAACAAACACATACCAAGCCTGTATATTACATGAAACACCGAAGAAAACCCCTGCTCAGACCGTCAGTTTCAACTTCCCAAATGCACAACTGAAAACATGCTACCATGGTCCAGCTTTGCTTCCAGAATCCTGCAGAATGTGTATACCTGGAGCCCAGAGGAAGTATTGTGGCTCACTCTTTTTGCAGGACAAACTCCTTAGGTACCTCTGACAATGAGTATGAGCAGCATAAACCAGATGGGAACTCCTAGCTCTACATGAGAAAATAAACTGGCTCAGAAGATTTTAAGGAAGGACAATTTATTCTTTAAAGGACCATTTAAGTTCTTTTGTTTGCTGACCCACTGATACAAACAAGAACTACTCCAGCAGATGCCACCTGAGAGAGCGTCTCTAAGATGCAGGACGTGTGTTTCAGGTGTTGCACTGTGGCCATTGACCAAGAGGGAGCCTTCAAAATACCCTTCATCTAGAAAGGAAGAAGTGCCTTCAGCCAATAAACGCTCCATTCTGCAATGGCAGCACATTGAGTTATTTATCCTAAATAGAGTGATATTAAATTACATTTTTAAATATGTTATAATCTTACCTAAACACCATGAGACACTGTTCCAAATACACAATACGGCTTCTAAAACACAAACCCAGAGTGTCTAACTGCCTCTCTGGCAATGTGTGCAGATTCACACCTTATACAGAAAAGCAGTTTCCTTCCAGCACTGCGTAAAGCAGACCTAACAACTATTGAGAATTAGACCTTGAAGTTCAACCCCAGAAGGAGTTGCTCCCCTCTGAGAGTGAAAGTACACTGCTGCCAGCACAGGAGACAGGCACATGCATTTCCAGAGCCAATGGCTTCCCTCTCACCTGTAGTTCTTCATGTACACATAGTAGTTGAACTGATCACCAACTGTCATTCCCCCCTTACCGTTTGAGTTACACTTCTTTTTGTATCCTTTCTGCATGCTGCTTCTCTTTTCTTTTAAATAATTTATGATTTTCCTCTTTTTCTCAAAAATAAGCCTTCATGTTTCCCTGGCTTTACTAATTAATTTAGAAATCATCATGAGTTAAACTCCAAACTCAAAAGGAACCCAACTTCGCTCCAACAAAAGTTTAAAAGCAAAACATTCCCAGTATTTGTGTCCCTTAAAACAGTCTCAGCTCAGTGACAAAAATGGTCTTTTTGGTTTTCCATTTGGTGTTTCATGAAAACATTGTGGATTGTAATCCCATTGCATGGTGGAACATAAATCCCCACTTAGGCTGATAAGGCAACAGAGTGAGATGTAACTTAAATGGCAACAACTTTCACATGGTTTATGCACTAGTTACACCAGTTAATTATGTAAAAACTAATAAATTATATAAAACTCAGTAAGAGTTGAGTTTCTATTTTACAAGCTGTGATCATATCAGTTAGCTCAATGCTATGAGACTCATTTGCATGCTGAACTATTTGAAGGAAAGGGAAGGAAAGATAAGGAAGAAAATATGGAAAGAAGCTTAAAGGAAAGGAAAACAGAGGTGTGATGTAAGACCCATAAGGTATATAGCACTGTTATAATAAAAAAAATTAAGACAGAATGTGAATTAGGATCAGTTTACTGCATGTCAGATCACTCAAATGAAGGACAGAAATAACAACACTCAGGCAGACACGACTCAAGTCTCTACTTGTTATAAAGTGAAGATCAGAAAGTCATACTGATTTGCATTAGCTGAGAATGTTGCCCATGGGCTTTACTTTAGCCCACTTCATAGAGCCTTTTTCCTACCACAGCAGCAATAGGAGATGTTTATCAGGTCATGCTGAAATAACCCAGACTAAATGACAGTTTTACTTTTCTTTCAATCTCCTCTTATATGTAATTTCCCCATTAATGTTATGAAAAACAGTTTGATTTTCAAAACATGCTCCTCAGCACTTTTTCCCCTTGGCATTTATTTTACTTACCTGCATCCCCTAAGGCTGATCCTTTCCTACAGATGGACCTAATTAATCTTTCCAACAGTGCCTCTAAGACAAAAGAAAGTAATATATGTACAGATGGGACCAGGGCACTCCATCATCCATACAAATAAGTGACCACTAATGTGACCAAAACTATCCCCTTGAGGTTATTGACTGACCACTGTGAAGTCACACAAGGCTCAGTGTAAACAATAGATTTTATTTGCTAAGGTGGTACCCTAGGAAGAAAAAAAGAGAACAGATTGGTTTAAGGGAGAATATAATAAATTATTTCTGACATGAATAAATTATACAACTGGAAGGCAAATTGCCATCGTAAACTTATCTGCCAAATTAATTTACAATGGGCCTCTAGCAGGACAATAGGTGAAACATAGTATGAATGTGTGCAACATCAACAGCATTTCTGCAATGTTGCACCATATATTCTACTGCATTCTTGTTAAGTTGAAAGAATACTGACTATTCCCAAGCTGAAACGCTAGAGGGATTACCAATGCCAAGTTATCCTTTTTAGTTTTTTCCTAACTAATAGGAAAGTAAATGAATTCTTGCATTGTTAGGGGCAAACAGTAAAGCATTTGCTAGTTTTATGTTCATTAAGAAAAATAGATATGATTATCTTAACTCCTTTCCTGTAATACTCCCTTTCATGGGGAACTAATTGATATGTGTTCTTTCCCACAATCAGGCTTTAATCTGGCCACCTGCTCTATCTTCTCATGTACTACAAGGATACAATAAAATTGAGAATTATTTCCTTAACCAAAGTAAATTTTGCTTCTTTGTCTCTGAAAACAAAAGGGAGTTTGATTGTCTTTTCACTTGGGCATTAACTCTGAAGACTGCTGAGCAATTTGATCCTGATCCAGCAAAGCTTAGTAGCAATGTAGTAACACAATCCCAATGAACTGTGCTTTAGAGGTGCTCATGAGTGTGGTTTCCTGGGCCAGTACCAGAATAAAGCCACAAATAACCAGAAAAGAGGAAAATCAAGATCACTCTGACTCAGATTAATGTTCTGTCTGTAATATAAATTAGTTTAGAACACTGTTTTGGAAAATGACTTACAAACTGCTAAATAATTTTGTAGAAGGGCCATACTGAATAACCAACACTCAGTATAGATTTTCAGTAGCTGGACCTTTTAATGTACAGTTGAGCATTTGTAACAAATTTGAGCACTGACTTAAAGTGCGAGGAACATAAGTGACATTGCCTTCTGTCCAGACTGCCCAGCTACCACCAGCTGCCTTGAATAGTTCCTGCCTCCTGAAAGTCAGATTCTGCCTGTGGCATGGCAGCTGAAAGGGAGTCATCAATCCCCAAACCCCTCCGGTTCAGACAAAGCAACATGGCAGAAAGCGACAGCTTAGAAACAACATTAACAATCTGACAATTTAAAAATACAGTATTGTCTGAACAGGAAGAAAAAAAATCCATTCACATGATTAAACAGAGCTTTCTGTTTTATTGGGGAAAACAATATACTTCAGAAAGAAAAAACTAAACCAAGGATTTATTGATTTCAGAATCCATGGCCTGGGGTGAAAGTAGTCCTCTGTGAAGAGCACTACACATTTTAACGGATTTTTTTGTGGAACTCCTAATCAAGGGTGTCTCTCTGAATGAAGAAGGTCCTGAAAAGTCCCAACAGATTTTTGACAAACTAGCAAATGAGACATTAGTGTCCTTTTCTCTTTCCCCAACTTTCCTTTCCTTTAGCTGAAGGAAGCTATTCAGATTGATTTCACTCATTTTGGGGGTGTTTGCCTTCAGCAATGTGGTAGGGTGACTTTATGCTGCTTGTATCCCCAATCGTCAGTTCTGTTTCTGTTGTATGTTAAGTTCTGTACCTTTAAAACTCGTTCTGGGAGCAAAGGGGGAGAAAGAAGCAGCACAGTTTGTTTTGAGAAAACTGCCTGACTCCCACACGGCCTGGCTCCGGTGTTTGGTGTTGGTCTGAGGCACGGACAGCGGTGGGACAGAGATCTCCTGTGCTCTGAGTTAGTTTGAGCTGGCTGAGGCAGAGAAGTTCCCTGGATTGTTTTTTTTTTCCTTTTCCTTGGGACTGTTTAAATCTGTTCTGGACTGACAAACCCAGAGGAGCAGTGAGGGCTGGCACCTGCGGCCGGGCCTGGACCTCCGGAGGGAGTGGGGCTGGTGAGAGACTGAGTGAGCTGAGCTACACCCAGGGCAAGGACTGGCTCAGTTTGCCATCTCTCTTCAGAGCAGCCAGAGGTTTTATTGTTTCATATTATTCATTCTTTGTGCTTGTGGACATCTTGTTTGTTAAATGAATAGTTTTTTCCACTTTTCTCCAAGGAAGTTCTTTTCCCGGACCGGCTGGGGGGAGGGGCTGTTTGGGTTTGCTTTTCCAGAGGAACCCCTTTGGAGGTTTCCTCCCGATTTTGCCCTAAACCAGGACAAGCAACAATACCTTCACTTCAGACAAAATAATGAACAACCCTTTAAGCAGTCAAGTCACTGCACTTGCTCGCAGGTAACCTAGGACAAGGAGTCAGCCAGGAGAGTAGAGGATCTGAGGCAGGAGATTCCTAGGCTCCTGAGATTGGGACACACTGGTCTATATAAATCTCTAGGAGATAAAATCAAGCTAGCTCCAAGCCAAAGAGTCTTTCATAGGTATGTCCAACAGTCAGGAACAAAATTCCTGTTCCCCTATCAGAGACTTTTAAGGAAATAGCTCATAGGATGTATTTATTAGATGTTTCTGAATGTGCACTTCAGTCAGGGAAAGGGTAGAGATATTGATAAAGCAGCTCTTAAAGCTTTCCTTTGAGCCATGTCTGGTAGTTTCCCCATGTGGTCACTACAAAAATCTGAACAATGCTAGAAAAGTGAGAGCCGTGCTCTGCATGTCACAGCCTTGCTTTGCTATTTCAGGCTGTGACATTGCTGAAGTTGGGTTGTTGAATTGGAAATGCTCCCTGTAATTACTAATGCAGAAGAGTTGTTGCTTTTCCAGTAAAGGGTTACCACAACATTTGAAACCAGGGATTTTCAGAGGCTTTCAGGAACCCAGCAATTCTCCTTTTCTTGAACAAAAGGCATTAATAAAGTCGTAGCTTTATTTTCTATTAAGTCAATACAAAAGTAATCAAACTGTGTCAGCTCTTTGAAGACAATGCAGGTCTATTAATGTTGGCTTAGTCAGGCAGATGGACCAAGCTGATGTGTGGTCATTAGAGATTCTTAAAGGACCTTCATCTCCAGGGACAGAGGACCATGGTATTTTTTCCAAATGTCCAGAAGAAGAATGAGTGAATTCAAAGGAATATATTCTCATTTAGGTCTGGACTGAACTCCCAGCAGGGCCATGTCCTGAAGCTATAGAGGCCATGCCATTTGCACAATCGCAGGTTTTACTCTGGTGGCCTGACCTTTGTGTATGTGCTAAATTCAAAAGCTTTCCACTACAGCTGGCAGACAAAAAGAAGATGGAGAAACTTCATTTTCCCTTTCCTAACAAAACATAGCATTTAGCATTCCACGTAAATTAGAACCAGGAAATAGGAATCTTATCCATTAATTCAATTTAAAATTCCAAATGTCTTTGAAAGCCTATTTTGAAGCAATAATAAGTCTAAGCATTTGAGCTAGTTCTTACCAATACAAACAGCTCTAACTGTACTAGTTCCAAGGAAGACACAACAATTTATCTGTGAGAAGATGAAGTCTAGAAATATGTAACTCAGAGGTGTTCTAACTGCTATCAATTCTTCTCCCAGCTTTGTTTTGTGCTGCTAAACTTTGCTCAGAAAATGACCTTGAGTACAACTGCTCCTTCTATTGTTAACCCTCTGACCTTCTAAACTAACATCTTTTGCTCTTTCTAATTCAGAAGGTTTCTGGGGCTTATTAACTGAACAGGCCAAGTGACCGTTCCCAACAGAAACCAGAGTCCCTGACAAGGAGGTCATTGTTTTCCAGGCTTCCTCCCTAGTACTAGATCTGCAGATTTCAGACTGAAAAAGAATAATGCAGACATTCTTTGTCCAAACATTATCTGGAAGGCATCAAGATAACTCAAGCCACTTCCTCGGCAATTAAGATTAGAGGGGTCATCTCTGGGGACCTAAGTGATTATGGGCACAGTTTTCAAACTTGGATGATGAAATTTGTAGCAAACAATATCATGAGGCATCTAAATAAAAGAACCTTAGTCTTCAAAACCAGTGTCAGTCAAAAGAGAGGGTACTCAGCACCCTTATGAATTGCAATATTTTTACTTATGTCCTTCACTATGTACTTAGATGAACAGCCGAAAGCAACCAAATTTGGAAAGTGTGAACAAATTTCTCAAAATGCTGTAATTAGGCTTCTAAGTTTGAAGTTTAGGATCCATGAGATCCTTGTATAATGCATCCTGGAAAAACAGAAATTCTGGCCAAGATACAGGGCATACTGCTATGCCCTTCAGTCCCTCAGGAACAGCAGACCATGTTCGTGTAACCCATTAGTACAAATAAGTCACTTTCGACAGCATTTGTCTCACTTTTCCCAAGAGCCTCTCCCTCACAAGAGGCCATTAAAAAGCTAAGAATCTAGGGAATCAATTCTCTACGTTTTAAAACCTCTTTGAACCGCTCTTATTCCAAAGGTGACGGCAGTAAGCGCGCTGGTTCCCTGAGGGAGCTGCAGCTCCTCCCAGCAGCACCACCTAGCGCAGAGCACACTCCGTGTCACCGCGCCCGGGGAGCTCCTCCAGCTGTCTGCCAGATGCAGTCAGCCTTGGGCACCTTCCTATGAGCATCTCCCATCAATAATGTTAACAAGAAAAACATGCGAGAGGGACAGGACGTTATGTCAAGTAATTTCGAGACATCAACTCCCAAAGTAAGGCTAGGTGAAATACTGTGGCTGAATTCCATGAGGGTATTTTCAGAAAAGCTGACAAATAGAAACTTCATTACATAAGGTACACTGTTAAAGGGGAGTTGATAAAATTTACACTTGGTTGTGCTGATGCAATCTCTTTACTTTTCAGACAAGCTGACAGAAAAAGGGAACACAGTGAAGCTGCAGGGATATTAAAATTTTTATTTTAATGTAATATTGGTTTATTTTGCAAAGAGCAGCAACATCTTTCCGTGCCAGAAACCTAAACAGAAATCCCAAACCACATATTTTTAGAGCAAAGAGTTAAACACTTCTTTTTACCATTAATTACTGTGGGTCACTGAATAAAGAGCACTCTCCTCATCTGAACCCAATTTCTGCCATCAGACTATCAGATGGCTATAGCTTTCCAGGCATACAAGAGATTCTCCCTTTAGAAAAGACAAAAAGAAAGGCATTGTTTTTTATAACATTTAGAGTGTTTTTGACTGGGCAGATAGTTTATAAAAGCAGAAATGTCATTACATGCGCATTTTAAAAGCAATAGTCTACAACTAAAGAAAAAAAATTAATAGTAAAATTAATGTAAACAACCAGACCTAAATCATAAAAGGCCTGATGACCACAGACAGCTCATCTTTTTCAACTATGCCCTGTTCTCTAATGCTGCATATAAGAGCCACCCCCCCAAGATTAAAGTCCCCATTGTGTCATATGCTATAGACCTAATTCTGTCTACATTCTGCCATTCATAAATAATGGTGAATGCTATTTTCTTGGTAGAAACAAGTCAATGTCCATATCTGTGAGCCAAGCTATTAAATCTCTGCTAAAATAAAGGCTACAAGCCTAAGCAGGGTCTCTAAAGAGAAATGGAGCCCATATGTCAGAGACACAACTTCAGATTATCACAGCTGGAAATGAAGAAATAGTGGTATATTGATTAATTTTGATTTTGCTTAATGAGCTATGACAGAAAGCCACTAAGATGAATGCATCTTCCTTTCTGGAACAGGAGGGGTTCTGCTCATAATACCACTGACTTTGAATGGGGTCTCTCTAATGTTTTTTTGTATTTGTTTCTGAAATTCCGTGATCTGCTGCCAGTAATGAAAAGACAGACCAACCAACTTAAAGAGTAATGGAGGCTACTTTTGTGAACAAAGAGATGTTCCAGTATCAGAAGCAAGCTTAACTGGGAGGGTGTAGCAATGGGGAACAAAGAGATAAGACCCCCTTGTGCATCCGAAGGAGATCCCTTTATTGTAGAAATCATCCCCCTTTTCTACCTTTAATCTCAACTGGCCATAACCCAAATTGAACAGAAGGGGCACCCATTGGCTGCCTCAGCTGCAGGCTGCTCTCCACACTCTCATCCTTCAATCAGCTTCCTGCTCATGTGCTGCCCACACGTTCCTGCTCAGAGCTGCCTCAGCCCCACCGACTTCCAGCCATGCAGCCTGCTGCTGTGCCTTCCCCACAGGGCCTTCTGGGGAGCATGAGCCTTAACAAATGTAACATTTATAACCCCATATGCCACAGGAGGGCTGTCCGTGATCTAAAACAGCAGGTAAAGTGAGTAATATCAAGGCAATTAAACTGTATACAGGAGCTTCTTGTGCTCCAGGAATCTGAACTCACTATCCAGTAAGGACTTGATTGGCTACAGATTTCAGTAGACTGTGGCGTAGGTGTAGCACAGATGTGGCACAGAATGCCTAAGCAGACTATGGGATACCAAATACCTCTGCTTCCAAGTGCCCCATTCAGAGCTGTACCTGCAAAGCAAGAAACTGAGGAGCAGAAGTCTTGATCAAAGGAGGGAACTAAGAACTGGATAGGATTCAGCACCTTGTTTCAGTCCCAATGGACTCATACCCTCCAGACCAGCACACAAGAACAGATTGTGACACCAGCTACAATTATCTTTGTCCACTATTACACGTCACAGGTTTGCTGGTCTTCTCAACAAAACAAACCTCCCTGCAAAAGAACAATATCTTGCTGCTTATGATTTTGAGATGTCCCAGTTCTAGAAGCAGTATTTGGCTTTGGGACGTGCACTAAGCGTGATGGACTTGATAATGAAACCCTTTACTCAGTAGAACAATTATAATAATGAAAAAAAGTTTACCATCTCTTTGAAGGTAAACAGCATATAAACTCCCAACTTTCTGAGGTTAAATAGGACCTTCATTCCAATGATTTATTTCCTGCTTCAGAGAGACACTGCCCGTAGCTGTGATTAGACAGAATATGCTTTCACAACAATCTCTAATGTGCTTCCCATGTTTTTTAGACTAATGACTGTGACAGCGTAGTTTGCTGCTGGCTAAAGGTTTCAAATTCTGTTTTATCTGGCAGTTCTAAAGGCTTGGTTTTACCATAGTCACAAGAAGTGAGGGGTATGACACTGGCTATATATAGTGTGCCCCACCACAAGTCACTTTGGGGAGGAAGAAACCCCACAAATACATGTAATGTATTAGTGGATAAAGCTATTCTCTGCTGCATCTGAAATTACCTCTGCCACCAGTTCAGCTGGCACAATTTTCACAGGGACTCCCCAGTCTTGGAAAAGGGTAGGCAAGAAATAGGTCAAGTATTTGACCAGTCATACTGTATGATCCTGATGCGGGAAGCAGTCTGTGCAGTCAGCTCCAAAATGTCCTTCCTTCCTGTGGATGCTGTGACATTAATTACATCTGACAAGAAGAGTAGGTGGGCTACCACGTTAAATACAAAACAGATTCCCAATAGCAATGAAAAGTGAGATGGAAGCAGGAAGGATAAGTGATACACTGAAAAGGCAAACTGACAGCTGACTACTTATGTGGGATTCTACTTGAAGTTGTACCCAATGGACACCTCCTGAAGCAAGAACTAAAAGCCCTCAGTACCTTGCAGGATCTGTAAAACTTGATTCTTTTTTTTTTTTTTTTTGGCACAGATCTTAGCTCCTCACAACAAACCCACCAGGAAACTGGAAAAAAATATCTACAGCATGGTGTCCTGATTCTAAATGTGCAGCAAAAATGGAATGTAAATAGTGTGTAAGGCCAGCTAGAGCTCACATAGCACTAATTAAGTGTGTGACAGTCCTGACTCTTATATCCAGAAGCCTGTTTACTTCTCCTTGTCACAGCCTAGCAGCAGCACACCAGCAACCCTGGTTTCAGAAGAGATTAAAACCTTTCATTTCCTGGCCTTGGGCATTGACAACAATAGAAAAGAGAAGGTCATTTACTCATGATACCACTGCTTGTTTTAGCATGGCTGTGCTGGACTGACTCTTTGTGATCTCTAGACACCATGAATGTTGTAGTAGATGAGAATATAAGGAGAGCACTGTGTGCATGCGTAGAAAGATGATGGGAGTATTAGAAACATTTACTTCACAAAGCCATCAGGCATACAAGCCAACACATTGAAACAGTTTTTAAGTTCTTGGCATCTCCCCCAGGCTAATTGTTTCACTTATGGGACAAAAAGAAATAACTGATATTTGGAATCTTATCAGAAGATTATGAAGGAAATTCACGTCCCTTTGTCTGCAACTTAAAGGAATGCTACCGTAGGAATCTAATGCTTTATTACTACCTATCTGAGTATTATGCTTACATAAAGCTGATACAAATTAGAGGTGCCACAAACTAAGAAAACAAATCATACCTGTCTGTGAATTTCTTGCAAATTCCTTTAAGTGTAAAGAACTGGAGAGAGAGAGAGCATTATTCTGATATCCTTTGCAGCTCGTTTACTCTGTGAACTGTTGGCTTCAGTAAATTCTGCTGCTGTGCTCAAATCTGAGCCAGCTCTGCCCTGTAGGGTTAGTTTCAGTTTGGAGATGGGAGGAAAAATCTTAGCCAGGACTATGCGTGTTCACTCTAGTCACACATGAGCATGCAGTAGAAGTGTCACAGCATTCAGTTGTTCCATACCCGCTTTAATATCTTTACCAAATAAACAGTACAGACAAAAGCATTTAAAGAAATAAGAGAAGTAGTAACAAAACCACAGACTTGCAGGAGGACTCCCTGCTGCACCTACTTCAGTTTTAAAATCATTGCTTTAAACTGATTTGGTTTTTTGCCAGCTATATCTCACCAGGGTGCCTATTTTCAGCAATAGCATGAAAGCAAACACACACTTTTAAGTGAGAGGCCAGAGCTGGATTTAGTAAGGAAAAACAATTGGAAATTAAATTTTAAAACTCCTTGTTATATCCCCATCTTCACATGAAAGTGTAATGTCAGAATAAGCATCTTGATCAGGCAAAAATAGAAAATAAAGATGAGACTACGGCACTTCACACTTGTAGAGGAACCCCTGTGGCATAAAGCTCTGCTTGAGGAATGTGGCAGAAACACAGACTTTCACTGCAGATGCTAATATGATCTGCTGCTTTAGGAAACCATTATTTCTCTATCACTTCTGTTCTATGAAGATTAACTCGTACCAGAATGGATGTCACTGTACTGATATCTAAGAACTTCATTTGACAAACCCCCAAATTTATGTCTTTCATATATATTTTACAGAAGTATATATATATACTTCTGTAAACAGCACCTCCTCACCATTTCTCCCTAATACACAGTAATAAAACACAATACACAATAATAAAACTTTATCTATGAGACTGATTGATGTCCCTCACTGGAGATATTCAGAAACCATCTGAATGCAATCCTATACAAAATTCTCCAGAATGACCCTGCTTGAGTAGGAAAGTTGGAGCAGATGACCCACTGTAGTCCTTTTCAACCTTACCTATTATGTGATCTGGTGATTTCACTGTTACACAAGTTTTAGGAAAAGGCACTGTTTTATCTGGAACATTACGAAAATTCAGCTATTGGCTATCACTTCCATTAAATGCATGCCACATTCATACACAAAGAATATTTTCCAGAAAGCTTAGAAAGCCACTTTGATATGAATACACTCCTAATGCAATTGAAAATGGGGGGATCTGCTCCTAGGGAGAAGATAAGGAAAAGCAGAAAATTACTTATTTATGCCACTTTCAGCTTTAGATATACTTTTTTACATCAGAGTCTACATAAAGCATTGTTTTTCACTCTACAACATTTTAAAAATAAACTATATTAATCTCCAAGTTTTTAGTTATCATTCACTCCAAAGCAGTCAAGTGCTAACTTTCTGATAATGTATAATACAGAGAGACAGTAACCTTGACACACTATACAAATAGATAAACCAGAGAAGTATTATTCTTCATCATGGCAATGAATCTCAACTGCTATTCTAGGAAAGTCTAAATCTTGGACCTGAAAGGTGGTGTTCTGTTCACTGAAACTGTTAAATCAAATCATCTCTCTGTGACTGCATGATTCTCTGTGGCTGCAAGAGCTATTTCTAGTTTATTTAACAATATTGAATTAAGTCTCTGTTAATGCTCATTCTAAAACAGTTTCATCATCACCAAGAATGACTGGTATTAACTCTAAAGACGGTTGCCCCGGGCACTGAAAGATCAAAGAGTAATAAATCAGCTTATTGGTTGAGCAAGGCACTTTTAAATGTCTATAAATGTCTCCAAAAACTTTCTGAACTTCCTAATGGTGCTGTATTAGAATTCTGATTGCATTTGAGTTTATTTAATTACGCTAATTATTCACAGTTTTCTTACCCTAGTTCTTACAAACCGTGAGCTGATGGATGTTACAACAGTCGTGGCATTCATGCACAGGCATTAATTTACTTCATTTCTAATGCATGCTAACATGCTGGTACATCTGTTCTTGTTACTTGACTGTTTCAAAGGATACTGATTTTGACATCAATCCAATTATTTCATCTGGAGATTATTTATTATATAATAATAATACTTCAGAGCAGATCTTCCTAGCCTACAGACTCAGGCTGGGCTGTCTGCAATGTCTCAAGTGTGCCCAGTGAAACCAAAGAGACTGCTCCAGGAGTAATGAATGTACTGTTGCATGTGAAAAAGAGAAACAGATTCCAACCCATTGTTACAAGATTATTGCAGAACCCATTGTACTGAGTGCCAGATGATAAAAGGGCCAGCTTTCGTTGCTAGGAACAATCTTGAGAGTGAAGACAAGCAGCTTATGCTTAGCAAGATACAGTTACAAAAACAAGTGAGTCTGTGTAGACGAGTCAGAAATGTGATATTAGAATTGTGGATAGAACAATCTAAATCATCAAGACAAAAGAATATTACAGCAGCAGAGACTCCAGTCCCAGGATAAGAGTTCAGCCTTGTGGCTGTCATTATCATAGAGATGTTACAGGGGAAATCTCTGAAGGCTTTAGAGAAAGGCAGATAAAAACACAGGAAAGAGGCAAGTCAAAAATGAAGCCCAAGTCTGAGAAACAGACCTGAGAAATACACTGAATTATTGTGTTTTCCTCAGTGACTGGGAAAGACATGGGGAAGATAATGAGCTCTTTTTGGCTAGCTTGAACTTCAGCTGGTTGTGAGGCCTTAATGAAAAAAGGCAGAAACACATACAGTGATTCCAATTGAAATTATAGGGGGAAGTTACATTACTCAGAGATATGTAAGAGAAGAGATTAATTTCAACCAATATGCTTTGATAAATACAAGCTGTTACTAATGCTACACTCATTTTACAAGGTCACTTCTACCTACAAACACAACTGAACAACTAGAGCTACGCCCAGGATGTATTTCCCTTGAAATAGTGGGGAATCAGAAACATTAAGGGGACATTGACCTTTACAGAGATCTCAAGAAGAAATCTACAGTCACCTGCTAGAGTGGGGTCCTTAGATGCATTCTGAATCCTCAAGTTTGTTCTTCCTCCTCTTTTTCAGATACATGTTTAGAGTTCTCTTTTCTGCAATGCTTATTGTCTTGTGGTGCAGACTTTATTTACTCTCCACATGAATCCTTCATCACACACAGGCCTCGCATAGGATACAAAGGGATGCCAGTTCCACATTCCTGCACCTCTCATATCAATGTTTTTAATTATAACAATTTTTCAAGAGAATATGCACCTAAACCACAAGTACTATGCCTACAGCAATAATTTTGACTTGAATGCACAGCAATGATGGGTTAAAATACATCTGATCAGAATTCAGTACACAGGTAATGTTTTAGAACATAGGACATGGAGATTGGTTTCATCAGAGATGAAAACAAAATACAGCCACTCTAAAAAGGAAAGGTTATAGCTGTTCATGCAATGAGTTTGGCATGATACAAAAAAAAATTCTTGTCTTGACTGGATTGCATTAGGGGAGAATCCTCTAGGAAACACTGGGATTTCTTATCTTTTTAAAGTAATTACCTGAAAGAGTAGAGGGCGATGAAAGAAACTGGAAAAGGGGTAAACATGTCCCCCAGCCACCATGTATATAGCACCATCAGTTCATGGAGAGCAAGAAGCAACAGTATCATGGGTAGCAGAGAGCACCCCTCTACCTTTCCCTCCAGCCTTCCTCTCCACCACAAAATGTGGTGAAGTACTGGTTCCTTGTAGCCCAGTAGCTGCCCATACTGCCCAGTTTGTCTCCTCTTGTCTCAGCAGAGGGGTTTACTTGGCTTGCACTAGGTGGATTTCACCACAGAGAAGCAGGTAAAGAAAGAAGCAGTAGACAGGGCTGTTTCCTTTCTTGCACAATGCAGCAGTCTGAGAAAGTTCAGATGAGTCTGGCAGGATGGTCTTTTCCACAGTAACTTGCTGTGTATCTCAGATCTCCTGCTCATTTTCCCCCCTGCTTATGCACTTTCACATAGCTGGTCTGTAGTTGGACAGACAAATCTGGCCATAACAGAAATCCAACCCTGCTAAGCCTAGTTCGTTCTAGAACAAGTCCCTGGGCATGCAATGTTAGGGTGAACTTGAACTCCAACAGGGACCCCAGGTAATCCCTTTCAGTCCTGAATGCAGACATATCACTGGCCAGGGAGCTGGGTGGTGCTGAGACCCCAAGCAATCAGTTGTCCAAGGCTGGGAGTTTTGAACCCCCTGTAAAAGGGGGTGCTGGATATAACTAAATAAACAAACCCTGCTGTTTGTCTCATGATCATCGGTGACTCCAGTTGTGAATCTGTCCCCAACCTATGATGTAATGTATTGATGCACGGCCTCCCAGATCTCTTTACCAATCGAGGCATTGTCCAAATTAAGTTTTCAGCAGTTCTGAAAAGTCAGTCAATGAAGAGCCTGGAAGGACTTGAGATTGTATTTTCCAAGGGTTTAAATTCCTTCAAGGGCAGAGCCTTCCTTTGCTGTCTTACACCCCCCTCCTGAAAACATTGAAACATTTGGGGAACTGTCAGGTTAGATTTTGTTAGCATGCTCTAATGCAAGGAGACTGGAAAGCGACCCAATTCATACAAAAAGAAAAAAACCCAACAGACTAGCAACAACAAAGTGAATTTGTGCAGACAGCGATGCGGAGATGGCAAAGCAAAGGGGATTGTGTTTACTTAGCAAGCTGATATTTTCTTGAAGGAGCTAGACAATGTAAATACTCAAAGGTAAGCTCACTATGTTAAAAACTGGATTTTCCCACCTGCATTTGGCAGAAATCTAGCTCTCAAATTCAAGATGATCATTTCTCCAGGCAATCAAAACTGCTTTTGCTTTTGTTCAGTCTCTCTAGGGTAAAACTGTCCACTTAGACCACGATGTACAGTCTGCATGTCTGTACATTTAAATCAGCACCTTATCAGCAGTTATTATAATTCTATTACCACATGTAATAAACCCAAGAACTTCCCATCTCTGGAACAGAGGCCGTTCTTGCTGTGATTTGCTCAGAAAAGGTGAATACACAATGCAACATCACTGTCCACAGCTGCCATCACACTGGGAACAAACAGCCAGCCAGGCTTACCACTCTGCCAAACACAGGTTCAGGAGGATGAGTAGATTCTAGCTATGCAGGGCTTAGGGCTCCAAAGGGTATCAGAGTCCAGCTCACATTACTGAGTGTCCTTCAGCTTTTGTGCATTCCTCTGCCAGAAGAGGCCTTTTCCTGAGCCTTGCTTGGTTTCTCAGAAGAAAAAACCTAGCTCAGGAAGCAGTATATGGAAACAAGAGACGACTGGTCCTTCATACTTACACTAGAAATCTGTAATTTGTTTTTTCTTCACATTGTAAATTATTCCAATTCTAAACACGTGCTGGAAAAACTGCTTTTCAAAATCTAAAACTGCTGCAGAGGATCATATGCCAATATTTAGACCACCATCTGTGAAGCTGAATTTTCCATTTTCTCTTCTGATGTTTGATAGAGCACCTTTTATATTGAAAAGTGACTGTTCTCAGAGAGGGCCCCATAGTCCACACATATTTTATCAAAATCATGGAGATTACTAGGAGCAATCCCATCTCAGGAACTGACAAATCTGACCTTGGCAAAACATCAGTCTAAATGTCTCCTTAAAGCTGATTCTTCATGACTTGGGCAACAACCTTCACTGAGACAATCTTCACTGAGGAGATGGGAGAAGGCTTTTGTTACCTTCATCTCCTGTAATTAAGACCGAGAACCAGAAAAATACTTAAACATCATGATTCCAAATATTTGTGTTTCACTGCTAAAACACTTAGTGTATGCTTAAATACTGTGCTGGATTAGGACTTGAGCACACTTTTGTGTACCCAGTTCCGCAGTGCGAAAGAGCCAGACAAACCCCTCCACTCTCTGAGCACTCTCATAAAATCCCTGTTTATAATGTCAGTCCAGACAAGACCACTGCTGTCCCTTCTCTGGGCCAAAACTCTAGTTCTCTGCTTTCTAAGACTGTGTTTGTGTTGTCTGTTTACACTAGACTCGTCAATATTGTGCTGGCCAACACTCACATATTTTTACTACCACCTTGCTTGGTGTTCAAACCCCTATGATACAGCTTTAGCTGTTAAACTGCCAGTTAGAGGCTTGTACCAGTCCCACACACTCCTACTGCCATCAGTGCATGTCACAGGAACATCCAGTGCTGGCACTCTATGTTCAAACTATCCCAGTCATTTCTATGATGACTGTAGCAAACAATAACCTGCTAAATCTCTGCCATTAAACAACACACTAACTAAGACTAATAAATCAGAGCTACTGAGTGCACTTCATGGAATCTGGTGGTGCCTTGCAAGGGCCTAAAAGACAACTCCCTTCCTGACCTCGGAAGTTTAGGGGTCAGTGCATAATTGTTTTCATGCAGGATCAGCTCTGGCCTAGGTGTCATTACAGGGATGTGCATGACTTCCCTCCATTAGGCGGCATCAGGAGCTGTAGCTAAGTGGGTCACAGATGCCAACAGAGCTCAGTGCAGCTGCTTTAATTCCTTGTTCTCTTTCAGCTGAGCACAGAAAGCACTGACTCCTGTGCACTGAAAAAGCCACTTCGCTAGCACTTGTCAAACATCATATGATGAACATATTTAGGGGTTCCTCACCTTAGTAACTCTGAGTCTACCCTCAAGGGCCAAGACACCCCAGGGAAAATTGCACTCTCAGTATTTTCAACACATCAATCTCTGCAAGCAAGCCTTCCCTTAGCAATTTCCCAACGTGGTTCTTGAGAATTTGCAACTTCAGGTTGTAAGGGACACTTGCATTTTAGACAGGATTTCCAAACCATCAAACCTGAAATCAAAAAGCATTGTGTTCCAGGTGCCACTTCATAAATTAATTCAATGTCAAAAGTGTCAAAGGAAAGGTTTTCGTGCCACAGAAAACACAAATAACTGAAGACTTCCTGGTATCACAGCATCCAAATTCCAGTACAGTGTTATGTGATCTCAGCAACAATCCTCCAGTCACAGTAATTTGAAGTTCATGGAAATCAGGAATTGTTTTTCCTCTCTCTCTCTTCTTTTTCTTTTTTTTTTTTTTGGTTCTATGTCTGACTTCGACATCTAGAAGCCCAGAAGACAATTACCTTACATAAAAAATCTCCTATTCCCTCATGCCATATTTCTGCTAATGTCAGTAACACATCACTAAACATAGGTGGACCAAAGCAGTCAAACAATCACCTCATTACACATTGAATATTTTTTTCATTATACAAAACACCCATTGCTGATACAATGTCAACTGCAAATGAAGTCCTTATGATGGGAACTCACAAAAGCATCCAGCATTTTATAGGAGGTATTTATGGAACCAATTCAGTAGAGACTTGAACATGTGTTCAGGACCCAGTAAAATCCAAGAGACATGAACACATGGTCTTGCTGTGCAGGAATAGGATGTTGAATCACCACTCTAAAATGGGCTTTCACAGCCAGCAACAACAGTGATTTAACCAACTTGTACGGTTTCAGACAAGCATCTCATCCAGAGGTAGCTGAGCATAATGTTTTATGATGTGCCATACTTAGTCCTCCCTCTGACTTCCATGGGAGCCAGAGCTTGCAGAGCACTGGAATTTATCCTCCAGCACAACTCCTCTGTGTAAGGTTAATACCATCAATTTGATTCACAGGGGTTTGTGAGCCAGACAGGCAAACTGAAGAAGAAAAAGCCTCTCTCACAAGGAGACAAGGACACGAAAGAGGTTGCCCAGCAAAGTCATCAAAGCAAACAGCATGAATGAGACAGTGTTGATGAAGACAGAAGTGGCATTGAAGGCTGCAATAACAAAGCAGGGCAGTGACATGGAGATAAGTGGCAAAGTAATTGTCTGGTTGAGCCAAGTGTATCCATACAGTCCATCTGCCAGCAACCCACGCAAATGGACACCAGGCACTGAAGATCTAAGTACCTATTTATGTAAATATATTCCAAATGGTGACACAAAAATACGTAGGAACAAATACTTAGTAAACACAACTAAAAGTTTTTGAGACTATCTGAGCTATTTATTATGGACATTCTTAGCACCTACTGCCAATGAATGAAGGGTTTTCTTCCTGGTTTCTCTTACTAATTATTCTAAAAAGCCAGAGTTGTGTCCTCTACATTTGATCCTGATAAAAGTTTATCATACAAAAAAGACTCTTGATGTTACAAAGGTGCCACATGTGCCACATTGCCATTCCTCGATCCCCACTCCAGCAAAAAAATTGTCTAAAAGTCAATTTTAGCAGCTAAGTGGATTATCAATTTAGAAAGAGCCTCTAAGAAGAATAAAGTTAATTACATTTTACAGTGAAGCAAATAACATATCCAGAGACTGGATCCATATTGCCTTCATTTCACCCTTAGAGAATTGTAAATAGCTTGGTCAGGCAGAGAATGTTACACAGCAGGTGAAGGAAATCCCTTCCCTCCTCTCTGTCTCCCAGCAGCCTATTCAAGTCTTTGGCTGTATGGATCAGAAAAAGAAAAAAAAGAAAGAAAAAAAGAAAGGAAAAAAAAAAGCAAAAAAAAAAGCAAAAAAAAAAAAAAAAAAAAGGCACTTTCTCTTGTCTTCTTTACTATGACTCATCAGAAGCTCAAGTGACCCAGATGCAGGCAGAGGCAGCATTCCAGGTAGAGAAGTGCAGGGCATCCCCACTGCCTTCCTCTCCTGCTTTGTGAGAACAGCATCTCACTTCACACAGGTGGTGACTGCAGACATTCACTGGCACTCGGGGACTGAACAGGCTGAGGATGGCACAGAAGAGCCTTCCATTGCACATTATGTATGGACACCAAAGTTAAAAGGACATAGTCGAGCTTAGAAGTGTGCCTTAGATCATGTGGTTAATATTTAGTAGCCCACAATTAAGCAGCCAATTATTAATTGATAGCCAAAAGTGTTTTCCTAGAGCTCAAGTGGTTCAGTTTTGGTGCATAAGGTCATCAGGTCATTTCCAGATGTCATGTATATCTGAAGCCACAATAGCAAGTGACATATATTACTTTTGGTAAAACATGTGAAATTCATCATCCTGCAGAGAAAAGTTTTACTGCTAGGCTTGATGTATGGGTTGAAACTTTGTGCTTTCTATAAGTCAGTCCCAACTACATGCATGATGTTTTAAAGGGCCTTATTCCAATCCTGACAAACGAGCACCAGATGTTTGTTTTATTGTAGTTGCATTCTATATGGCCCTTCAATATTTCAGGCTCATGTTAAGGTCTGAGAAACTCCCTCTGATTCACCTCTTGTTCTTTAAAAATGAAAGCTGTGAGAGAGAATAAAATAAAGAATAAAATGAGATAATTCTGATAAAGTAAATAAATGAAGGAAGAACTGAAGTCTTTTCACTGGGAGTAAGAGAAGATAGGTAGAAAATAATGTCTGAGTTCAGTTATCATCAAGCACAGACCATTTGTTAGAAAATCTCTCACTAAAAACAGTAACTTTTGCTCTTTTTTTGCTTTTTTTTCTTCCTTTCAAAACAACTCTGCTCTGAAAGGTTCTCTTTGACCTATATATGCCATAAGCAGGAGGTTGAATGGCCTGTAATTACATCTGACCATTCTGGCTTCTCTGCAGATGACAGTGGGATGAGGTTCCTCCCACAGGGAAGGGGGGTCTAATTTTTAGGATTTATTTGTTTAATAATAATTAACTGTTTTATTTTCTTCTTTTCTTCCTAAAAGCAGCTGTTCATTCACTCTAATCTCACTGCCCACCCTATCCATTCCAAAGAAACCTGATCCATTCTGAAGGAAAGTACTCTCCTGGCCAAGCTTTCCCCTGACCAGAAGCCCACCAGGACACCTCAGGCTGGAACTACATAGGGCCAGTCAGAGAAAGATTTGTGTCTGCAAGTGCTGAGTATTATTTTCATTCCTGTTAGGCCGAGTCTCTGGCTGTTTTGATTTTCCTTTCCATTTTTGTCTGTCCCAAGTACTTTTCCTTACTTGTTGAATGAACACATTTAAATACTTCCTTTCTTGTTAGCAAAACCATTTAGTATTTAAATGCAAACTTAAAGCAATGTCAGTGTGTAGGTACACACTGAGCTAGAGCACATACCAAGAGGCTGAGAAAAGGGTTCTGTTCTTCGAGCTACCACTGACTAAATTTGTCACCTTGATTCAGATTTCACCCATCTGTGAAATGGGATAATGATCCTTCCTTAGAATGTCATTAATATTTGGACTTAGTTTCAGATTCTTGAAGAAGAGCTTTTCCATTATGTCATTTCCCTGTTTTGGCCAGCCCTTGGACTACAGATGTGACTGTAGTTCCCACTCTATATCCTACGAGCTCTGATGGCTGGGTTTGGTGCCACCACTTGCAACGTACAGTGGTTGTTTTTGGAAATAATACAGGGGCTTTTTTAAAGCAAAGCTTTTGTTTGAAACTCTTCGAACTTCAGGAAGGCTTTTACTTGACTCCAGATTCCAATTCAGCTGCTTGGGACAATCAAAGAGAAACCTATCACTGAAAAATCACATGAAGTTGCAAGAAAAGGGAAGAAAGAGGACAGCAGCTGACAAAAGGATATAACAAAGAAATAAGTGAGCAGAAGAAAACCAACAAAAGCTGAAAGTTCATCAAATCTGCATGCAAGGAAATGACTTGTTTCAAAAGTGGAACTGAAGACTGTATTAGGACTTGATTTTCTGTGGTTCTTGTCTTTTGCTTCAACTGCCCCAATGCTAATGCACTACAATGCTGACACGTGCTATACAAAAAACTGTAGGTAGTCTGAGTGACTTGATGAAGCAGACAGAGATCTGACATGAATGAGCAAACAGTGCAAATGCCATTCCAATACACTGCCAGGAACACAGTCCCTTAATGATCTCCTAGAGACACAGTAAGCAACAGAAGCAGAGGATTCTTTGCTCCTGCCACAACTGTTCAGAGTCCCCGGACATAGAATGATGTGAAATGATTAACGTTTCATTGTGAATGCTAGCCTCCTGGAAAGAGGATGGATGTTGGAGAGGATGAAGCAGGAAGCCCCTGCAGAGATGATTTATTAGTAAAAGATTCTAAGAGTATAAAACCTGCGAGAGATGTAGAATTGAAAGCAAGATTTGAACTATAGAATGTTCAGCAGGAAGACGGTGATTGAATCAGCTATGCATTCCACTCCCCGAACAAAAGCGGGTTGGACCTTCTCAGGTATCAAAAGAAAAGGTGTTTTTTCAGGTTCTTAATATGTAAATTAGCATGGTAATATAGTAGTCCCCATAGGCTGTATGTAAATTCTGTAGGTTTTGTATCCTGAGGTGATTGGTTGGTGCTAATCAGAATATTCATGATAGAAAGGGTTAAAATGGAATGTAACAGGTAATTCCCCCTCTGGCTCCCCTGGATCCCAGTCCCTTTAGACTTTTCCTGCTGCTGTTCCCTTCCCCTGGTTAGGCTGCCTTCCCACAAATAATAAACCACGTGTCTTGAGAGCACCCCGGTCTCAGGACATCTCTCATTGGACTCAAACAACCACGCTTTCTAAAGATGGAGATGGTGTACATATCCATATATATATATATGAAAAAAATATAAATATATATAAGAAAAAAAATATAAATCTGCATACAGGCTCCATGCTCTGTCAGAAGTTGCCCTTTGCTTCTGCAGCACCTGTGGGTGACTGATCCTACACTGAACCCTAAGATGGAAAAACAAACCCCAAACTGATGGATCAGTCCTGAAAGGAGACTGGAATTGAATCCAGCTCTCTGCAGGTACAGTTGTAATACACAGCCCCTTTTCTAAACTGACATGGCCTGACATCAGTAGCCACAAAAATACATATTCCTGTATTACTCACTTTGGCAAACACCACTACATAACTCAAGTACCATTCTCATCTTCCTCAAACCCACTAGCAAATTAATTATTTAGTGTGGAGCAGGGAGAGAAGCTGACATGTCTGGTATTTGAATGCTGCAGTGTTCATGTACCTGCAGAGCTGCAGTCCCCAGATAACTATCTAGCCTTCCTGTTTTATGGAAGTTCATGTGTCTTCAAGACCTTAATGAATCAAGGCTTACTTGGCATTCTTCTTGTGTGTGAGTCTGGTGTTGAACTGTGAATGGTGATCTGAACTGGGACTGTAGTAACAGGCCACAGTGGCACTCAGCCTGTGCTGTTAAATTGTCCTGCTCTCAATGTGTTCTCTGCAACTGTACTTTGGGCTGGGAAGTGCCTTTTGCAATTTTCATTTTCACCCGAAGTCATGACCTAACTCACTTCTATGTGTAAGCACAATATGAGGGTGATCGTAATGGTTTTTAACATGTCAGGTTTCCTCCCTGTAACATAGTTTTAAAAGCTGTCATTTGAAGCCAGAGGCACTCCCAAGGCATTGTTTTTAGGGCTGAAATTGTGATTAGGGCTGAAATACCCATACTGACACAGTGCTCCAGAACAAGGACACACACACAGAAACCCGCTCTCAGTTACTATTCCACAGAGGCAATTTATCTGTAAATCAAACATGTGGCACACTTTGCTTCATATTATCCTCTTGATGCACCAAAGCACCATATAATCAGCTTTCACTCTAACAAACACAGATTTGTGTCATAAGTGAGGTAGGAAATAACCCACAGTCTCACTCTGCCCTCTCACAGAACAGGGACAAACTTTGCCCATGAAGGCCCAAGGTGTTCACTGTGCAGAGTAAATACCAGTGCACAGAGAGAACCTGGCATGATATGAAACCTCTGGAGGGATTGGAAACACTTTGTCTGTCAAAGATTATGTTACACTCCTGCAGTACTCTATACAGAATTGCAAGACCAAGCTTAATTATTTGAACATAAGGTGAAAGAAGTACATTTTAAGTGCACATTTAAATGGAAGAAAATGTAGAAGAACCCTGTAGAAGAACCCTGGAAAGAAATAGAATAACTTCTTTTACTTTTGGAGAATGTTTACCATTGCATCATTACGAACAAGAAAATGAGGATTTCTGAAACTCAAGACATTAAAGCCATATGCCTTAAAATCTTCTCAAAGCTCAGCCTAATCAGAGAACTAAGGATTCTGTAATTATATGTAAAAGTCTGTATTTATGTGTAAGAGTTTTACCCAGATTTTCATTCTTGACTGCGGAACTGTGTTCAGACACATTCAGAATTCCTGTTTTGGTTGTTACGCTGCTTACTCAGACAAGTTCTATTGATCTCAAAGAGCTTTGTGTACACATAAAAACTGATTAAGAGCTGTGAAAGACCACTGATCCTTTGTCTTTAATTTTAAGCCTCAGGGAATCTGATTTATTCTCCTGAACTTTAATTCTGACATTTTTTCCACTTCTAACTGAAACAGTTCAGCTTCCAAAACAAAAGTCGTACCTTTTTTCTTTTTTTCTTTTTTTCTTTTTTTCTTTTTTCTTTTTTTCTTTTTTCTTTTTTTCTTTTTTTCTTTTTTTCTTTTTTTCTTTTCTTCCTTTTTTGTTGTTGTTGTTTGTTTGTTTGTTTTTTGTAGTTTTGTTTGTTTGTGTTTTGTTTTGGGGGGTTTTTTTGGTGGTGGTTGTTTTGGTTTTTTTTGGTCTGACACAGATGATTAGCGGGGAAATTTCCCTTCTGAGCACAAGGAGTGGCTGAGGGCCCTGTGGGGACTCAGCCTGGAGGAGGCTCAGGGGGATCTTCTTGCTCTCTGTAACTTCCTGAAAGGAGTGTGTAGCCAGGTGGGGATCAGGCTCTTCTCCCAGGAAACAACTGACAGGACCAGAGGAAACAGCCTCAAGCTGTGTCAAAGGAGGTTCAGGCTGGACATCAGGAAGAATTTCTTCACAAAAAGGGCAGTCAGGCATCGGAACAAGCTGCCCGGGGAGGTGGTGGAGTCACAAGTGTTCAAGAAATGATCGGATGTGGTACTTTGTGCTCTGGCCTAGTTGACAAGGTGGTCAACTTAGGTTGGACTTGATGATCTTGCAGATCCCTTCCAACCTTAATGATTCTGTGAAGTTAAAGCCGCCTGTGCTGTGGTGAGAGCCGTGGGCAGTGCTGCAGCCCCAGGAGCGTTGGGTCGGTCAGTGCTGTGCTCAGCCACCCCCTTGCCCCCTCCACACCTCAGGCAAGAGGCAGCCAGCTCAGTCCGTCAGGAGCTTCCTACACGGGCGGGCCGGCGGACTTGAACGCACCCCTCAGTCCCTGGCGGGTCTCACAGCTTACTCTACCACTGCCATCGCAGCACCGCAGCGCATCTGGCACCGGTACCACACACCGAGGATCCTGAGGGCTTCTGACATCGGTGGCGCCAGCCTAGCGACCGGGGCTCCTATGGGTGAGCGGGAGGGGATGAATGAGAGGCGGCGATGAAGATGTAAACCGTGGGACGCAACTGCGGGACACGGGGCCGGGGCCTCAGCCCCGCTGTCCCTGAGGGCGCTGAGGGTCTGGACCCGGGCCGGGGGTTCAGCCCCGCTGTCCCTGAGGGCGCTGAGGGTCAGAACCCGGGCCGGGGGTTCAGCCCCGCTGTCCCTGAGGGCGCTGAGGGTCTGGAACCGGGCCGGGGGTTCAGCCCCGCTGTCCCTGAGGGCGCTGAGGGTCTGGAACCGGGCCGGGGGTTCAGCCCCGCTGTCCCTGAGGGCGCTGAGGGTCAGAACCCGGGCCGGGGGTTCAGCCCCGCTGTTCCTGAGGGCGCTGAGGGTCTGGACCCGGGCCGGGGGTTCAGCCCCGCTGTCCCTGAGGGCGCTGAGGGTCTGGACCCGGGCCGGGGGTTCAACCCCGCTGTCCCTGAGGGCGCTGAGGGTCTGGACCCGGGCCGGGGCCTCAGCCCCGCTGTCCCTGAGGGCGCTGCGAGCGGCGTGCGCCGTTCCCGCCTAGGCCTCCCAGCCACAAGGCGGCGGTAGAGGGCGCGGAGCCGGAGGGCGCTGAGGAGGGGCGCTCTCGGTGGTAGCTGAGGTCATCAAGTCGCGACAGCGGCAAGAGCTGTGTGCGGCTCCTTCCAGAGCGCTCCTGTCGGGATTTTTTTCAGAAAGACATGACCACGCAGGTAATTAAAAACACAGCGTTAGCTAAGCTACTGCTGGCTTGCGGTGTGTGTGTATATATATCAATATATATATAGTCTGCTCATGTGTAATGTTAATTATTTTTTTCTTTTTAGTACGGTATTCTCTTCAAGCAAGAGCAAGGTGAGCAAACGCTGACGGGTATTGAGCAATGTTGGTGTTCTGGGTTGATGTAAAGTTGATAATGGCAGCTATCCGGGCGAGGAGACCTGGTTATGTTTGTATTAGGCACAAATATGAGTAACTCAGAGGTAGCTGTGCTGCTTTTTCAGCAGTGTCGCTGGTCACACAACACATTGCATATTTTGGAACAAAGAAAACAGTGACAAGGCTCTCGGAGCACTCAATAGACATTAGGAGCAGGTGGGGGTTATTGCCAACGTTGCAGCTAGCCATTTCAGCATTACTAAAACTGGTTGTGGCCTTCTATCAAAAGAAAATTCTTAATTTTTAATTACTGTGCTTATATTCTTGTAGCTCATGATGATGCCATTTGGTCAGTTGCCTGGGGAAAAAATAAAAATGATGGTTCTGAAACAGTGATCTCTGGCTCTTTGGATGATCTGGTGAAGGTCTGGAAGTGGTAAGTGCTCCACGTTAACCTGTGCTAGGCCGTGGAGGTAGTCAGTGTGGAGCAGCCTTGAATTTCCACAATCTGCAGGGGTGCTAGAAGTTACCTCAGGGGAGGGATAGCCTGGCACACAGAGCTGCTGCTTCGGGCAAGCTTTGTGTGTGCTCTCTCTTGGAGTGGTGGCATTTCATTTCCAAAGAACAAGAATCCTTTTGAAAATGCATGTCAGAGAATACTTGATGTACTTCTACACCAAAGAATGAGATATGCATCTTTTGATGAGACAGTGCATTTGGAGATGTGTACTGTGAAAGCAATAATAGGAATAGTGAGAAAGTGGAAATGACATCTTCCTTTTTTATTGAGAAAAGATGCTGATAATCCTTGTGAAAGTGTGCTTTTGCAAAGAAGTTATTCTGTCTCTTAGGCAAAGCAGTGTGAAGTATTTGCTCCCATTGAGTGACGGGTTTAGCTTGGTTGGGGTGACTGTGAAAATGTCAGTCGTGGCACTTTGTGCTGAGTTCACCAGCTCTGTGAGCACCCACAGACTGGTGTGTGATGGACATTTCTGGTGGGATGGCTTCCAAACTGAAGATGAAGTACCTGCTTTGCAGGAATATGCTATATGTGTCAGTTCTTTGAGTACTGGGAGTGTGTGTTGCCCTTCATGGGAGAACTTGGATTGCCTTGTGTTGAACAAATGGAGGAACGTGGGTTCTTTGTTTTGTGTGAGGCTGGGGATGGTTCAGCACCCCCAGCTGTTCCTAATGCAGCTTTCCTTTTCTCTGCACCGAAGGAATGATGAGAAGCTGGATCTGCAGTGGACTCTGGAGGGGCACCAGCTGGGGGTGGTGTCTGTGGACATCAGCCACACGGGTGCCATCGCAGCCTCCAGCTCCCTGGACGCCCACATTCGCCTCTGGGACTTAGAGACTGGCAAACAGATCAAGTCCATAGATGCTGGTCCTGGTAAGACACCAGTGCTGAGCTGGCTCTGCAGGAGAACAGTCTGACCCTTCCTGGCAAATACTAAACACTGGGGGGTTGGGGTATGTGAGGGGATTAAGGTCTTTGGGGTGTTTAATCTTTTCTATATTTGCAGAACTCTTAAAGGTTTTATGAACTCAACACGAAGCAGCATCAGGCAATTTTACATTGATTTTTACACACTGCTTGTGCTTTCTCAGGTGCACATAGTTGGCTTTTTGCTGTATGCATAAAGCAGAAGGGAAACCAGCTTGCTCTTACACATGTATTGGTAAAGGGATACTTGGAAGAAATAATTCAAGTGCTTATTCAGATGGATTTACAAAGGATGCATACAGAACTGCAGTGAATTTGAGCTGTGCATGTGATCCTTTTTTATCCAGCATGTCCAATCCTGAGCAAGTCAAAGCAGTTATCAATGGTAACAATGCCAATGTTCTCCAAGCTGAAATTCAGGGCCTAAGGTATTCCAAGTATTTCATGAGTATACAGGAAGTCATGAATTTAAGAACAGTCTTGCAGTGTTTTAGGCAATTAATATTAAGCTTTTAGAACAAAACCTGTGAATTACATTGTGCCAGATAAATACATTGTACTACTATGAAAAATGATGGGTTTTTACATTTAGTTGCAGGAATGTTATCTGTGTTACATTTGTGTATCTGCATTTCTCCTGCATCTTCTGTGCTTTGCTACATACCAGTGTTGATTTTTTCAGTAGTTTCAATCTTTTGGTACCAGGAAAAAAGTAAGAATGTAGACTTAATTGATGCAGTCTTAAATTCTAAGTTTATTGTTAAACGAGGGTCTCATAAGATCAGGGTCTTACTAGAAATGTAATCTTTTAGTAAATGTAAGTAAATGGCTCAAGATACACTCCATTAATTACATAGAAGGGGTAACTTGATGAGCTTGTACATTCTTAGTGGGTTAAACATCTAAACAGATGCATACAGAACTGACACTGGTGAATAAGAACGAGGAACAGGATCCAGCTAATTGGTTTTTATTTTTTAATACAGTTGATGCTTGGTCCCTGGCTTTTTCACCTGATTCCCAGTACCTTGCAACAGGAAGTCACGTGGGGAAAGTAAATATTTTCGGTGTTGAATCTGGAAAGAAAGAATATTCTCTGGACACCAGAGGAAAGTTCATCCTTAGCATTGCATATGTAAGAAGCACAATTGATAATTCCCAATGAGAAATTGCTATTGCTGCAATATATGTATTCTTGTTTCCATCTATCAGTTTATCTCTGCAATAATACTAAGTGATAGCCATAGTTCCAAATACAAATTGTGTGACAGTTTCCCCCTGCACATCTGGAAAATATATTTGGATCTTGCTTATAGTCTGATGGATTTTTGGAGCCCAGGTATCTTGCATAGATCATTATTTGTGAAAAGTTTCCAAGGGAATGTCAGGGCTTACACAGCATAAATGCACACAGATGTTGAATCACACTTTTTGTGTTTTATTTCAGAGTCCAGATGGAAAATACTTGGCCAGTGGAGCAATAGATGGCATTATCAATATTTTTGATATTGCGACTGGAAAACTTCTGCATACACTAGAAGGTATGGTTTGGTTATTTGCAGTACCCAAATTCTGGCCTGATTTCTAAAATTAAAGGATAATAATGCAAGTCAGAATAAGCTACAACAACCATGGCAAAAGTGAGTTGACATTTTTGTCTGTTAGACAGTATTTAGTTACTGAGTGTGCTCTAACCTAAACCACTTAAAATATTAAGAGGCAAACTGTCAACTCAGGCTTGCATGATAAATGCCTTTTTAAAAGATACAGTCAGTAATGCTTAACTACATTCTTAAATTGTAGCTCCTTGTATTGCAGAAGAGTACAAGGGAATGAAGCAAAGCCAAATGTGTGCTGTCATGCAGATGGTTTTTCTGTTTTTTATGGAGTTTGTTCTAAAGCAATTTTTTGCTGTTCTAAAAAATAACTGAACACTTTATGTTGTAGAAGACATGCATTTTTTTCCTACCATATAAACGGGCTTTTAATGTTCATGCAGTTTCTGCCCAGTTGTAACCAAAACCTCAATCACTTAAATATGCAATCATACTATAAAATATGACATCATTTCCAATAAAGATCCACAGCTGAAAGAAATGAGATACTCTGTGTTGCAGACATGCCTTAACATTCACAGCTGAGAATTGCTGTCCGTTTCCATTTTCTGTTGCGGGAAGAAGCCTCTAGAAAGAGCCTTCAGAGGCTGCTCTCTCTGAGCAGACAGTGCTGCTGCAGCATGCCCTGCTGAGTGCTGGCATTAGAGAGAGGAATGCCAGTCCTGCTCTGTGTCCCTGTGCCTGCAGGCCACGCCATGCCCATCCGCTCGCTGACCTTCTCCCCTGACTCCCAGTTGCTGGTCACTGCCTCCGACGACGGCTACATCAAAATCTACGACGTGTGAGTAGGGGCTCCCAGCCCTGCTGGCAGGAGGAGGTCTCTTTAGAGGCTGATACTGTGAAACATAGATCAAACCCTCGGCTCTCCAGAATTCCTTTCAGCTTTTGGTGACTTTTTATGTAATAAATAATCTTAAATCATAAAATACTACATCCTTAGATAGTTTTTTAAAGTGTGGACATAGAAGAAAGCTGTAACTTGAAAACAAATTACTTTCCTCATATTTGCCTGTAGGCAATAAGCTAATTCTTCTGTGTATGTGTCCTGTGAGCTTGTGTTCACCCATCCTAAACATTTATATTTATGACCTATTTCTGTTGCATCTTACAATACCTTGGAAGACCCTGGGGAGGAAAAGGCCCTGCTTCAGTGGTTTCACCCCCTAAACCTGCATTGCTTTGACTTTGGTGAAACTATTTGTCCTCCAGTGTATTTTCTTAGTGACTTACTTTTATGTTGGCTATTTGAAATGGAAAAACAGAATCTGCTGTGATACCAGTTCAGCTTGCATGAACAAATGTCCAGAAGTCACCTTCCATTGAGCCATCTTTGATTGCACGAGCTAGAGTGTATTCCCATTGCTTTTTCCCTGGAATTCACAAAGCAAATATTAACGTGTTCTTTCCACAGGCAACATGCAAACTTGGCTGGTACATTAAGTGGTCATGGATCCTGGGTTTTAAATGTAGCATTTTGTCCTGATGATACCCATTTTGTTTCCAGGTATTGAGGATTTTTAATTGTTTATGATAACTGAAAAAAATACGATTTTATAAGGGAAGCTGGATCATAAAAATGAAATGTGTACAAGTCACAGTGGGATCTGCAATGAAATAACATAAAATTTAAAGGCTTGAGCCAATCTGTGATCTGATACCAGCTGTAGTGAGAGCATTTTACAAAGTCATCCCACTGCAGTGTAAAGTGAAAAGATAAAGTGAAAAACACCTAACCTAAGAGAAGGGCAGTTTGAGTCTTAAGCAGCTGAAAACTTGCTATTGAATCAAGAATTACAACCTAAACTAGTAGTACATTAATCTCCTTGAACTTTAGTATTAATTCTTAAAACAGCTGAGGCAGCTGGGGGACCAAGTATATGTAACAGGAATTTCCTTGGACGTTGAAACAGTAAATTTATTTTAAAAGTAATGTAACCAGGCAGAAGATGCAGTCCTTTGCTACTTTGTCCCTGTATCTGATGGGTGAAAGAGGGTCTCTTGTGTCTACCATGTGAGACCCTTTAGTGTTTGCATTAAAGTATAGTTAATCTATTAATTTAAACATTGATCAGTATTATTTTTCTTTCAGCTCATCTGATAAAAGTGTCAAAGTTTGGGATGCTGGAACAAGGACCTGTGTCCATACTTTCTTTGACCACCAAGATCAGGTATTGCTGTTATTCCCTAAGTCACACGTTCCCAGGAGAGCTTGTGTAGTTGTGCACATTTGTGCTTCCTTGGTGCTGCAGCTCCCGGCTTGCAGTAATGCAATTTTAGCTTGCTATGATGAAATTCCAGAAGTTATTTAGCACTTAATATTGACCTAATACTGCCAAGTGTATATGCTGATCTCTCCCAGTTAACTAACATTTTTCAGGCCCAAATAAAGGCAATCCTGAGTGGCCGAAGTCTTACCAGACTCTATTTGTTACCTTTGACTCAGGTCTTACTTATTTCTGTGACTCACACAGCATGTGCATGTGTAAATGTGGACATTTAAAAGGATGGAATTACCTAAACAGATGCTTGACAGCAGCCTGCAAACTTGGGATTTTTTCCTCCTCCAGTGTCTGTAATACTGTGGGTTTTTTATTTATTGCTCAATGATAGCTACCTGTGAGGGAAGGAGTTAGGTTTCTACGCATTTATTCTTTGTCCAAATGTCAGGTGAGAAATAGAACAATGTCATATTTTAATGGATCACTGAGCAAGAAACAAAGGATTCTGAAATTTTTCCAGTTTTTATTTGAACGTTTTCTTCCATACTACTTTCCTGCTGGTAACCTTATTTTCAGTTACCTACAGCTGTGGGGGGTTTAATATTGAAGTACCAAGAGGGACTTGATTTGCCCTGTTGTTTTAGCTGTTGAGGATAATCTCGTTCAGTCTGTGACAGAGACGTATCAGTTACTGGGAATGCTGTGTTTGGGTACTAATGCAAAATAGTGTACAAGATTGCCCAAAATACACTGTTGTCAGCACACCCATTCTGCATTTCACATTAAGGTGCTGGGTGGCCTTCACCCTTCCTGATGTCATTCTGATGGAGATGGGTGTCACTTAAGAGCTTGTGAAACTCTTAAATCAGAGGACTGACCTGAATTTTTCTAAGTTTTGCACTGGTAAGTCAGTGGTTCTCTGAAAGAGCTCAAGGATAAACCAGGTCATTCTTCATAATGTGTCAGTCTGCATGACAAATACTTCCCCTCTTGCTCTCCTGCACTGTAAAGTACTATTTTCAGAAGGGGCTGCAGGATGGGCAAGAGAGAAAGTGCTTGGCTTATTTATGCATACTGAGGCAAGTACTTTTCAGCCCTGATAGAGATCTGTGGCTTGTGTAACCCAGTATCAGTGGGAGGGGCTGTAGGGACTGTCGGGCTGCTAGAGGGCAGTGTCCTGCTCTGCTTTGGCAGCCTGAGCTGCTGCTGAAGCAGGAGCCAGAACTGCACCAGTTCTAAGCAGGTGCCTTATCAATAATCCTTTCTGTCCTGCTTGTAATAAATATGACTGCCACAAAGATTATTTTTCTTTGCCCTCTCTTGATAAACTTGCATATGTTCTATTTACAGGTTTGGGGAGTGAAATACAATGGAAGTGGGTCCAAAATTGTGTCTGTTGGCGATGACCAAGAAATTCATATTTATGACTGTCCAGTTTAAATGTCTTGACTCAGATGCTCCTGTAAATCTCTTGTAGCAGTTTCAAGGCACTGCTACTGTTGTATGTAATTTTTTTGTATGATAAAAGCATTTCATACTGATCTGCAAAACCAGGTATGTTTCTACCTGATTTTGATTTTGTTTAGCATGAGAGAAAGTCTTACTTTTTTAAAATAAAAGCTAGTTTCAAGTCCTTGTGTCTAATTCTTGGAAAAAAGTATTTTTGGAAATCTGTAGTCATGGGTGCTCAGTTAATCGCCCCTGCCTTTAAACATAAATAGAGCAGAGCTGGAAGGCATGGGCTCAGTGTCACAGCAGCTTATTTTAGCAGAAGGAAAACGACTGAGGCTGTGTTACAGACACGGGAAATGACAGCTCCAGCTTGTCCTGATGCTAGACCAGTCACTGCAGGAGGATCACTTAAGCTGAACACCTGTTTCAACAATGGTGCAGTGCATGGACATAGGTCATTCAGCATGGTTTAATTTCACTAAAGGGGACCACTTGTTTCTAACCCTGACTTAAACACTGCCAGCAGATAGGTAAAAGGGAAAAAAGTCATGGGATCACTGTACTGTGGTATTACGTATGTTATAAAACAGCAGCAGTATACCCCATGCACGTGGTTTTGGTTTATTCATTTAAGGCACAAGTATACAATGCCTAGGAGGAAGTAAAACCCCTTTCTAGGGAAGGCTGAAAATACAAAGCTTGAGCTTCTGAAAGGTCAAACTTTTATTTGGAAGTATTTGCTTCTATGTAACACACTAGAGGAGAGCTTGTAACCTTAGGTCCAGACACACAGAGGCAGCTGAAGGAATGCTACTGTAAGCCCACAGAACACAGGAAGAGGGCTGTGAGGCAGAGAGGAGGGCATGCACAAAATGCTCTGAAATGCAAAATCAGACAGGTATGAGTAGTGCAGTTAGCACAAAGTTGAATACTGAGAATAATCTAGACTAGATGAGAGGAGTCTGAGCTTAGAACTTGTTTAAATAAAGGGGGTTCCAGAGTGACTTAGAAAGTACAAGAGAAGCATGAGAAAAGGTGAAGTACTATTTATTAGAAGTTTTTCTGCTATGTTTTATTCTATGAAATTTCCAGTATGAAAGTATTTACATAAGACACTCCACTTAGCCTCTATTGATATTGCTGAAGTCTTATAGAAATAGCTCAGGTGAAATAAATTGAGAACCTTCACAGCAAGGAAAATGCATACCAACTCAGTTGGTTCTCAGCTGTATGACATTTGCTTTATATAGAAAGACTACAAGAACACAATATAAATTAGTTACAAAAAGGTGATACTGACAGCGCAGCAACTCAATTTGCTGAACACAAAAACCACAAGCAGTGGCTATTACAGCCATGCAGTTTTCATTGTGAAAATTTACATCTTAGATGATATCCACTCCACCTTGCTTTAAGATGTCTGACATTGTACTCCTGTTCTTGGACCCTCCTCATCTTCTTCATATGCTTCTCCTGCACTGTTACGGTAGGTTTGCTCATTTGGATCAAAATCTTCAAGGTCTACCTGATCCATGTCATCTGTAACCATAACATCTTCTCGTGAAGGAAGCAGAGCCTCCAGCAGAGTCAGTTTCTCCCTTGGGAGCCAGTAGTGCTCTGGAAACTGGACCTACAGTTTTACAGGATTTTTTTAAATAAGTATTTATTCATATGCAAACATGAGTATATTTGCTACAGAAAAGCATGCAGCTTACCAAAAATTGTATAATCAGGCTGCCTTTGTCCATTGGAGATTTGTAGACAGGCATCCCTTCGTTGTAAATACATTTTAGGTCACCATGTTTTATCACCTCACCTATGGGGAAAGAGCTGTAAGTGGGCTGCTGTGATGGGACAGGCATTTCACAGCCACACAAGGCAGGGCTGTGCACAAGCCGTGTGCTCATGGCACCTTAGGGAGACTGGAACCAATTCACAGGAAAGAACTAAACCCAAGGTATGCAGAACTAAGGCCATTCAGACTATTTCCCCTGCTGTAAGAGAAATCAGCTTTTCTTGGCACAGCCTTCAGGCTGAAAGAACAGATAATTTAGTAGAATTTAAGATTCTTGCCTCTCTAGTATTTTCCTGGCTATCCACCAGCTGGGACTGAGGTTTATTAAGAAGTATTTGACAGCTTTAGCTGTAACTCTGCACGTTTTAGAAAGAGCAACAACAACAAAGAACCAACTAAATTAAGTGACTGCCTTGTGAACCTGTTCCATCATCTAGATAGAACAAGAAAAACCCAAACAGAACGATGTCCCCCCAAAACTCCAGTCCATGTACAATTTTACCAGGCAAGCAGCTGATAATTTACATACTATTAGAACTCTTTAAATAAAAATACTTACCTGGCCTAGTAGATATGACAAGAACTCTGTTGTCCAGAGTTTCAATTGTCTTTCTGAAACCACATAAGGCCTCCGAGAGTTGAATTCTCATTTTTGTAATTAAGTCATGCCCTCGTCTCTGAAAGACGCTGTGATCCTTTTGATCAAGCACAATTATTACATCACCAGGCTCCAAATCAGGCTCCTGGTCACCTTCTCCATGAAATACTATCTTCTGACCATCTTTCATACCTGAAGAAAAGAAGCCCATTTATTCTCTGCAGAACTATAGACTACCACAGATTATTATTAGGGAAGCAGTACAAATGTACAGTTCTTACCTTTATCAACATGAACTTCTATGATCTTTTTCTCTCTTACAACCTTACAGCCATTGCAGTTGTCACACCTGTCCTTTGGATTTATTCTTTCACCTTGGCCTTTGCATTCTGGGCACACAGTTTGGATTTGCTGCACCATGCCAGGTCCAATCTGCTGAACTATAACTTGCATCCCTCTTCCTTTACACACAGGACATTTTTCTACTGCCCCTCTCTTTCCGCCATAACCTTTGACAAAAGAGTTAAATTGGATCTCAGTCTCAAAAAATTGCAGTAGTCAGGTTGGAACTCACTGTCCTCTAGAGCATATTTAGGGTAACTCAGGAGTAGTTCAGTAATGGAATTTAGTTGCTGTCACAAAACATGCCCCACAAGCTGGAGGTTTCTACAAACAAAATGCTTATACAGCTTATTGTATTAGCCTCTGCCCCACCCTCCAGTAAATCCTGGTTTCCAAGGACGTGTCAGCATACCAAATTCAAGACATAAACATTCCATTAATACTTGGAAAAGAATCTGTTTACTAAATATTTAACAGAGTACTAAGATACAAGACCTTATGAACATTTACCTCAAAGAGGATCAGTCATTAGGGAGTACTTAATAACTGCAAAATTAGACTTCCACCCACAGCAATTAAAGAGGTTTTACAGAACAGACATTTACATCCAAGTTCTGGGTGGAGATAATTTTAATTTAGGTACCCCTAACTGCAACTCACAGTTTTAGCTTGCGATTAGAACAATCACTTAGTAACACTGTGCTGAGAGACTGATTCTTGGATAAGCATAAGTAAGAATTAAATACCCTGGCAGACTTTCAGGGATCAGGTGAAGGAAATGAGAGAAAAAAGTAAGAAAGCCTTCAGACTTTTTTCTCAGCCCCCGACAATCCACACAAACACACACACAGAAGAACTTGAAGAGGGATTTGAAACCACTACTTGGGGTTTTTTTTTACCTTCACACTTTGCACAAATAACATTCTTTTGCAGTGCCAGTTTCCTTGTAATACCATTATATAGGTCTTCAAGAGATACACCTAACTGGTGCACCACGTTTTTGCCTTTAGAAAAACAAAAGGGAAATATTAATACTTGTTCAGCTCTTGTGAAGACAAATGTTCATGCACAGTCTCACTGAAGAAATGCAAGGTTCATTCCAAAGTTTGAACACAACTCAGCCCCCCTAAAAGCATGTGCCGTTCCATCAGCTTCCACTAAGCTCCACCCATTTATGTCCAAACATAAAAGTTGAGCTGTAATTAAGCAAAGCATCATTAAAGCCACCCTAGCCCTGCTCCTACTCCTAATTTTATAAGCTTAACTGAAACAGCAAGATGCAAGGACACTACCAGCTTCAGATCTGTCAATTTAGAAGTTGCTATTATGCCTGCCTATGAATTTCCATGCCACTTCATAGTGTAACTTCAATGATCTTACAGCAAGTTACTACTTGCTCCTTCAACAGGCACTGGGCATGGGAAAGACAAAAATCATATTGTGCTTTTGGCAGCACACTGTACTCATTTTCACGTAATTTCTCCCAAATATTTTCATAAGATTTAAAACTACTGAAGATTAAGTTGATGGTGTCCTTTTGAAGCAAGTTGCCCAAAAGCATATGAGCAAGTGAGGCACAGATTTGGAAAGAAGGTAACTTAAACAGGTCTAAGTCAACTGCTGACTTACTGATGTTTCCCCCTCCCCTACAGACTACCCATTCCCCCTCCAACAAAAAATAAACAGAACTTAGCAGAAAAATGGCTATGGCTAAGCCATGTTATCTACTTTATTAGAATCTTAAAGCTAGAGTAACTAGAAAAATAGTATTTTACTTGTTCTATGGCTGCAACAAGTAATAACCACACTATGTACACTCAGCAGAACAGCAGTACCATAGCACAGGTGTTTTATGCTCAAGTGCATGGTTAGAGTTTCTAGAACTTGTTTAGAACTGTGTACCTCTTCTCTCTCTATTCATTCGGCCTCCACCACCAAAGAACATGTCAAAGATGTCCATGGGTGAAGAGAAGCTGCCGCCACTCAGGCCTCCTTCTTTAATAGCCTGCTCCCCACCCTGGTCATAGAGGTCCCTTTTCTTTGGGTCCGACAGAACTTCATATGCCTGGGATATAAGTTTAAACTAAAAAGAAAAAAGAGGCTCTGAACAACTCTGACCAAGAGGAAAAGTAGCCCTCTCATACACAACTCCATCTACAGATCGAGCCACTACAGCACCCGCTTGTAGCATTTGTTTCCAGAAGGAAACTCCCTGGGTAACAGACTGTAACAGTACAATTTGTGCAGGAACACCACCCCTTTCCTCCCTCTCCCCCCTCCTCCCAGTGCTTTAAGTGGGCTTCATTCAGCCACATCCACCTTACAAGTATATGCCAACTACATTTTCTTGATTGTGGCAGTTGCAACCACCATTACAACCTCTAACCAATCCATTTGGAAAGGAATATGGCACTATCCCTGAAGTCCTGCAGGTGCCCAGCTGCTGATGGCCACAGCAGTGCTCACCAGCCTAGAGCTACACAGGGATCCCCCACGCCTGCTGAGCTGGTACATCCAGCTACAACAGAGATTTATGGCAGCAGACACTGCTGTTGCTTACTCATCACAAACACATGGACTTAGGTACAAATCAAAACATCCACTTTAACATAACAATTAAGTAATTTTCTTAAATAGCTGTGAAGAATTTCCTATTACTAAGATAACCAACTGAGTTTTTAAACATAATTTGCTTTTACTGGAATGACTACTTCCATTTACTCATGGCCATTTAAAGTGGTGTAAGCAAAAAAAAGCAGGCCCAAAATAAAAACAGAGAAGGTTACCTTTGACTAGGCTTCTGTTTGAGTTCTGTAAATTAGTATTCTAGAGACATAAGTATGGACCTTCTATTCCTATATTAAGGTATTAGCAGACCAGCTTTTAGATAAACAATCCCATAATTCATGTTTTCCATAGTTCTCCAGTTGTGGTGCTCATTTTTCATCCGAGCCAACACAGGCAGCTAAGTGGGTCTGTGCTGACAGCACGTAGAGTAGTTCTCTTATAAGCAATCCACCCATGTGCAGCCCAGTGATTCCCTGGGGACAGTTACCTTGGACGTCTGCATTAGCATTTTTCTCTGAAAAAATCCCATCCTGTTCAGGAACACAAATTCATCCAGCACAACAGTGCTGGCAGCTGGATCTACTACCAGCCTTTTCAACGTCTGACAGCACAGTGGCCATTGACACACTAGAAATCCTGCCAGATTTGCCTGTTTTAAGTAGCTCCTCTAAGGCTGATCTTTCCCACCGTAACTACGGTGAAGCTGGTACGTGCCACATCCAAAAAGGAGAAATGCCACATTCCCTTTGCCACAGCTGGGCCGCCAGACCTGCTGTCAGGCTCACAGGTCTGAATAGAGACCTGCAAGTAGAGGAGCCCTCACGTACTGGCACTACGTTCCAGAAAGAGCAAAGCAGAATCTGAACTACAATTGAGTGCACGCTGGACTTAACAACGCCCTGTCTATGGGGGACCTACGGTGTCCCCGCGAGCGGCCCCGCACCGGCCTCCGGTTCCGTCTGCAGGGCCGCGCAAGCCGCGGCCTGGCGGCGCCCGCGGTGAGCGCGGCTCAGCCCCGGCCCGCCGGAAAGGCCGGACAGGGCCTGCCTCCCGCAGGGCCGCAGGTGCCGCCGGGAGCGCAGCCGCCTCACGCTGGGTGGGTGGCCCACAGGCCTCGGCCCAGCCCCGGCCCCCGGCCCCACGTACCCGCTCGCCCTCGCTGGGGTTCTTGTCGGGGTGGTACTTCAGCGCCAGTTTGCGGTAGGCGCGCTTGATCTCCTCGGAGGAGGCATTGGGCTTCACCTGCAGGATGTCGTAGTACTCCGTCTCCTTCACCATGGTGGGTGCCTGTGGGAGGACGCGCCGCGTTACCCTCGGGTTACCTTCGGGTTACCCCCGCGTTCCCCGGCCCGGCGCCCCACGGGCCGCGCTCACCGGCGCAGTCGCTCCGCCGCGAGTAACGCCGCTGCTGCCGCCGCCCGCTCACCGATCCCGGCGGCCCCGCCTCTTCCGCGGACTTTATATGGGCCCCGGCCGAATCTTCTGGAATGACGCCGCGCGTGACGTCACGGGGCTGGAACTGTCTAGAACGGCGGCGCGTGACGTCACCGGCGATGCGCGCGGGGGGCGGAGCCTCGGGCGGGGCCCGGATCTCACAGTCAGTGTCTGAGGGGCGGCGTGGCCGGGTCTCCGCTCTGTGTCTGAGGGGCGGCGTGGCCGAGTCTCCGCTCTGTGTCTAAGGGGCGGCGTGGCCGGGTCTCCGCTCTGTGTCTGAGGGGCGGCGTGGCCGAGTCTCCGCTCTGTGTTTAAGGGGCGGCGTGGCCGGGTCTCCGCTCTGTGTCTGAGGGGCGGCGTGGCCGAGTCTCCGCTCTGTGTCTAAGGGGCGGCGTGGCCGGGTCTCCGCTCTGTGTTTTGTCGCTCAGGCTGTACAGCTGAGGCTCCCCCGGGCCGTGCCTAGCATTCCTTGAGTACAGCTCACAGAAACCAGTACTCGGCCAATGGAGTACCGAGGAGGTGACATTCAGTGGGACCTGTAAATTATCTGTGCTAATGTGGTAATGCACATCTATTCTTACCTCTTCTTTATTGCTTTTAGATTTATATGTAATACCATTTCTCAATAAAAGTTCCAAAATAATAACTTCTTTATATGGAAGCTTTAGATGAGCTTTCCATTAGGATTAAAATGTGACTATTCTATGGAGTTAAAAACATAGAAAAAACTACCCCATATCTTGTGGTTTTGTATTGTAGAAGCAATCTGTTCAGTCTAATTTAGAAAGCTTCCACCTGTGCCAGCTTCAGACAAATCTAAACCACCGTGGGCCAGGTGGGAGTGAGGGGTCCCTCCTGAGGGGCGGGGATTCGCCTGAGGGGGCTTCTCATGGCCGACGCCTCAGCTGGTGCTGGTTTCTCTCCCTGCTCTGTGAAATCCATTAATTCGCCTCTGGGAGAGCCTGGCGAGCACCCTGGTACAACCTGCCCCACGTTGAGTGTTGCATCGTGTTCTGGTTAATTAGTAGATGGCTTTTTTGGTGCTTTTTTCCTCAGTATTTTCAGCCTTTTAAATAAATTGGGCTAAAGCTGTACCCCTGCTCTGCCCTGAAGATTATAAATAGGTTTATTTACCTATGCTAAATGCTACTTTGACTTTAAAACTAATAGCGTCATTGTGTAGGGACTATGTTGCGTGTATCTTATTGGCTTATGGGATGCACCTGTATAATGTTTATTTTATAGGACAGAGGCTGTTTAGCCTCTTCTCTTCTGGATTTGGGGGAGTAATCCTCAGGTAATAATTGATCCTTGTGATAGACCATCTTCCTGTCAAAGGCAACAGGACTTAACTGGGTGACCCATCTCTTAGAGGTGGGAGTGGGGAAGTGAATTTTAGAAGAGTGTATTTTAATGTTTACGTTACCTTTTACATGTAAAACAATCCAGCTGGGTGCTGTCTCCTTTCTGCCCTAGGCAGCACAGAACGAACACGTTGTTTCTTCTACCTGTTGATCTATCACTGGAATGGTATCTTCTAAAAGAGAAATCTCCCCATCTCTAGAGTTTTTGGAAGTACTTAAGATTAGAGCAAGACATCTCATGGGAAATATTTTAGCTTCTGATTGTTAGAAGTTTGTCAGTATTGCTCTGTATCTGCTTGTTATTTGTCCTTTCCTCAAGCTGGCCTGCCTGGAGCAGACTTGGAAGCTCGGATAGTTTTCATCCTTCTCCAGGTAACTGAAGGTCCTCAATTAATAATTTACTGCTCAGGGAAAGGAGATAACTGGTACTTGTGTGGACCTGAGCAAAAGCATATTTTTATAGAAAATGGCAACTTAATGCTGAAAAATCTCAAGTGAGAAATACAGCAAAGCTTCATGTACTGAGAAGAGATTTTGCTCAAGCTTGAGTTGAATAGAAATGCTTACAACCTGCTTTTTTTTTATTCCAGGAAACAGTTCCTTATTTCTGGGAATAATTTTATGCAAGCAGAGCATCTCCTGTGATTATGATAACCCAAGAGTTCCAGCACCCTGCCCTGCTAACCCCAGCCCAGGTAAGGACTCAGGATGACTCTGAAGGAGAGGGCCCTGTTGTGCTGCCTAACAGTTGGAAATGGGGAAAAAGAAGCAGGGAGGAAAAGCAGCAATGTGGGACCCGAATGAAAACTCCTTAGCATTTAGAGCTCTGGTGCCATTATAATGAACTTTCTACTGTATGTCAGGTAACTGCTATGAGAAGATTGAATTAATACAATCTACTTATGTTAAGCGTGTGAATTTACTGATGGAGGGGGAGCTAATTACAGGAAATCAACGGAAAATATGAATGAATAGTTCAAAACCACAAGTAAGAAATCAGTGTGGTAATTATTATTTGCCCTAAGCATAGTTATCAGCAGTTGAACATGTAAATCTGTGTTTTGTAATTGTGCAATTACATTGACAAGTAAATACAGAAACTATTTTCTAAAAATATTTATGGTAAGTTACTCTGTAAACTTGTAAAAAGAACTAAATATCTCCTTTTTAAGGCAAAGAAAGGTTTATTCTCATAATGGTCTTCACCTTAGAGATAAATTAGCTATAATCTGTAGTTCTGAACATAATATTTCCATTTTAGAAGAAACAATAAATCTGTTTATAGCTTTGTAGAAGCTGAATGCTTCAGTAGATGAGAAGCTTTCAAAGCACATAAGAATTTTAGAGATCCATTTTTAGTATGTCATAAAAAGAGTGTATAATTTCTGAGAGTATAAATTCCCATATAGGTGTGTGTAATACTGGTAAATATAATAAGAACTCACACTGGTGGATGGTTTCTTACTGTTAACATTTGTTACTTGTAATAACAGCCAGAAACTTGTCTGGTTTGGATTTTTGCTTAAGAGGATTGAACCTCCTACTTAATTTACTTTCATTTCGTTTGTTTTCTCCATCTTTGGTTCCAGTTGGTACAATCAAATCATTATTTATTCAAATAATTTTAGTGGGAGAAGTAGTAAGGGTTGGTGTTTGAGATTATAAAAATGGGGGAGATACCACTCCGTGAATATTCTTTGCATCATCATGTGCATCTCCTACATCTCTCTCATCTGAGTGATGCAGTCATTCTGATACCTGAGGGGATTACAGTCCTGTAGCTGTCTGAAGCAAGACTTTTCCTATTTATCAATACTGTATTTATGGAACAGAGTTAGAATTCTCAGCTGATTTTGTCATGATTTGTATAAGTGTGATACAGCCTCTACACATGCAGACATATTTCTCAGCAATTACACTGGTGGTTCCTGTACTCAACCAGACTGGTGATCAAGGTGATTTCTTGTGGTGCACACCTTGCCTCCTTAAGTCCGTGCAGTCTAACCAGAAGTTGCTTACCCATTTTTCAGATGAACAGCTCATTTTTTTTACTCTTCTTTCCCTTTCTTCCCTCCTACCACATGTAACATGGATCACTTTGTCACTTTTTACTAGCGCGATATCAAATTTGACTGTGGGTGTCAACAGGAAAACAAGCAGAGAATTTCTGCACTCTGCAAGGAGCAGGACTGGGCTCGGAATGGGGAGTAATTAGATCTTGAATCTGTTTCATTTAACCACTAGAGGACTCTGGTTCTGAAACACATTAGCACAAAACAAGAGTTAATACTGCTTCTCCCTGGAGAAGCATGGAATCATGCAGCACCTTTGTATGGTACAAGAATTATGCATTTATCTTTTAATCCCGTTATATAAACCACTGTTAGAATCTGCTTGTTTGCATTTCTTTTATCTGGCTGTATTACTGTTTCTCATTCTTGTTGCATCCTGGAGACACAGGTAAGAGAACAATCTGCTGAACTGCAGCTGCAGCTCCTTGCAGCACCCTAAAGCACCATAAAGAAGTATTGAAAATAACTTTTATTACAAACACCAGGGAAAAAGGTCAGGAATCTGAGGGATTGTGTCTCTTTTCAGTCACACTAAGCGTGCATAAAGAGCTTCAGTATTTCCTCTATAAGGTGAAATTAGGATCACAGCAGACTTTTCTTCATGCTGAACTGGATTCTTTCAAGGATCCAGATTTCAAAAGTTACCACAATTTCTCCAAACTTCTTAGGAAAATAGCCTCTAAATAATATTTTTAAGCTATGATTTTTAGTCTTATTAAAAATACATGTTAACAGTAAAGTATGACAGTTTCATTTAATGAACCTTCAAAGGTCCTGGGCCCATAATTAATATATGAAAAGGAAATTTTTTACAGTAAAAAACTCGTGGAAAAATCTTTTTGCTATAGATGGAAAGTAAAAGATCTGTATCTGCAAGAAAAACATAAATTGTAGCATTTGTTTTGAGCTATTTTAGGGTAGTGTAAGTGAGTGACTAGCAGTCATAGCTTTCTCTAATCGGAATTCCTTCATTAGAAATGAATTAGTATAAAAAGCATATGTGAGTTTAAAAAATTTGTTGCTTGCCTGGAGCTTTTCATTCTGGAATCTGCCCTCAGCATCATCTCCTTGGCCCAAGGTAGCATAAATTGATCCTTGAGGTTTGTGTTGAGACTCACTTGTTTAGTAAGACTTAATGGAGGCTTTGCCACAGTAATATTTGAAGACATGTTTGGATTTAGAATTTTGCATAAACCCCGAAACCTACTCTCATTTGGTAGATCTGTGGAGTTTAATTATTTTTTTTACTTTAGCTAAAATGTTTTAGACACCAAGTGAAACATTTAATTTTATGAGAAAGTGGGAAAAAGAGCTATGTATAATCACAGTCAATGTCGTTAACAGAACATAGCAGGCAGAGGGCTGCAATTAGTAGCAAGTTGAAAAGATGACAGACTCTGAGAAAACGGATTTGAAATAATGGAAAACGATTAGAAGTGATGCAATTTATGTAAAGAAATATATTAAAGTCTTTCAAACAGGAAGAGGAAAGGTTATTAGATATTTTGCCGGTGATTGCTGTGAGGTAAGACTTTTTTTGATTTGGTTTGGATTCAGTGCTAGAAGACGGGAGTAACAATAGAACTACCAGTTTAATAACATGCTTGCATCAAAAAGTATTGTTTTACACTACTTGTTATTATAAATTACATGACTAAAAAAAGGAGGAAGGAAAAAGGGGCCCTTTCATACAGTTGCTTAAACTAACTGGGGTGAGTAGCAAGGAGCATCCAGAATTAGTCCACCCTTCTGTTCATTTTAAGTAAGTACAAGTTTTATGGTATTCACTTTCTTGCCTTACAAGTGAATAGATGGGGGAGTACACAGCCCTGGCTAGTTTCACATTTCCATAGTCCTACTGTGAATTAAACCTGAAACACCCTGTCCCAAACATGCTCCACCGACACGGAAGCCGGTCTGCCTCGCCATGCTGTTGGTCACCCACCTTAGTAACAACATGGCTTTGGTTTGGCCTCTCTGATACTTCTGTGTGGGATCTTGTGACAGTGCAAATTTGTAGTGCCAGTGTCTTCAACTCTGAGATATCAGTTGCAGATGTCTGAAAGGTACTGGTCCTAATTGTGGGGCAAAGGATGTGAGCTTTATTTGGCTTTTATATTCCTTTATAGCTTAGTGAGCCTGTCAACGCCCAGAAATCTTAACCTGTAGCCGCAAAAAACAATCCTTTCCACCACAAAAATTCTGTCTGGGTCTACTGCAGTCTTGTGCAACTTGCATGCAGGTAGATCTAGGCATAAAAGGATCATAGCATCTTGTAATGTGCAACATGTAAAACCCATTTCAAGATGAAGATCTTTTCTGCTGAACTCTATATAAGTTGCTGGCCTCATTTGTTAGGACTTACTTCTTGAAACTTGTAGACAACCTAGAAATGTACCAGGACTACAAAGGCAAGTTCTGTGTAGAACTATTATAGCTTGACATTTATGAGCTTATTGTTCAAGTGACAAGACTGTAGCTGGCAGCTGCAGGAAACAGAGTTTATCACAATCACGTGAGTTTTCTGTTACAGTCACACAATAGAGAGTTCAAGGGCAACTCTTCTCCACAAATTCCCGCTGATAAATTCGCCTTATTTCACAGCCTGGCTTCCCTTCTGCCAGTAACAAGTTGCCTTTGTTACTGGAGGAGTGATTTGTTGCTGGAGAATGCTTGATTGTGTCAAAATAATTTGCTAATCATAGCTAGTTAAAGGACAATTATAGGAAAAACAAAACAGAAAAATGCTTCATGTACACAGTGTGTACAGAAGACACGTATATTTGAGGTTTTCTGTGTATTCACTGAAAGTACAAGGCTTGGAGAGTGAGCAGTCATTTCCTTCCATGAGACCAACCTGTCATCCAGCCACTAAACACCTGAGATGCAACTCAAGCAAGGTAATTAGCAGTTCTCTAATTGGATTCCTTCATATAGCATCTAAAACATAGCATTTTAGATGACTTGAAAAAGAAAAGAGTTTTCTTGCAGCAGAGTTTTCTTTATTATATTACCAGAAAGTTGGTTGCAAGGAAGAGAACTTGTAGCTTTCTGCAGAGAAGCATTGGAACGAAGCATTTGGAGAATTATCCCAAAATGAAGGAGCTAAATCAATCCTGATAAATACAGAGTTTTGCTGCATATGATGGCACATTTTTACCATTGAAATATCCCCCATTTTATGTTCAGATATTTTCAAATCAAGTGTCTGGCGTTGAGAATAGATCCCTTAGAATCTCACTTCAAAGTTTCCTTTCATTTCAGATTGCATTGTCTACAATTATACATTTGGATATGGTGCAAGACACTCTGGATTAAAATCCACACTTTCTATAAAGTTAATATTTGCTATCTTAGATACTCTTAATCACTATGGCTGTCTTTGTACTGTGAAGTAAAACATTTTAGATTATGTTCTCTGGCTCTGAAGGCCATGGCACAGCATGGCTTGCATCTCTCTTCCTCCTCCAGACAGGGTAGTCATTATTATCATCTCCAGTGATAGCCTCTGCCCTGTGTTGTCCAGGGAAATGCCTGTTCATACAGACCAAAACCGTGCTAGGGAAGGTGCTCACAGTAGGTAGTTTGAGCCATTCTCTGGATTTTGTTTTGTTTACCAGTATAGAAATAGCTTAAATAGCTGAACTGGACTCTCTTACATCCTGGGAAGTAATTGGTTCAGTCATGTATAGAAACTTCCATATTATAGCATAGGCCTGCTCTGGTGAGGAGCAGGAAGTGCTGCTGTAGTTGGGGTGCTGGAGGAGGTGCTTGGCTGTTGCAGTACTAGGTTTCATATGTAGAATTGACTTGAAGACGTTTCCTAATGTAATTAATCTGTGCTTTCTTTAAGAAAAGAGCTTCACTGAATGTTCATTTTTGAAACTAGACTTAGTAAAATTAGAATTGCTTCAATTCGTGTGAACGAATTTGTGGAAATCTTGGCAAAAGAGAAGATTTGCATCTTAAAGCACTGTAAACTCATTAAAATTCTTCTCATGGATAATTAAAGAAAAGTGAATTAAAAGGAAAGTTTAACGGTAAGCAGCTCACGGGCACTGTGACATTTCAAGCATGTTAAAATCAGAAAGAAATAGCTTTTGTAGCAGTAGTCTCCTCCTCTTGTATTACGTGTTGGTTTTTCTAACAAATAACCAGTTACTGTTGGTTGCTTTGGTTCTCCAAGTAGCTCATTTATGCCTGAACTGCACAGTTCTTTAGCATACTTGTGACCAGCTTTGCAGGGTTTGTCAGCATGCCTAACAGTGGAGAGACTCTCACAAAACAATTGCAGGATGAAAATGCAAGGAATGTTTCAGGAAGCTGTGAAAATGGGTAAAGTAGCTTGAGCATTTATTTTAACAAACTGATCTACTGATTTTTCCCAGCTTAAGTTTGTCTTGTAGCACTGTGCAGATCCACAAGAATTTTGTCTGGTGTCTGTACTATCTAATGAAGAATAAGGTGTATCTTTTGAGGCTAGAATGAGAGAAAATTGTTAATGAAGATTATAAATAGGTTTCTTTGCTTATGTTAAATCCTACTTTGACTTTAAAACTAATAGCATCATTGTGTAGGGACTATGTTGCTTGTATCTTATTGGCTTATGGGATGCACCTGTATAATGTTTATTTTATAGGGCAGAGGCTGTTTAGCCTCTTCTCTTCTGGATTTGGGGGAGTAATCCTCAGGTAATAATTGATCCTTGTGATAGACCATCTTCCTGTCAAAGGCAACAGGACTTAACTGGGTGACCCATCTCTTAGAGGTGGGAGTGGGGAAGTGAATTTTAGAAGCGTGTATTTTAATGTTTACGTTACCTTTTACATGTAAAACAATCCAGCTGGGTGCTGTCTCCTTTCTGCCCTAGGCAGCACAGAAAGGACACGTTGTTTCTTCTACCTGTTGATCTATCACTGGGATGGTATCTTCTAAAAGAGAAATCTCCCCATCTCTAGAGCTTTTGGAAGTACTTAAGATTAGAGCAAGACATCTCATGGGAAATATTTTAGCTTCTGATTGTTAGAAGTTTGTCAGTATTGCTGAGTACTAATATCCATTTCCAGAGACTGAACTGTTGTGTGATATTTAGTCTGCTAAATGTAACTTCACATTCTTTTAGGGAACAACTTTCGTGTTATGTCTCTTGGAAGATTTGTTTGTTCCTTTCAGGTAAAGGTTTGCTTAGGATAATTTCTGCCATAATAGTTTCTTCTGTTCTGGGCTTTGTAATCCTGGATAAGAATCATTAAGGTTTTCAGAACAGGAAGAGGTTTAAGAAATCTTTGAGAACTTTTGAATGTGTCGTTGCTTCTGGAATCTTAATGTAGTAGAATTGTCATTTTTTTGGTTTAATCTGTCCAAAGACCACAAACCACTATTTGACTTTTGATCAGAATAGGTATCTGTACACTCTGACTCAGGAAAGTTAGGATTTTGCTAAGTTAGTAATATTGCCTCTATTTTAGTCCTTGCATGCTTCTATTTGTGTCATGCTTAAAAACAAAACAAACAAAAATAAATCTGTGTTTTCTTCATTAAAGGAAAAAGTTAAAGGAGAATTTAAAGTACAATGGTTTGTGTGCACTGAAACAGGAAGTTTAAGCTTCCTGTATTAGAAAGATGTTTAGCATTTGGGTTTTTTCTGAATTTCTAATGAAAGAATATCAGACCCTAGAACTCAAAATACTTTTGATGCATTCAAACTCTTTGGCATAAAACTTCCATGTTTTGTTTGTTTTTGAAGGTGGCAGTGCATGCTGCCATGTCAAATGCTGTTGTTTACCTGGTTTGAAGTTAGGAAGCAAACTTCTGTCCCTTTTTTAGTATGCTGGAAGTAGGACTCCAAGTAGAAAGGACTAGACAAAGAAAATAAAATTGTATCAAGTGAAAATAGGAAAGAAGCACCTTTAATAAGGCTGAAATCGAATCAGTGTGACCTAAAAAATGAAGCAGAGATGAAATAATGAGTTCTGTGTGACCTAACTTTGCTGCATTCCCTGCTAATAATCATACAGAGACAGCTGCTGGAAGATTTCTGCTTCAGGTCTGGGTTTTTGCTGTGCAGGGGAGAACAGAGCCAGAAAATCTGTACCAAGGTCAGGGCAGGGTTGTAGTATGCTCCCAACTGCTGAATAGGGCCTTTCTGGGGGAAGAATAAAAAAGGCTCGTTGCATTGTTCCTTTCCTCCCATTCAGCCATGAAGTTCTCAGCTATCCGTAAAACTGGTCTGCTCACCAAAATAAATGACCTGATTTTTGAGGATATTTATTCTTGACAAGAGAAAGAAAAGCTTCAGTTCTGTTTTTTGCAAGTAAAGAGATAGGTTTTACTACAAGGCGTGTGCCAACTGTGTTATATGCTAAAACAGATCTCGGCTGTTAACTTTATCACTAGTACTTTGTTCATTATTAAGCATTTGTTTACCTTTTAAATATATCTTTGTGAGAGAAGAAGTTTAGTGAGTAATTTGACAAAGACTGGGGGATTTTGTGCACTATAAAAATCAAAATGATTGTCGAATCAGCTGGGTTCCTACCTTTTGCAAGAGTAGGAACATATCTGGGCTGATCTATGGCCCTGTTTTTAAGTCTCATGAGGGCATGGAAACCAATTAACAGCTAAATCTAACCTGTTCTTCAAGGGCAAAGGGGAACTTTTAAATAGAATGAATAAGGAATGTATTACAATATTTCCCTCATTTGAATAGAGGAGTAATTAGTAAATAAGATGACCAGTCATAATAGACAGCAGTGTCCTGTAAAGGGCCATGGGGACCTCCTGTGACTCTCATTATAGGAAAAATATTATGTTACAGAAAATGAGGTTTAAAGAACTAATGTGGTGTGTCATTACTGTGAGGTTTTTTTCCCTTATGTCGTAAAAAATGAGAAAACATTTTCAGAACATCTTAGGTAACAGTTGACAGCACTTCAGAGTCTGGAGATACAGTATTTGCTTGGCTATTTCTGTGCCAGTCACAGGTTCTCTTTAGATGCTGAGCTATCAAAGCTGTGGTGCTATGTTGATTTAAGTCAGAGTGACTTTATTGTCTTTGTTGAGAACTCAAGGTCAGATCTGTGATTCTGAATTCATTGTCTTGTGCTTATTCCTACAATCTGTCCCCAGAGTTCTGTTTTAAAATACTGGATTTGGCTCTTGTTAGGATACATGGGGATTTGGGAAAGGATTTCTCATGAATGGGATCCAGATGAAGATATTTACTTTCTGAAGTCTCTAGGCAAAATGCCAGAATTCATTACAGTTTTCTGAGGTTACCCATAGGTAATTTAAGCCATTGCTTTTTGCTGCCAGAAGAGTTGTCAGATGAGTACTTAATGCTTCCATCTTGAATTCAAATGCCTCAATGAGCTGTTGAAAATGTCTAACACCCAATGAAAAGTTTTTAAGAATGTGCTGATGTAGACCCAAAACACTCCTCAAAGCAGCTCTAATGGAGAGTAAGGCTGGTGGAATGTATATGGCTGGATTGGCCTGGAGAACATGCAACAAAAGCTTAGAGGGGGGAATTTCTCAGTGTTGGAACAGAGGTTAGTATTTAGGACACTTGTCACCAAGACTGAAACAGCAGATGGACAGATGGTTGGAAGAAGGATGTTTTAACATCCACTTTATAATGGATTCCTTAAATAATCAAACCACCAAGCTGTCGGAGTTTAGAGAAGGAATTCACTAAACAAGTTGTCCTCACAAGAAGAAAACAGTGAAAGATAAAAACAAAATTTATGAAGAAGTTCTGTCTTGGGAAAATGCATATTTTCCACTTCAGCCTATTTTTATATGTATTAAACGGGATTAATATTTAATAGTGAGGAAAGCCAGTTCAACAAAAAAATGTTTGAGAAAAAAATACTTGTGCAAATGGGGATCTACATGCATTGCTCCCTAAGATAAACATCTCTGTCTTACAAAATATTTCTTTGGGCAAGGCAAGCAGAGAAAGGAGTTTAATTAAAAGGTGGAGACTGTGCTGTAAGAAGTATGAAGTAACATGCTGACTGCCACATGAATATAGCCCTGGTGGTGGGTGAGCCTTAGGTGATATGCTCGGAGGAATAGCAAGGCAGAGGAAGGAGCTGCACTGCTTTGGATCATCACAGTGAGGGCAGAACAGCAGTGAGCCTTCCTGAGAGCCACTGAGTCTGGAAGCAGTGCCACGAGAGAACTCCCAGGAGAAGCTGAATGGGATTGCTTTTTGGAAAAAATCATGTAAGGGACAGAGAAATTGTATGCACTCCAGAGACACTGTAATTGAGCATTCCCTCCTTATTGGCTGCATTCTCTGTTGCAGACAGTCTGCAGAATAATTTATTTCGAAAGGACAAAAGCAGAAAAATCATGCAATCATGCAAGTTTTATAATAAAAGCTTTGGAAGGTAAGTGGACCTGAACTGCAGTAACATCGTTGACCACAGCCAGAGCTTTGCAAGCTTGAACACACTGTTCCTCTAAACTTAGGCATCACGTCACAACCTCAGCTTATCCAATAATGTATGTTATGAATGCAGTATCTTCAGCAGTGAATATGTCTCATCCATTAAACCGGAATAAAAATAATTCATTTATAAAAATATTTTGCTATATGGTGATCTCACATGTGGTACAGCAGTATCCAGAAACAGGGTGGGAGTGGAGAAGCCTCTGCAGCAGGAATACCAAGAAAGGAAGGAGGAGATGGTCTCTGCTTTGAGAATCTGACAGCACGTGTCTGGAAGCTCAGAATATGGCTCTGGGTGAATGTGTGGTCTTAACTACCCACTGGTTTCATGGCTAAAAAAGTTTGTTTGAGTGTTCTTTGTGAGCAGTTGTGAATGTGATTTCCAGAAGTAAAAGTACTTTGACTTGCTATGTGTGTGTAGAGGGTTATGAGTAAATATTCTGAAGTCTAAAGGAATACCTTGTCCTTGACTAATGTATTAACTATCTATGTATGTAATTATTTGTTAAGCTGCTTATTTTTGAAACTTTATAGAAAGCCTCTCTCTCTATACAGTCTTTTGAAGTTTTGATAATCCTTGTAGAGAGCTGACTGGTAAAAACTTAACATTGAAAAAGTTACAGGAGTTGAACGATAGGAATAGGATAAGGAATAGGAGTACCAAAAGAATGAGATGTCTGTTTATTTGCTCCCATACATAATCTGTTTAATGAATAGGTTCCCCTTAAATTTCATAATAATATGATGGCTTCATAACAGTTCATATTCTCTTGATGCAGTTTGTGGTAGTAGAAATCACTCTGCAGAAATAAGACCAAAATGTATCCTAGAACATAAATTTCTTAGTTTTTAAATTTGAGAGAAAGGCTGCAACCTAATTTACAGGACACTTAAGTGTATCCTGTAGGGCTTATTCAAGTGAGAATTTCTGTAAAATGTTTCTTCCAAAGAAGAAAATAATATTATCATATTAAAGACTGACTTCATAGATTCTCTTCAGTTTTATTGTTTATATTTTCACCAGATTTTACTATGAGGAAACAATTTAGAGGACAGCAAATATCTGACTGTATTTGGCCTAGAGCATGAGGTATAAGCAGAAATTCTAATTCCCAGTGATACTATATTCAGTAGTTGCTATCAAATACACTCAGATAAAACCAGTATATAAAACTATGCCAGCAAATCCAGACTGGATGCTTCTCCTCTGGTGACTCATGCCTAGCAGGAAGGGCTCTCAGGTACATCAGTCATTATTTTGCCTTACACACACATTGCTTCCACTGTGTTGCAAAGATAAATCTCACTAGAACTGTTACAGTCATGGAAATACAGAGGGAAAGGAAGCTTTCCCTTTGTTAATCCAGTATAGAGAACATTCAGATTCTTGCTTTTCAGGTTGGCCTGGTGTGTGAGAACAGCTTCAGTGTGGAATAGCATCCAAGGGGCACAGAGGAGTGGTGGGAGCTGTGGATGGGTTGGGCAGTGTTGGGCTTTGCCCCAAACTTCTGGATAAGCCAGCCAGCCTAAGCTGTGCTTTCGTCTCAGGTGAGGGCAGTGTGTTGAATTCAGGCAGCAGATGAGGTCATGTTTGCTAGAGTGGTACCTTGAAATTAAAGCCCAAATTACATCAGGAAATACTGTCATCCAGAAATCACCCATGCTAATGGAGTTACACAGAAATACGCTTTGGTTAGTTCTCGCTGGTCAATGTTTTGGAACATTTGTCCTAATTGACTTTGCAAGTGACCTCTGCTGTTAAATTCTTGCTGTGTGTGATTTGTAGAGGTTTTTGCATATTACCTTTGGAATTGTAAACTTGCAGAAATCAGACGTAGAAAGTCTGCCTTTAAACTGGTAGTTGGATTTTGGAAGATGCTGGCCCTGCACTAATAACACTGAATAATTTATGCAGAACCGCAATCCTAATAAAAAATTTAAGAGCCAAAGTCCAGATAGCCAAAGCATTTTGGTTTTGCTGGGGCATCTTGGTACCACACTGTGGTTCTGCAGTGCCTTTTCTCCTTGCTGCAATTTATGCTCAGTAAGCTCTTGACTAGGCAGCCCCACCAAATTCTGCTCAGTTCAGTCTTGAACAATTCCAGATACCATAACCATTCTTGGATATTTACTGAATTTTTAAGTAAATAAGGTTAAAAGATTAAAGTAGAGTAATCAAAGCCACATTTATTCTTATATTCAAAGCAATGGTTCTGAATATACACAGAAATTGTTGTTGGAAGAGAAAATTTCTTAATTTTACTTTCATGGCAAAAAACCTCACTCTCAAGTGAGTTGCCTGATTCATGGGGACAGGTAAGAACTATGTTGCATGGAGTGTTACCAGCTTCAATACTGAACATGTAGGGGTCCTCATGGAACTTTTGCACGTTGAAGCATTACCAGAGGAAGTCCAGAAGTTCAGATGTTGGCTGGCTATTTTCTATAAAGAGAGTATAATGTAAACTGAACCAGCATCCTATAACAGATAAACATAAAGCAAACTAAAGAGATATTAATTTGGGAAAAGGCATTAGTGATGTTTATTAAAGTTTTGGTTGTCTTCAAATGAGGCTCTTCTGATACATCACTAATCAGAGTTGTTTTATTCAGAAGGCTTTTCTGCTCTTTGTTTTCAACTTCACATTCAGAAGTGATGTTCAGTTATCTTTGGACCAAGACTTTGGTTTATTTGTTTTGTAAAATAATAAAAAGCTTTATTATTCACAAGTTATTTAAAAGAAAATGTTCCACTGGATGCTAAACATGAAATATAGTTTTTCTTAAAAATAGGAAAAGAATCAAGAATTATATCAAGTGCTTTGAGATGGAAGACAAACATGTTTTTAAGTTATTTCAGATGTTTTGTTTTTGTTTTATTCACAAATAACTCTTCCTGGTCTGTCATTCTGTCTTTGCAATCCCACTTCATTATGTCACCATTTCTTTCACATATCAAAAACAGGCTTACCTTTCAAAATGCAGGATAATCCCTTTCTGCATTTGAATTACTGAGTTTCTCATCAGCGTCCACCTTCACCAAGCCAGTGATTATTTTCAGAGACTCATTTTGGTTATCAGACAAGCCCGTTCATGTTTTGTGGCATTATGCCATTAACAAGAGAGTAAATATCCTCACAGGCAGGATTGGTGATTACTCCTTGTTTTCCTTCAGCTGCTTTTGTGACCTGTGCCCTGCTCCTAGGGGGCCTGTGGGGAGGAGCGAGGCAGGAAAAGAACTGTGGTTGTTGCTTCTGAGGGGTGAAGAGTTACACAGTCTGCTGCATTCTTGTAGAGGGGATACAGCTTGGTTAAGGCTTTTTTGCAGTTCAGTTTCACTGTGACTAACAATAATCAATTCTAGGAATGTCCCACATATATAAGTATTTTACAAGTGGATTTGTTAATATGAAATGGGAAATAGTGCCTGATGTAGTGTTTGGTCCTGCTGTTCGCTCCCTGTCACCACTGTGTAAAAACTGCTTTTGAGGTTGTTATTTCTTTGAAAGCTGCTAAAGGCATTGTTTCAACTTTCCTTTTCTACATTTTGAGTTAATTTATTACACTGTGGAGGGGAAGGACTTCGTGAGCTTCACTCAGGATTCTTCTGTTGTACCTATGGAGAAGGAAATCCTAGCTTCTTCTTAGCCTCTAAAGGCTGCTGATTCCCACCACGTGTTCTATGAAATGAAATTAATTAAATTTAAAAATCTTTATGCTGCTATTCATGAATAATCTGCTGTGCATTGCTATATTCAGTCATTTCTAAATGCTTATTGTTTAGATATTTTGCTCATGGAATTCTTAGCAGTCTGTCACCTTACAGACTTTTTGGGTTGGAGTTTGTGCTTTAAACTTGGTCTGTTTATTTTTAGGAGAAGTTAATTTCATCCATGTGTTAATGATAATATGTTGTGTTGGTGAAATTTTTGAGCAACTTCATTATTTATTATTATTATTACTATTACTATTATTAACTACACTGCCTTCTCTTCCTGGCCTAAAAACCCCCCCTGACTTCAGAGCTTCAACTGATATCAACAGTGACAATTTACAAGGTGTTGTGATATTGGAAGTGTCAGTATGATCAGGGTTAAGACTGGTAACTCATTCCTCATACTTGTATGGTTCATGGCCTCTTTGTGGAGGTTCAAAGTTAGTGTATTCATCTGCTATATTCCATGATGTTGAAACCAAAAGCGTGAAATAAAGAATGTCATCCTTAGGGTGAAGGCATTTCCATTTAACTAGGTCATAGTGGAGTTTGCAACAGAGTCCAAGTGTATTTGATGGCTCTGAGGTTTCTAATTCCACCTGCTTGTGTTTTTGTTTACCTTTTGATACCTTATAATGCATATTTGTATGTTGATTGTAGTGGATGCTACTAGTGCTCTTGGATAACATCTAAGTAGTTCTATCTGCTTTTAGAACCTTTACAGATGCACAGGCTGTCTGCGGGGATCTGCTGCCTCATTCGGAGGAGACCCAGGGTGAAGGCATAGAGCCAGCAGGTAAGCATGTAAAAGATGATCCTTGGAAATTTGAGCTCTTCTTAGATTTTTTAAATGTAATTTTTATGTCTATTCTAGCAGGTTTTGACTGACAATTTCTTGGGGCTGAGATAATGAAAGACAAAATTAAAGTAAAACTGAAGTGAGTCAGGGCAGCTGAAAAATTTTCAGTTGTTGTCTGTAAATTTGCATGGATTTAATAGTTTCTGCCAGTGTTTGTATTTGAGATGATGTGTAGATAAAAATTAAAAATAGCTTGATCCCGTTGAGAGTCGTGCAAATTGTTGGGTTACCTTTGGCATCACAGCCTACTCACCAGCTGTCACCTGGGGAGGATTTGCTGTGCAGTGTAATGACTGGAGACTTTAAAGGAAGTGCTTTGGTCAGTTCTGTGTTGCATCAAAGCATTGGTGTAATTTAATGCAACTGCAGGGCTGAATGGCTTGCCTGAACATGCTACCGTGTGGCTTAAAGGAGGTTTGCTAGCAGAACTTTCTGAGGTTCTTTGGAAGGTTTGCAGCCCTAAGAGAGCTCCCTGTTGCCTTGGTGATGCTGCTGCTAGTATCCAAATGTGCTCATTGAAACAAAATATTTGTTCTAGGAGAAAACTGAAGCAGTAAGCACATAGCTATCTGATCTGTGTAGGAATCTTGCATGCAGACTTTATACATGTGTATAAATACCTATCTGTATGGATATATAGTTACTTTTCAATAGGCAGGCATTTAATACACAGTAGGGTTCTTTCCAAGAAGTGGACTGCTGGCTATATGCTTTCAGTGAGCAGGAAATAAATGTGGATGAATAAAGGCAATAACAAACTTCCTGTTTTCAGATTTGCAGGGTATCTTATTGAACTGCTTGAGGCACACATTCTCTATGTAGATTGTCGCTGAGACTGTGATTCTGCAGGGTGTTTGCCTGTGTGCTTGTGAAAGCTCTGACCTATTTTCCTAAGAATTTATCTGGGACAATGGTTAATGCTGTCAGCTCCTTACCTGCTTCTGTCCCATGGGCTGCTGCTGGTTGCAGTTTAGAAAAGTAAGCTGGGTTGTAAAGCAGTGCTTAGGCAGGAATGCACATGTCATTCAGCCACTCCTGCAGAGGTGACCACAGCCTCTGCCACAAAGGTGAGGCAAACAGCTAAGAGTCGAAGCCATTCCAGCTGTTCCATCAGCTGTAATTTTCCTGCAAACACAAGTCACACCTCATCCATTTTAATTAAGCATTTCCTTTATTGGTGTTTAGATATATTTCTAGCTGATGAATCAGGAGCTTACCATTTGTTAGACTTCGTCCTCTATTTGACTTTGGGAATCTGTGGCACTACTTGTTATCCATTTAAATGGGAAGCAGTGTTTAACTTGTGTGATGGTTTCATCACTTACTGTATTTCATGTGACTGGGAGAACACAAAGAGCAAAACAGGCTTATCTTTAAATTACGAAGATAGTTTATTTACGCACACTGAAAGGATAAAAATAGGAAAAAAAGGAAAGAAAATAACGAAAAACAAATGAAACTTTCAAAACAGATGCTGACTGGTGAAGTAAGGGCTGAATTTCAAAAACTCCACCCAAAAGATCTTTCATGAGAAGGAAGCTCACTATCTGGCTGCAGGGGGTCTACATGGTATGTAAAGAGCAAAGGAGGAGATTCTGATATTTTCTAGTTGTTCAGAACTGACTTACTCACTTTATAATTGATACATTCTGCAACCTCAGGAGTAAATTTATCTAATGAGGACCACAGGTTGTTCTGAATTTTTTCCCCATTCCTTTCTACCAACATGTAGAAGCTCATTGCTGTGGAAGCAGGCCAGATTTGGGGTTTCCTAATGCGTATGTAAATCCAGAGTACTCTTACCGTTGGCAGCAGGCATTATATTGACTTAAAACCAATGTGAAGTTAGAAGAGAACTCATCCACACTGGTTTTATACTGATGGAATCAGCAAAATAATTTATGTTGGAAAAGAGCACTGGAGGGCAACTAGGACATCTTTCTCTCATAGAGAGAAAGCCTTGTGGTTTTGTTCAGCTGTGTTTTGAAAACCTCCAGGGATGGAAATTGTACAGCTTCTCAGTCCCTTTTCTTAGGCTGAGTCACCTAGTTTGTGAAATTCTTGATCCAGCAAGAGTTTTCCTTGCTGCAGCTCATGTCCATTGCCTCTTGTCCTTCTGCTGTGTGCTTCTGAGAAGAATCTTTTTATCTTGTAGTACCTGGTTCAGTCTTTAACAAACTGCAGGTAGATTCATTTTTTGTCTTCTCCAGACTGGGGAAACACAGTTCCTGCAGTTCCTTGTACGTGGCGTGCTCCAGGCCCCTGACTGCCTGGGAGTCCCTCTTTTTGGGCATGTGCCAGTGTGTATGTCAGGATCTCTCTCTTGCACAATCTTAGGGGCAGCCTCAGAAGCACTGAGCAGGGGGAAATCCCTTCCTTGGTCTGCTGGCTATCATCCTGCCAGTGCAGTGAGGGGTGTAGTTAGTTAGCCTTCCTCTCCATCGGAGCACACAACTGACTGGCAGCCAACCTGTCCACCGGAACCATGGGGGTTTTCCTGCTGAGCCAGCTGGCATCCAGCCCGTGCTGTGCCATGGGGCTGTCCTCCCCAGAGTGCAAACTTGGCTTCACCCCTGTTGAGCTTTCAGGTCGTGTCAGCCCATTCTTACGGTGTGCTGAGGTCCATCCAGATGGCCAACCTGCCTTTTGTCCTGTCAGTCATTTCCACAAGTTTGCTGTCGCCACTGAAGCTGCTGAGGGTGCATTCTATTGCCCAGGACAACAGTGCTGTCATTGAACAGTGTCATTCTCACAAGTAACTCCTGAAGCATGTCACTTGGAATTAACTGCTAACAAAACTTAGAATTGCTGACCACTGTTCTTATCTACTTACCGAGTCAATTTTTTTATCCACCTGTTCCTCCAATTGCAGCTGGTTCAAACCTTCCAAGGATGCTGGGCTATGTAGAAGTTGTCAAAGACTGTGTTAAAGGTAGAGTAAGCAATGTGCCACTGCTCTTACCGTGTCAGAGCCAGTCAACTCATCTTGAAAGGCAGGTGGGTTATATTTACCAGGGCCAAGTCAAGGATGGCCATTCTGGCTGGTGTCAGTCACCATTTTATAGCTCAAAATGATTTCTAGGAGAGTTTGTTCTATAGCATTTCCATGGGCTGAGGTGAGGCTGATTGGCCCTTAGTTTTCTGAATCCTCTTTCTTCTGTGTTTTGAAGACAGATGTGGCATTGGCCTTTTTTCTTGTGATGGGGACCTTACCAGATTGCTGTGCTTTCTCAAAGATGACAGAGAGCAGCCTTGTGATGGCTTTGACCTGTTTTCTCAGTGTCCACTCTGAGGTTCCCACTATGTCCCATCAACTCTTGTATGTGACCAATTTGTGTAAGTGGTCCCTTACTTCGATGTTCTGCTACTGTAGGTGAAACGTGGCATGGAAGCTCAGGAAGCCTGACCTTGCCAGTAAATACTGAGGTGAAGAAGACACTGAGAGCATCAGCACTTTGCATGTCCTGTGTCAGTGAGTTGCCCACAATATCCCTGGTTCTCCCTTTGGTTGCCATTGTAACTGTAAAAGCCCTTCTTGTGACTTTTCACATTACTCACCAGTTTAAATTCTGAGTTTTGACTTTCCATTGCTGCATGCCTGGGCAATGTTTCTGTAGAGATGTTTCCTCCTGATTACACCTTCCACATGCTTTCATTTTGGTGCATCGTAATCAGTTTTAGAAGCGTCAGTATTGTTATGAAGCTTATTTTGTACTTGTCCTGGTGCACCACTCCCTCCACGTCAGCTCGTGGAGGCATTCTTTGAAGGATACCTTATTTCTCTGACCCACACTGTAGGGGTTTACTGGTCTGAAAAGCAGTATATTTTATTGTAATTAATAATTGTTCCCTTTTCCTCCAGTGGAAAAAGTAGAACTTGCCATTAATTGAAATATTTATGTGTGTTTTGGCTAATTTTAGAAGATTTCCTCTATTTGTTGTCTTTTCTGTTAGAGAGGATAAAATTATTTGTTTATTGTGGAAAACTGGTAATATAGCAGAAAACCCTTTTCCTCCCCCAGCCATAGCAAGGCAAGCCACAGGAGCTGTCTGTGTGTTTTATTAGGAGAATCACTGTGTGTTTAGGCTGGCTGAGACTTTCAGATTCACTTGAAATTCCAAAGTTCTGTACCTTTGTTTAATCTGTTTATTGGCACAAGGAGAAGTTTGACACATACCAAGCTCTCAGACTCTAAACAGTGTGTACTCACCTCCAGCTTTTACTAAAATGAAGTTAAACTTTCAGGGTCACAGACATCTTGGAGAAAACAAAAAATAGTGGGTGAGAGGAGGAATGGTGTATTTCTGTTGTCAGCAGAATGTGGTGGCATCATAGCTGTGGAATCTTGGATGATGACTGACAGGAATGCCTCCAGCAAAGAGTTGAATTCCTTCTCTCATCATTAGGGCAGAGTGATGTTTTGCAGCATCTGGCATATAATCAAGACACTGTTTTGTGAGTTAAATCTGATTAATTTTCAAGCGGAAGTTAAATTACTGGTTTACTTCTTGCTTCGCAGGGCACATGTATGGAATATCACTGGGGAGATGCTCAGATCATGCAGCAGGGCCATTCCACAATCAGCCTGTCCGTTTATCTGTCTGAAAGGTGACCTTGGGTCTTTTGCATTTTGTATGATTCTCAGAGCTGTTTTTCCATAAACATCTGAATTCATTTCCATTCTCAAATCCTTTCTGGCAGTCACCAGAATACTGGCAGGTCAGGTAGTGAACAGAGAGAAGGTTTCACTAATGATATTAGCTTTAAGCTGTAGGATTAGTATATTTCTTATCTTTGTTTTTTAACTACTGCACGGTCTCCTTCAGGTATCCTGGAGGTCCAGCAGTTTCAGCCAGATGGATTATTCATGAAAAAATTTTAAAAACCCAAAAAACCAACCAAACAAACAAAATGAAAAAAAAAAAAAAAAAAAAACAAAACCCACACACAACACACCAAACCCCCCCCACAAAACACAAAAAACCCCACAACCCAACCAAACCCCACATCCCCAAAAAACCACCACAAAAAAAAAATTGTTATCTCTTTGTCTGTTTAAAGTAATTTTTGATATCTGGGCTTGTACCATGTCAGAACTTCCCACTGTACATGGCGGAAGGAATAAACTCGCTATTAAAAAATTCAAAATGTGTAATGTGTTCTATGTTGTATATAATTTCAAACTTGGTAGAAAATACTTGAGTAACAAATGTACTTTTATAACACAGTATTCAGATGTAAACAGTTCATAAGTTTAGGATTGTATTGTAAAAGATCAGTTGAAAACTGCAAGTGCCTCTTTTAAGTAGTTCTTAACTAGTTTTTTCCTTCTGTAAAGTTGAAATTTTACACATTAATTTAGTGGGAAGACTGGCCACCTAAAATGGTATTTAGATCAGCTTTTCTTAGAACAGACAGACTGCAGTACATTCATCCTGTTATAACTTATGAATGAGACTACCCCAAGCCGTCTCTTCCTTCAGCAGGGAAGACAGTGAAACATGGAAAATGAAGTCTAATCATGAAGCTTTTTGGCCTTGGAAGAGAATGGCATAGGGAAAAAGATATCCTTCCAGAGCCTCAAACAGTGACAGTCCAGATTTTATTACCTGAATAAAATCTCGTCTTTTTTTATTTTATCTGACAATATAGCCTTCTTTAAGCAGAAATCTTTTTGCAACATCTCTGACCTTCAGAATTCATATGAGCCAGGGTCACATAGTAGTGGATGAAAAAGCATTTTGAATATGAAGTATAATGCAGGTAGCAGGAGTCAGTGGAAGAAAGAGGAAAGGAACAACTACTCTGCTTGCATACAGAAAACTTTTAGTGGCATGAAGTGCTGGATTTTTCCCTTGTGCTCTGTGAAGCTACAGTTGTATAACGTACCAATGCTAATTGTATATATTGAGGGGTTTTATTCTGATCTCCACTTTGGTTTCAGTAGGTACTGAGTTGATTTCCAGCCTGGACACTGCAGTTTAACTTTCAGGTGCTACTGAGGTGGAACACTTGCTTTACTTCTCCCAATATTTGTAATTGATGCATTTTGTATTTAGCCAAGCATTCCATCCCAGGCACATTCTACAAAGAATGAACCCTCTGCTCAAAATCCTCTGCAAACTTTGACAGAGGAATTTATTGTTCCTGTTCCATTGTTTTTACTAGCTCTGGGGACAGACTAATTAGATTTTTAGAATTATTTGGCTTATCAAAATTTCAGAACCATTTTGAGATTTAAGTTCTACCTGCAAATATATGCAAAAAGCAAACAATGGGCATTCATTCAGGTTTATATTTGTTTGCACTGTGTCTTGCGAATTGTTAAGGTGATGCACAGAGTCTCTGAAAGTGGTTCTGTTCTTTGTCTTTGATATGAATCAAAGATGCCTTTTTAACACCAGGAAAACAAATGAAAACCCAGTTTTCAAGTACATTTTTGGTTTCTATGTGTAGATATTTCAGGGATTTGATTGATTTTCATTATTCTCTGGGAACTGTGCTGTTATCTGCTGCACATCTGAAGTGAAAAGACCCTATTAATGAAACTTCTGTAATGTTATTGTAGGAATGTTGTTAATATTTTCAGTTTCCTTCAAGAGGAGTGCTCTTTATTTAGGATTTTTAATACATGAGCCAGAATGTTGTACTTTAGCTCTATATGGTATGTTTTTTTAAGAGAGCAGTCACCTAGCTGTGTCCAAGTACCCCTGCAATTTCTGACACCTTTGTTTTAGAAGCCAGAACATCTACATATAGAATTTTTCATCTGGTCTTTGGTATGTCACTGCAGACAATAAAGATTTGGCTTAACAATAGCTTCTGTCACTGACAGGTCTTGCCTCTCATCCTTTTCACACCTGCATTGGGGTTAAGTGCAGAAACAGCTGCTTTGCCTTCTCAACTCATAAAGTATTTATTGGGTGCTACTGCTTACACTTTGACAAAGTCTATTACCTAAACTCCTTCAGAGCTTTGTTTCTAAACTATCTGGATTTATGATGCCCTTTCTCCACTGACCTAAGCACACCTCCACACCTATGTTTTGAAAATCATTTTGTGCAATTTACACATGAGAAAACGAAGGTGCATGGAAATGAAGCAGCTTTATTTGTACTTACTGTTGTCATTAGCACCTTCTGTTTGTCAAGAGAATAATGCAGATCTGCCAGCCAGGAGCAGGACTGGAATGAAGTGTTTGTGAGCTTACAGTAGTTTGCTGTGCCTCTGGCTCTTGGTGCAGACTGCAAGCCTGACTTGAGGAAGGCTGCACGTGTGTTCCAAAGCACTGGTGTGGATCCAGCTGTGGCTGATGTGTTCCTGTATTGCCACAAGGGCTCAGAAAGGCAGTTCCCAGACCCCCGAAGCAACTAGAATAGCAGTGGCGAGGGTTGTGATGCATGTTGTACTTTTGAACACTCGCAAACTGTTTTTTCAGCCACTGAGGTGGCAGGAACCAGCACAGATACTAACTGAGCTTGCTTTACAGTTTTTGCTTTCCATAGTTGTAGTAAAATACAATTATGCTTATTAACTTGTATAAGGAATTACAAAAAGTACTGTTTTCTGTTCCTCTTCGTTCTGACAAACCCAAGCACTTTGGTCTGACTTTTTTTTCACCAGATCACTGTAGAATATATCCATTTTTTATTCCTATGCTAAAAATATTGCTTCGTTTATGAAAGTAAATCTAAGGAAAAAAATACTCTTAAAATGTTCTTGTACTGTTTTGTTCATAAATATGGGAACAGTTTGACAGGAGAGTCATGCGACGGTTTGTGCTTTCCTAGTGAGAATTCACCTGAATTTTGCCACCTTATCCTAGATCCTCTAAGGAGTGTATTCATTGCAGGGTTTGCAAGAGCCAAGGAGAGTCTTTGAGGCAGACATTTCTTGTGAATGCCAGGGACTGTCTCAGTCCTTGGCACCTGTGGTGAGAACCAAGTGACATTTATTGGCGCTCTGTGGCTTTGTCCTGTCAAAGAAGGGGAGAAAAGATACAGGGAGAAAAAAGTGGATGGTATAAAGACAGAGTGAGGAAGACAAGAACAGAAGATGAGAAATGGAACCATGGAAGCAGGGTGAGACAGGAGTGAGTGGAATGGACACATTAGAACGTGGGGCAGATGACTGAGGGAAAACCTGTGGGAAGTAGTGAGGAACAGGGACAGGATGAGGGACAATAGCTGGAGGGAGGGAAGAGTTATAAACACGCAAAAAGAGCTTGGATACTAAACAGGGGCAGAGATTTCATGTCTTTTGGATCTCTAGCCTTCTGATTCACCAGCTACTCCAAGGGGGAGTGGAGAGCTGAGCACAGGTAAAGAGATTCTTCTGGCACTTGGGATGTGCCTACAGTACACATATCATCAACATAATTCTGTATGGCACTTTTATTCAAGATGTAGAACAAAGAATAAGAAATAAAGATTTCTCTTTCTACATGGTATATCTAATAAGAAAATTGGAAAGCCCTTCTCTCAAGAGCTGGGAAGTGCCAGAGTTGTGCTTAGTCCTGTGGTCTTTATTCAATCCTCTTGTCTTCTGGTACACAGTCACATGGTGTTTTTCAATTACACTTTACCTTGACAATGATGCTTTACCTTCCAGAGTCCCTGTGGACTTCTTTTGCTGATGGCAGAGTCAGACTGAGGATAGATAACTCCTGCCCACAGACCCCCATAACAGTTCATCAGATGTTCAAGGAGAGCCTGGAAAAATATGGATCCCTTAATGCTTTGGCCAGCAAAAAGAATGGAAAATGGGAGAAAATAACTTTTTCAGAATATTATTGCCTCTCTAGGAAAACAGCCAAGAGCTTCTTGAAGGTAGGCACAGGAAACAAACACAATGCCTTTAATCATTTTGTCTCCTTTAAAAACCCAAAAACCAAATTAACAAAAAAACCCACAAAAACAAAAACAACAACAACAAAAAAAACCATACCAAACAAAACCCCAAACAAACAATCCCAAACCCCATAATATATAAGAGGTTTTTTGCATTACTTGAAGATCAGTAGTCATATTCTTTGTTGAAATGATAATGATGAAAATGAGTTTTGGGTAGAGGTAACACTGCTGTCAGGGAATCTTGACTGCAAGTGAGGAGCTGCTGTGTTGCACTGTGTCTCTGGGACATGGGTGCAGAGTTCATCATGAGGCCTTAAATCAAAAAAGAAAAACGGGAGAATACTATCATGAATTTGGGGAGATAAGGACAATCTATAAAACATTCTAAATATAGGGTAATATTAGTACTCATTATGCTCTTGTTCATATCAAAATATTCTGGGTCTTGGGCCTTTCTGTGCAGCAGAGTTCAGCTAGACAGAAGAAGGCAGTGGAAAATTCACATCCTGTTAAATTGCTGATAAATACTAGTTTGCTATGGATACCAAAACGTGCCTTCACATGCCTTGTCAATACTGTAGTAATAAATCAAAAGTTTCCATGGTTTATATTTGTGTCTATGTTTCTCTCCCGTGGGCCTATATTATGTAACCTTATGTATATTATTTTTAAGCTTGGTCTTGAACGATTCCATAGTGTAGCAATCCTTGGATTTAATTCTCCAGAATGGTTCATCTCAGCTGTTGGAGCTGTTTTTGCTGGGTAAGATATTTTTGGGGGGTTAATTTTTGAGGGGGATTTGGGGATTTCTGTTTTGCTAGGTCTGGAAATGTATCAAGTCAATATTTTGTGTTATGTCGTGGAAGTTGTGTCAGTACTGATTGACACGTTCAGCAACCTGCTGGAGTCTTATATCCCAAAGAGTCCGGACACTCATAAATGGATCTTGTTTGCCATGGGCTTAACCATGGCAGTCACACAGAAGCTGTTGTACAGGATCTTATCAATGGAAGATGTGGGAAACAGATGAGAATCACAGTTTTATATTAATGATAATAATATAATATTAATGGTATCTACAGTAAGATATATTCAAGCAGGTGAAGTAACATGAATATTAACTACCTTGATTTCTTCTGTCCTGATACCTGTTAATTTGGATTTTACTTCTTAAACTTGGTGAATGAAATCCAAATTGGTATCTGTGCATAGCTTGAAGAAAAAGAGGTCATAAGTGGGGATGCTTTTACCACTTCCTGAGCTAACTTGTATGTAACTTTAAGTGGGTTAAAACCCTGAGTTCTAGCCTACAGCATCTTCTACTGAATAGTTCAGAGATTAGTTTTTGCAATGTGCATAAATCAGAGATTCATTATATCTGAATATGTAAAACAAACATTAGAGCTTTCCTGCTGTTTGCTTCCACATCTTCATACCCCTTCAGGTTTCGTCTGATCTTTGGTTATTACTCTCTTTTGATACTACATGCATGTGTATGTGTGTATGCATATAAATGTATGTTCTTATATATATAAATTTTTTGATGCAGAGGAATTGTCACAGGAATATATACAACCAATTCTCCAGAGGCCTGTCACTACATTGCTCATGACAGCAAGACTGATATCATGGTTGTGGAAAATCATAAACAGCTGGACAAGATAATGCAGGTACAAGGTGGCTGAATGATTACTGAAAAGCCACAGTTTTTCCTTTCTTGATGCTGTATTGGTCCCAAACACCATGTACACTCTCTATATCATGAAACCTTTCTTTGTGAAGTGTGTGTTGTTACTCAGAAATCTGGTATCTGGTGTTAGAGCTCGTGGGTGGCTCTGACCCTCTGCAGTGTCTGTGGCTCCAGCAGAGAGCTCATTGGATGGTTCACTGCAGGCTTACCTGAAAAAAACCTCACATTTTAATCCCACGTTTTTACTGTCACCATCTGCTCTGTTTGGAAAAGCACAGTTCATTTGAATGGAAGAGATTGTGTTGATGCAGGTTTGTAAAGGTCTGCCATTTAAACATTAAGGATGTCAGTGTTCAGAATTTCCTCTTTCCAAGGTATCATCTTTTCCTGCTTTTAATATCAGCCATTAAGGCTCTTGAGTTCACTGCATTTTGGTAGCATCATGGTTAATATGAGACCGACCTTAGTGAGAAAGCAGGAGCCTGCTTAAGTGAACAGTCTCAGTTTTGACAGAACTCTTGGGCTGCTGGGCCTGCCTTTCAGCAACAGTGCCAATGAAAAGACCAATTTGATGGCAAGGTGACTTGGCAGAGGAGCAGAGGCAGCTCTTAGGAAGGGCTTGTCTGTCAAATATTGAGGGAGGCCTGTGGACTTACACTTGCACCAAATGGCACTGTTTGCTGGAGCAGCAGGGCCCTCCATGATGGAGCTTTCTGCCAAAACTGCAAGAGAGAAAATATGCAATGGTTTTTTAATGTATTTCATATAAGTTGTTCATTAATAACTTTGTATTTTGTAGTTGTGTTTTATATGCAATATGGAGGAAGAGAGATTTTTGTAAGTATTCTATAAAAGCACACAGTCAGACAAGCCTTGTAGTGTCATTGGCATAATACCAGGCTATGCTGTTGTGAACATGGAGAGAAGAATCCAAAAGGAACAACTCAAGGGGTTTGGTTCATACACATTATGTAGAATAAGAGAGCTCTGGTCAGCACAGCTTTATCCAGCAGAGGGTATTTTTGAAGCTTTTTTTCTGGAACCCAAGACTGAAATAATAACATCTCAATTGCTATCCTTCTAATAATACATACATACGGGCTACCATCAAGCAACTACTTTTGTATTGCAAAATTCAGTTCAAAATGTGATTAATTGCAAGATGTCTGTGAGGCATGGGTTCCACAGAATTCAGTGAAATCAATGCTTCCTGCAGGCCACACAAAGCACACAACCCCTTGCTGTCTGCAAAGCCTGCAGCTTTGTATTTTTATTTATCCTTCCAATGTGCATACAGCTTCCTTTGCTTTTTTCCTTAAGGCAGTAGAACTTTTTTTAGCACTTGAATGTCAGTTTTTGCTGAGGGACTTTATCTCTATTGGTAATCACAGGCCAGGGTCAGCTTCTAGCTTGACCTGCACTGTTCCTTTATGCTTTTGTGCATTATGAGAAAGGGTGCTGAGGAGCCACTTCTGGTATATTTTTCACTTTTTAAACATTTTGACTGAAACCAGATTTCCTGGAGCAGACTGTGCAGTCTGTGTAGGCTATGTAGTTCCCTCCTCTTCAACCTGCCTCAAGCTGAGCCAGTTGGTGATGAGTTTAGGGGAGAATATTTTGAGGTGGGGGGAAATGGGAGGTTTTTTTCCCTGTCAAGCCATTACAGTTTTGGCAGCATTAGAGTGGATAAAAGCCCACACAAGACATGAATAATAAATAATAACTTTGTTTTAAAAAATGCAACAGATCTGGAATCGCTTGCCACACTTGAAGGCTGTGGTGCTATATAAGGACTCCATTGCAGAGAGACATCCAAATTTGTATACGGTGAGTGAATACTAGAACAGGAGTGTAACCAAATAATTCAAGGGGTTATACCAGTGTGTCACCAGTTAATACATGGGTTATTATTCATTTGATACATTTCTACTGTGATTGTCTACCATTTAGAATGCATTGCTGTGTTCCAGCAAACACATTCAAAAGGTTTATCAGCTTTTTCTGTTTAATTTACCTTTGATACTTCACATTTAAGAAAAGAGATACCTTGCTTTACTGTCTGTCTTGTGTCTTCCTGATCTTTAACTTCACCGGGTTATTAAAACACCTGTAGGTTTTAGATGGGAATGTGTACTCTCAAATGGTTAAAAATAAAAGTTGCTCCCTGGTGCCTGTGAATTCAGTAATTTTTTTAAAAATCCAGTATTTTAACTGGACTACAGATCATCAACTGCAGAAAAAATATATTGAAGAGAAATATAAAGTATTTATATTGAGTATATATTTATATATTGAGTATATAAAAAAATAATGAACAGTGAACAGCATAGAAATATTTTGAAATACTTGCAATTTTGATAATCTGATAAGAAAAACGTTTTCTGTGCTTTTTTGTTTGTCTTGCATATAACTTAATAATAAACTATTACTTTTGAATGCTGTACGTATTGGTATAGAGTATGTCTTACATCTTGTACAGTAAAAATGTTAATACAAAGATGATCTTACTATTTAAAAAGATTAGGTGCTAGCATTTAATTCTTGAACAACTTGCACTTACTGAAATCTAAATGTGTGAGAATTGCTGTATTTTTAAACACTGGTTTGGTGTTCAGGTGTCATGTCAGACATTTTCTCAGAGGAGCAGGGTAACTGTCAGTGCCTGACAGTTGCCATAGTTTATGTCACCTAAAGGAAAAATGAGAGGTCAGATCACCAAAGGCGGAAATGATTCTTGCTGAGTTGTGATGCAGAGCAAGGCACCAGCCCCCGTAGTGTTGGCTGAAAGGGATTTGTGCTGCGTGAGGAGCGGCGACAGGGCAGAGCTGGCTGAGCAGTGCGTGTTTCCAGAAGGCAGATGCAGCATCACGAGTGTGGTGTGACTGTTTCTGTACCTTCCACACTCGCTGGAATGCCAGCACCATCTGTTGCAGGTGCTGTTCAGTAAACAAAGCCTGGGCCACAGATTCTCAGCGATCAATGCATTCAACTGTGAGAATACAGTAAGGTCAGGAAGGCAGGAACAACTGCTTCATGACGTACAGACAATTACATCCTTCACACCATCAGGCTTTCCAGGAGCTTGTGAAATTGGTGCAGGCACATTCTGTGGGAAGGGATAGAATGTGACAAATTCTGACTTGCTACAGAGCTGTGCAGTGCCTCTCTTTTCAGAGATGTGGTTTATTGGAAGAAAGTATAAAACTGATGAATAATCCTAGGACAGCCTTGCCACCCAAGAAAAGGAGGTTAAGGTGCCACAGAGGCTGACTATTGTAGTCTTAGTAGCCCAGTGGCAATGCCAGAGGTCTGAAAGAGGAAATGAACTACCCTTAAGCAGAGGCTCTCCTTTTTTACCTCTGTTTTTCTCATCATCCCCATAACTGCTTTGTGGTCCTAGATATAGCTCCAAGAAATCACTGAAAAATGAATGTGCTGCACCTTGCATTTAAATAACACACTTCTGTAGCACAGTATGAATCACATGGTTGCAATGCGAAACTGACAGTTTGGTTATCAATTTTCTTAAAAAACACTGTGATACTCTGGTTTCCAATTAGCATTGCAACCAGTGTTACACTTAACAGCACGTCAGGGGTGTGCAACCGAAGTATCGAGGAGCAAGCCATATAATACAGAGGAGCAGGTTCAGGATTCTTCTAGGCCAATTTATATGGCACAAAAGCCCAATGTCATAAAAGTTTTATCTCACTCAAGAATGAGCTAAATTTGAATGGAAGTTGTGACCAGCATCATATGCTCTTTCCTATAAAAGAACACATAATTTGAGCAAACATTGGCACGTCTAGATAATGATGCTTTTGCAAAGAAGCTTCCATTCAATTGCTTTATAATTATATTTATATAGTGTACAATGAATTGTAGATGAGCTCTCACAAGTATACTCTTAAAATGATGCATCCAGATTCCTTTAAATAATGCTCACAATCATTCTTAACAGTGTGAGAGCCGTAACAGTTTTAGCCTCTGTGAGTTATCCATAGTATCCACGTTGGAGGAGGAACAGTATTACTATTCCTTCTTAGACATTGAAAAGACTCATGGCAGCACAATTTTAGATAGTCTGTTTGCAATTCACACATTAAGCTCTAAGATTGATTCACCATATTTCTTCCATAGCCAGGGTCTGGGGAAACTTGCCTTGGACACGTGTCCAGAACAAGGCACTGAAATGTCCTAATGTTTTTGAGACAGGAAAGATGCAATAGTGTGTCAATTTGTAAGAAGCCATTTGGTGTCCTGCATTTTCTGTTCAATGTTCTAGATGGAAGAGTTTCTGGAGCTGGGAGGTGACATCTCTGACAGTACTTTGGATGAGGTTATTAACTCCCAAAAGCCGAATCAGTGCTGTGTTCTGATATACACCTCTGGAACTACTGGGAAGCCAAAAGGAGCCATGCTGAGTCATGACAATGTAGGTACTTTAGGCTCTGCTGTTGCAGAGAAACAGCAAAATGTGAGGATGTTTATTCCTGTGGTTTGAAATGGCTGGTACATCCTAGATCCCTGAATTGCTTTTTCTTTTACAGCATGGATAGTGTACTGCAATGTCCAAAGTCAGCTATTTCTGGTAAAGTACAAGCAAGGTAAAGAGTGAAACTCCAAACAGCACCGTTCAAAATTGTTCACAAAGTTCTTTGCAAATATGAATTTTTTTATTCACTGTATTTCTTGAGAGATCTAAAGCATGAATTAATAAATATAATTCACAGATTGCCATAAAGTCTCTCAAGTGATGTCATAGGTCACTGTGAAATGAACAAATCATGTATCAGCCAGCTATTATCAAAATAGCCTTGATGGATTGCTTTTGCAGATTTTATTAAAATTGGGGATGGGTGTGTAGGTTTTTTACTTAGGTGTTTTTTGTTCCTGGACTTGCATGCAGGCTTCTATATCTGTCACTGAAGGATAATACAGCTCCAGTGCTCAGTGATGGTGCTGGCAGTGGCCCTACCTGTTTGTTGTTACAAACAGAAAATTTCCATTTATAGACAAAAGTAAATTTGTTTGTTGAAAGGACTTTCCACAGAGGTTTGCTTGGAAAGATACGTGATTGGTGGCTGAGCAGGAGTGGAAGGTGGTAGGGAGCCTTTCTGTATACATAGAGATTGTGTGAAAAGGGATGGTCTAAGTTGAGGCCTCACCCCTTAAAATAAAGCAGAAATTACTGCAGACTTGCACAATGTGAAAACAGCAATTCACCTAAATGTCGGGAATTAATGCAGTAGTACCTGGAAGCAGAACATAATGAATTTGGGAGACAGAAAGGCTGATTTGGTGTTGCAAATCTATGCTCTTCTATCTCAGAGGAGTCTGGTGTCATTTCCATGCCAGCTGCCAAACTATTCTTGGCTGCTGGTCACAAACAGGCTATTTTTATGTTGACAAACGGTGGAAAGCATCCCATGCCTGTAGCTCTGCTGCTGCCTTCTTTAGTCAAAGATGTTTGCCACTGTTCATGTGCAAAACCAGTGCTGAATCAGACCTGCATGACCCTCACAGATCTCCTGTGAGTGTGCCTGTGTAAGGCTTGGAGTAAAAGCAATGAATACAGACACATCTTAAGGACATCCTGTTCTTTCAACTGTGTGTCTCCCATAGCCACTTGTCCATTGCTGCCACCTAAATTTGGATGGCCTGGCAGCAGGCTGCTCCTTAAAACCTTCTCTTGAGAATCTCTTTTTTCTTAAGCCAGGCCTACACTTATACCTTCTCATTTATTACGAAGGAGCTGGCAGGAACATGCTGTGATAACAGGAATACATGTGATTTGTGTGTGTACTCTGCCATCTTGAGTACCCTCATTCCTATGTCCTGCATTACCCAGTTTAGATTACAGACTCCTCTGAGAAAGAGTTGTTTCTTTTTGTTGCCTGGGGTTTTCTGGTTTGCTTGGGTTTTTTTGGGGGGCTGTTGTTTGTTTTGGTTTGTATTTTTGTGCACATACATCTTCTCCACTGCCTATCACACCATCACATATAGTTATGGGTCTTCCATGTGCTGTATTCTGATGATGAAGATATGTGTATTTAGCATCCTTGAGCTGCATCTTCTGAGATAAAGTGGGAAATGGGAAGAAGGAGGGGGAAACATCATCCAGGTTCACTAAGAGTCAAGCAACACAACTTCAAAACTATTAATGTATGTGCTGCCTCTCATGAGAGGAGTGGGTGTGTATGTGTCAGTTGGGAACCACTGCAGTGAATATCCCAGAGGCTTCCAGAGGAGCAGAGAACAGCTGCTATCTTCCTCTTGAGTGCTTAGCCAGGGGATGATCAGTACCAGGCAATGAGCTTGTGGCTGATACTAAATTGTCCTTTGAGCTCACTGATCACTGCGTATTCATTGTTCTTTTTTTAGCTTGCAGATGCAGCACTGGTGGAAGATGCCAGTTTAATAGAAAGCCTGCAGAGCTGGAGAGTTGAAAAGGAAAGGACAGATCAATTTGTTTCTCATCCATCCAGCCCATGGCTGCCTGGCTCAGTGTGTCACTAGGGCATGAGGAGCTGCTAGTGTTCACGCCCCAGTCAGGCAGCATAAATGCTGTATTTACTTATTTACTTATGTTTACTTATGTTTACTGTACTTACTTATGTTACCTGCTCTTCTGTATTGCTGCTGGCTTTTGGCAGAGTGTCCCCATGTTACTGACAGCCTGATGTGTGGTCAATATTGCAATGTCTTTCTGTGAGCACAGATTTTTCAGTTTCGTTAGCATAGCGAGAGGATCCTTAGTTTGTGTTAAGATGAAAAAAGAAAAAAAAAAAAGGCAAAAAACCCCACAAACAAACCAAAATCCCCACCATACCATAATGTGTTTTATTATTTATTTAAACAGATAACCTGGACATCAGCCCATTGCAGCAGTGCAGGAGGTATGCAACCTGCAGAGGTCCAACAGGAGTCTATAGTCAGTTATCTCCCACTCAGCCACATAGCTGCACAGATCTATGACCTGTGGACTGGAATCAAGTGGGGAGAGCAAGTTTACTTTGCTGAGCCAGATGCTCTAAAGGTACCTTGTCTTGCATTACATCTGATTAAGTTTGCACTTCTTTGTCTTAGAAAACATCCCAAGGAGAGAATATGATATTTGAAAAGTTGTAGAGGATGAAGATTGAGAGTCCATTATTGTAAGAGTTATGGAAAAATAAAGCTCATTGTATTTGTGATCCAGTGCTTTAGATTCTAATTAAAATATTAATTAAATTCCAATCCATAAGGTTCTTTTTAGGCAAAAGCAGTATAAGCAGCTTTTGGAGAAAAGGGAGGCAGGAGGAACTAAACCATGTGTGTTTTTCCTCCTTGTGTACATACCTCCCCCATCGTGTCAGACCTGGCACATATTGGTGCATATGGGTGACTGAAGGGGGCTCAGCAGCCCTTCTTTATGTCCTACATATTTAGTGATGTTCTACAACATTAAACATTCCGGTTTTACTTCACCAAACCTCTTTATCTCTGCTGTGTTCCTTTCATTGAAATTATTTAATTATTATAACAGGGCAGCTTGATCAACACACTAAAAGAAGTGCAGCCAACATCTCACATGGGAGTTCCCCGAGTATGGGAGAAAATCATGGAGAAGTTAAAGGATGCTTCTGCTCAGTCAGGATTTATGAAGAGGAAAATGCTGTCCTGGGCTATGTCACTTAGCTTAGAGAGGAACCTGAACAGCTCAAACAGGTGTGTAGTACAGCAAATGAGTGAGATTTCCAACAACCTGGAAGTAGCAATTTGCTTGTAATAAACCATGAAGCCTCAGTGAGACTCTGAATAAGTGGGTAAAATTTGATTTGGCAACACAGCAAATACAGTGCAAGGGGGAGGGTGCAGTTATCAATTACTATTGATGTCAAATATTTCACAATAAAGTGTGAAATTTCTTACACAGATGGGTATTCCAGACTATCATTCCATGACATTTCTCTGCTCATCTTATCATTCAGCTTCTCAGATCCTGCAAATTTCAGATTTCAGTGGTGTAGGTTCTCAGAGACACATTTAACTGATAAAAACCCAGGAATACAAGAGCTGTGTTGTATACAATATGTTTTTATAGATTCTTTATGTATTTGTTTAACTCAGATACCTCAAGAGTTGGAGGTAGGAAAGCCGGAGAAATGAAAGACACTGAATAAATGAAAGGATGAATGTGTCACCTTACTTATGTTCTAACTTCTGTCAACACCCAAAACCAAATACATCTCTAAACAAAATCTGTGCTTGATTTTGTTTTGAAAACTTCCTAGGTTGCTCTGACTGACTTGTGTATTTTGTACTCAGCAGTGATCTAAAGCAGCTCTGGACAAGATTAGCAGACTTCTTAGTGCTTGCAAAAATCCGCCATTCACTGGGGCTTTCTTCCTGTCAGAAGCACTTTTCTGGTGCTGCTCCTCTCAATACAGAAACACTGCATTTCTTCTTGGGTCTGAACATCACCCTGTATGAGGCCTATGGGATGAGTGAGACCACAGGCCCACATTGCCTGTCTGGGCCTTACATTTACAGGCAGCACAGGTAATTTTGCTTTTATTACTCTATTTTTAATATTATTTGTTTCATTTTATCTGTGAAAAGAGTATTTACTAAGGTCAGCAAAGATATTACAACTTACTTCATTTTCCTTGAGTGCATTGCCACTCTTGTGACTTTGAGAGTCAGAAAAATTTCCAGATCAGAATTTGAACACATTGACTCCATAGCACATTGTGCCAGGAGCACTGAAACTGAGCTAGAGGATTATAGCCATACACAGTGACTACATCTGACAATACTCTAGCCCTGGCCCAGGGGAGGAATGCAAGACCTCAAAACCAAAAATGGTTTTATGCCAGAAGATACAGGGGGGGAATGCAGCAAGCACAGGCTGAGACAGACTGCCAGAAAGTTCTCAAACACGGTGACAAATCTGCCCTCGTGAAGGAGTATTCCACGGCTGTTGGACAGTTACAGCATGGTGATATTTGCAGTCACGGATGCTTTGAGAATTTCAGGGATTTGGCACATTGACCAGCTAATCAGTTTTATGTTTGATGTTTCTGTGATCATTGTGGAGTTTTTCTGCTCTTCTCTGGTAGCTGTGGTAAACCAGCACCTGGATGCAGAGTGAAACTGTTGGACAAAGATACAGAAGGCAATGGAGAAATCTGTTTCTGGGGAAGGACTGTTTTCATGGGTTATTTAAATATGGAAGACAGAACAAAGGAAGCCTTTGATGAGGAGGGGTGGCTGCATTCTGGAGATTTAGGAAAGCTAGACAAGGATGGCTTTCTCTATGTCACTGGAAGAATTAAAGGTAATAGGCAAAATCTTGCTCTCTGTTTCTGGTAAATGTTCAGCACTATTCCATCATCTCTCAGATGTGGTCTATCTAATGAAGCGTCTTTCCTCTAATGCCGGCAGCATTGCCCTGACAGGAAGGTAAAATAAATTTTCCTAGGAGAAAACCATAGTGTGCTCTGTGTTCAGGGAAGGTTTCCCTCTACTCTGTAGTAGGTGGAAATGATGCAGTTCCTACAGTGAGGCTTTTCATCTCCCAGACCTTTACTCAGCATTCCTTAAAATTAGCAATATAAGTCAATAACACAGGTTTAATGTGTCTTGTTTGATTTGAATATCATTAAGCTGTCCAGTCTCCCTTTGAATCTTGCCGAAGTGTCTTAATTGCACATTAGAATATTTGTGCAGGAAGGAGAGGCACCCTCTGTTACACAGAAGTTGTTGCTGTAGGTCAGAGGACACTTCCTCTGGTGCCTTGAAGTGTTTGCAGTGACCAAAAGCTCGAGAGCAGAAGGGAAAGCTACAGCTGAAGCAGTGCACTTGTTATTTACAGGCTGAAGGCTCATGAGACTGAGACTGGTCACTTGCTGACTTGGAGACTTTCTTCATGATACATATTCAGACAGTGGGGTTGGTCACAGGCAAGATGTAACTGAGGAAGATTTAAGAATTGAGTAAAAATCATCGTAGAATATAAGATGCATCACTAGGGAGATGACACAGATGAGTGAATTTGTCACAGGTGGCATCATGTCCTGCTAGGAATCAGGCCTGAAGTTGGTGCTATTAGTAGCCTGCACCAAATGCAGCTGTTTTGATTTTCACTTGTTTTCTTGTCTGATTCATTTTCCTTTAGCACAGCAGTAACAACCCCTTGTCTCAATTCATAACATTTGTGTTTCTCTTATATCTGTCTTGATTGCTGAACTAATAGCAGTTACTCTAAATTATAGGATAGGTAAACCATCTGGGATAAAATAATCCTATGTCCAGTTTCATTGAAGTTTTAAATTCAATTTAAATTAAATTGTCATAAGGACAATGAAAAACTAAGGGCCGAGAGATTGGTAGAGGACCTGAGACAAAGACAGGACTATTGCAAAAGGAGGGTGGAATGAAAGGAAAAGCTAGACCTAGAAAAGTGTGTCTGTTTCAGTTGTTGAAGCATGTTCTGAACTGCTGCAAAGACAATTATTTGAGGACAATGAGAAGTCACCAACATAACAAAAGCAAAGAACTGGAATTTACTTAGGGAATACTCAAGTTTGTAGTAATTTCATTGAATATATGTATTACACTTCTGAACAAATGTTGCTTTTATCAAACCTTCCTCCAGTAGTAACTTATTTTTGTCTGACCCCTCTTGGTGGATTTAAGAATTGGTTTTAATCATAATGTTAACAATGAACTTGCTTTTTGGTGAGATAGCAACAATAGAATAGGGGGTGAATCCTATGCTAATTTGGAAGAGATGATCTCTCACAGAAAATTTCCAGTTATGTAACAGTCCCTTGAGAATAAGCTGTTACTGGGTTATGTAAAAAATATCTGGAGCAAATATACCAAGGGAGATCTAAGAACTTGAGCACATGTTTGAAAAATAGTAGCATTTTTATTTTGAAGATAATAGGATTTGTGGTATTTGGAAAATATTATCTTGGGAAAAAAAATCTCTTATTTTTTATGTCTGAATAAGAAAAGCAGATTGAGCCAAACATTAACCTGATCTTTGAAATTTATTTGAATTCAACTAATAGCCTTTCTCTTTTTTGCCTAGATTTAATTATTACTGCTGGAGGTGAAAATGTGCCTCCAATTCCAATCGAAGATGCTGTTAAAAGAGAACTCCCAATTGTTAGTAATGCTATGGTGATTGGAGATAAAAAGAAGTTTTTGTCAATGTTCCTGACCCTAAAGGTAAACCAGTTATAATATTGCCTTCAGTGAAGTTATACACCTGCACCTAACAAAAGAATAATAATTTTGAACCATTTGTAGAAAGACCTAGAATTAGATAGGAGGATGGTAGCAGGGGGACAAATCCTGCTGGGTCTAAACTTAGGGTTACCTGATCTGCTAAACATCCACATATTTACTGCTGTTCCTTCTACATATACAATAAGAGCTATTTTCTATTTAAGTGCAAATTTTTATATAAGAAATGCTGGAAGATGGAGAAGTGTCTGTAACAGAACACAACAATAGCTTTTAAGCTTACAGATGATCAAAACCAACAAATGTTTCTGTTATGGGCAAACCCGGAAACTTTCCAGCAAAAGAAAGATTCCAGAAACAATTCTCTACAACTTGTTATTTTTATAACAAGAATGATGACCGTGGAACAAAATAATTAATAGCCTTGCTGTGGTATAAGCTTCAATTGAGAAATCATTTGCACTTCAGTTCTGTGGACATATCTAGTGAATGCCACTTAGGTGTTTTCAAGTTGTTTACCTCTATGACTGATACTCCCTATCTTCAGGTGTAGCAATGGGGAACAAAGAGATACAGACCCCCTTGTGCATCCGAAGGAGATCCCTTTATTGTAGAAATCATCCCCCTTTTCTACCTTTAATCTCAACTGGCCATAACCCAAATTGAACAGAAGGGGCACCCATTGGCTGCCTCAGCTGCAGGCTGCTCTCCACACTCTCATCCTTCAATCAGCTTCCTGCTCATGTGCTGCCCACACGTTCCTGCTCAGAGCTGCCTCAGCCCCACCGACTTCCAGCCATGCAGCCTGCTGCTGTGCCTTCCCCACAGGGCCTTCTGGGGAGCATGAGCCTTAACAAATTTAACATTTATAACCCCATATGCCACGTTCAGGTACAATAGAAGTACTGATTTAAGAAGTCTAGGAACTCTTCTGTCTCAAGCTGTTTACATTACACCATAATAATTCCATTGACTGATGAGCTAAATGTTTCCCTCTAACAATGGAGTCATTTAGAAAATATGGAAAATACGGAAAATATGGAAAATACAGAAAATATGAAATCCAAGGCCAGAGATGGACTCTATGGCCTAATTCATTCACACGCTCTAAGTCTGTTCATGACATCTGCATATAAGCCGAAAATACTTGCATTTGGTAGCCAAGTGGAAAGAAAAGCCCTTTATGATCTGTAGGTGTTTTTGCTTTTGAGGCTTACGGAGTGTTTGTGTGTTTGTCCTGAGCCTTCTTCCCAAGCGGGAGGACCTGGTCAGAGAGCCTTTTAAAAGTGAGCATTTGATGATTCACTTAATTTGATCTTTTAGAGTGTGCTGGACCCAGATACATCTGATCCTACTGACATTCTAACAGAGCAAGCCAGAGACTTCTGCCAGAGGAGTGGTAGTAAAGCCACCAAAGTGTCTGAGATTGTAGTTACGAGAGACCAGGCGATCTACAGGGCCATCCAGGAGGGCATCAACAGAGTCAACAGCACTGCTACCAACAGGGTACATTGCATCCAGAAATGGATCATCCTGCCAAGAGATTTTTCCATTTCTGGGGGAGAACTAGGTAAGACTTACTGATTTATCTTGAGGTACACAAAGTTAAGAGGCTGCTGATCTAAGAATATTCACTACAGGGAAAGGAAAAAGAGTTATGCAGTGTGTGGTAAGAAATACAAAACCTGGAGTTTTTGCAGTGCCTGCATTTATGAATCTGTGCTCATGTGCAAGTAGAGCTCTTAAACTTCAGATTGCTTTGGGTAATTAAGCAATTTTGGTTAATTCCTTGTACATTAAAGTATTAATAACTTCCAGTACTAATACTGAAAGTTATGCCTGGAATGGCTACCCAGGACAGAGGCTAGACAGAGTTAAAAGATAGAGGTAGGTATTTATTGAAAGGCCTTCACAAGGTACACCTTGGGCAGCGCAGGAGTCTTGCAGACACCCGAGGACAATGGTCACATGTTTTTTGAACAGATGTAAGTTTGGTCTGTTTGCATATCAGAGGCCAATTGTCCAATTACAGCTTCAAGTAGTGGAGTCCCATTCCCCTGTTTGCTCCCCCCCACTTAACTGTAGTTTACATTTTTGGGGGCCTATGAAAATAAGGTGACCTTGAGTTTCAGGCCTAGAGAGAAATTGTTTTGTCTGCATAAAATAGGAGAGCAGTAGCAGACAGGCTATGGAGTTTGAGAGTTATATGCTTAAGCAGTACAGATCTGGAAATGATAAAAGCTAAAACTTAAGGCATCAAAAGTTTCTCTTCCAAAGAAAACAAACAAAAGTGGTAAGATAGTGAAAGCCTGATAATGAAGCCCAAAGCTCATTACTAGGCTCTTTGAATAAACTGGGAATTGTTTAAAAGCTTTCAAAAACATATTTGTATAAAAAAGTAGTAGCCAGTTACCACCCTCTTTTATCTGCAGCTCCCTTTGAAGTCCTCATGCTTATGTGGAGGCAACCTCACATACAAGCTCACATATCAACCTCATTTTAGCATTTATCTGTGCTTAGAGGGGGGCAGTGTTCTTCCCAAGAGGCTCTTCAATAAAAAATTTAGGCACCAAAGCTCAAACTGAGTAGGAATTTTTGTTCCTATTTCTGGAATTGATTCTCCCTTTTTAAGGTCCCACAATGAAGCTGAAGCGGCTCGCTGTGCTCGAGAAATACCGAAATGAAGTAGACTCCTTCTATAAAGAATAAAAAGTGTTTCCTCCAAGCATTAAGAAAGATCTGTGAGCAAAAGGAAGTATTTTATCATCAAAAGCATTAACAAAGATTTATGCTTTGAGTTTGTAGTCTACTGAACCAAACCACTAGAAAGCTGCTATCAATTTAGTTGTTCCTGATACTCACCTGATCATTTGGCCTCTTCTTACAGAAGCAACTACAGTGTGTCCATTCTCTAATACTGCTTTTACTTTATGACCTAAATGACTAAAACATCCTTCTGTGTTGTATAAGGCAGATGTAACTAATTCTAGATTGAAACATAAAAAGTTTTTTATATAGTTTTCCATTTTTCTTTTCTTTTGTTCTATAGGATGTTTCCTGTAGCTCATGATATATTTTGCTAGATAGCAGTACTGCTTAATGAAACTGTCATACCACTCCAGTGATAATTATTAAAAATAAATAAAATCAAAAGGATTTTTTCCCTTCCGAGAGAACATTTTCTTGTTCACTAACACATTTGAGAACCTGAAGACACTCCTATTTCTGTAATGCCTAGAATTCAGACTTCTGTGAACACAGCAGTTCACTTCTTAAGTCCATGCTGGAATAAGCATTACTATTTCTCATAAAAACAGATAGTCAGAAAAAGCAGGGGAACAGCTCCCTAAGACTGAAAGACACAAAGGAGTAACCACAGGAGCTCCCACATTAAAATGCTATTACAGAAACTTCTTTAAAATTGCTTACAGTGCTTTTCTTTGAGCAGTGTTTGTCAGTGTGTAACTGCATGTTTCAGAATTCACATTGCGCCAATTCTGACAAACGTGGGCTGCATTTCTTCTTACCCATATGCAAAATAAATCATATTAGAAGGAAATGCCTGGCACAAAGATGTCTAAAGGATGTGCTGTAAGTGATCTCTGGCAGACAGCTCTAGTAGCTCACACAGGCAGGCAGGCCACAGCCCGTTACTGAGACAAAAAAAGATGCAGAACAGGAAAGGGTTTCCATAAAAGTTCATTACCAGTCTCACATGTCTTACAGACCTAAGATTTGTTGCAAATACCAATAATCAGCTCAATACAAAGGCAAAGCAGCAGCCTGAGATTATAAAAACAAAACAAGCAACAGGACTTTGAAAAGTTTATTCTTCCCCATTTTGTGCGCAATGGTAATTCAGAATTTAACAATATTAATCTGAAGTAAACAAGGAAGCAGCAGCTTGTAAAACACAGAAAGAAATGTTGCCCTATTCACAAAAAGCAGAGTGTGGGAGGAATAAAGCTCCTCCAGCAGGTTGTTAGACTGTATAAAAAAGCTGGGATGCTTACTTTAGAGAGTAACATGAGAAGTTGTTACTCTGAAGTTGTTTCACTTCTGAAACGACCAGCCCAAAACAGTCATAATCGACATTACTCCACTTAGTTACTTTCTATGAATAGAATGAAGCTGGAAGAAGCCTGCTTCTGGCAGGAGGGATAATCCTGTGCTATACTAATGAGCGTGAAAATACGTGTTTTCTTGTAAGGTGCAGGAATGGAAGCAATACCTTGATAGCCACAGATCAGAACGACTCAAGTGACGATCTGCATCTGGTGGGGAGGGGAGGGCAACGAGTTGCTTTTCCATCCATTAAGCTTAATAAGCAGGGAAAAAAAATAGACTCAGATCCCCTTGAATAGGGATGAAATGTATTTCTGGAACATAGGCACCAGAGCTAAACCACTGATCTGTCTTAATCCATTTAGGACTAGTCCCTTACATTCAGAGTTTCTAGAATAAAATTACTAGTCAATACAGGAAGACACACTGAACAGACTGTGCAGAAACTACAACACAAAAAGCATTCTAGCCAAAGTCATGAAATATTTACTGTAAATTTGCAAAGTTAATACCTTCCCCTCACAATGTATGGCGGAAGTAATTTTGTATAGTTTGCCCTCATTAGAACTCTGTTGTAAAGCGTGTTTCGGAGAGGAAAACTTGTAAGAATTATTTTGGTATATCGATGTGAAAAAATAACTTTTCTTCAGCATTAATTTTCACCCCTTGTTAATGGTTGTAGGTTTTTTTTTAAATACAGAAATAGATTAAATCTCTAGAATGATGTATTTCTTAATTCATGCCTTTGGTGGGCAGGGCTGTATTTCATGAATCACCAGAGTACCTGAAGTGGTTTTCTCATTGCTTCTAACGCAAAATTGCTATTTTAAGTTATTTTATACCTGTTTCTGTGTACTTCATCTTGTGCTACTCTTAGGCTAAAAACCTATCTTTTTAATGTCAACAAGATCAATAAAGTAGGTTTTAAACATTAAGGTGCTTTTATATTTCACTAATTCTGTTACTGGTTTGTAATTTTTCTATGTGGAAAGTTAAACCCTCTAATTGAAATGGAATATATTAGACAGTTACAGTGCCAGTAAAAGAATGCACTTACATAAAAATGTTCACCAGATAGAAAAAAAATAAATAAGACAAAGCACTTGGAAAAGTCCACCGAAAGCAGGCACAAGCATCATTTGTAGCCATTTGGACTAGATTTATTAATGGAGAGGCCTCAGCTAAAAAGTTTGCTCTCAAGAGATAAGCAAACTCTATGCATGTGGATATCAGTTACATATATTGTACTCCATGACATGTCCTTCCAGAGTCATCAGCAGCAGGAGGAGGAGGTTTAGTCTTTGTCCCGTACTCGGCGGCAGATCTCCTCTGTGAATTCTGAACACTTGGCATTGCCTCCCAAGTCTTTTGTCAAGACCTGAAAGAAAGAAAGAAAAAATAATACTACTGAAATGTATTAGGGAGCCAGTCTTGTCTCTGAACAGTTCTGGATGTTCTTATGATATGTTGTGTATGGCTAGTAAATGAGGAATACATCAAGTCTGAGTTCTACATCCCATAGAGACTTCATCAGTAAGGACTGTGCAGGGAGAGAAACCTGAGTATACATGAAGTATTTATGTTATCAGATTTGAACATGATTTTATCCTAACTAAAGGAAGGAAGTGTGTGTGTCAAAGCTCTACAAAGTCCTTTAATGGTGTAATTAATGGTTAAGCATTTGCATCTTCAGTGAGAAGTTTGTCCTTTGGAAGTAAAATTCATATATGAAGGCTCAGCACAAGGACAACTAATCGAGAGTAATTCAGGAAGATTGGGTCTTTTTTTTAAGGAAACCCACGCAGAACAAGCACACATAACTCTTAATGCTGCATGTTAACAATTTTCAAAGTTTGCTTAGTTTACTTAAGAGATAGGAAATACAGAGTTAAAAATCTCTTTCATCAAGTACAACTCCTGTCTGGCATCTTGAAGACAGTAAAATAAAAATTAAAAAGTGGGCAAGACTGCTTGTCCAACCTAGATAGATTAAAGCACTCTAGGAGATAATTAAAATTATTAGTTTCCCCCCAACATGGCACACACACACACATAACTAACTGGTTGAGGGGACGGTAGGAATAACAAGCAAGAGAAGCATAGAATCATGGTTACTATTTTAGGATCTTGTAATTTAAATTGCATTATGGGGTTTTTCAATTAAAGAGATTCTCTCCATTGTGAACATATAATCTTAACATTACAAGTAACAAGTAAACAAGTAGCCATGTCACGAAACTTGCACTGTTATCTTCCGTGGAATTACTGACCTGCAGATGGAGGATTTCATTTCCAGAGCAGTAAATGGGAACTGTACAGGAGCACCTCTTTATTCAGTTGTAAGTTTAGATTTTTTTTAAACTGGCTCCTACACACAGCAAGATAGCTGCAAACTTAGAAAATGATGACAACTTTTGGTTTCAGTATTCTTGTTACTTTTAATTACAAAGCAGCTTCTCATGGTCCTGCCTAAGATAAATGAACCAGCATGACTAGCTGCTAATCCTCTTTAACTTCAATTTTCAAGATCTTTCCTATGTTTTCAAGAGATGGACATCAATGTAGAGGAGTGAACCAGTAATGGTAAGACCACAAATTTATCAACTTTCAGAACATAAGCCCCCTCTCTCCCCATTATCCCATCTGAGTCATAAATCTGAAGACACTCACTTTCAAAGAGAAACATATATAATCCTCAGAGAAAAAGTTAATACTGATAAAAACTGTTCTTTTGTAGTCAAAAATGAGTGAAAGCAGTAAGAATGAAAAAAGAAAATAACTGAGCTGAAAAAACAGAAACAAAAGTATTACAGTCAGGACTGAAATTCTATAAATGAAGTGGATGATGAAGCCTGTGAAAGGCAAATGAGTGTCCTTCACTTCAGGATCCAGATTTCAATATATATCCTTTGTACGTTTCATAAACTTCATAAGTGAAATGCTAAGAGTTACTTAAAACTCTGATTCCTTTCCTGAAAAACAGCTATCCAATTCACTGTTCTGGAGTTCATAAAGTTGTGGAAATATAAGATGAGCATTGATGAGACAAAAGGAATGCTACAGCCTGTCCCCTTCTGTCTGCGCTGCGCAGATTTAATATCACCAAAGATAATATAATTACTGTCAGAGAAGGACAGTGGAACTGCGTGTGCAACAGGCCAGCTCAGCAGGCCATCCCCCACTCTGGTGTGAATCTTCCAAGTTAATTCTTCCTTTGACACAATATGATTTTAATTCACTGCATTTGCACACCCTCACGTTACCTTTCCATCTTTAATTGTATCAAAGCAAGCTGACTCAATCTTTGTGGCATGTTTGTGCATTCCCATGTGGCGCAGCATCATCACAGCACTCAGAAGGAGGGCAGTTGGATTTGCCATGTCTTTTCCTGCAATGTCTGGTGCTGTTCCATGAACCTAGAAATGAGAGTAAACCTATCTGTTATAATGTCATTAGGCTGATTAAAATGTCCTAGGCAGTTGTGCAAGCAACCTGAGCCATAGGTCTTCATGTTAAAACAGGACTTACTTTGCTGTGACACAGTCAGTGGAAAGGAGATACCAAGGACCACAACAATTCAGTTCAAAGATGTCAGAAAGGGAAAACTAGGTCACCTAATATCTTTAAATTGTGCCTATCAAGCTCTGTTTCATAGGGGGTATTTATCACATGAAAAAGTGGGAAATAAAGTATCGGTCAAAAAAAGGACGTGCAAAAAAACTTCATGGAATATTTACTTTAACCAGTCTCTCAGAGTAAAGCTTGAGCACCTCCACAGTTAAAAAGAGTTCTACAAAGAACTTTGTTAGATAAATGTCAGCCACATTGTATGGCATGGAAAAGTTTAGATTCTCAAGTTGAGACAAAGTTATTACTGTTCTGCCTTGTGTAACAAGACTTACCGATTCGAAAATGGCCACTCCGTTGGCACCAATGTTTCCACTGGGTGTTACTCCAAGACCCCCGATGAGTCCAGCACACAAGTCACTGAAAAAAACCCAACCACCAAATTACACAATCCACCAGTTTTTCTATATACAGTTGCCTCTCTGCAAAGTATTAAAATATTTTTGTTTATCAATCAATTGCAACTATAATTAAATTTATACACCTGCACAGTCTGAGAATAATATGGAGAAAGAACAGATGCTGTTAGGCACCTGTACCCCATCAGAACATTGGAAAATTCTTAGAACTGCTAGCAGAAGAAAATGTAATAAAAGAAAATTAAAAGGAAATTCCAAATACTAGAATAAAGCTGATAAGACACAGGCACAAGGAGAACTACTAGAAGCACAGAATATGTGCAGAAGTCTCAAAAACTAATTGTTGTGTACAGTTCCCTGTAACTATACAAAAATTTTACTTCCTCTGAAGGGGCCTAGAACTACTTTTCATATGTAAATTCCTTTTAAGAAAGGTGGAGGAATTTTGCTCAGGTAGGTGAGTTACTCGTGGTTTTGTAGTGTATTGTGTGCAGCTTAAGGAACATTTTCTAAGCAACACCAGACTAGCTTCCCTCAAGCAACAGCCTCTCTTTACTCAACAGCCTGCAGGTCACAAGTCTGACATTAGCAGATCATCAGATATAAGCAATCTGAATTTGATTTCCACCAAAATTAACATGTACCTATTGTCATCATACTTTACCCTGCGAGCTGAACATGCTGATGAACAAAGCTCTTAAAAATCTGTTATATTCATATCCATACATAATTGTTGCCTACAATTTGGCTCATACTAAGCTAAGTTAGTCCTTGGCTTAGGACTAACGAGAGAAGTCTGGATGACTTTGCAGAGCAATATTTTAAGCTAAAATAAACCACTTATCCTAAGTTGCATAGAGGCTGGGGAAAAACTGAATACAGTCTGCATTTGTCACTCTAAGTATTTAATGCTTAAAGAGAAGAGATTGTTTTCTGCTTCTTTGGACCTATTCAGTCTAAGGAGCCTGCTTAGCATTTTGTTCATACTTTTAAAGCAGCAGGTGAGACCTCACCCAGTGGTGACAGTGCCCTCTTCAAGAACAGACTCAAATTTATTGAAAAGTTTTAGAATAATGAAATTTTTTTACGGAATTTCTATGAGAACTTTAAAATGGGTGATAATGAACTCTGTGAAATGGTATTGATGATGAGACTCCTCTGACTTGATCTCTCTTAGCTGACAGTGTAAGAGCTGCTGTGAGGGCCCTGTGCATGCCTAAACCAATTCTTGAAGCAAGAAGCATTACTTAGAATCTGATTTTTCTTAGTGTGGACAGCCTTATCACAGAGAGAGTGCTGTTTTAAGAGAAGCTTAAGAACCATTTCTTTTTATCCATAAGTTACCTTTAAATTTATTATCTATACAAAACCAGGGGATGGATTCTAAGATGTAAATAGTCGAACAGGTAGATAAAAATTCCAGTTCAGACTCTTTTCTCAGTCTCTCCTTAGAGGTGTGAGAAGAAACAATGTTACATAATACACTTAACAGTTCAGATTAAAACACTTCATTTTACCGGTGTTTAATGGAATTTACACTCTACCTAATAATTTTACAGAATGGAACATTTGTGCTGATGGGTTTTGCCTTCAAGACACAGAGAACCTCTAGTATTAATGTTATTCAAATATAAAATTTAAGTTGAAGGTAAAGAAAAGCAATACATAAACCAAGAGCTGGTAGAATGTTAAGAGGCCACACATTTAGCTTTTCAGTGACTGTGCAGACCGATTTAACTGTATGATGAGCTCCCTGTGTACATCATTGTCCCACACTCACCCTACACAATCTGTTTTAGCGCTGAGGATGAGAAAGTTTTTCTCTAATATCTAAACCAGGCATTCATTCTCTATTACAATGTAAGCCATCATATTCTTCACAGATTTGGAGAAATTTCACTCTGTCCCATCTGAACAATATTTATAGCCTCCATAAGCAGAAACAGATTTTTTTAAATAAAAAGTACATTGTCATTATATAGCCCCTCCCATCAATACATTAATAATTGAAGCAGTTAGTGTCTGTTAAGAAGTCTGAGTGTGTAAGATGATCACCCATCTGGCTTGCATGTGACCTCAATGACTGTTGGGAAAGTATCAGTATTTTACATGTTGGGAGTTTAAATGAAAATCTCCATACCTGAGGATGTCACCATACAAGTTTGGCATAACAAGCACATCAAATTGAGATGGATCTTGAACCATCTAGAAGGAAGGAAGTATATTTTCATTAAGATTAAGAATTTAAACTAAAAAAAAAAATAACCACAACTAGAACATAAATACTCACATTCAGACATACAGTATCCAGATACATTTCATTAAATTTAATATCTTTACAGTTTTCTGCTGCCTCCCTGCATTTTCTCAAGAAAAGCCCATCAGACATTCTCCTGCAATTAGATAAGCAAGAGAATATTGTAAGGAAGCAGTACTGGAGATAAAGAAAACTGCATGCAACAAGGGTTTAACTAGAATTCAGGAACTTAATTTGTGACTCTTTATCCCTCCTATAATATTTCTGTATCACTAGTTTAAACAGCATACATTAATTCTCAGAATAACTTCTATTCATTTATGAAAGGCTTAGTGAACTTGTGAAGGTGATGTCAGATAATATCATGTGTTGTGACTCAGTTCAGTATAAAGTGGTTTGGAAACTGCAAAATTCACCAGCTGCTTTCATCCTCAGTTTTTAAATTTGTTTTCCTTGTTTAAAAGTTTCTAAAATAAGAGCTTTGGAAGGAAGGATTACTACAAACTTGCTAATAAGAACATTGGTACACAATTATCTCAGCCCTGCCAGTACTGGGTCAGTATTGCCCATTTTACTTAGGAGGCATTTACTTGACTTTTTTCCCATTTTACTGACTCCCAGTGCCATCAACAGAAGTTTCATATTTGAATAAGACTTAAGCAGTTATTTATAATTAAATGCTCGGAGATTTTTTGTTTTGTTTTTCTCAAAAGTAAGTGTCAACATACATAATATTTGCCTTGTGCACAGCAGTCACGTGGCTTCTCTGATTGTTTCTGGCATATTCAAAAGCAAACTCTGCAATGCGCTTGCTGGCTTCCTCTGTGATCAGCTTGATGCTTTGCACAACCCCATCAACAATCTGAAAGACAGGAAGTGCATCAGCAGTGCAAGTTCATTCTTCCCATTTGCAACCAAGCAGCAGAATTCTGAGTGAGGCAGAACGCATTTCACAACAGAGGAAATTTTAATGGGTGCCAAACGTAAAGAATCCCGCTGCAGCCCAGGGAGAAGGGCAAAGTCAGCAGTGCCGAAGCAGAAAGGCAGCAGGAGGCAGCAGCTGAGGCACCCACCACGTGCTCGATGCCGCTGTACTCGCCCTCGGTGTTCTCGCGGATGGTGACGATGTTCACGTCTGTGTAGGGCGTTTTGTAGCCCTCGATGGACACGCACGGGCGCACGTTGGCGTAAAGGTCAAAGGTTTTACGCAGGAGCAGATTCATTGAGGGGTGCCCTGCAGCTATTGGGGTCTTCAGAGGCCCTAGAGAGAAGAAAGATGCACAAGGATGAATGAGAAAATAAACCCCTCCATGAATCTGAGAGCTAAAACTCTAGGTCAAGTCAGACATCGTCCTACAAGGAGGATCAAAGGATCTCCAAATTCCTGTTTAATCCTTGTGCTGGAATGCCATGGGAATTCTCTGTTCTGTCAGCTACTGCACAGGCCCATTAATCAGCTGGGTAAAGCTGTGATCCTTACATGGAAGATTTTACAAAACGTATTCATTAAAACATATAAAGATACTGTTCATTAGTAATGTACTTATTGCATACTATCCTGTTATCTTAGAAATGCCTTCTGCAGAGTCCAAAGGTTGGTATGTACCCACGTTCAACTACAACAACTACCAAACTTCCAGCTTGGACAACTACCTGACAGGCTGTCCTCTACAATTACCCATTTTATTCTGCTACAGAGGAAGAACTTTGGCTTTACAGCAAATTCATGATAAACATAACAGTATTTAGTGTCTGTGTATTAAGCCCTAAAATACCTTTTAATCCCATTTTGTTTTTATCCATGGATTCTTTGGCTTCTGGGGGTATCATCCACTTCCCTCCTGGTCCTTGGATAGCCGTAACATTCCTCTCTTCCCACTGAATAGGTGCCTAAACATACACACTCTATGTTAACTTTAATGTCATGACTTTGCTTCAAGTTTTAACTTTCACAAGAAGGTGTGCAAAGAATTTTCTCCAGGCCTTTCTGAACAGTATTTTCTCTGGTGAGTGAGGGTAAGCATGTAAACAAGTAAGTGGAAATGAAATAGTGTGAGCAGCAAATCATCATAAATCTGAATACCACAATGCTGCTCTAGATGTCATATACACAAGTGCTATTTTTTTAATGGTTTTAGAGCTGTTGAGTTCCTTGTATACAAGAGACATCATTTTAAAGCTGAATTCATTGAGAACTCGTCATCCCCACTGACTGGAAGACTGTGTATGACATGATTGTGTATCTGTTACCTCGCTGAAAATCTGCACACGCTCCACAACGCTTTCTGAATTTGCATTCACCACAGGACTCTTAAGTGGAAACAGGCTGCCACCCATTCATTTCATCAGGAATGATCACAAAGGAGAAGATACAACATAATTAAAGAAACTTCACATTTCCAGATCCACGTTGGATAGTTGTAACAAAAAGGAATATGGCTGGGTGTTGTTACTAATGTGGAACAAGTTAACAGGCATCTTGCCTGAAGAGCTGTATTTCCTTTCAAGGAGACTTGACAAGTTCTGGTGAAGTTTCTCAGATAGGTAAGAGAACAGTTCTTGGATACAGTCAGTTTTCATATCAGTGAAGTTAACGTGTTTGGCAGCACAACAAATGAGCCAGTCCTTTCACACACACTTTTGATCGGCACTTGAAGTCATAATAAATGAAAGAACATCCTCTCTCAGTTGCTCAGGATTACTACATCAACAAGGTGACTTCACATGACATTGAGTTCGTATTTCCAAAAATTAAACACAGCATTTGCTCTCAAGTCTCTACACTTCTGTGAGCTAACAGTTTCAAGCCGTGCCTTGGTATCACATTCCTGTCTTTTATTAGCTAAAGCTTCAAACTCTTTCTACTGGAAAAAAGTCTGAATAGCTTAAATATGACTTAATCTCTTAAAAGAGATTTTAAGCTTTTTAAAATATGCCTAATTAATATTTGTTGTAGTAGTTAAATTTGCAATGCTTATAGCAAGACAAATATGACTTACTTTGGCAGCATCAAAGATCTTCATGACAGCAGTAGAAATCTCAGGTCCTATGCCATCTCCTGGGATTAAAGTTACTGTTTGTACCTAGGTAAAGAAATATCAGTAGTACAACAAATGAATGTTTGTTTTCTACATAGAAACCATCTTCATATGTTGTATGAACCAAGTAACTATTAGAAAACGAAAGAAACTTTCCTTTACTAAATATTCACTATGAAGAACAGCAGTCCTGGACAGAAGTGAGAAGGACTGGTTTGCTTTCCAAGGGAGTGTGCAAATGTTTTGAATTGTTTAAAAATTTGCCTACTACCTATTCCTATTTCAAAACAGAGGCTGAGTGTGAAAGGTAGATTCCTGCTCAGTACTCCTTGAAATTAATGAACATAGCATGCTTCTTCCTCTGGAAATCTGGAGAGCAAGTTATATTACCTAGTTATAGCTCTGTTCCACATATGTCTACAATATTATCAACATGCTGCATAATACTGACACATGCTAGAAATGATTACGTGTATGTAAAGCTACATTCACCTTAAAAGAAAGTCATGCCAAGCTAAACTTCTCAAGTGATCTCCTAAAAATCTCAGACCTATTTTTAACAATACCAACTTATTTTTCTCTCATAATATCTTCAGTCTTGCTTCTTTTATCATCATCAAGCAAGTAAAAAAATGCACAGCCCAGGCTTAACAAATAACAGGGACAGAATGTATTCTGCTTTGAAGAAAAAAATAAATTATGATCCCTCTTCTAAGTGTACACACTCCAGCTTGTTGTTTTATTTAAAGAGATCCAACAGCTTTTATGGGCTCATATTTACCTACAAAAAAGGCAGCTCACATACATTATTTGAAAAACCCCCAACAGAATCAACTCACAAGGCAGAATTTCAATATATATTGACTGATTTTTTAACTTTTGAGCCAAAGAAATTTACTGTGCACAACAAAAAACCAGAGCTTCAGATAAAAGAACACTGCTGCTGAGCAAGCTGTCACTGATGAAATGCCTCAAGAGTAGTGTTGTGCTGTCTGACAGCACTGCAGGACTCCATCTGAGCCTGAAACTGCTGGGTTTTCAATAGAACCAGGGGTGCCTCATCTTCTGATTTTTATACTGTGTAAGTCACCCTTCGGTTTCATTTCTAACTGTTGTACCTGCTGTTCTACAAAACTTATCATGAAAAGCCACAGCTCCTCTTTAAGTCCTGCTTAGGGGTGCTGAGCCCTGCTCCTTCCTGCCTCCCTGAAGGCCCATGGGCACTTCAAACACATACACATAAAGAAGGTAAAACATCTACAGGGAAATACACAACTAGTTTAAAGAGGACCTTGAAAAGACAGAATTTTAGATGCAAGGAATTCTAAAAGCAGCAGTAAAGTAAATCTAGTGCTTAGAGGGAAGTTTGCAAAAGAAAATGAGAAGCTTCTCAACAATCTTTCTGCTTTGCCCAATATTGATTTGCACATTCCGAGATGAATTCCAGAAGACTGGCTTACATTCTGTATTTTGTGAAAACTTTCCACACCACTTCTATTTTTTGCTAGAGCCTTTTGCATTCTTGCATCAATATGCAATTGCCAATGACAGTGATAATTGATACAAATCCAGGATGGCATTAAGAGCAAGCATGTTCACTTGTTTTGCCCTTATTTTTGGGAACGTAAGAATAACAACAGTGATCTTATAATTTCCAAACCTGTTTATTGAGAAACTTCTTAAAAGAAAAAAATGGGACTATTATACTCACAGCATTACCAAAACTTCTGGTCACCTTTTTTTGGCTTTTGAAAGCACCTAGCAATCGAGAAACCTGCAAAAATCCAAAACAAAAAGGTGCTCTTTTACTGCACAAATGGGATTTTACAAGTTTAACAATATTGCAGCTAATCTGCTTTTTAATGTCATATTGCTTTAAATCTCCTATCTCAAACGAGTATAAAAACCCAAATGAAACCAGAGTACCCAGTGCTTTGCCAAGCTGCAGTCTAACACTCAGAAGCAGCAACACCACGTGGGTATTCTTAGCACAAGGTGAGCCCAGGACAGCCGTGCTCCCGTCCCCCACGCTCCCGTCCTGCCTGGGGACCACTGCACCCCACCTGGAGCCTTCACACACATCATTCTGGAAGCAAGGCTGCAGGAACTCTAACTAAATACATGTTAGTATGATGAAAGGATGAAAACATGTGGAAAGCAAAGTGAAAAATCAAACACTTCATTGGTAGTAGTTGGTTGGACAGTATCTTTACATATTTTAGGTGATGTTTCCAAAACTACTTTACATTAGTGTCACTTTTTCCATTCAAACTGTGGTGAATTTTTTTTTCTAGCTTTTATACCTGTAGGTGTTGTACTGTTTCCTTCTGCATGTCTGACAGTTTTTAAAAAGTGGAACTGAAATGCATATTAAACGCATATTAAATTCACCATAGCAACAAATCTACATGTAACAGCCAAAGACTTACATTTCCTGAGTATTCTGAACTGGCATTAAGCTTCAAAACTGGCATGGCATCTAAGCTTGGGCTCTTGCCCAGCTGAGCACCATGGACAAAATCCCTAATCTGCACAAAAATCACAGCCTTCTAATCTTAACCTCCTCTCCAGGATTATTGATGCCTTTGGGACGTAAGAGCCAGAAGACTTCTAACTGTAGAGACTTACACTACTTCAATTCTGCCATACTCACATATGCAGGGTGTCTGCAGCTATCAGGCCAGAAATTACTCTATTTGTATTCCTCTCCTGTCCCACTTGTATTTGTTATTTCTTTACTGACAGAACGGTGTATGGCAAAAGGAACAAACTATGTTGGCATCAACAGAAATAACTAGAAACAATATAATTTTCATGCATATTGTAATGAACACTGGGGGAGAAGTAATCTAAGCCAGATCTATTTTTACTTGTAGCCCCACATGAGCTGTACAAGGTCACTGCAACAGGCAAGCAGTGTTTACCAAAGCAGGCCATATGGTTGAAGATGAAGGCAGAGCAATCAAATGAAAACGTGAAGTTGACTGTAGAGTGTAAGCATTTTCCCAATACAGTTCCTGCATATATAGTATCAGGATTCACATTCCAGAGTAGCCCTGGAAAGGGCACAGTCGGTCTTGTCAGAAATCATGGGCCTAGTACATTATACTGAAGTTCAACATTGGTAACACCAACAAAGAATGCACCAAGGAAAACTGATCCATTTTGACCTTAAAGTCATGTGTCATGATTAGCTCTTGACAGTTCTTCCTTATTTTAGAAGATAGGTTAAATGGGGCAGCCTCAATGACTTTGCCTCTAGCAGGGTGTTATTTAAAGGTACAAAAGAAATTTCATTTACTCAAGGCAAAAACGAGCATCTCCGTGACAGTCCCGGGATAAGGCCTGCGTTTCAGAATGGTTCAGATGTGTAAATCCCAGAGGACAGGTGTGGGGGCCAGAAAGCCGCCAGCCAGAGCCCGGTGGCAGTTCTCCCCAGCCGGCTCTGCAGTGGGCTCTTTGCAGGAATGGCGTTTCCAGGCTGTGCTGTCTGCCACCCGCGCACCGGCAGCTGCCCGCAGCCGCGGTGGTCCCGCGGCTGCTGTGACCTCTACGGCGCGACCTCTCCGCAGGCCGCTCCAAGGGATGGCGCGGCGCCCCACCCGGCCCGGCCCGCTCGAGTAACGGCCCCCACGGCCCCTTCCCGCCGCCGTCCCGGGGAGGAGGAAAGAGAGAACCCGCAGGGCCGTCATTCGGCCCGAGCCCCGCGGCCCTTCCCCCTCGGAGTGCTGCCAGGGCCCGGCGGCACCGCGACCTTGCGGCCGGGCGGCCGCGCCTCAGGCGCCACCAAGCTCCGGGGCGCGTCCTGGGCGCCGCGGGCAGGGTCCGGCCCGTCCCCCTGCCTACCGTGGGCATCCACGCGGCCGCGGCCATGACGCGCCCAGGCACCGCGGCTGCCGAGGCCCGAGAGTTCCGCGCCCGCCGCTAAACCGGAACCGGCGCGCGGGGAGCAGCGGCCCCGCCCCGCCCCGCGAGGCCCCGCCCCGGGGCGCTGCGGCAGCGACCGCGGTGCTGGAGCTCCCGCCCGCCGCCGCCTGAGGCGGTCCGTGCTTCCTTCCCTTTCCCTCAGCTCCCGCCCGCCGCCGCCTGAGGCGGTCCGTGCTTCCTTCCCTTTCCCTCAGCTCCCGCCCGCCGCCGCCTGAGGCGGTCCGTGCTTCCTTCCCTTTCCCTCAGCTCCCGCCCGCCGCCGCCTGAGGCGGTCCGTGCTTCCTTCCCTTTCCCTCAGCTCCCGCCCGCCGCCGCCTGAGGCGGTCCGGGCCTCCTTCCCCGGTCCTCATGCCGCGGCCCGGCGGAGGTGCTGCCGGGGATCTCCCCTTCCCGGTGTTGCGGGACGTGCCGGGGCGGACGGCCCGGTGCCGACGGAGGATGCGGGACCTCAGGTGCGGTGCCTGAGGAGGTACCGTTGTGGCATTTCTGTGGAGACAAGCAACCGGTTTTCAATGAGGCCCCAGTTTTGAAACGTTTGATGGTTTTATAAAATCTCAGCCTCTAGAATTGGATCGTTTATGGGTAAAAAAATAGTTGTTAAGAAAGACGCCAGATTTTGTTGAAATAGACAAGAAGCCCCCTAAGCCCATGTACTTTAAAGTGTTAAAAACAAAGCTGTTGAAATCGGCACCGCTTAAGACTTCTTTTTGCCTTCATTTCCGAGGTGCTTTTGTCTCACTATTTTTAAAAGCTGTGTGTTTTACTGTGAGGGGCCCTGGGGGTGCAGTGCCCGTCGCTGCCGCACGGAGCTGCGGGGGGCGGGAGAGCCCGGCGCCTTCCGCAGAGTAAAGCTCCGAACTATAGCTAAGGCAGCGTGAACTCATACCTCTGGGAATGACCGCTTTTAAAAACTTCTCCTACCTTTCTTACACTTGGCAACACTAAAATTTGGGGGCTGTCTCAGAGTAATTTCGTACCAGGTTTTGGAGTTAGCAGATTACTAGCAGCTTTTCCAGTTACTTAGCTCAGTCTTGGGTGTGCTTGAAAGCTGAGGACTAACACTGTGTGTTTAGTTTCCTCTTCTTTTAAATGTGTGAGTAGAAATTCTTAGAATTGACATGTGACAATATACAGCGCTAGTAACCTGCATTTTCTGAGAATGACTTGCCTTTTTTTTTTTTTTTTTAATGACAGGACACAAGAGGTCCTCACATTTCCTGTATTGATATTTTATCTTGGCTTTGATGTTGCTTTGAATTGAGAAATATCATTCAGATGTCTGTAATGGCAGGTGTGCAGAATTCTCTTGATACTGATTTTCTTCTGGTAACTTTATACATAGTTAACAGATATATTAACGTTGCTTTCTTGTGTTTGTGACTGTATCTGCATCTACATTGTTAGGTTGCACTTGGATTGTAAATTGAGGGGAAGGGAGATATTGTGGATAACTATTTTACACATTTTCAACACCCATTTGTCTGTGTCCTGTGGGTGTTACCATAATAATGCCTCAGTAATAAGGCGTTAACAGTGGCTGGTTTGGATCTGTTTTCAGAAGGGCTGCACAGGACAGTAATAAACCCATGAGTAGGTATTTTGCCTAAGAAAATGATGCCTGTGTGGAGACAGCAATACTGTCTTTCCCCTAGTGATCACTATATTGAGACTCCCTATGGGGAAATTAATTATATTACATTTAGCCTCCTAAGGCAACCATTACTTTAGTTTTTTCATTATTATTATTTTGTCCCTGAGGCAAGACATTTAAAACACCTTAAAAAAAAGAGTCATTTCTATTTATTATGGATTAATTCGGCTTAATGACATGCACTCAGAAACCTCCCTTTTCTAACATAGTATATTTTTAAGCTGGATAGATAAGATCATAAAATCAACAAATTGTCACATGCAGTTTTCTTTGTTTATTTTCTTTAGCATTAAAACTCCCTAGAAAGTTCCTGCTCCTCACAGCAAAGCTGGCAGATTTCCCTAGTTTGAGAGAAATGAGTCCTGCATGTTTCTCAAGCTGTTTACTCATTCCTCAGACAAGGTGCAGGCCAATGAAGCCTTCTCTCACAGGATATCACTTCCAGACAAATTTAGTGGGGTCTGAGCATCCTCCCATCCACCACATGTTGGAAAAGCAACTTTTTAACCTGCTGCAGAAGCAAAAACTGTCATTTTCCACATATTTTAGGTTTTCATAATTGTGTGTTTATGGTTCATTTTTTATTTATAGTTCGTGTAATTGTAATGTTTTGTAGCTCTGTAGCATCTTTAAGGATTTTTTTTTTTTTAGCTCCACAGCAGCTGTATTAGGTGAATGTTGCTGTTTCTTCTTTATCTGTATGCAAACAGAATTTTGAATGGCTTTCCAGTAAATAAGTCCCAAAAACTCAGGGGGGATTTTTATTGCATCAGCGGAGGATAGAACTACTCCCATTGCACATAGTGATCACAGTTACTCACAGCTGCAGTAGCAGTGGGCCCTAAGGACTCGTGCAAGGTAACAACAGAACAAATGTACAGGCAGCCCTTCTGAATCAAAACTGTTCTTTTTGCTAACAGAGTAACCCTTTATGAACAGTTATTCTGCAAGGAAACATCTGTGTGAGAGGAAGTTGGAATACTTGGTATAATGGGTGTGAAATTTCTTAGGTTCTTTTCTCCCCTATTAAAAGCTGTAGCAAACCAACATGTGAAAGCAGCAGTTGTGCAAGGTGATTGTAAAAACTCTGTGTGGATCCTCCTGTGATAAAGTGGTCTGTTCAGAGTAGCTTGATCCTCCTTTGGTGAGGGGTAAGAGTTTATATTTAAACTACCTTCGCATTCTCACTGCATAATTTACAGGAATTTAAGACACTCTGACCTGTCAGTTGGAGGTTGTTGAGGCAGGAGGTCGTTAAACTTAAAGCTCTCCTGATAAATCAGATCAGTCACCTGCTGTGACAGCCAGGGTTTACAACACTTCAGAGCAGAGACACTTGCACCAAAGGCTCTGTGGAACTGCCAGCCTGCTGTGTCCCAGTGCCTGAGCTGTGGCTGTGGTAACAAAGCCCTGTAGCTGTGCTCAGGTGAGGCCATTGCAGCTGACAGCGTCTTGCTGTCAAATACTACACTGGGGTGCATGAACTGTATTTCCTGCTCTGGGATTTAAACTTCTAGAGCACATGAGCAGGGGCTATTTAACCGTTGTCTCGGGTACAATGGGCAGTGAAATGGCAAGACTGTTCTACATATACTGTCCTCCTTACTAAACTTTATCTTGTAACTGATGCAAAATGTTTGTTATCTATTTCTAATTGCTTAAAATCACTTGATTTGGCAAATGGTTTTTAAAAGCTGAAATACGGTGAAATGTGGTGGTACTGATAGTATTTAAGGTCAGTTCTTGCTGTGCAGATTGAAAAGTATTGATTTGTTACAGCAACATGCTGGGAGTAAGTTTGCCTATCACCCAACTAGCAAATAAATTAATCTTTGATAAATATGAACAGATAGAAGTCCAGAAGAGTAAACTGGAAGATCATCTGAACTTTGACATGTGCAAATAAATAGGAGTGAAAAAGACTTTGTGCATTTTACTGTCTTTAAGTTTTACCCAAGTAGCACAGCAAGATAATTGTGCATTGAGATGTAGCTACTGCTGTGATATGCTTAAGAAGAGCTAGCCAGTGTAGTGTAAGCCTCAACAGTGATATTGAATCCTCTGGCCTACATTTTAACCACAAGTAAGCCTTACCTGGTTAATGCTGTCCATTAAGCTCTGCTGCTGTTTTACTGCTGTTATTTTGAGTCAAAAGATAGAGACTTTCTGATGCGTGTGTCATCTAGGGTACAGGGGAAGCAGCCAGGGATATAAAAGCAGGTGAAAAATGAAGAGATGGGATGTCAGGTTTTCACTGTAGGAGTGCTGTTAAGCATACAGAATCACAAGATTAAAAGATACGGAGCCAAATCCACCCCTGCTGTCAATTAACTTCTGTATAATGACATTAGAGGTATTCTTGGCCATTTATATTTAATCTGATTTGCATAGATGGGCAAGCTTGAAGTAGGTGGCTGTGAATGGAAGGCCATTTCATGCAAATCACTTGCCTGAGTATTGGCCTGGTCTAATTGAGAGCAGCTGTTATCTCTTCCATTTTAGTAGCACTAGATCAGAGATACTAACCATGCTTAATTATACATATAACCACTAAAGCCAACAATGGAGCTCATTCAGAGTTGAGGGCAGGTAAGAACTTTTAGAACAGTGCAAGTTCTTAGTCTCAAGGAGCCCTTATAGATTGTTGGGTTTTGATTTAAAAAAGCCTGAAATGCTGCATTTTGCAGATTTTTTTAAAGTTATTTTTAATTCTGACTTACCTGTGGAGAACTTTTTGTAATGTAATGGGAATCTAATGCCACTGCACACCAAGGGAAAGAAAAAAAAAAGCACTAGTGCCTGGGAAAACAGAGATCGGTTTGGCCGTGTAACAGTCAGTACAAGTGTATGATATTTGAACAGATGTTTGCTGCACTCTTGGTCTGATGGTAAATCATTCCGTTTGTATTTCCCTTACCACTGTAGCTTCTTCCTTCCCTCTTAGTCTGAAACTGTGCTGCAATATGCTCTACTGCTAGAATGCATTTCTTTGATGTTACAATTCTGATGTTTGCTTACTGCTAAGAAACCTTGTTGCCTATATTCTCATCCCAAGGCATTTATTTTGTGTACGGGATATATCTTGTAAATTTTGTGCCTCGGGCAGTGCTGGTTTGCAGCTAATCAAACCTGCATTTCTAAATGTTATAATTTTAATAGGCCATCTCTTACAAGTCTGTGGTTCAGCACATGCTTTTACTACATATCCAACACACGTAACAGGATATTTTTACTATGTATACGATATATTTGCTTTCACTGTTATTTTTAAATGTTTGTTTTTAGTTGTTACATGCCAAGGTAAAGACAACTCCTATTATCCAATCCTGCTATCAGGCCAGGATCATTAGAAGCTGTAGGGAAAAGCACAAGAGAATTCTCCAAGTGTTTTTATTGAACTTGCTATCTTGATGAGGAAATAATGATCACTGGCAGACTGCAAATAAGGAAGTTTAGAATTTTACCCTGTTCTGTTCTGATGTGCATGAATGGAAAGTGAGCTTATAATGGGTCCTTCTTCCCCGTTGCCATCCTTTCTCACTCAGAGTTCTTCCTGCTGTTGTTATAAGAGCTTTTCCTGCTGCAGATGTTACATAATAGGATTTTGTCTCTCTGCTTCTCAAAGATGCTCTTTTATTATTTTTTTTTTTATTTTCCCGTCAGTGGGGTTGTGGTTCTGTAAAACGCCCCGTGAGCCCTCTACTGGCACTCTCTGCTTTTGCTTTAGGCTGGGGGAGCGGTCTTTCCTTCCCGGCTGTGCTTGCTTGAGCCTAAGGAGGTGAGCGGCTGTTAAACTACTTTCATCTTGCTGACTTCTTAAAATTTAGTTAATGTGCGCAGGAGTCCTTGCGTTCTCTGCTGTACCCGGCAGTTTGGTACCTTTGGTCGTGAACTCACATCCTCGCACGGCACGGTGCAGACACGAACATTTCCTGCGGAGCTCCCGGACACCTGGTGCTGGAGCGGGGCCCGGAGCGCGCCGTGAGGCTGCACCCAGCCGCGCTCCCCGGGCAGCCCGGCTGAGCCTCCCGGGCTCTGCCTGCGCTGCCCGTGCGCTCCCCGCTTCCCAGGCTGGCTGGGGGTGCCAGGCAATACGGCTGCGCTGCACAGCGCCACCGGCTGACGCAGAGCTGCTCCAAAACCTGGAGGTGCCGTGAGGAGCGTCCTGAGTGAGTCCCCGAGGCAAGAGAGAGCTGCGTTCTGCTGGGAGCGGCTGTTCGGGGTTTGGGTTATAAAAGCTCCGTATGCCTCTTCGAAAAGCATCTGAAAAGGGGCAGATTGGGATCCCTGTTTTTGCAAACGTGCCTGTGATTTTAACGCTTTCTTTCCTGGCACACTCCAGTGAAGCCTTTGCAAAGATTTCCCAGACTGTGGCCTTCCTCACTGGGCAGGTGCAGTCCAAACACTTCAATGCAGGCTCTGGGGTTTTTTCGGCATACTCACGGAGTGTACGTGCTCTAAATGCCTACAATACAGAGGAATCCAGCTACTTCTAATGGGATGCATTTGCAGAGAGGAAGAATTCCTCATTTAAGATGGGTAATAAGCAAACAATATTTACTGATGAACAGCTAGATGCCTACCAGGTAAGATATCTTGGTTTGCATTAGGTGATGGAAGAGAGTAATCTACATATGTTTGGGGTTTTTGTTTGGTTTGGGGAGTGGCTTTTTTTCCCAGTATAATTGAAAACTTTCTTTGTAACCTGCATGTATGTATTCTACTGTTCCTTCCAACAGCTGTAATAATCTAAGGCTGGGTTGTTGAATATACTCATTTAATTCCCTCTCTGTATACAGGGAGAAGGGTCACATCCTCAGTGTCTGAACTAGGAAGCAGAATAAAGATTGTGACTAGCTTGACAAAAGTGTAGCACCTTCTCTCCCTGGTGCCTTTGCTGACAATAGAGGGGGAAGGAAAAACATAGATCTTGTCTAAATTCACTTATCCTAAGGATAAGTCAGAGAAATATGCTTAATGTAATCCACAATAGGTGTCATTATGCCTGCATCCACTCCTGGAAAGCAGTTTCTTACCTCATCATAAATAAGTGTGCGTTTTATGTCAGGGATAACTTGGTACTTCTTTATTTACTTAACATTGCATCAACTGCTTTTAAATAGGGTAAAAAAGAAAAAAAAAAGAATTCCGAGTTTTTAGTCATGTTTCAGCACACTGCAAATCTCACTGAAATGGATTGCAGGAAGCTGTCTGCACAGTGGGCATCTTGAACAAGTTTCTGAAAATACAGTGAGGCAAAGCATTGAGTAGAAGTGTACTAAAGAAGGAGGCAGCTGATTGTTTATTTAGAGAGGCAGCCAGGGTTGGCAGCATTGCTCTGTTCTCCTACATGAAGGGACAAACATTGAATTAGCAGCGCAAGAAATCAAGATTTAGTTTATCTTGTGATAACCAAGGGACAGGTACAGACCCTTAAGGGACTGGGTAACTTAATAACGTTTTACCTTTGTGATCTTTGGTGAAACCCATTGAAGTAGAAACTATTATTTTAGTTACTAATTTTATTTCAAGTCACTGCTAATATGAACTTGTCATTGGTGGAAATATTGAGCCACGGAGTGGGGCCAGGTGTGTATGCTAAAATGCTTTCAACCATTATCCCAGGCTGAAAGTAAGGCGTAAATTAAATGCTTTTATAAATACCTAGCGGGTTTTTTGTCATTGTAGGAAATGTGACAATGGACCTTCTGAATTTCCACTTTGTCACAATTCTCACCAGCAGTCTGTAATGTATTAATCTAAGTTAATGATCTTAGACTTAGCAGTCCAATATCCGAAAAAGCTTTTTCACATCCCTGCTGGATAGGCAAGAGAGAAATCAAAGATCTGTAAAGCACCAGTGTCTGTCTTCCTAACAATAAAAGTGAACACAGAACAGAGCACAACTGCAGTGAAACAAAACAAAATCCAAATGTAATTAATGTTATCTTCTTGACATAAACTGGCAAATGCAAGAGCTGAAATGTCATCCCTAATTCAGTGCTCTTCACATAGAAATTGCCTCTCTCTAATGGCTTTTCCAGGCCCTGCCTTTCATAATGCTGGGTAATTTATCTCAAAGCCTGGCAGGAGTTGGGCCCAGTGGATTGAGTCACCTTTGGGATTTCTCTGTTACAGGCAGACTTGCAGTTCATTAGTGTAGAGCTAGACAATTTTTGACTAGTAATACCACTTGTTATGTTTGGCAAGTCCTATAAAGTAACAGGTTTCAGGACAATAACTGACCTGCAGAATTTGCCAGGAGGGAGCATTAGCCTCATGCTGTGAAGAATCAGATAAAGATGTACTTTTGATGGTGATTTGCCTCTGATCCATTAGTTTTGCTTCCCTCTTGAGTGTTTTAAACAAGAAGATTCTGGGCTGACTGCTGGAGCCACCCACACAGAGAGCTCTTGCCTCTCCACAGCATCCTGGGGGAGAAGGCATTTTGTATAGTACAAGTGGAGCTGTTTGACTTGGAGTTTGCCATCTTACCTTCTCCTTCTAATTTGTGGAATTACTTCAGAATAGAAAAGGGAAGAATGAAGCAATGTTTCCATATTTTTTTTCGTGCAGGTTTTTCATGTCTTGAGCCAGCAGCTGAGTTACCAGGGCCTCTAAACCATGGGCCAAAGTAAAATACTATGTACCACAGTCCACTTTGCAACAGTCTGTTGTGCATATCTGTACCCCAGTGATCAGGAAGGCATCTACATATAAATTGCTTTTATAAATTGATCATTGAGCCTTTTTTTTTTTTTTCCTAAAGCAGTTTTTTGTGAATTTATGTGTCTGTGAGTTAGTACCGTACTCCCTACAAAAGTAGTCCAGGGTACAGTGTTCAGCATTCAGAAGCAAAATCTTTTTTGTAAAATACCACTTGGTTGTTCTTTTTTCTTACTTCCTCCTAGTTGCTATTGGAAGACTGTTTAAAACCTCACTCACCTCATGGTTGGACTTATCATTTCTTTATTGAAATATATTTCTGGACATTGTATTATCTGATTGTAACTTCTATTATTTCTGTCTTTTGTACAAATGGCTTTGAGCTTATAACACCTAATATTGTTTCATGAGGAAAATTTTTATAATTTTTTAAAAAATTTATTGTGTTTTACGTGCTTGTTCCATAAAAGACACTATGAGATGAAAATGTGAGAAGTTCCTGTGCTTAAAGTATGGTAAAACCTATGCAAGTGGCTTTGGCTTTAGAGAATGAAGATTAGCTGCAGAAAAATGACCCACTTGAAGAGCTAGCATACATAAATCTCAGATCATTCATGTGATATTAATGAAATGAAATAAATAGTTTGGTTTATCTAAAACTTTCTGAAAAGCCTATGTATGCACCTTTTTTGCATGTAAATTGTCATATTGAAGAGCCACTTTTTGGCAGAACTTTTAACTTTAAATTAAAGAGTTGTAAATGTCGTCACCCACAGGATGACCTCAGCATTTTCAATGGAGAAGTTTTTTAAATGCTCTTAATTAAGACTGGTGATCAGTAGCCAGTTGAAACTGTACAAGAGACCTGTAAAAGAACTTGATAATCCTGAACCATTTAGCTTTTTTTTTTTTTTTTTTTTTTTTTTTTTTTAATTCAAGTAGGTAGAGGCAAAGAAAGGAGATTTGCAGCTTTCCAGTCTAACGCCTTGTTGTAACACCTGTTGTTAAGATCATATCTGTTATTATGATACTGTTCTTGTTGTCAGCTCTTTACATTTTCATAAGATTAGTGAAATGTTTTGTAAATTAGGCTTTTGCTAGCACTGGGTTGCTCATAGAGATTCATGTCATTTAAAATACTGGCCTTGTAGGAAAAGGAATTTTACTGGGCATTTATGATTCTTATGCCCTTAGAGTTCTGGTTGTGGTTTTTAGGTGGGGGTTTTTTTTGTGAATTGGGGTTTTGGTTGTTGAGGGGTCTTTATATAACAAATGTGAAATCCAACCAAGATCTGGTGAGGGAAAGGTAAGAAAGATGGATTTCATTGCAATAAAAGAACATTTTAAAATTAAGGTTTTAAAAGCTGCCTACAGATTTTGGAGGTCAACTCTCATACTGAGAAAAGAAAATGAACTGAAATTTTAGGGTGTTTTGAGTGATACTGTGCACAGATGCTTGAAGCAATGGAAAATACAGATATGCAGCAAAGCAACATCAGAACCATTTATTCACCTCAATGCATAGCATTTCTCACTGTAAAACAATTGTATTGAGTAGGAAATGCAGAGAAACTGTACTTGGGTTGTGGAGAAACTCCTGCACTGTTCAGTCAATCTCGTTCACTTTTCTGGGATTACTTCAATTAAGAGATCTGAATTCAATACTAATTCAGTGATTCTTCTTTTTTTGTTTGTTTTGGGGCTTTTTTCTTTCCCTTCTAGAACCTAGAGATTATAAGGCATATTACTGGTTTTATTGCAAGCCATTTGTATTTGTTCATTTGTGGTATTATTTACTTTGCATTATTTAATGCAGTCTCAAAACAAACGGATGTTTACCCTGGCAGTCTTATAGGCAATATTGCAATACAATATAGTACAATGAAGTAATGACTTTCTTCTTTTACACAAGAATTTCTCTATTACAGAGCTCACTTTTTTCCTTTTACCAAAATTGAAGTCAAAATGCAATACAACTATATTTCATGAGAATTATGCAAAACCAGATTAAACAAGTTATGCTGTGATCTGTCAAGAAACACCATTTGTAAAGTAAAACAGGTTCATAAGCTGTCTTTTAAAAAGCCATGCTTGACTTCATCCGGGGTCTTGGAAAATTAACCATTTGCAAGAATACAAAAAGTGCATTCATAGGTTCCCCAGGATCTTCTGTAAAAAGTATTTTCCATTTGATACAGTATTGCTATTATTATAAAAGTAGCATAATAATGGAGCAGGTTTTTTGTGAACATATGTTTTGGTCAGGTTCTGGTTTCATGTTACCCTCTGGTGCATCTGTAGATTGAGCAAAATTACTTTTGTTGGCAGTTTACTTCTTTTCAGTCCTTGCTAATGTCTGACTTGTTTTTACTCCCCGTTGCTGTATGAATACATAAACCAGTTCCTAAGATGCAGATTTTGTCCTTTTGAAACTCGGTGGGTGTTTTGGTTGGTTTGAGTGTAATTGTGAAGTATATATGATGACAAGTAAGGATGAGCTCTATGGTAAAATTTTCATTGGTGTTCTGGTGCAAACAGCATTTTTAACTCATTGACTCTGTTAACTCTTTATACACTAACAGTGATGAAAATACATAAATATCTTGCAGACTCAGTCTTGCACAACTCTATGCCAGTCTTAGTTGTGTGGAATGTAGAACAAAAGTATTGCATTTATAAAACATTACCAGAACAGAGTTAATAATAGATCTTACATAAAAGTTAATTTGCTTCTGGTACCAGATTCTTGGTTGCTTCACAGGATGATGTTTGGTGGTGTTTTGATTAAATGCTCTTACACACATTTTGTACTTTGGCACAGTACAAAACATCATTTGTGATTTAAAAAATGAAACCTGTGAAATAATTTGCTTGAAATACTACCTTTTAAAGTGCTGCAGCATCCAATAGTTAGCATTTTTTAAGAGCTGGTCTCTCAGATAGCTATATGGTTTATAGTATCTGCATTATCTATAATTTGCTGGCTTTTGTTTGAGGCTGTTGTTCTTTTTTTAATTTGCAGTGATTTTGTAAGACTGATTTATATTAGTTTCTTATTTATAAAAGTTTCCAATGAAGCTGTTGCAGGATCAAAGTAAACCTGACCTTATGAAACTATACATATACAAAGCAGAATATGTGTGTTGTCTTAGAAGAGAAATATGAATTCAATGGCTTTCAGAAATACTGTTCCACAGCATATTTGAGTATTTCTATTCTTTCATTCTGTTGTTCATTTCTGCAGTTTTTGTTCTGTAGAGGAGTGTTTTGCATACTGCCATGCAATTAGCTTCATTTCAGAGCTGTGCTTTATGCACAGCACTTGTTTCTGGGAGCGATGATTGGTAACCTCTCATTCACTGGACTCTGCTGCATTCATAAGCTGTGTGATGCCCTCGGAACTGGCAATCCATCTTCAGAACAGCTGACACTGGGCTGAGTGGAGCCACACCTCCTGGTGTGCTGGATGGACACTCTACAGACAGTTAAACAGCAGCATTGTCAGAGCATCTCTCTCTCTCCTTTTTTTGTTTTGTTCAAGTCACTGTAGAACTCAAGACAAAGAACCAACTAAGGAGTTTGCAGTCAAGTCCTGCAGATGTGTGGACAGGGTGGTGGACCACCATATCTCAGTCTGTTCTGTCCTAAACCTGCATTCATCTGACATAGGAAATAAAAGAGTAAAACTAACAGCATGTGCATGCTGCTCTGCTATAAAAATAAGTTTTAAGAGCAGAGACTTAATTGTGCTTTACAAGCATTTCTGAGTGACTTGCAGAAAGTCCAATTACCAGCCATGAGCCATACTATCTGTGGAACCCAAATACACCAGCTGTCTGCCTCTTCTCTCTGCAAAGTATTTTAAGAAGCAGTTAAGCCATCCAAATGCTAAATTTGAGAATCAAGTCCCATTATACAAGGTCATGATCTCATGGAAATCGATGGGAAATTTATTTTCTGTTTACTTGATTTTATTCACTTTGTTATAAGATGTTAAGTAGATAATTGCAGTTTTGTTTTAGTGATGTCTTACCTCCAAACCAACCATCAGTGATCCCATGTTGGACTTCTAATTAACTTGATTATTAAGGGCACAATGACAGACTGAGTGGGAGAGTTGATCTTGTAGAAGGTGCATGTTTATTCTCGGGGGCTGGCATAGGTGACTGTCAAGGCAAAGCCTCTGTTCTAAAGAAGCTAAAACCCCCAAGGGCCTGCTGTTAGCAGAAATCTTTCAGACCACTGTATAGCACTAGAAATAAAGGCAATAACTGCCAGGATCAATTCTTGCCAGTAGTGTTGAACTGATAAGAATTATGAAAACCCTGGTAATGTTTATTTGTTCAGTATTCAGTTTCTGTATTTCTAGCAGGACTCCCAGTCAATTTAGTGTCTGGACAGAAAAGACAGGTTGCTTTTTGTGCTCTTAGTAAACTCAAATACAGTCCACAAAATACCAAATCTGTTCCACAAAACCTCTGGCTTGCAGAAAAATCAAAGTTATCATGTGCATAAATGACAAATGCTTTCCACAGCCCACTTCACCTTTCCTTATGAGAGAGAGAATTTAACATATTAATTTACTATTTATTGTCCTTCATTGTATATTTTTCTGTATGAATGAAGTAGCTAGAAGAAAATTGGATGATTCACTTCTGTGTTTCTTTGGACAAAAGTCTTGAATTAAATTGCTGAAGTTGCAGCAACTATAAAATGTAATTATGTTATTTAGACCTTTTTTCCATCATGATTTTCTTCTAACTGAGGGCTGCACTTAAAAAAAAAAAAAAAAAAGAGGTCAGTCCTGCACCCCTTTCTTGCCATCAATAGACACTTGTTTCACCTTCATCTCTTGTACCAGCACTACCAAAGAGATATTCTAAGTCACTAAAAGGAAATGTGATCCAAGCTGGAAATGCATCCATTGTTCTAGGTTCATTTACAAACACATTAGTTCCTTCCTTCAGAGTTCTCTGATGCAGTTATTCTGCTCATAAAGGTGAAGTCTGCATAAAGGAACAGGCAGAAATAAGAAAGTGGGAGAAGCAAGAGGAGTGGCTGGACTTCCCTGTCAGAGGTCATGTGGAGCTGTGGTTTTGCATTTGCCGTTTGACACTAGACAGGCTTTTTAATGGTGAATTGTTTCATAGGTGGTATCATCTGGCTGGATCAAAAGTATAGGCCAGGTCACAGTGAGTTTGTGGTGCTTTGACCCTGAATAGCTTTAAGATGGCCTCACTCTTAAGAGTAAGGCCATTTTTAAATTTTTTTTATGCCGTTCATCCCTGACAATTCCATGCAATTGGCAGGCGTAATTGAAATAGAGCTGTCCGTAATGGTGATCAAGCAGATAGTTCCAACTACTTCTGCTGTAAAGGTTTTCAGTATTAGTGGGGTCTAGATTACATTAGTAAAAATTTTGTTGATTAAAAAACAGGCAGGCAGCAGTGTTTGCTGTCAATGTCACGAAGCAATTTGGAATAAAATAAAAAAAATGTGTGGACTGTCAGCAAAAATGGTTTGTTATCTGACCTCCTAATTTGTCTTCCAATAGCATTTTTGCAGGACTTCTGCAGGGTAAAGGGTAACTTTTCCTTTTAATCTTTGTCTTCATTTGTATATCACTTCCCTATCAGCTTTCTAGTTAAATGGATGCTAATTATGTAAACAGGCTGTTTTCCCCAGCCTGTTTACATAATTACAGATGATTGCTGCTCAGGGCATTACAATTATTTGTGAGATTACACCTGCCCTTTCTTAGTAAATGAAGCATCCTTAAGTGACAGCTTGACTGTGTCGATTGTGTGGAATTAAGGAAGAGCTGACCAGCTGGCTCCAATGTCACTTTGTGCAGGTGCAGACAATGTGACATCAGTGTTAGCAGCTCCCAAGGCGCTTCCTCTTGGGTCTTGTAACTGCACAATCCCCTGAAGGAAGAGCTGCTGCTCCAGGCACTTTTTATGGAGGAGAGCAAGGCAGCTCAATAATTGATACCTGCGGTCCTGATCACTTTCCTGGACACCCGAGACAGGCTGTTTGCTTCTGCCAGCGGGGATCCTTTGCTTCTCCCCTGCTTGGAAGAAGCAGGCATTTAGCCCCAATGAGTCTCAGCTTGAGAAAGCAATACTTTGTCACTGGTTGACTGAAGAACAAGATTAGGAGAGTCAAAGTCGTTGTACGTACTCCTTAAGTATGACTTACCAAGTCTGATACTATTATCTTGTCTCAAGCTGATTTCCAAAGATGATATGTTCAAAATATCTTTACATTAAAGGGAGAAAAACCACAAAGAGTTGAATTGTTAGGTAATGCCCTGCCATATTACATGGGCCTATGAGAGAGGTGGGTCATCAGGAAGAATTTTCTGTGTTGGTGGTTGTTTCCTACATATACACTCTCAGGAGCTGGCTCTAAAATTGAGTTGCATATTCTCTGAATTGATGAATGATGTTCTCAACTGATTACCAAATATTTCATTACCACTAGTGTTCCTAGTGGTTCCTAGTCTTGGATGCAGGGCAGAATTTCCATTAAATACATACTAGGTAAGAGTGGAGATTAGGGTATTGTTTTTGAATGGGATGGGACTGATTATTGTTTCCTCATGGCACCTGAAATTATAACTTTTTCTGTGACTGAAGTAGAAATGCATGAAATGCAAACTCTTCCACTGCTCATGTTCTGGTTCTTTGGTGAAGTGTTTGAATTCTACTGTAACACAGGTGTTCATGAAGTGAATTAAACCAATGTCAATTCAGTCATATCACAGAGCCATTTAGAATGCAAATGGATGCTTGTACGCTCTTCTCTCAAGTTCAGCAAGCTCTACTTTTGCATTTTAGTAAGTTATTTCTAGTTCTGTGGTAGCACAGAGAGAGATGAATGGTTTTCTGCTATTCAGGACAGGGGCTATCCATTTAACCATGCTCCTAAAATAGAGGAGTTTGCAGCCTTCAGCAAAGTGACCACAGTGCAAACTGATTGTTAGCAAAAAGGATTAATAACTAATAAATAACCACATAACTTTATTATTAAACCAGTCATCTCCAGCAGAAGGATACTTCAAGTTAGAAGACAGTTTTTGTAATCTATTTGTTGTTTATAGTTTTCCATATTCATCTATTGAATACTTCTGGCGTATATCTTCTTTTTTGGATTTAATTTTGTTTCTGGTCTGGTCATTCTGCACTGGAGAAGTATCTCAGCAGTCTGGTTTTTTTTTCCCTCCTGAACTATCACATTACCAATATCTTTCTTTTTACTGATAGGCCTGTCCTTGGAGTATTTCTGTTGTTTTATAGTGTATATTGCTTTCTGAGTCAAAAGTAGATAGCACCCAAACACCATCTTTAATATTTTCCTGTCAGATCTGAGTTTCCTTCCAAAAAGGTTAGAAATAAGTCTTTGCAGTTGTTTTCAGTATTTCTGTAGTACAATGACACATTTTGTTTCTTTAACAGGATTGCACATTCTTCACTCGGAAGGAAATCCTTCGGTAAGTAAATAGTTTTAAATTTCTCCTTCGTGATCCATGTGGAAGGGGCTAAATTTTTTTATCTGACTTGTGAGGAAACCAGATAAAGCCAGTTATTCTGCAGGAATTAATGGGAGTAGGATTTGATTTAAGATACAGTTATAATGTATAATTGTCATAAGGTGGTGATTAGCCTAAAGTGAATATCATAAATGTTTTTTAGGGCCAGTGACTTGTATGAAAGGGATTTGCTTTGCTGCTTCTCTGCTCAGAGAGACCAATGAGGGCACATCCTGCAGTCAGTGTAGAATCCAGAGGTGTTTCTACATATCTGAGATGAAGTTTTAGTGAAAAGGAATAAAATGGGTTATGATCTCCTGGTTAATTAGCACTTACTGATTTAGCACCTCCCTGTCTCAGTGAAGGGGCAGCCAGGTACTGCTGGGCACTTATTTACACTGCAGGATGCTGACAGGGGTGATATGGAGGAAGTGCAGTTCCAGTCATCTTTCAGCTGAACTCAATTTCTTGTGCAGCTGCCAACTTCAGTGAGATGGTCCAGCAAGGGGCAAGAAAAAGAAAAAAAAAAGAAAGCCCTGTCTGGCTCACCATCCATTTGAATGGCTGTTAATGACTATTGTGTAGGTGGGGATAAAGGGATTAATATGGCAGCTTCAATTTAGATTGCTATGTAAACCAAAATGAGATTGCAATTAGGTGAAAAGGGCTAAGTGTTTTTATCTGCCCTACAAGGAAAATAGCCCATCAAACCCCCAAACAACAGTAAACTGTTTTCTGCTGGTTTAATAAGCTGAATCAGCTCATCTGAGGGATCAGATGAGTGCCAAACCTGGCATAAGAGCCAGAGCAAGCAAATGCAACTGAAAATGAGGAGAACATTTCCCTACCAGTAAGGTGTTAGATTGACTTACACACTGTCTTTGGTGTGCAAGGCTTTGGTGTCAGCATCAGCTTACGTCGACACAGAATCACCAGGTTGGAAGAAACCTCCAAGATCGAGTCCAACCCAGACCTAACAGCTCAACTAAACCACAGCACTGAGTGCCACATCCATTCTGTTTTTAAACACATCCAGGGGTGATGACTCCACCACCTCCCCAGGCAGACCATTCCAGTACTTTATCACCCTTTCTGTAAAAAGCTTTTTCCTAATATCCAACCTATATTTCCCTTGGCTCAGCTTAAGACTGTACAGGCTGTGATCAGAGGGGTTGAAGACACATTTATTGGTTAGTAATCTGAGTGTGGATAATTTGCAAATTATTAGAAAAAATAGTATAAGTTATAAATTTAAAGTGAAGAAAAAATTAACACAAAATGCTGAAAATGGATCTAGGGAAAAAGAAAAAGTAAGACTGCAGCAGAGGCAAGTGTGCCTGGTGAAAGAGAAAAATAGAAACCATAGCTCACTATTGGTGTTTGGTAGCTATTTATCACCAGAAAACCTAAATAAACTCCTAAGTCTTTGTTAAAGATGGTTAAAGATGTTAAAGATGGTTTTTTGGAAGTGCTGATCACAGCTATGAGCATTCAGTCATGGGCCAAGGGCAAGACATATTAAAGAGTGTTGGTTATTGTATTTATGTTATCACTGACTCAAAATATTATCTAAAATACTCATAGGACAGCTGACAAAATTTTAGAGCTGTTACTGGTTGCTTGGTGGTGTTAGGGCTTTGAAAACATGCTCCAGTTTTCTTAAGGAGAATGTGGAAATTTAGACCAATATGTGTAGCTTCAGGACACAACTTTCTGCATGGATAGATGCCAGAACACAGTGGTAGACAATCAGTCTGTAAGTGCCTAGAATTTAATACATGCTCAGAGGCAGCCGCTGCAGATTTGTTAAAAGCAAATCTTCCTGTGAGTGTTTGCTTTTATATGTCAGAGAAAAGAAGCAGCTGCAACCTGACTTTATTTTGATAAAGGCTTTTACATATTCCAGTTTGTGTTAGTCCTTTTCTACTTGTGTAAGTGCACTGAACTCTTGGTCAAAGTATTCCTGAACATAGAAAATTGGTGAGAATGGTAAGAAACATTGAGGTGACGAGAGTTGCAGATGCTATGAAGTACCTTTGTGATGAAGTACCTTTTCCAACAGTACTCAGTATATTAGAGAAATTACTAGAGTCAAAGTGAGCAAAAGGAAATTCACACACTCAAGTCCTAAAAACTGAGAAAAAATTTGCAAGTGCAAAATGCAGTATATCAAAAAAAAGGGCTGGAGGGTCAGTGATCTGAGCAAAGTGAGCATAATTTAATAGCATTGCCCCCATAATGCTCTTGCAAAAAAGGAAAATGCATTTCTACAATGCATTAGCCTCTGCAGTGCTTATAAAATGGCAGAATTTCAGTCGGCAGTACTGTGACCTCAGTAGGAATAGACTGTCCAGTTTTGGGCATCACCATTCAAAACCGATTTGTTATCCTGGAAAATGTCCTGTAGAGAGAAACAGGAATAAAAAGAAAAAAATGATGTGAAGAAAAGTTGGAAAGCTACTTTGGTTATAGCAATGAATCTGTTTGTATAACGTGGCTTTCTTGTGATTGTAAATGGGAACAAATGGTGGAGCTGTCTCTTATAAGGCATTGTTTCTTTTACTCAGTTTTACGAATCTGATTTTCTGGCAGACAAGCTTTTACTCCAGCAATAATGCTTATCTGCTCACCAGCCCATCTGTTTCTGCTTCTCCCTGTGGACTGGTACAGTTTGGCACCCAAACAAGCATCAAATGCAGGTCTTCTTGGACCTGACGTCCTAGCCAAAAAGCACAAAAGTTGTAAGTTCAAGTTATATTACTTGAGAGTGATTTAACCCAGTTAGACAACTGCCAGGGGAATATGGCACTAAAATGACCAAGCTGGGGACCATTTGGGACATCAGCAAACCTTTGAACCTTTTTGTAGAAGAAAAATAGTTCTTCCGTTCCCTTCTCCTCCTGTTTCGTGGCTTGTTCTTGATGGGTGAAAGGTGAGGTGACAGGAGCCCTTCTAGCCAATCCAGCTGAATGTTGGATTTTAAATCCGAAATCTGTCAGAGAATTAAACAGTGGTTTCCTTCAAGTGTCTGGAAAGCTTCCTTATAAGGGAGCAAATGCACAAACTGCTTGGGAGGCAGCTCCCTGTGGAGCAAGCTGCTACACAAATGGAGGGAGGAGTTAGAACACAAGTCCTGTTTCTCTTTTAAAGAGTTTGACATTTTGTATGCAGAAAGGGGAACTGCCCTATTGTCAGCTTTGGGGGAAAAACATCAACCAAAAAAATGAAATTGAGGGGAACTCCATACCCTTGGGAATCTTCCTGAGTTTTAGGCAAGAAACTACATACACAAAGAACATATACCCTGAAGCTACTGTTGATCTTCTTGTTAATTATGTTACTGTTCTTGTTGTTAAAAATGTTTCTGTATCCTCTATGAATGGAAAAAGGGGGAAAAAAAAAAAAAAAGAGTTTTAGGCAGTTCCTGCATTTCTGTACCATAAACATTTCCTGTATTATATTTTAGTCAGATTGTACCTGTTTTGCTAAGGCTTGTGAGAGGAGAGAATCCCTGTCAATGTTGATCTGTATGGAGTCTGGAGTGCTGCTGTACTGTGTCCAGTTCTGGGCTCCCTAGTACAGAAGAGACAAGGAGCTGCTCCGGGGTCTGGCAAAGGGCCATTGAGATGGATAAGGGACTGAGGACTGTCTCATATGAGGAAAGGCTGAGAGAGCTGAGATCTGGAGGGTGTAAAGGAGACAGAGTCCTGTGCCAGGAAAAAGGGGCAGTGGGTACAGACAGAAACACAGGAGGTTCTGGCTGAACATAGGGAAGCACTGTGAGGGTGACTGAGCACTGGAACTGGCTGCCCAGACAGGCTGTGGAATCTGTTGCCTTGGAGATACTCAAAAGCCACCTTGATGTGGCAGCCTGATCCAGGTATCCTTTCTGGGCAGGAGGTTGGACCAATTCATCTCAGGAGTTCCTGCAACCTCAGTCACTACGTGATTCTTGGAATCACCAGCAGAAAAGAGGTCTGTGAGCAGGGATTTGAGTGGTGCTTCAAGGAAGGAAAAACATTATAAAGTGTTCTTATCTACACTCACTATGCATCATGTAGTTCTGGGAACAGTAGAGTACACATATTGAAAGTCAGAGCCTTCCTAACTATGACTAGATTTAGAAAAAATGTATTATAAATTATCTGCCAAAAACCGATGCTGCCTTTTTACAGATCTGTTTTCTGTGCCCGGTTATTGTATTTTATTGATATAATAAAAATAACTTCAACTGGAAAGCATAAAAGGGACAAGGCGTATCAGTAACAGAATTCTTTCAACTTTTAACTCTTCCTGCTTGTGTTTCTCACTGCCCTTTGTTCTTTATCTGTTTGTCGAACTGTGGCAATTTAGTGAGTTGTGGTTTCAGTTTCTGTCTGAATTTCCTTGTATCACGTTTCCTGTCGTTTTGGTTTCAGCTTCACATGGTAGACCCCTTCTCTAACAGACTGTTCTAACCTCTTGCAATCCTTGCAAGCAGTGATTCACTGAGGAATTGGTGCAGCACAGAGATTTATGCTTCCATTACCATGTGTAATGTTTAGCATTTATTGTTGCAAAAACAGGTTTGTGCAAGTATGGCATAAATCTGAGACCCTGCAAGTACTTTCTTTATCAGTTGCTGACAGCCCCGAAGGCCCCTCCTTCCTCAGTTTCTCAGCCCCAGATTAAAGAACCTCCTTCTCTTTGAGTTATAGCAGCTTTTTCTCCCTGTCTGGCAGGTTTGTAGGTTTTGATCTGTCTGGCACCGTTCCCCAGCTGTCCATTAAAGGAAATGCAACTGCAGGATCTGTAGTAGTTACTGCTGCAAGGACAGTGGGGCTAGTCTTGGGCTTCTGAATATACATTATGGTCTTTGTATGATAATGGCAGCTTTTCCAAATCTGTGTGTTCAGACAGCACTGCAAAACCTTACATTGCCTCCCTGACAAGACATAAATGTTTCTGTGTCTAGGACAGATAAAGAGATGTTAGGTTGTTTTCAGACGTGCTTCTTGTGAAGAGCATGCTGAGTAAAAGGACAAAAAGCCCTTCCTCTAGGTCACAACTGCTCTGATATGTTCAGAGGTCACCTGAAGAGCCTTCTGCTTCTTCAAAACAGGAGAAATATCAGAGCCTTTACCAGAGATTTGTTTCTTCTCTATTTGCAGTTAGGAATTAATGTTACTGTGAGATGTGGGAGAACAGTCAGTAATGAGAGCAGCATTTGGGAAGTGATTACTGAGTCTGACTCACAGGATTTGTCATAGTGCACAACACTGCAAGGTGTGGTGAGGTACTGCATACAGGCAGGAGGATTATGGGTGTAAATGACCCCGATGCCTACTGAGCTTTACATCGTGTTACAGAGTAACTGATCAGACGTGTATTGTTTCCTTGCCAAAAAGTAAGTACTCACCCAGTAACATAAGTTACTCAACTAAACTGGAGTTTTGGTGGAACTCCTGCAAAAGGGACTGTGTTCCTTGTAACAGGTGGTTTTCTTGGCGTCCTGTTAAGAGGCTGAAGCAGGTCTATTATTTTTTCTACAAAATCGAGCATTTGATTTTGGCAATCCAGGTTATTATAAAACAGTACATAGTGTCCCTGAAGAGCCTTCCAGCATCAAGATCTTACAGAAGGAAAAGGTGTTACTGTCTTTTGTGGTTCGGTTAGTTGGGGTTTTTTGTTTTTTATTTTGAAGGATAATGGAGTAAGTGCAACTTACTATGTTTGGTATAGGGAAATCTTATGGCACTTTTATCATCATAAATGCTAATCACGCCATGTGATAAGGCTATTAAAAATAGAGTTGCTGGATCCTTGCAGATAAAAGCATGTGGAAGATGTATTTTATTGCTGTAATTTAGTTTGAAGGAGTTGGATCAGAGCCACTTCCTACAGACTCGTTTGGATGCTTTAGTGTGAAATCCACTCAGACAGAAAGCTCTTACATCCACAGATCTTTGACCAATTTGGTAAATTAATGGCAGAGTTAGTTGGGAGAAAAACAGGATACTAGAGCTGCCCTCAAATCTACAGTTAGTCACCTGCATGTTTCTGTGTCCAGCACCTCCCTTCCACACAGTTCTGGCAGAGTCAAGTCTAGAGCTGAGAGCCATATCCTTCTTTCAGCTGCCAAAAGGTATGGCTGAACTTCAGTAGAAATAGATTGCAATTTCTGTGGACAAGATGGTGAATTCTGTCAGCAAGAAATGACAGGTTTACTTTGCACTGATATTGCATGTTATAAAGAGACAAGTCTAGTATTAGATAAAGTACAGAAGGAAATCTTGGCAATTAAAATAAGCAGAGATTGTCAGCTCCTGAATTTCCAAGTGCTGTCCACAGTGGTCAAGTTTTGCCAATAATGAGTGCTTAATTTTCTTGGGGATTAGAACACCATTTCCATATTCTAGTTTTTAAAAAAGTAGGTAACGCATAGATAGATATTGGACTTGAAAGTTTTGCTTTCTTTTAAGTTTTTCTTTTTAAGTGCTTTTAAGCTGCTTTTTCTGTTGTATTTAGAAGCATCTTTTTAGCTGCTATTTATGATGGAGAAATCAGTCGCTAGAGAGGAAGATGGCTATTACATCTTGAATTACACATTTCAGTCAGGGTGAGCTGTGGTGAGCAGCTGGAATGTGCTGAGATCAGTGGATATCCACTTTCTGGTATGGCACAAAATATTGCTGTGCAGGGTGAAGACATCAGTTTCCTACAATGCAGAAAAAATGTTTTTCTGTGTTTCACTTCATATGTTCTTTGTGGCACATCATAATCATAAGAAAAGAGATGCCTGTAGATGATTTTCTCCTAGTTTTTGAGTTTATTTTCACACAGGAATCTGAACTAGTTCAGTTGGGTGTGGGGCTGTCTGCAGGGCTGCTGCCGCTAAAGCCAGGGAAATGAAGGAGTTGCTGAGGCATTGCTTCCTGTATTACTGCTTTGTTTATGTTCTGCTGTTAAAACATGGTAATCTCTATATGTAATTGTTAGTATGCCTAGTGAGTAGGCAGGCTTTTTTGTTAAAAGGAAAATAAATCACAAAATACAGATTTATAATGTATACAAGTAGTACATGTGCCCTACTGAGAGATCAGAGTACACTCTGTTAATACATAGGACATGGCAGAGGGACCACTTTCTGTCCTAAGCAATTTATGAATCAGGTGCAAGACTAAACTTCCACATATGATAAGAATTGCATTTCATAGTAGGTGCCTCAGTTCAGCCCTTGTGTGCACAAACCTGGCAGTGCCTAAATGTTACATATACACAGTGTGAAACCCTGCTCAGTTACAGACCTCAAGAACCATGTGGCTGTTGGTAGCAGTTATGCTGGATAGTGCACCAAAGCCCTCTTTTTTTCAGAAAGATGGGAATTTGGTGGGCTCAGACTTGTGCACTAAAACCAATGATTAGAGCTGCAAGACAAATTTGTACCTGATTACTGTCTGAATGGAATTGGTAATTTAAAATTGGTTATTGGCTGTTTGTTTCTGCTTGTTTACAGGTTGCACGGCCGATACCATGAAATGGCACCAAACGTTGTGCCCATGGACTATACAAAGGACCCAGATGTTAAACTACCTATGCAGCTTATAATAAACATGCCTGAGCTAAAGGTATCACTTCTGACTGCTTTCAAATTGTATCTTAACTTCTGTAGCTTGTCAGCCAGACTTTTTGCCAAGATTGATATCCAGAAGCTCTGTGGCATGCTGAGGTTTTCCCCTTACCTGTTATTGTTCAAGGGCAAAACTGGCCCCAGAAACTAGAAAATGTTTAGGTGAATGTCTTTCTTGCAGAGATAGTTGGGGTAGATGTTCAAGGAAATGAATAGGAAATAAAATTAAATTTAGCAATCTTTGCCTTTTGTGTATATCCCCCACAGAAGCCATGTCCCCACAGGAATCTGTGTGTGAAGAGCTGGTTAGAAATCTGAAGTTCTTATCTTAGTCTGTTCATAGGAAATTTGCTAGAAGTGTGTAAGATATTTCTAACAAAAAGTAAAGGTTTTCCCCTTTTTTCTCAGCTACCTGAGCACAATAAGTATTATTTTTCTTAATTTTTCATTTTCATGGGGACATTACATGATAGGAAGTGGAGAAACAGTCCATGAAACTGCAAATAAGAGAAGCAGTAGGTATAAGGCAATCAGTGCAGAAAAATTGAGACACTATTTGTTTTTATTCTCAGTTCAACAATGTAATAATTTATGGGTTTAACAAGACAAATGTGGACTTTCAGCATTTTTTAAAAACAGTTCATTGTTTTAAAAAATTATTTCAAACAGTTCATTGAATTGTGTTTTGTCACATAGTCTATTTTTTATGTATGCGAGTCGATGTCTATAAATTACTATAATGTGGAAACAATTATGTGTTCAATCGGAGAGTTACATGAAGCAATATTGAGCTTTTAAAGAACAATGCTATAAGAACCTTGTAATTGATGGCTTTCCACTTGATTTTAATGATCTAGAAATTCTTCCTTGGTGTTATATTTTTTTCAAATATCTGATATTTGACAAGCAGAAACCATGCTTTAGAAATTCAGTTGTGGAAGATGCTAAGTCAAGATGAAATGAAAAACATTTGAATTAGATTTCAAGTTGAAATTCACAGAACTCTCTGTTCCTTTAATACCACACTTGCTGCATGTTTGATTCTAGAATAATACAATTTATGGAAAAAGAAGCACATTTTGTTAATGTATGTGTGTTGAAAAGTGTTTGACCAACATTTCATTTCAATGAAACATTAAACATGTATAAACATTTAATTCAGTAGGAAACCTGGGGAAAATTTTCATCCTTCAGTTATACTTCAGACTCTGATTTAGCAGACACCTATGGACAGCTTGGGTTGCTGAAGAAGCTGAGAAATAATTTATGATTCTTTTTCACAGTAAGCATGGGCTTCTTCAGCAAAATATGTTTATGCTTTTTCTAATAGCATCAGTATTCCTTAGGTTTTGTTATCATCTCTGAGATCTTGATAGCACAACATGAAATCCTTTGGCACAGTTCTTTGACTCCTCAGTTTAACTGCCAGACAGCTGAGAGTTGCTTTGTGACAAATCAAGGCTAAGCTTAGAAAAGAAAGTGATAAATTATGATCACTCAGAGTCTTCTTGGCTTCAGTGAGAGAGGATTGAACACTTAAGGAGTAACTCATTCTATGAGAACTTTGGAGATGGGAGGCCTGGTACTGAAGTTGATGTACAAACCAGAAATACAGGATCGTATTTAGATCATATTTAGATTGAGATACAGGAGCATATCTTGCTAGCTTAGCAAACTTAGGTGGGTAATGATAGACTTCCTAAGAGGCTTCCATGTATGAAGTGGATCATAATCTATCTTCTGGCACCACAAGTCTGTGAGGCTTTCTGACCCTGCTTTAGAAGATGTCTCCTGATAATGGAACTTGACTTTATAAAAGTAACAGGACAAACTCAGTGTTGAATTTTATACAAATTCTCCCTCAGGTCTCATAAGTCTGTGACAGAACCTTAGAAATACTGTTGTCAAACCACTCATTTTATTTCAGGAATTCTAGGAGCTCACAGAGAACAGTGCTTTGAATACCTACTGAGCTTGTTTCCAAGCTCAGTAAAATCCTAGTAAGAGAAGACTAGGTCTTATTCCATTCTCTTTCAAAGCATTGTCACTAAAAGGTATTAAAATGCCTGGGATCTTTGTTATAAACTGGGGTCCATCTTGGTCATGAAGCATCTTGTGGGCATCTGTGCAGATGGGGGTGAGGGGGAGAGAATCTTTCCTCAGGAGTTTATTTTTGAAGCAACCTAGGTACTCACTTCAGCTCATACACTAAGGAAAAAAATCTTTAACCTTTGCAACTTGACCAGACTGCCTAACAAATCATTATGGTGTTTTCTTTCTTCAGTAACTTTTCATCAAGGTGAAGACAAAGACAACATTTACATCTTAAAATAGAAATAAATTGCCTAAATGTCTATTGAGTTCTAATAAAATTAGTACTAATTTCAATGCACCTGGCTTTTTTCATATACACATTACATTCCTAGTTACTGGCAATGTTGAGCTCAATACCATTGCAGGTTCTGACAAACGGATAGAATCAATAATGCACTTTTCTAAATTAGATTCTGCTAATATAAAGAAAGATCTTTATCTCATGCATTAATATTTTGAGCCAGGTTTTTGTGTTTCAAGGGAAAAAATGCTTACAGTCATTCACTTTAATTGGTAATGAATTATTCACTAATTTCTGATTCTTAAAAGTTGAATGTTGGGACAAGAAATAAATAAATAAAAAAGGAGAAGGTACTTTAAGTTGATTAGGTCTACCATTACACCAAAGTTAACAGAGCTACTTTACTCCATCAGTTTCATTGCAGTCTCTGTTCTCTAATTTTCACAATCTTGGATACACAGGCACCAGTCTAATTAACTTTGGGGCATCTGGACACCTGTGAGATTGCAGTAATTAATATTGCAAAACTGTAGCCAGGATATGGACTGCTCAGTGCGGGACCAGGGAGAGAGCCAAAGTGATTTTCTTTTTTTTTTTTTTTTTTAATTAAAACAGATTTCATTCACATTATTGCTGTCATTGCCACAGAGCTGCAGGTGGGAATGAAACCTGATGCCAGAGCCCCCTGTGGTTGGTAGCAGTGGTGGGTGTCCATAGCCACATCCCAGGTTGGGTCTTTCCCCGCCTGGGGGCTCTCTGTGGGCACTGCAGCGCAGAGAAATCCTTCTCTCCGCAGCTGGGCAGCAGAGGGCTGCTGCAGGGGAACCGCTTTTGTTTCACTCACTTCACAGTCTCTGGCTTCCTGCGTTTCGGCTCGCACAGGAACTTCATCGATCCTTGCAGGCCTTGTCAGAAGCTGCACTGGGGAGGGAGGTAGCTCATAAATCCACTGCTGAAACAGGATGGGCAGCAGGAACAGGAATCAGCCAGGAGCCAGGAAGGACACGCAGGGAACAGTGACTCAGTCGCACATTTCAGAACCAATGTTACCAGCCTGTTTGTACTAAGTTTAAATCTGAATGCAAGCAATTTGCTTAAAAATAAAAATACTTTCCATGGTGTTAATAGGATAAGGCTTTAGAAGCGATTTCGCTGAGTTTTCAGGTTCAAAGCTTTCCATGTAATGGACAATGACACCTGAGAGAGCAGGGTGATATTCCCAAGCCCGGCTCTGGCCAATGTTTGCCTTCAGCTCATCTCACTATTCTTGCTGCATTCTGTTAGCTGTTTTAGTTATGATGGGATGTTTTACTCCCTTCAGACCACTCTCCTTGCTTCTCTGAAGTCTCTTTATCTGAGCATCTCAGCTGTGTGTGCTCCAAATGCGTAAGTTAGGGCTGTTTTCTCTGCATCAAAGCTCAGGCCTGCACCTCCCCGATGCTTGCAGCATTGTCAGTGCACTTCCCTGGCACAGTTAGGAATCAGTTCTTGTCACAATCTTCCCACGAGGTACTGGTAGGGTCTGTAATATTTAAGCGACTCTGTATACAGCCTGAATCTTTGGGTTTTTGGTTGTTATGACCTCAGTAAAGAGTCGTTACTGAACTTATGCTTCTGCTTTCTGACAGAACAAAATGGTCTTTTCTATTAAGACATAAACTTTTCAATTTAGCTCTGTCTTAGCCTTCATTTCTGCAGGAATTTCTTAAACAGTACCCTGCAGGCACCACAGAGAAATTGGATGACATTAATATAATCATAGACACATAAAACCCAAGTTATTGATTTTGAGGAAGAAAATTAAGAAAAAAAAACCCTGCAAGGAAACTCGGTTTTTTCCTGCTTCTGGGACAATTTGCTGTTGCACTCATTACGCTTCCCTTCTGAAGCACCAGTCTTTCCTATGGAGCTTTGGTAATGAACGATTTAGCCACTTTTATATTAATGTTTGTCTGTTAGCATTTTTTTCCCCCTCTTTTGGAATAACTCCTGAAATTTGAGAAAGGTTAGTTTTTACTGTTGCTGAAAACGTCCTGATTAAAGCATCCCAAGGGATTCCGACTTGCAATAGTCTGCAGAACAGACTGCTTTGTGCTTTTAAATATATTCTCTAAAGTCAGTGGGGACTTATGTTCAAATACAAACAGGAAAATCATCACTGTGTTTCTGTGGATATGAAAATTAAGTAGCATTATGTAATGAGTCTCCAGTATCTTCAACTTAATTATCTTGACCTGTCTTTGAACTTCACTTGCAACCTCTTATTTCCAAAATGCAGTCAGCTTGTGGGAATGGGATTGGATGCTTGAAATTAATTCCTCAAGCTACAAAACCGATAAGGCAAAAGGCCTTCAGGGTGCTTTCCTAGAGTCTGGGGTGGAAACTAGAGGACAGGGGAATATAACAGGTGATTTAGCTGCAATGCCAGGAATAAACCCTCTAACAGTTAGAAAACTAATGGTTGTGTTTTATTGTAAGCTGTTATAGGTAGGTGTGTTGGAATAGATGCTGTGTGAGATTTAAAAATGCAGAGAAACACAATTATCTGAGTAAAAGAAGTGTTCCATACAAGGATGGATTGCACATTTAGGATTCTCTTAAGCCACCTCAGCAACAACATCAATCTGCAAAAGAGCAGTTGTTTTTCAGTTGTAGCAATTCTTTATTGTTTCTGTCTCCCTCTCATTTTTATCATGAGAATACAGAAAAAGCTTTTTAAGACAAGTGTAAGTTTCTAGTTTTAAAAGGAATTTTTTTTCAACAATTAGTGCTTATGGGAAAGCAATCTAGGAAAGAACAATATAATTTTCCCCTTTACTCCCTTCCCCCATGGCTGGTCCTTTAAATATGATGGAACCCTAATCTGTGCTCTTTAGAGTAGAGGTAATGAAATTACAGAAAGGATGTGAAAAGTATCTGTGAAGGTAAGCTAATACTTTCCATTGTGTAAGCCACAGATATACTGCCTGAAGACACATAATATGAGAAAGTTAAAGGAAAAAAATCAATATGAGGAAAGATTTTATTTTTAATTTTGGTTTTAGAGATCCATTTGGCAAAGAGTTACTTAAGAAGTATGCTTAGGTTCATTTAATTCATTCTTATTTCATTTATATTTTCAAGATCTCTGACATGCCAAATAAATAACTCATCTTATGCAACTGCAATATGCTTATTGAGTCAGTGAGATCCTGCCCCAACCTTTCAAAAGCACGAAGTCCAGGGCTTGATGTTCACTGCTGATAGGGATATTTGCATCTGTGTGCTCCTGGTTTGTTACCCAATGCTGCCTCTAAGATGTCAGTTTACTACTGTTACCATGACACTTCTGATCAGGTTTGTTCCAAATAAAGCTATACAGCATTTTAGAAATGAAAAATAAATTTCTCACGTTTTGATGTCCATTCTGATGTTTGGCATTCGCAAATATTAAATATATAAGACACCATTTTTTTGCATGCTTTTAGGAAGAGCGTAGGCCTTTTCATGTATTTCAGCCCAAATGAACCTTCCTTTGGCTTATTTATAAACTGGCAGCTTGAAACAATAGAACCAATTGTTCTTCCCTGCATGTCTGTGTGCGCATATCCCACAAACAGGTATATGTGTATAACCACAGGTAAATCCCACAGACAGGTGAATGTGTATTCCACAAACAATTCCAGGTACATTTCCAGACATTTAAGTGAGATACTTTAACCTAAGCAGTACCCACAGATGCACACCTGCTGTACCTACATATCATTCACGAGACATGAGTGATCACTACATATCCTTTTACAGTGAGGTTCTCTCAGCCATCTGCCTGGGTCTGGGGTGTTAACTTTCATTCTCTGGAGAGATGTGACCCTGGTGCTTTTTGAAGCTGCTTTTTATTTGCAGGAATCCCTCTTTTCTATTCTATTTAATTTAGTTTTATCTGGCCTGGTTTTGTCTTCATCTGAACAGTAAACTTGTTAATCTCCTATCCTTTGAAATCTGTAGGCCTGTTCTCTATTGTGGATTCCTTCAGTCATCAAACCCTGCAGGAGAATTTGTATTTAGTATTGACTACTCTGTCATTTGAGCCTAAGGCTCTGTGGTCCCTACTTCATCTGTCCATAAAAACAGCCTTGTTCCTGGCCATTACTTTTTCAGTCTCCACCGTTGTGCCAAAAATGTATTCTATAGATGCTTTTGTTCTATATGTGAATTATTGAGAAAGAATTCAAGTAAACGGAAAAATAACATTTTCTGGTAATTTGTCTCTTAAATGTAGCTGCTTTTTGAAATTTCATTTAAAATAATTGGATGGTTTATGAATACCTGTTAGTAATTAAATTTACAGGAAAAAAAAAAGAAATTAAATGGATATATGATTGAACTTCTGAGCTTTCACATTATTGCTTCTTTAAAAGCCAAATAAAATGCTGCATGCATATTAAAAATAGTGAACCTGATATGCCAGGACCACAGCTGTATGTATTTATGGATCAGTATGTTAATCAGTGTCTTGGCTTCAGATAAGATCTGTAGCACAGCTTTAATGAGATGCTGCTCACAGCCCAAGTAATGTTTGTGTTCTGTTCATATTCATCTGAATTGTATTTATTTTCCAAGTTTTATCAATACAGCTACAGATTAGCATTGGGGTTTTATATAGCTCTGAGACAGATGATGGGTTTTACTGTAAGAACATTTGTTTTGGATTTCAGAGTAATAAAGCTGGTTTTCTAATGCTTGCTTGTGTGTTTATGATTTCAGAATATTGTCTTATTCTAAGGTGCTAGAAATAATTTCAGGATCATCTCCTGTGGAGATTAAATTTCACTTAAATCTCTGGAATTTTTAGTTAATCCAACCATTGGTTGGACATTGACACGTATCAGTGAAAATAAAAGGCCAGAAGTGGCACTATGCAGTAGCAAGGACTGCTGAAACTTCCTGCTAAAGCATACAAATGTAAGGTTTTTAGATGCATTTTTGGAAAAAAAAAAAATTATCTTTAAAGAGCTAACCATGCAATTAAATATTCATTATCAGGGAGTCTGCAGGTTTTTTCATCTTCCAATACCAATCTATATATGTCTTCACAGGAGAATCCCTTCAAAGAAAGGATTGTGGAGTCTTTCTCAGAAGATGGAGAGGGGAGCCTGAGCTTCAATGACTTTGTGGATATGTTCTCTGTGCTCAGTGAAATGGCTCCCCGGGAGCTTAAAGCAATCTATGCCTTTAAGATCTATGGTACTGTGTGGAGGGGCTCTGGTGTGCTTTTTGTGTTTGAAGTAAATGAGTGGGACACTTGGTGATATTTGGTTCTTATGTTGTTTAGATTTTAACACAGATAACTTCATTTGTAAAGCAGACTTGGAAAAAACCCTCAATAAGCTGACCCGAGAAGAGCTGACAGCAGAGGAAATAACTCTGGTTTGTGAGAAAGTGATAGAAGAAGCTGACATGGATGGTGATGGGAAATTAGGATTTGCAGATTTTGAAAACATGATTTCCAAGGCACCGGATTTTCTCAGGTATTATTTTAAGAAAAAGAGAGTCTCTTGCATACTTGCAGGTGTTTTTTTGGGATATCACTGTGCAGTCTAATACAGGAAGTGTCAGACATAAGTATTTTGCTAGAGAACTGACTAGGAGATGACTTCTTACCTAACTCAGTTTACTTTTCTAGGGCATATTCCAGTTCTCTCCTAACTTAAGACTAAGAATTCAATGACTTTTAATTTTCAACCTTCCTGCCCCTCCACTGCTCTTTGTACGGTTCAGGAAAATATTTTGATCCATTATCAGCTCAAATTCCTATTTTTCTTAAGCCGATAGCAAGGATCCCAGCTGTCTGCATAGGAATGTGTGTAAGTACTGTGTACATGTTAAAAATATACATGGAAACACATTGATCTCTTTGCTGAGAAAGTGGAAGTGTTTTTTGAAGAACTATAAAGTGTCCTGCAGAACCCAGAATAGTGTTTCTTTCACAAATGAAACTTCTGAGGAGAGACGTTAAAGCAATTCAACAGTAAAGCAGGAGCACATGATTCCTGTGAACCTTGAGAAACATCAACTTCTGGAGAGGAGACACTCAGTGTGAATATCTTTTATACATTTCAGGTATTCCTTGACTAATCAAGTGTATCAATGGAAACTCCTCTAGAACAAGATATATATCATCATTATGGTGAGCTCAGCTCAGTAGGTATTCTAATATTTTGTTTACAGATACTTCCAGCTAAGAAAACATTTTCTTTATACTGCTATCCATGTAGAAGCTGCTGGGGTCAGGTAGAGTTTCCTTTAATCAGTCAAAAGGTTGTGCTGCTCCTTTGAATATGATAGAGAACAGTGATCAAATGTGAAGAATTAAAGACAGATCTGAGGATTCAGCAGAAGCTGCAGTTTCAGAAGTCTCCTGTGCCATGACTGACTTTACTGCTGTGTTGTAGAGGCTTGAAACTGCTGACTGAGAATTCCAAGCTGAGGATGCTGTGCAGTCCAGTCATTTCCTGAGAAAGTTGCAGAGAGAATTGTTTGCCAGTGAAGCCATTGAAATGACTGTTACAATTATTTTTCTTTTCCGGTTTAGTGATACTGTGGGAAGATGAAGAAATGAGTGAAAATTATTGAGTGCTGAGTATTCAGCAGGGCAAGATGATGAGTAAAAAGTGGGATGAAGTGAGACGTGTATTATAGATTAGGTAAGAGAAAGTGGAGAGTACCAATAAAATCAAAGGACGAGGCCTACCAAGTATTGGAAGACTGAGCATCCAGTTGCTCAGTTTAAACACGTGTACTTGGATCCATCTTGTCTGTGACAAGATATCTCCTTCGTGTTTAACATGGCAACATGCACATTTAAGGTAGATGTTTGGCATCCCTGGCTTCAAGAGAAATCATAACTTCCTCCCCTTTTCAGGTTCAGGAGTTTAGCTGGGTCATGGGATTCATCTCTGCAGTCCTCAGGCCTAAGAGCTCCTGATGATATAAAGAAGCAGTCTCCTTCCATCTCCTAACCAAAACTGGTGCAGAGCCTCTGACCAGGCAGTTTCTATATCATAGCAGCTTCTGTGGGGATAACAGTACAAAGAAAGCCATTTCTTAGCTGGAAATATATGTAAAGAAAATATTAGAATCCTCTGAAGAATCTGATGTTTCTCATGGTTCAGCAACATGTGTCTGAAGCTATATTGGAAAATGAGGGCTGAGAATGTGTAGAATCTCTAGTTTGGTTTCTGTTTTAATCTGAGTTAACAGCTACAGGAAAAGAAAGTGACAGGGTCATGAGACTACTTTTATCTAAATTGATTTACATGGAAGATTTGAGCCTTCCTGTGGTTTACTTTTCATTTTGTCTGTAAAGGTATTTTATTTTTTGAGGATATTGTTAGTTCTACTTTTCCTGTATGCACTGTGTCACAGACTGACACATTTGTTAATACTGAGCTTCCGGTTCTGAGGAACTTATTCTAATTTTTAAAACACTGCATAAATATTGCATTCTAAAGAGAGATTTGACTTTTAGAATGGGATTCATTGAAGTTTAATGCCAGAATGACTGGGACTGAAACTAAACAAGCACTCTCTGGCAGGAGCCAGTGCCTGCCAGCATGTGGCAGACTTTGTGACATGGGACAAGAATACAATTCTTGTTGCTGATCTCTCACCACAAAAATCCCAGTTCCTGTTCATTAAGTTCAATTGTGCCGTAGCAGTCTCGGACACATTACCTATTAATTTACTGAAACAATGCTTTCTTACATCTTTGTGAATTAATCTCCAGCTCTATTCCTGGCCTCTCATTTTCTTCTCTTTTGAGTCTTCAGCTATAATGGTTGTCTTAAATGATAGCCTTGGGCTGTGTGCAGCCAAAGGGCAGGCAGGGCTGTGCAGCTTCACTGGCTAATATAATACAGAGCATGCAACACACAGGAAGTGTCTTAACAGCAGATAACCAACCCTATATGCCAGTGGTAAACTGAACTAGCTTCTTACTATTGCAAAAAAATATAAAAACATGCTTTCACCTAAAATAAATTGTTCATTTGAAATCTTAAGCAGACATGTGAAAGAAATACCAACCCATTAATGTCACAATTTCAATTGTTTTTGCATATCTCCACTTTTTGTGCCAACTTTTGAGTTGAATGCATTCCAGTTTTTAAGTTCAAGGATGCCCAGGGGTCTAATGATTTACACTTCCAGCTGCTCAGCAACTGTGAAAATGGAACACCTAGGAACCAAAGCAATAGCCACATTGAAAATGATTGCCAGTGAGCAACTGAAGATGCTGGGTAACTGCAGTTTGCAGGGATTTTGCTGTGAAGCCATGGTATTCTGCTCCCAGAACACCATCCTGGCACCTGGTATGAGAGCCCTCTGAAAACGCTGAATAACTTGCAAGGCCTCAGATGATTTTTTTTCTGTAGTAAAGGATTTCTTACTCTGTTCTTTTACTTTTCTCCCCACCAAAGCCATCCCTTCATTTCATAAAAGGAGGAAATGTAGGATTCTGGGCAGTTAAGTTTTATCCCTGGCTCTGCCGTTGCTTGAGCAGGTGATCTGTACAAAGCCATAGAACACTTTTTTCTCTCTACTCTCTTATGTGGGACCAGTGACAACTGCTCAACTTGTGACAAACACTGAGAACTTTCATCCAGCTGTAAATTATCATCATCATCATCATCATCATCATCATCATCATCATCATCATCAACATGAGATTTAAAGTTACTAAGGAGGAGTATCATCTTTACTCTGTGGAAAACCTTTGAAGGCCAGATTCTTATAGCAATATGCACTCAGGTTTTGAAGCACTTTTTTTACACACATTGAGGTTTTTTTAAGCTGTCACAGTATTATGCCTTCTTAACATGCACAGCAGGCATTAACTTTGGCACCATGGTCCAGGCTTTGACCTGCTATGAGCTGAAGTTCATCCACTCTACATTGACTGATTTTCCTTATCTCATCACTCCTTTCTCAAACCTTTACTTAATGACCCTGTGTAGGTTTAATCTCCTACATACAGCCTTTGCCAGCTTTGTGCTGCTGTCAGGCAAATGAAGAGGCAGTAAAGTCTGTTGTGTAATTTGCACTGCTATCATTGAGGATTTTTTTCCAGACAAGAAGAAAACACTGTTAATCGTTAACCAGGGAAGATATATGCAGTTGGCTGCTATCCCAGAAGCTGAACTAAGCTGTAAATGATAATGACAGTTACTTGTTCAGAAAATTTGATCCCAGCAGTTTTATTTCACTCAGAATTGTTATCATTAAGAAGCTGCTTGTAGTTTAATGGAAGCATTGGCAGATTGAGCTGGCACTAGCTAAGTGTTCTGTTCTACAAGACTGGTTACATTTTCCACAGGAAATTGTTTTATAAATCATCCTGAAAGTTTCAGCTTATTTGAAATGGGGTTTGAGAGGACTATGGCATTAATAATACCTGGGAGCTGCCAGGTAAACAAGAGGGAAACAACACATTAAACATTGGAAATGCAGTATTTCTGAAACAGTTGTGGGCCTTTGCCCACCCACCAGTTGATGTTGTGACCCCAATCCTACCAAATGCTGAAGTTAAGGGAGGTCTCTTAAAGGGGATGTGCATCTCATAAGACTGTCCCAACATGCAGATTAATTAGTTCTTAAGGACTAATATTAGAGCTAGTGATTAATTGACAAGAGATGCTTAGCAAGGAAACAGTGGAAGGGAATAATTTTTGTCAGTGTTTTTTCAGAGTATTTTATCTGCTTCTTAGTAAAAAGCTGAATCTTCAAAGGCCAAAATGGCACTGATAAAAATAGGACTTTTTTCTAATAAATAGATTTGCAGTCAGGTGGATTTGGGTGGATTTTTGGGGGGAATCATGCCTCAAATGTTTTCACATACAATGTGATGGATTTTTAGCTCCTAGATATTACCTGCATGGGAGTTAAATTTTTAAGAGCTTGGATTTATATAGTCTCTAGATATGTATTGAATTGTGAACAAGATACTTAAAATTCTTTTATTTAAAAAATATTAGTGCCAGTAAACTATTTGCATCACTATCTCCTTTCTCTCACAGTGGTGTGGCTGGTGTGCCAGGCTGCTATGCAGCATATCTTTTATTGTCACCCAGATTGAATAAACTCCTAGAGACAAAGTTCCTGGGAGCCATGGTGGATATGAAATTTTATCTCCTCCAAATACATACCACAAGCTTCCTTTAGTGAATTTCTGATTCAAATCTAATAGCTGTAATTAAGTTAGAGTATTCTTTTGGTAAAACAAAATCCAAAGAGTGTGCATCCAGAAAGTCTGCAGCCTCTCAAGTGTTCCAAAAAGGTTTTCTTGCAGTGTAGGCAACAAAATTATGGAATTTACATACAAAAATACATAATAATATCTTCTCATTTCAGTCAGTCAAGAAAGAAACAGTTGATACTGTCATGACCTTGAACAGATTGCTGCCTATAGACAGTGGGGTTTCAGCATACTCTCTTTAAATTGTCTCTCCCTGTCCTGCTGAGATGCTTGGGAGCTCTTCTGAAGCCTGGTGGCAGTTGTAAGCCATGTTGCTTGCCTGTATTAAAGAGCAAATAGCAAAACACTTAGCTCTGCTCTACATCCAATAAATTGGGCAATTTATACTTGATTTAATCCAGTATTGAGTTTGGCCCCTGAGCTCACATTTTCAGAAGATGGAATTTTCTCCCATGAGATTTAAATCCTCTCAAAGCATGAAAGAATAAAGTAATTTTTTTTTACACAGTACCTTCCTTTTTGTACTTTAAGGAAATTTTTTGCATAGTGACAAATGTGTTTGTATGTCTTAATCTTTCTCTTTCTTTTGCAGTACTTTCCACATAAGAATCTGAAGATGTTTCTGCCAGTCCAGCCTTTCTGAATCTCAGGCACTCCAGGGGCTTTTGTCCTGTAATGAGGGCTTCTTAGAACTCAGCAGAAAGTACTGAAATAATTCTGGTCCACAAAGAGACAGAAGCATCATGTGATCTACAGGACATTTGGAACAGACACATTTTTATCTTCACTGCTGGCCAAGCACTCTGGCAAAGATGGTTGGTTGTTGGATTGTGGTTTTTCTTCTTTTCCCCCTTTTTCTTAACAATCAGAATCAGAATATTATTAAAGATATTTACACAGAGGTTTTATATTTATGAACATTTAATACTGCTCTTAAAAGTGCAAAAAAATTGAGAGATTAGCTTTGGTGTGTTTTCCAAGAGTATTTGAAAGAAAGCACGGGCCTTAAATAATGAGATGCCTCTATCACTGTGTTGTACAGCTGGGATCTCACATGGAAAATACCTGAGGTAAAAGAACTGCAGTCAAGATCAAGCTCCCAGTGTTGAAGACAACCACAGCCCAGGTTTGCCTTTCAGCCACTGAAATGGCAACTGCTGGGTTTGGTGCTTACCTTCAACCAATATTTTATGGATTGTTGTGTCCTTATAAAACTTGAAATATTTGCCTTTTGTATATGGTAAGTGGGTACATGACTCATTTCTTCCCAAGATAAATGATAAAACTGTGTCCTTATTCTCAAAGGGGCTCCTGCATTTTACTCATTCTATGGGCTGATAATGTTGTATGGAGGAACATGGTCATCTGTAACTCATGAAGAAGTTGAAGAAGCACAGAACTGCTATTAAGGACATGAAAAGATATTTTCTTCCTAAACAAGCTATGCAATCTTTCCCATAAAATGCATGAATGCAGTTCTATGTTTCTCTTTCCCCTCCAACTGGAAATCAGCTAGATCTTTTTGGTTTTGGTTTTTGGTGGCTTTTTTTTTTTTACACTTCCGGTATTGTTTAGGTACTGGGGCCTGAAGACAATCATATGTGTATTAATTACTGTTCTAACAATCAATAGAAGGGCTCTGTCACTTACATGGCTTCTGTATCAAAGTCATCACAATTAAAACTTTTGAAGCATTCTGTCGTGCTTTGAGAATTTTTAGGCTGACCACATGCTAATTTCCTTTCTGATCATTATTCCAATTATTATAAAGTTAAATCTTTCAGTGGATGAAATGTGTTATATAGAAAACTGTTAAAGTAGAGAACCTAACCTGTTTATCATTTCTGCAGGGATGGTGATGCTTTTCTACCTCGGAAACTCTTCAGTGTAGTGAGCTTGCAGGGTAGCTTGCTGTTCAGATTTACACACTATGAATAAAGAAGAAATATTTCTCTAGCAGTATGTGTGTACATTAAAAGTTTCAATGGAAATTTTGGATATTCAAGGTATACAGAACAGATGTGTCTAAGATTGCAGAGTGAAAATGACACTTGTATGTTAGTAATAACATTTCTTTTTAATATATATCTTAGAGCTACCATGTTCAGTGATGTTTATAGGATTTCAGTGCTTCCTCCTACTGATTTCTGTTCAGATAAAGGAATTAAAATCTGAATTCCCTAACCCAAGTTAAAATTAACAGAAATCAATCCTCGTTTTGAGTTCTGATTGAGTAAAAAGAGATTCGAGCCTGTTTTTCATTTTGAGCAGATTAAGTTAGATGTATCAGCTATGATTCAAACTATTTGCAAGACATTGACATTAAGAGAGATTATGTCAAAATTACTTTCTATTGATTGAAGTAGCAGCCTAATTTTTTTACAGTTTATTTCAAGAGAGACATTTAATCTTGGAAGCCTTATGAGGTATGTAGGAGGATATGATTAGGATGTATTTGTAAAATACCGGGTTGCAAGATTCAGGATCAGATTATCCAGACAAAAAGGATCTGGTGCTGAAGACATAGGTCAGTTCCTTTTGGCATCAACATTCTTCTCTGTGTTAAGATTGTTAAATCTTTATTGAACTAAAATTCCTGTTTTCCTGACACTGTGTGTCATTCTCGGGTTATATCATACTCCCTCTTAAAGGACAAGTGTCCTTGTAAGTGTTCAATGCGTTGTTTCCCTGGGCCCTCCCTGACCTACATGTCACAAAGCCCTTAGGAGACACCTGATCTTGCAGCCAGATGTTTGACCTTGGAGTCATCCACCTGAGCCGAGAAACAAAGAGAAAAAGAAATTAGGAGCACATTGTGGAGAAATATTCCTGTCCATAAAGACGAGTTCTTGCAAAATACTGCAGATGCAAATGTGTGCAGCTGTCCTAACTGCCTTTATTTTTTTGACTTACACTCACGTCCTGTAACAAAAACCAGAGCAACATTGTGTCCCTGGCGTTTGAGAGAGATCCGTGCACTCAATCCTTCAGCACTGCCTAGTGGTGGGTGAGTATTTCCAGCACCCGATGGCAGAGGTGAGGGATAGATTTCTGAAGAGTTTTCACAGTTGTCTGTAGCTGGATGTCTTGCAACTGGCAGTTTTCTTACAGCAAGACTGTTGAGTGAGTAGTTCAGTGTGATGCAAATTTAATTCTGTCACAAGGTACCAAACCTGCTGTCCTTTGGCAATTGTATTACTGATACAATCTAACAGATTATCTAGCAAGTATTTCTTTAACCAGCCTTACTCTAAAAGAACTATTAGGCCATGTGAAAAGAAACTGAAACAGTAAAAGAGGTTTAGATTTAAAAGAGCTTTGGATTTGGCCCATGTAATAGATTTTAGAGAGCCAATTTCATCGAAAGCGATTAATTTGTCAGAGAAATTTTTGGACAGCGAAATCGTCAAAGCTCACAATCAAGGAAGCAGTGCCGGCACTGGGTGAAATCGTGAGTACAGCCTCTATCGCACTGTACCCACAAAGGGTTTTCACAAAGGACTGAGCCCATGCCAGCCGGTTTTATACTTTTTCTGGCTGGGCTTACGTGAGTCCAAGATTCTATAAGCTCTTTTGTCCCTCGGTGGCTTTGTTTCGGTGGATGTTGAAATTTCTGAAGGCAGGGTCTGCTGTCTGAAAGGACTTCCTGGGTGGAGAAGGCTCCTGAGCGATCCGAATGGCCCTGATAAGATATCATCTCAGAGCCATCAAGTGTTGAGTGTCCTCGTCCTGGCCGTCCTCCACCTTCTATTGCTGTTGTAATTTCTTTGTTCTCTCCTCTGGAGACGGGGAGAGCTCTTGCGAAATTTCCAAACCCTCTGCTCTGCTTTGAGGGGCTTTTTGGCTTTCTCAGAAAAACACATTTTCATTTCTACTTACTATAACGACAATATTATGAAAACATGAATTATCATTTATCACAGCCTAAAAGCAGGAAGGCATGTATTTTGAATTGCAGAAAAGTGTTAAATATAAACAGACATTACTATATTCCTTCAAAAATGGATGAAGAAAAATTACCTAAAGCCTCTATCAAAACAACTGTGTGTGTGATCTCTCAATTATGTACAGTTAAAGCATCTTGAGGACAAAAAAAGAGTTTTGAAAATGAACAGTATCAAAAAGTAAGAAATAACTTGGTTTTTTAAATTGATCGTTATTTTAAGGAAATACTGTAAGCCAAGGTTTGCAATAGCCTGCAGGCCAAAATCTGATTTGCATTACTTCCACATTAATCTCAAGTAACTGCTGACTTCAGTGGAATTAACTCATGTCTGTAATTGGATCTGTGTTGGGGAAAGTACTTGAGGTTTTGCTGCAGTTCTTTGTGCCCTCTCATGCCCTTTTAATGTAATCTTAAAATGCTGAATGCTCTTTTCTTAACCAGTAACCACACGCTTCTCTTTGTCAACAGGCTCACTGTTGGAATCTCTTGCAATTTCTTGCAGTCACAGAGGAACAGTCTCCTTTCCTTTTCTCCCCAGGGCTAATTTTTATCTCGTGCACCTTAGAGGCACTTACGATGAAACCTCACAAGGTGGCACCACACCACCATAGCAAGTCATAACTTCGTAACTTCATTTAACAGTTTAAATGTCCCTGAAATACAAGATACTCTACAGAATCTGTGATGCCACAAACAAAAAAAATGAAGCTGCGGCTAATTACTGATTTTAAAACGGCACATAATTACAGAGAAAGTTTTGTGTTTCTCAACACCATATCAATAAAAATATGTTTTAATGAAGTCCCTGAAAATTGAAATGTAAAGTTAAAAATTAAAAGGGGATTTTCTTGCTGAAACTGTAAAAACTCATCATATTCTAGACACTTGAATAGGTTAAGATTATATTCTAAAATAACAGAATATAAAGTGGAGTACAGTTTCTGTTGTGGATGGGAAATATTATGCTTGTCAGCTAAGAATCCCCAGTAAATCAATTTGGGCTGAAATAACAGCAAGATTAAGAAGAGTTTATAACGTTATTGCCCAAAATACCTCATCTGGGACAGACAATGGAGTGAAATTTGATGAGGAAGACATTAAAGATAATAAATTATAATTGTTCATGTCCTTAGGAAGATGTATGTCTGAGACAGAAGTACAGGACATATGAACAGATGTTCTCTTTTGTCTGCATCATTTTGCAGTTTTGGGTGTCCTGTAGAGATGTTAGTGACACTGAGTGACTATCACATTCTCTTTGGTAGGGAAAAAGAGGAGACTGTTCCTGGTAGAATTCAAAAAGCATCAGCATTTCAGATAACAGTGACTTTATTTAACTGTAAGTTCTGCCATTCTTGTCTGCAAGACATTCTGAACTCCAAGTGAAATTCCCCACTGCCCTTTCCCTTTGCATCGAGTTGGCAAGAGCAGTGAGGAGCCCAGGTGTGCCAGCCTTGGGTAGTCTGCTGTTGCAAGGTAAATGAGTCCTTCCCTCTGCTCTTTCCCAGTCAGGAGCTGCTCAGAGCCAGATGTTTCCATGCACAAAGCTGTGGCTGCCATTGTGCCCATCCTGCAGGTACAGGCTCCAAGGCTGCTGGGTGCCCTGCAGCACAAGGCACCCTCTGTACCCTGCTCTCCAGTGCCTGCACAGGCAGATTGGGGCCGGATGTGCCTGCAAATGCAGGGCAGAGTGGTTTAACTCTGCTGAAGAGGGTTGCGGGCACCAGGCCAGTCTCTTCCTTTTCTAACTGTAACTTTTCTCCACTGAAATCAGTGGATGTGGCAGCCTGCCAGGAGCAAAGCAACTCATTGCTGTGGGCTTAATTGCAGCCTGGGCAATTCAATAGGGATCAAGCTTGCCCCGTACTCTGCACACTGACGAGCTCTGAGAATTGGTAGCTGCTGGTTGAAGGGGTAATAATTGAAGATTTTGGTCTGGTCCCTCATGTAGAGCTCTGAGCAAGCAGGTAAGAGATGGCTCTGTTTACTTGATGGAAATGGTTTACAGTTTAGTCTGGGAAAGTATTCATCTGTCCAGAAGCCAGATTCACCTTTTTTTCATAGGCCTCTCATCCCCTTGGCTGTGGGTGTTATGGTTATGGTCTGTTCTTCACATCACCCCGGAGGCAGCACTTCACAGACAGTGACCTTTTATTAGCAATGTAATATTCAGGGTTACTTCAATGGCACTTAGAAATAAATTGATATTCACCAGATTTCCTCCCATCCCAGCTGAAAGGAAATGATCTCCTACTTAGACATCTGCTTGTAGAATCAATCACAGAAGATGCTGAGTTGACCCCTCAGGATCACTGAGTCAAGCTCCTGGCCCTGCACAGGACACCCCAAGAGTCACTGCAGGTGCCTGAGAGTGTGGTCCAAAGGACTCTTCTTCAACTTTGTCTGGTTTAGTGCTGTGACCACTGTCATTGCAGACTAGTAGGCCCTGAGAGGAAAAAGAATATTGGTATTTTAACCAAAATGGTATTTTGGGTTTTCTGAAAATGATGATGCTTTTTTTCTTTTATACAGATAAAAAGTTCTGCATACAAAATGCTGTAGATTCAGAGAGAATTCCCTCTAGAAGAAGTTTGAAACTGAAAGACTGTTCCTGTTCTGCCTAAACAAATAGGTTAATTGATGTGTATATTCACAGAAATAAATTCAATTCTAGGAAATTCAGTGAGGCCTTTCATATGTTTAAAATGTTTCATCTCCTTTATGGCCATTTTAATGACCATTGTTCTTCTAATGTTAGAACCAAACATGATAAGGAAGTATAGAAAAATTTCCTGTTGTAATTTCACACATTCTCGTAATGACAGTAGTATTAGACTTTGCATTCATAAATCCCTCTTACTACACATCTTTAAAATTTGGCTTTCTGCAGAATTTGCTTGCAAATATTCCTAATGGAATGACTTAATCCAACGTGACTAATTCTCAGTATTTTTTCCATTTCCAGTTATCTCTTCTAACTGAAAAAGCAGAGGGAATAATTGATGTCCAGAGATGTTAATGTGTTTTGAGGTATTTTCATTCCAAGAAACTCACCAAGTTAAACAGTGGATTATTAATGCCATGCACTTGGCCTGACTGGCTTAGAGGAGGTTTTTTTCTCACTGTGATAATTTTGTAGTAGGCAGAGATCCTCAGGGGCCAGATCTCCACAGGACTCCTACTCACTTCTGTAGGCAGCCTTCAGATCAGGCCCTTAAATAATATTTTGCTTGATTCAAGCATGGAATGCATAAACAAAAAAATCAAAACCTGCAGATAATAAATTATTCTGTTTCTGAAGAAATACTAATACGCAGGCAGAGATGGAAAACAGATTTACTGCAAGTAAATGTTTTTACTGTCTCGTTCTTTATGAGACTGTAAAATGGAAGAAAACATTAAAACTTTGTATGACAGATAAGTGAAGAAGAATTGTAATTATCTCTAGTATGTCCCTTTGATTTTGAAGAGCTTATTAAAACATGAATAGCTAATCTGAGAGTACTGAAAAATGCAAAAAAACCACTTCCTTAGCCATTTCATCTGTATCTGACAGATTTTGTTTGAAAGTCTAGGCTTTACTACATTAAACAAAGAACATTGGAGATCTCATAAAGAACACAGGCATCAGAACTCTCACTCTACTTTTATTTCCTGTACAACTGTACAGAACTCAGCTAACATTCCCTCTCATTTGCTTGCTTGAAATGAGGACATTGTGTACACAAAGAGGCTGCAGACTTCCCACTAATGCCACTGCCCTTGGTATTATGAGTAAGCATTTGACAGAACCAGTTCTGGTAAAGCCAAAGGAAATACTTTAAACAGTAGCTTCATATTTTGACCAAACTCCTTCTGGGAAGAAACCTGAGATTTGTTATATCCTTTTGAAAATATCAGTGTGTTCTTTGAAGGTTCACTCTTATTTTTATCTTCAGCAGAGATGGGGTAGAACACCCATGTTTCTGCAGTTCCTCTGTTGTACTCTGGAGAATAACAATGCAGGGAAAACCAAGCCTGTTATCTGAGAAGAGCCTAGCAAAAACCTTGACTCAGTAAAATGAAGCTGAGGGGGTTATAAATGCTGATGAAACACAGGAAGCTTGATTCAGTGACCTGAATTTGGAACCCTACAAAATCTTCTACCTTTCCTTATCCTGTTTATCTAAGATATAAAACAGGTGGAATTATTTAATTGATGTCCGATCCAATAATGTACAAATGTGATTCTTTGTGGCCTTTAATTCTTTTTATATTTCATAAAAAGGGGGGAAATTAAGGGTATGCCAAAGGAAAGAGAGTCAAGGGCATTTCCCTGGACATCTAATGATTTATTCTGCCCCCAAGCAGGACCTTCAACTACCTCCACAACTGCTGAGGCAGCCAATTTCTAAACTTTTTTATCTTAGAAGGCCATTATAGGGGGAGGGGGAAAAGACAATCCTGGCAATAATTTAAAATCAAGATTCATAGGTGATTTTATTTTTGTGAATGCGATTTCCTTTCTATTTAAGACCATCCTTCTTCTATATGTTTCTACTAATGGTAATACCGGAGTAGTGTTGCTGGGTGCCTGTATTATATTTTTTTATTTTTTGAACTCATGAAACAATTTATATCCTTTCTTTAATGATTTTTGTTAGCTCACAATAGAAATTTGGGAAGTTGTTGTCAGCTGTGATGTTTAATTTTTGTGATGCATAGCAGGGATTTATGATTTGTCTGGTTTACATCTTTTATCTATGAGCATAATGAGCTGCTAAAAATAATTTGTTTAAACCCAAAATAATTGTATTCAAATGCTTGTACCACTGAGAATGGAATTTTGGCCTGATGTTTCTCGAATGCACATGATCAGTGAAAGCAAATTAAGAGAATGGAAATAGCTCCATGTGCATCTGGAATACTCCCACTACTTTGGGATCTGGAGGATAGACATTCCTCTTCATTGTATTTATGTCTTCAATCCAGTTGAAATGCAAAAGTGCAGAGTACTTGTAGATTTTTTTATATAGAGCTTTTTGGAAAATCACAAGAAGATACAAGATATTTTGGTCAAAATTTTAGATAGATTATAGAAGATAAGCCTAAACTGCTGTGCCAACAGCTTTTTTTTTTTTTTTTTCTTTTTTTCATGGGTGTGTGGTTGCAGAGCTTATTTTCTGAAGGGTTGTATTTTGTCCATCACTGAACTAGGAACAAGATGTGTAGTTTGTATCCAGAGTCCGCCAAAAGGAGAATGTCTAGACACTATGCGAAAGAGTCTTTTCTTGATTAAAAAATTATTCCACTTTAAGTACGATCATTTTGTCTGCTTTAAGATTAGTGTAATTAAGAGTAATTAAGTTTGTCCCCAAAAATTGTCTTTTGGGGGGGTTATTTCTGTTCTTCTTTTACTTAAGCTTGTTTATTCAGCTGCAACTGCAAATGTCTGACAGTATCTTGAGGATGTCTGAACAGAGAAATAACAACTATCAAACCATACCTTGGTGTAAAATACTAGAAAGCCTTGGTGCTGAGGGTATCCTCAGTCCCAGCAGTACAGCCACAGCAGCACAACCCTGTACTTAGGTACACAATTACCCTGCCAAATATTACACCAGAACTACCTGGCCAGAGCTGGTTCTGCTTCTGTGTCAGGCTCAATTGTTCAGTGGATCCCTTAGTTTTATTCTTAGCAGATGTTTCTTGTCTCTTGATCCACTTGGTGCTAGAGCTTTCCAGTAGAACTGCCATTTTTCCTCAGGTAAATTTATCACTCCTTCAGGAACTGTTTGTCATTTGGGACTGAAGAGTCTGAATTGACAGTCAGTGCACTGACAGTAAATAAGCCATCTTAGTTGTCCTCATTACTCCTTACTTTCAGTTCTTCCATCAGCCTTCTCCCAACACCCTTCTGTCAGCCCTCTCTCCTTTCTGCTTCCTTTGCAGAATACAATACTTGAGATAGTTTTCTCACCAAAGGCTCTGCTACTGTGTGTAGATGTTACATGCAGGAAATAACTGGGTTATGTCAGTACACAGCAGTCTTGTGACTGGGGAGCTATTCTGGTAAATGCTTGAAGTTAACTCGATGAAGCCCTCAGAAGATTCCAAACAAAAGTGATTCCTAAAGCTGTCAATTGCCTTGAATATGGTATCTATTCCCTCACCTTTGGGAAGACTTCCTCAGTACCCCAAAAGGCAATAGAACGCAGTGCTGGTGTGTAAACTGACACTTCTTAGACTGAGCACACATGGACAGTATTTTCTGACAAGTACAATTGCAAATTGGGCATGTCTAATTCTGGTAACATTGGACACAGGAGAGAATGGTCTAGATATGAGGGCATAATTTTCTCCTCACCTTTTTTTTAGATAACACTACTATTCAGTATCTGCCTCAGTGGGACAGGACTTGGGGTTAGTTTGGCTCCAGATTTAAATGTTGTGACTTACTCTTGGATCTGTATTTCCTCGGTTGTCCATGTGCTTCCTGTCTTTTTACAAAGCCAAAACCAGGAGTTCCAAAACAGAAAACCATGGGAAAAGCTGCTCTGGTAATGTTTGTCTTGAGCAGAAACAAATAGCAATAGAGACAAATAGAGATTTCCTGCAAAATAATTTTCATGTGACAAATGTAGCCTGGATTCTAGACCAAATAGTCTGGCTAAATCTCTCTATTTTTAGTTCAGATTATATCTGTTATAGCTTTTTCTTTTTAAAAAAATATGTAAGTGTCTTTCAGTTAACCATCTGCAGAGTTTTTTGATCCCATTCATCTTCAATAAATACAATTGCCCTTTACTGGAATATTTGATTAATTTCTTGAATAGACTTGTTATACAGTTAAGAATTCAAAAATTAAAAGGATTTGAAGAAAGCTTATTTGCAAAGAGTTGGTGTGACTGTTTGATGTAACTTTTAGCTAATACCTATAAGTATGTTAAGCAGTTCATTGTCTACACCAAAAGAAAAGTTCCTGTCCAAAGCATTTAGGCTGGAATTCAAACACTGCAATGATTTGCTCTCCATCATTATCTGCTGCTTTCCATTGACACTAGATGGAAACTGGAGGGAATGGATTTCTCACTCACGCTATACCTTCCATCTGTGGGTTATACTGAATTTGCCACTGCAGCTTTAAGCCTCAGTTAAATATCTAAAGACTGGGGAGAGGAATCAGCTTTCAGTGAGATGGACATTCAAAGTGAAGGTAAAATGGTAAGAAATAAGAAGAGCATGTCTGGGTAAGAATTATAGCAGTGGGTGCTGGTGGCACTGGGGGTTGTGTGTAAACTGTAGCTGTAAGTACAGAACCATCCACTGAGGCACACACATTGTCTGGGCTTGTTCCTACCTGCCCTTCCTGGGAAAAACAACTGGAACAAGAGAGTGAACGTTTCTCAGTATTCCCGTGACTGCAATTATCTGACGTCAGCATTAAGCCTCAGCTATGAGCTGTTCTGTCTTTGAAGGGGTCTCTGTTACAGTGTAAATGGAGGGAGGGAAGTGGTCTGCAACTACTGGACATAGAAAGAAGGAAGTTTGGGAGCTACTGAAGAAATGCAGTTTCATGGTTGCTGTTAAAACAATGGAAAGGTGTAAGCCAGGCTACAGTGTGCCATGAAATGAGTTAGAAAGTCAGGAAAAAGGCCACAGTGTGATTGACAGGTGAGAAAACTGGCTGGGCCTCTGAAATGTGCTCAATGTAAGCACAACTTAAGACACTAATGGGCTGTGTAACTGCTATTTACAGTTGTAATCAGATGTAAATTTAGGTGATCACAGAATCTTTCTTTTTACTGGACACTTCTGTAAGTTCCCATTGTATATATATATTTGGTTCTCCAAAGGAATGAAGTATGACATGGAAATATATCTATTTATGTAATAATATAAAGAAAAAAATCTATATAAATGGAAGTAAGTTCTGCTGTAGACAGTTGAAATAATTGCATTTTATTAATTGTGTCATTATCTTTGGTTATATCTCTTACCCATTAATCATTTAATCTCTACAACAGTACTTGAAATCCTTCTTTTCCTCTTCAACATACCTGCCAAGCCCTGTAGCAGTTCTCCAGCCAGTGGGGATCCAATGGTTGCTGACAGGCCAAGGATTCTGTGTAATGGATTGTTTAGCTCCTTGCCACAGTTAAGTAATTCCTGCCTTTCTATTCATAAGGGGTCTAGTTTGACTCCTTCTCTTCTACACGACTACCAATTTGCCTGGATACCTTCACAAGTCAGATTGCAGATGTCCAGCTATAAATCAATGCTGCCATTCACTGAATTGTATAATTGTTGCTTTTTCATAGTAAGAATTCTTGCTAAAATGCAGTGCAATAACAGCAAAAAAGAGTAAACCCATGTATTAATGTTGTCATATACTCAAGTGATGTTAGATGAGACAGTTAACTGAAGTTAAACAAGACCTTTCCTACTGAATCAGAAACTGCAGCTAAGGTTCCCTGCTTATCCACAGCTTGTGTCAATTTTCCATTTTGAGAGGGGAACACAAATGGTGAATGTGCAAGAGGAATGAAGCACCATCTAGTGCTTAAAGAATAATGCTGTAGAATGAGACATTGGTAGCAGTTAAAACAGCCCATGTAATTCTTTGACTGACTTGTTTGCGTAGAAGGAAATGTAATATTGTGATGTTCTTCATGGACCTTGTCATAACTGAGAGGCAGGGGGATATAGAATGACATGTCAGACTGCATCAGAAACAGTCACTTGGAAAAATACTTTGCCTGTTTGTTAGTTAAAGAAAAAGCTTAGGAAAGTTTTTTCTCATTCTCCACCTCGAAATAATTTAAATAATAGTAGTCCAAAACCATTCAGCCTTTGAAATAATGTGTGATACCATATGTGAGTTCTGTTGATAGGCTATAGCAGGGTGGCAGTACTTACCTTGGTAGTGACAGTCACAGATAATGTTCCTGTAAAATGTTTGTTAAAATGGAGTAAAAGTAACAGTTTAGCACACATCTCAGCATGCGGGTTTGGGCTGACACTGTGTGGGAGAGGAATGGAGAGGGACAGCTGTCTGTAGTTCCATTGCTCTGGAAAGAAAAGACCAATGAATGTTCTGTGTGAGCTCTGAAAAACTCTGGGATTCATCTCTAATGGAATCCCTATTTGTCAGAAAATATCAGACAAGAGACAAAGTCATTTTTGCTTTCTGTGATGCCTGGAAGATAGGCTGGAAATAAATCCCCATAGACCAATGTCTATGGAGCAGGTATTTGTTTATTGCAATGCTGGTGGTGAGGGGGACATCTCCACCTAACTCACCCACCCTTGTCAAGTGCTGTGGTGGATTGACAGCGAGAGGTTTTCACATCTTCACTGAAGACCAAAAGCTGGGTAGTTGTAAAAGCAAAGTCCTTTATTGCATCGTTAAAATCAGTCTCATGAAGGCAAAGTTGTTACAGTCCATACATGCCAGTATGCAGGAAGCCTTCTAACACAGAGTCCCTAAGTCCCAAGCAGAAGCAACAGCATTTTATCAGTAGTAGCAGCAACAGCAGCAGCAACAGCAGCAGCAACAGCACCCATAATCTGTGTCCCATGAGCATGCTAGCATCCTCAAAGCAGTGCATTTTTACTCAATTTTTAGCCCATCCGGCTTAAACACAAATTTTCTACAGTCTTGCTAAACCTATCCTATGCTAAGATTGATGTGCAACAGTATTCATAATTTCTTGCACGAACTCTACACATACAGCTCTATCTGTTCCATCTAGGAACGTTTAGCAAGGCACTGTTTTCCTTATGTCTAGAGCTTAACTACCTCTGCAAAAGGCAATGCCACTGAACTTTAAACTATGTTTTAGGTCCTTTTCTTACAAACTAATTCAGTCTCTTATTTGCTAAGGCACTTTAAAAGTCCTCTACTTACTTAAAACTAAACTTGCATTTCTACCTCATGTCAATGTGGATTTATGTATTTTAGTTTCTCTGAAGATTGTAATTCAGCCTTCACATCTCTGGACATCCCTGGGCCTGTGTGGATGGGGCCCAGGGGGATTTGTACACTGACAATATATTTATACAGTAAGTATTGCTTAGTGTTACTGTGTCACTACAACATCATCACACACCTGCTGGAACTAATTTGCATAGTATGAGCTCATGGTTATTAAATAGTTCTTTTGCACTGTGCTTGCACCTCCCCAGTTTGGGGGTTGTTGGAGGTCTTTGATGAAGGCTTCCAAGGTCGTCTTCGCATCTGAACTTTTCAACTTTGCCTTGGAGCACGCACAGTTACAGTGCTCCTGGTCTGTCTGGTCTTAACTGGCCTAAATTCTTTGTTTTGTGGCTAATTGGCTTTACATTTGCCAATTTCTCATTACTACTGTACTCACCTATCTCTAAAATTATCCACCTGGTGAGTTTTTTTCTTCTTTCTTTTTTGTCCTATTCAGCATTAAGCAACTAGTTAACCATATACTAGCCACTACATTGGATAGAAAGTTATTTCTATCAGGTTATATAGGTATAAAAAGCTATGACTCGGGTTATATTGATATCAGGTTATACAGATATATAAAAAGTCATGATTTAGGTTATATTGATATCAGGTCATATAAACATATCAGGTTATATTGATATCTTATAACTCAAGCTATATTAGCACCTTGTAACTTTGATCTAAGTTACATAGGCATCATCTGTTTTGTGAAAAGAAGCAGTGTATGCTCTCAGCCACTCTAATTTTGGAGCTGTTTAATCACTTTAATCAAAAGCACAGTACAGATGTGCTGCTTTATTTATTGATGTTCCCTGCACTTCTGTAAACATGACAGCATGAGCCTGGCCCAGACAAGAGCTGTATTCCCTCTGCCTCCATATTGATGATAGGCATTCTTTTTCTTGCATATTTACCTTTTTTTTCAGAATAAATGTGGACTTATTCAGGAACCATGGATGCTCATATTCATTATAAGATAAAGTCACTACAATTATAACAAGTTAGACCAGTCTCAACTTTTTGAGAGTAAATACAGTTTTATTTTATATGTGGAGTTATTGGCCTCGTCAGACAAAAGTGCTATAACTAAAATTCTAGTTAACTTTTAGGAGAGAAAAACACACCAGAATAAAAGGGAATTTCAAGTATTTTCATGCTTGACAAGCTTTGCGGTCCTTTTGGGAATATAACGACTTCTCATTGTGTGTAACTTGCCTGTGTGTAACTTGCCTGTTGCATTACGTAAGAGTTATGTGCACACCAAAGCTTCATTGACCCTGGCCTCTGTGCAGGAAGGCAATCATAGCATGATATGCTATTTTTATTTGTTTTCTAGATGTTTGTTAGCAACAGAATGTCATCTATGCATCCTGGACACGAAAACATGAAAGAAAAAGGCAGGTTAAAATATTGTTTTTCTTTATATTCATCACAACAACTTAGGGATAAGTTGCTGTTATTTGCCAGTCCACATCTGGATCTGTTTGTGAAAAAAAGGGCATACGTGAAATAAGGAACTTATTTTCCAAGAAGCAGAACCGTATGCTTACATGAATCAGCTGTGAGATTAGGGGATTCTCCTGCTGTGAGTGTAGTAAGGAAGCTAAACAGAAAATTAAAAAAGAGAAGTACTGACAGCAAAAATTTTGAGGATTTGGGATCCTGTGTTTCTTTGATTTGCTGGAGTATGTAATCACTGATAGTCACCGGGAGTCATGGGTGCTCAGAACACAGAGAACAAGGCCACACTTCACTACACTGATGAGATAATGTAACAGATCAGGGATAAGTGCTGGGGCATTTTAACTTGTCTAAATGACTGAGATAAGAAAGCACAGCTTCTAAAGTGAATCAGTGTTTCCCTTGTGTAACTCCTGCTCCAGCAAATGACACTTGCCAACAAAGAGCATGATGAATACTTTGTATTTGGGGAAGAAGAGACTGAGCAGTATGTATGGAAGAAACATTGACCTGTTATTAAAGCAGGATCAACCCTTCTTACTGTCCGCATTTACTAAAAGAATCCTGAAAGAAAAATATCTAGCCTTAATTTGCAATGTGTAATCTTTCAGTGGATCCCACTTACGTCACGTGAGTTAGCTGGGGAGGTAACTTCCACGCCCCATTTTCTATAACAAATCACTCGTGTTTTCCTGCTAGCCTCTCCTCACTTGGCACATGTCTTGTCGAGAGGTTACAGCCACAGGGGAGGACTTGAGGAATGCCGCAGTTACTTGTGCCAAAAACCATACCAAATATTCCAGTGCTTTAATATCCTAATTATGTGCTAATAATATCCTTTATTTGCTTTACCATAGAATGAAAATATTTTCTGGCTGATGAGACGGTTACTTTTTAACGAGAAATTCATCAAGGCATTTAGAAATGAGGACAGAGTGAGAACCTCTGGAGAATTTAGGATTTCTGGGTAATTAGAACTTCTAGACTGTCAAAATTCAATCAGATGCTATTTCATAAATAGTATTATACTAACAAAACCACCATAGCACATATCATCTTCAACAACAATTTTGACAGCAAACCTTCCTTGCTGTATTTAAGGGTCAGAATGAAAGGCTGTATGTCATTAAACATGAACAGTCCCCTCCCATTTTTGGATGAATATGCCACATCAGACTGTTTTCTGTGTTAGCACCAGAGCATTAGGCATGTTTAAAGGAAGCACCCATAAACTATGTTCCAAACACACCAAGTACAGGTATGTGTATCCCCCTGTAGTAGCCTGGTGTCTCCACGGTCAAGTTTCCTATTTGAGAAGTTCCTTATTATTAACACCAGAAGTGTCCTAGAGCCCAAAACGTGCTAGACGTTTCAGTGAAAGAAAAACAGAGTTTGGCCTGTAGTCATTCACAAGCCTAATCCCTGTAAAATACAGCTTTTTACCCACTGATGCGCCTGCATTTTCCATACAATTCTCCTCTCCTTCAGCTGCTCCTGCGATGCTGGGCAGGGATAGGGTTCAGAATGGGAGACTACATGAGACTACAAGAGAAGGGTTTTAATCTGATCATAGGCCCAGGTATGATTTGGAGATCTGTATTTGATTCGGTCAGAAAAGTGCTGGAGCCCGGCAGCACGAGAGCACGGGACGGTCCTTGCGGACCGAGGCAGCGCCGTCCCACGTCAGCAGCGGCCGATTTCCTGGGGCAGGGCCGCGCCAGCCTTCGGTGCCCGGGAGCGGCGGCGGGGCCGCGCTCTGGGGCCGCGCTCTGGGGCCGCGCTCTGGGGCCGGGGCGGGGCGGGGCGGGGCGGGCGCGGTGCCGGCGCTGCCCGGGCCGGCGGGGCCAGCCCGCACTACAAGTCCCGAGAGGCGGCGGGCGTGGGCCGAGCCGGCCCTGCTCCCTGCGCGGGGCTGCGTCCGCGGCGGGCGAGGCGATGCCGGCGGGGGGTTCAGAGGGGGAGGAGGGCTCGGCCGGGGAGCAGCCCGGCCCCGGCCCCGGCACCCCCAAGCTCTGCGGGTACCTGCAGAAGCTGTCGGGCAAGGGGCCGCTGCGCGGCTTCCGCAGCCGCTGGTTCGTGTTCGACCCCCGCCGCTGCTACCTCTATTACTTCAAGGGGCCGCAGGAGCCGCTGCCCCTCGGGCACTTGGACATCGCCTCCGCCTGCTTCAGCTACCACCAGCCTGAGGCCGGCGCGGCCGCCGCGGGGGACGAGCCCGCCGCCTTCGAGGTGCACAGCCCCGGCGGCGCCGTCACCGTTCTCAAGGTAGGCCCGGGGCGGGCGGGACCCGTCCCCATCCCCGGTGCCGTCCGTGCCTTCTGACCGCGGTACCAGCCCGGCCGGCGGGGCTCCTCCGCCGCGTCCTACGTGTAGGAAGGAGGGTGCTGTTCCGCGAACGCCGCGGAGATCGGCAGTACCCGGCTGGCCCCGGGTGTCTGTTAGTTGTGTCTTTCTCCTTCACGATTTCGTGTTTACAGTGCTCCTCTGAGAGGAAGGAAATGCTTCTACTGAGCACGGGCTGAGTGGGTTCTCTGGAATCGTCTGGGCAGAAAAAAGATTTCCAAAGAAATTTGGTGGGTTGGGGTTTTGGAAGTTTGGGGAGAGTTGTCGGGTTTCAGTTTTGGGGTGTTTATTTTGAAAAGATAATGCGTGGCAGGAGTCTGAGTTTAGGCTGCTTTGGGAGGAAGGAAGAGGAGGGAGAATTGTTTCCTCATAGTAGGAGAGGCTGCTTATCGCATTGTCTGTTCAAGGACTCAGATTTTTGTAGGACGAGAGGTAAATGTTTGGATTATCAAACATATCTTTGCTCTGTTGTCATGCCTAGGGAAATAAACCCAAACATACAGGGAAATAATTTTGACTCAGTAAAGAAGAAATAAATTATTCCGAGTATCCATTATTTTGGAATTCTGTTAAGGCAGATTTGTGTCCTTCAAGGAACGTTCTTCTGCATAGAATGTAACTTTCCACGTGAACTCTGTGCTTTCTGAGCAGCATTCTCAGTATTAGAACATAATCCATTAAGTGTTAACAGCAGAACTTCCTACTGAATACTGGAAAGTACCTTACTTGACAGTGGAGATTTGAGCAGTCATGATACCTGCTGGGACTGTGGAGCATGATTGTATCAGGCCCTTCAGGCTTCTGTTTTGATGAGTATGAATGTCAAAATACAGACTTGTTAACATGCTTTATTAGAGAATAAGAAATTTATTTATCTAGAAAACTAATACAATAATAATTTTAATTATATTTGCTTAGGTAAAAGCAGTGTGATCAGTTGCATGCAATCACATGGAAAAACTACCTTTGCATAGCCCTAAAAGGTTTTACTGCTTTGAATGAATCTACCTTTGTAGCCCAAGTGTTATGGACATTAAAACTGCAGACTTGGTTTAAGCTTTGCTTTCAATAGTTTGAGGATGTTTTGTTTGTTTTAATTAGCATCTAGTGATTTGTGATTTTGCATGGAAATATTCAGAAAAAAATTTTGTCGAGGGTGCTTTTTGAATAGGAGGGCTTTTATTGAGAAACACAGAATGTGTGATTAGGATTGTAGTGTGAAATGCTATCTGCCACCTGTGTAAATAAACAGTCTGTCAGACACTACTTGGGCAGCAGCCTTGGGTGTCTTCTGCAGTTGTGAAGACACAAATCATATTCAACACTTACACACGAATGTAAGACATGGGGTTTTTTTTTTTCATATTTTTATTGGTATCTTTTGGTCTGTGATGTTACTACTCTGCCTATATTTTATGTGTTAATTTTTTTCCACTGCTCTCTAGGAAAGAGCCTGCGTAGATTGGAACTTTCTTCATGTTTCCCTTATGGGGATGGAGAAATGGTGCCAGTTAAGAAAGTCAAATTCATTTCTGCGATTAGCAGAAGAAGATAATTTTCTATTGTGATGTCCTAAAGCAGCCAAGTGATTGTCCATAAAAATGCTGTTACGTTGTAGGTGTTTATATAGTAAGGAAGGAGTTAAGGAGAACCTTAAGGGTTATTGCAGGACCAACTGGCGTTTTGTGGCCGCGTCATTCACCAAGGAATAAGGTTTTTGCAACTGAAAATAATTTTCTTCTGTCCAACATGGCAGTTCTTTAAGGCTTTTAAAAGCATCCTTCAGCTAACTTAGGTCTATGTAATTGCAAATTAATTCAAGATGGTAAATGAAAAAAACCCAAACAATCCAACCCCTCCCGCTCCAATCCAGCCCCTGTTAAAAACAAATGTGATTTAGTCTGTCAAGAAAACATTACACACAGACCACGAGGAATTAGGTCAAGTCAAATGTATTCTTCAGCCTGTAACTCACATGCTTTGTTTTCCTCAATTTGCTGCTTGCTCAAAATTTCCACATATTGTGATCTGGCCTTTCCCATTCACTGTTATAGACTGAGAAAAGCAATAAAAAATAAGTTACTGGAACTCTAGATTGAAATCATGATGCTACTGAGGAATGCACTATTTCTTATAATGCCTCAATTTCTTTTTAGTGTAATGATTCCATCATCTGGATTGCTCAGCCTTTTGTCATGTAATGAGAACTTTATGATGTACTCTAGCTTTGCTTCCCAGATGAGAATTTTGGAAAAGATATACTGCAGCCTTTAGAGCAAATAAAGCAAAATGTTCATATTTTAGAGCTGTAGATAACCAACCTGCCACTTGTGTGATTGTGGTTTTTCTGTGCATTTCTATCAGGTACAATAGAGCAGAAGAAGCTGTGTTAAAATATTTTCCATTTAAATATATATAAAAGATACCATCCCTTTAGGTAAAGGAGCACAGAAAATTGTGTACTTTATGAATTATGGATAAATTATGTTTGAGAATATTTTCATGGAAAGGCATGCAAATACTGATCCTGCAAATACATGCTGTAACACAGAATGCTGCCAATACAATCAAATGAACATTTGGCTATGTTTGCACAGCAAGGCCTCGCATCAAGGGGGGAAATAGTTAACTTTATGAATATATGTAAATGAACAAAGGCGACATTTCTCATTTATTTTTAAAGCAGTGTCTTGTAGTGGTATATTTTGCTTGCCTCAGAAACAAAGGAACTCTGGCCAGTGATGCTGGACTGTGTATCTGGTCACTTTTGTGTGGGTAACTTCTCTGTGAACAGTAGTGAATTGGGAGGGGAACAGAAATTGCACAGAGTTGTGAAAGGAAAAAAAAATTCTGGGCTATTGGCCAAGCGTAAGCATTCCAGACATTGCAGATTTCAGGGTCTTTTCAGATGCTTGAAAATACTGGACTCCAAACTTGCTGAACTGAGAGTAGCTTAGGAGTGGGTGCTGTAGTTTGTCAGTGATCTCGAAGGATGCAGCAGTGATCAGTGATGTTGATCTTGAACAGTTTTGCCTGACACAGCATAGGAGGGAGCTCAGCACTGAGGGTGGTTTGTTGTCTGAGCTGATGCTTTTTGCTCTAAACTTTGCTGGTTCGTGGTTGTAGTGCTTTAATTAAAAGTTGGGCTGCCCTCCAGAAGAAGCCATCTGGCTCCATATTTGCTGTTTGAGCATAGCAGGAATAGTAAATCTTAAGAAATGCAAACTTTCTGGTGATGTTCCCTTTTTACAAAATAGCTTGAGGGAGAGTTTGTCTGTGTTCAGAAATGTAGCAAGAATTTTCATGAGATTTTCAAAATGTGAGGTCTGCTTGTTGCATTTCTTTGGACATCTCCTTTAAAGTGTTTAATGTTGTCATACGTGTTCCACCAGTGGGTCCAGATAAAGGATGGCAGTGCATGGACGTTTTCCCCAAGTCTTCTGTTTGTGTCATGTCTGCATCAGAAGGTGACAGTTCTACATCATTCTTAGTGGGAGGATAGAGGGGATTATTTTTAATTAAATGATAGTAATTTTCCATTGTTTAAGTGGAAAACTACATGGTACTGTATGGCTCTTCACTTGAGAGCGTCTTTTACTCCTGCTATGGCTGTAAGTTCGCAGCAGTACACTTACACACCAATTCCTTATTTCACACCAGTTTGCATGACATTCGTGGTAGTTTTTCTTCTCACAGAAATGCATCCATTAAAATGTGACTGCATAGCTCTGCAATAAGAGAGCACCTTAGCAATACTTCAGTAGCTATAAGGATTTTTTGTGAGATTGATTGCTGCTCTCCCTAATTACATGTTTTGGCTTTCATGGTGGGCAGCAGCCAAATACTTGGAAAAGTCATGAGAAATGGGGCAAGCATGGAAGTGTTCCTTTCTTTGACAGATAAAGGGAATTTAAAAATATGTTTCCAAAATTGTGCTCTTTATGATTAGGTGAAGAGGAAGACTGAAATATTCTATGTGTTGTTCTTGGTTTGGTTTTGTTTTGGTTTTTTTAAACAGTCTATTTCAAGCAACAGCTTCAATGATTAATTTTGTTTAAATAAAACTAATTTTAACAGAGATTTTTAGGGTACTCTTCTAGTTGTAAATAACTGAGATATGTTTAGTAAACTCAGCTAAAACGGTTCAAAGGGAGAGGAAGGTTCCAGAAGAGGAGGACTGTGTATGGGAGGAAAGGGAAGGCAAGGTAATGGGCAGGGAATGGCAGGAGGGTACTGTAATTCTTGAGGAAATTACTTAAAGCGGGGGCTTGAGAACCTTATATTGCTCTGCCTTGCCACTTTCTGCTGAAGGATGGGCATGCTGCCTGGCCCTGTGTGTAACAACATCACCTGGGAGCTGAGGGTGTGTCTGTGCAGCTCAGTAGAGAACAAATGCAGCTGGGAACTGAAAAGCAGCAAGGAGCAACTGCAGTAAAATCAATTCACTGTTCTCTGAAGGTGATTGGTGAGATGGTAACAGGACAATTTGTGAGAGAGGTTCATTAAGTTCAAGAAGTCATGGACAGAAGTTAATTGTAGGTATAACTTAGACTGACTGCAGGTGGATTGCCTCATTAGCTGTGTTGTGGTAGCGAAGAGAACCACGTAAGTACTGCATCCTGTGTTAGTGGAAGCTCTTTGAACTCTTGGTGGTTTTCTGCTGGAGCACAGTAAAGCATTGCTTTACATGGCCTGTGTGCAAGTGTCTCTAAAGGAAGCATAGGCTCTCAAATTTACCGGAAGTGAAGACTTGCCACTGGCTAAAGCTCCAAAGGAAATAGTTTAGTGCTAGGAATAGAAGGAGAGACGTTTACTCCTGGCAAGAAGTGGCTGTAGTCTGTAGACTTAAAAACCTGCTCCTTGGTGGTTGTGTCCAAACTGCCAGAGGTGGCTGTGGGGATTGGCATTTCCCAGAGTCCAGTTCCTTGACCTTCTAAACTATTCTTTACCCTATGTATTTTTTTATGAGGGAAATGGTTTTCTTTGATTTCCTGTGAGTAAGCAAGAAAGAATATATGAAGCTGATTTCCATTTCAGATTAGAAATATCTTGATTACATGTCTTTCTTACCAACTGACTGCAGTGTCCTCATGTGTCACTTGTTTGTTTCACTGCTTGATTTATGAATGTTTGTTTGATTTATATATCTTGTATCCTACCATGTGCAAAATGTACTGAAAGGAGCTGGAGCAGCAGCTCCAGGAATAACAGGTTTTCTGCTTAATCTCCTTTAATGGTGCTTTGGAGCCATTTGCTGTAGGGTATCATGGATGTTAAAGCTCCCAGGGATACAAAGAGCCAAAAGGTAAAATAAAAATCCATCTCTCTCATTGCTAAACTGAGACTGCAAATTGCTGAGCCAGAGAGAGCACCCTGGGGAGGCATCAGTTTTTGTTTGCTGTGCTGTTTGTGCTTTGTCTTGTCATTAGCTGCTGCTGGGGCCAAAATATAATGGCCAATGAATCTTCAATTTTACTAGACCAGGAGTGTTCTCCTGTGAAAAATGAAGACAGTTCTGTGCCCTTGCTGTGCTTTATGCAGCACTTACTGTATGCTTTTGTAAGGAAATGTGTGTTGTTGCTTTCCATTCTTTTGCAGCTGTGCCTTGCACAGGTGTCCTCTTAAGTTGTGAGGAACAGAACAGAAAACTGTTTGAAATTAGGTTGTCTTTAAAGAGTAAACATATCATCTTTTCCACTGAAAATGCCATCATGCACTTTGGGAGAAGGTAGGAGAAAGGCTGGCTAAAAGGTAAGTGCTAACAGCCAAAAGGAGTTAGGGGAGTGTCTTCTCATCAGTGTTAACTTTTTGTTACTGAACAGTCCATGTCACTAGGTCAGGTGCTTGACCTGAGGATGTATGCTGAAATAACAATAACTTTTCTCTGCAGTGTCAGATACCTTCATTTGTCTCTTCGTAGTATTTGTGTATTGCCATTTGACATGCTTTGTAATGACTTAGAGCTCTGATTCAAGGTGTGTTTGAATTCTTCCTGACTTACTGCCATTCACATTTTTGACTATGGTCTTGTAGGTTAGGCATTAATGTTGGATTTTGGGGTTTTTTTGTTTAAGTACGATTTTTCTATAGAAGCTAGTTTGCTCATGGGATCATCAGGAAATACAGTATGTAGATTTAGTCATTTAAGTATGAGGCATTGCAATGCATTATTCATTTGTTGATTTCTACTGGTAAGAGAGCAAGTTAAAGGAAAATGGGAATCATCCTGAATGTGTATGGGATTTTTTTTCCCATAATATAAATTTGTAGTTATATGTTCAAACAGTGCTTTGTGTGTAAAATATAAGATGCTACTGCATTTTGTAAAGTTTGAGTGTAAAACTGAAGAAATGCATGAGACTACTTCTAATGAAAAATTCTGGCGTGAGAATCAGGGATGTTCATGTGAGCACAAGGTGCACCTGGTGCATTGTGGTTATTTCTTTAAAATCATACTGATTTTGAGTGATGATACCTTGGTGATCTGCTGATTTATCTGTGTTTGGTTTATTATTGCATTTGGAATTACTGTGTTCATGTACCAAGGCCATGCAGGAGATCTCACCAGCGCTCTGCTTCCGTGTCCTGCAGGCTGCGACTCGGCAGGACATGACCTACTGGCTGCAGGAGCTGCAGCAGAAGAGGTGGGAATACTGCAACAACCTGGACGCGGCCAAACGGGACAGCCGGACTTCCCCCACCCCCAGTGACTTTTCCAAAGGTCTTGTTGCCAAAGACAACCCTGGTAGGTGGGAAACTTGAGTGAGAACAGAGGGCACGGCTCTATTCAGTGTCAGTTCATCAATACAAGGTGTTGCACTGGGGTGGAGAACAGTCTTAAGAGAGCTTTTTCACATCTGTTTATCAACTAACTCTATCTAAACTTTGCATATCCTAAAATTATATAACATAAACGTAATTTTATATGTGATTTCGTATCCTTTACAAAATCTGTTGATTTCTTGAAAAACAGATTTTTAGAAATTGCCTTTTAGTGGCTGCAATATCTTTAAAAAGTTAGTATGGTAAATATCCTGAGATATAAATTCCAGTTTTTAATGGAACAGGTATATTTTACGTTCTGAATGACCATACTTTGTTCCTGAAAAGATATGGTGTGGTGGATCTGTCTGACTGATAAGAATGCCTTTCAAAACTGAAGACAGTCTGCACTGCCATTACATAAGTGAAATTCAGTCTCTGAAATACCTTTAGGCAAGGAAAATGTAATTCTACACTAGTGTCAGAGTTACAAAAATGTCTGTGGGTTATACAGAGTTTTCTGCATTTTTTACTACATTGCACAGGCACTTGTGAATTGTTTTATTTCTCAGTCCCTACAGAAATGGATTTTTTGCTGATTTTTGTTATCCATAAATATGATTGAGTAAAATCCAGTTCTGTGCCAAGTTAGGCATTAGTAAGATTCTCCTGGGTTTAAGCTGAGTCTTGAGGTCAGACAGATCATCAATAGATGTCACATTTGGTTGATGTCGCTTTGCTCCTGCTGCAAACCCGGCGGTGTCAAGCTCTTGTCACGCCTTGCCCTCTCCTGAGGTTCAGGGCCCGTTGCAGTGTTGTCCTCTAACCCAGTTTGCTGCTCTCCTTTGAGAGAATGTGCTGCTCGTGGCTGCTTGCTCAACACAGCTGGCCTCACATGTGTTTCCTGGTGGCTCGGCTGGGCCTTTCAGCCACTGCAGGCAGCCCCTGCTGAAAGCAGAGCCCCCGCTGCTCCTCCCTTGAGCTGGTGCAGGGCTGGCCCTGCCAAGTGCTAGTGCAGGGTCTGCAGGCAGCAGCAATCAGCCTCTTCTCCAGATCCGTTTTTTGGCCAGTGTTGTTTCCCGAAGTGATTTACTGTAGGAACAGCTGAGTGGCAGGATTAGCCCAAGAGAATTGCTGGGAATGCCAAGTGGGATGGTTTGAGACCCCTTTTTCAGCAGCAGCCAGTCTGGGTAGCAGCTTGTCAAGCCAGGTTCTCCAGAGCACATGTATTGGTGGCAAAAATCTAAGTGTTGCAAAAGGGAACAGGCTTTGGCCTTCAGCTTTTTGTTCTCTGCTGCACAGGCTCCTTTTTTTTGTTGTGTTTAACTGACCCCGTGCTGAGTAGGTTGAATTCAAATGTTAGCCAGAAAGGGTTTTTTTTTTTTTCATTTCTGCTAGACTGATGAGTGGAATATGTTCAGTGTGCAATCAGGTGATTGCACAGCTGGTGGACAGGAGGGAACAAGACACAGGAAGGGACTAAACACAGGAAGGCAGAGTAAAGCAGCAGACAGGCCTGCTGTCTTGGCAGCAGTGTTGGATCACATCAACTCTAATGTGTAACTTGGCCACAGAATCTGTTCTTGTTTGTGCTACTTCCCTCAGAGCTTGGGTACAATGTGAAATGAGCCTCTATCACTGCAGCAAGTGCAGATGCTGTTCCCTTACGTTTTGCATCACATCCAGTCATTTCATCACTGATCTGGTATTTTTCTTTAAGTCATTGGGGACTTTCTGGATGAGCCAGCTGAACCTCTTCATGTGATTTTTTTTTTTTTTTTTAAATTTAAATTACTGTTGTTATATCCAGGACAAGGAATGTCAACATAACATGCTTGGGCTGAGTAGGCCCATCCCATTCAGGGGCAGCCTGCAGTTGAACTGCATTATGTAGAACTTGGAGCTGCATCTAGAGTATCTCATTTTCTAGGACAAATCACAGTGATGACTCTTATCATCAACTGAAGTATTTAAGTAGGGAATCCTTTTGGGGAAAATGCAAATAGCCAGAATGATTGATACTTGTTCCTTCTTTTTAATCAAGTACTCAAAGTTTCTTCTAGAGTTATGGGATTCTGTAAGGCTCTGGTTTCATGTTGATGACTAAAATGTGCGTCTTGTAGGGTTTTTTTCTCTTTTTTTTTAAAGAAGTGAATGTGCATGCAGTGATGTGCTTTATACCAGAGCATAGAAATTGGTTTATTTTGCTAGTGCTTGAGTACAGATGCTATCACTAATGTTTTAAATGGGGAAGTAGTCTGTCTTCAGTCCAAACCCTGAACTGCTTACTGCAGTCTTGCCTGTCTGTCCTCCCCTGTCCTCTCCCCTCCCAGTTCGGAAATCTGGACTAACTGGGGCATACATGGAGCTAGGTACTGCTTTGTGGATCAGCCTTGAAAGGTTTTTAAGAGCATTCAATGTAGTGAAAAATACTTTGAAGTATTTTTCAGAGTGGAACGTGGGAAAGTTAATATTAACAAAAATTACACTGTAGGATTTGTCATGGAGGTGCCTTACAACCATGGAAGTCAAGTAAATTATTTATTCTTTATAGGATGTGGGATTATTATTTTTTCTTGAAATTGATTGAATGCTAATGTAGTTTCTATAATTTCAGTTCTTAATTTGTATTAATAAAACATGCAATGCCATGCATTTATAAGATTGTTGTGTTGTGAAATAAATACCAAACCCAGATTTTTATTTTTTATTTGGAGGTTGCCTGAGCAACCACACTCATTTGTTGTACTGTGTGTGTCATGCAGTCCATGCCTCTAACCAAGCTCCTGGCTGGTGTGGGCAGGGGATAATGTCCAGTGAGCAACCTCAGGGTTCCACATTCAGACAGTTGGCATGTCTGGGAGGGGAAATGCATTTGTTGGGAATTCAGCTTTTGAGCAATTCCTTTGCCTGTGCCATTCTCTAATGGGACTTTGCAGAATCAGACAGATAGAAGATGAAACAATCTGTAAGTATAAAAGTAGAATGTTAGCATTCCTCCCTGGCCTTGAGTATCTGTAAGTGTTTGGTCTGTGTGTTGTGGGTTGGTTTTTTTTTTTCTTTTGGGATGGTTTGTGTTTTCGGGGTGGGGCGGGGGGTAGGTTTGATTTTGTTTTTAATTATTATTTTGTAGTTAAAACCTACTTATTATCTTTCCTCTTCATTAGACAGTAAATATGATCCCATGTTTAGTTTTATCTAAGCTATTTTAGCTGAACTGTGCTCAGTTCAAACAGCCACAGTACAAAAGAACTTGGAATTCCCTTCGGCTGATAAGGCCCTGAAGTATCTGTTCATAAAAATCAAGGCTGTGTAACTTGTACCTCTATTTGAAACATGACATGATACATTTCTGTGTCAGACACCATTTTTCAAGGGTTTGAGAGATTCCTAGTGTCAGTGATCTTTAATACTTCATATTCTTTATCACAGAATGTTCTTTCTACTTCTAATATTTGATACTTGGTAAAGGCAACCCTCTGCTGAGTAATTGGAGGGTACAGTTTGCCTAAAGATGGTCTTTTGGTGGATGGCTGTTGGTGCCATGCAATTGTCAGAGCAAAGGCTGAAAGACTCACCAGTGATAAGAGGGCATCATAATTTCCTAGGGTTTTATTTAAGTCAGAGCCCATCCAATATGTTACTTTCTAATACAAATGTTGAATCAAGTCTGAGAGTGTTGTCAAAAAAAATCTTTAATCCACTTTAGTACTTTGTGAATTATATCAAGAAGAATCTGAAAATTGCATTTGGGTTTGTTTAACTTGCCTTTTCAGAGGCTTTGTACAAGGCTGTAAACCGCTTTATGCTTCTCTGTAATGGTTTTGCTATTTATAGTATGTTCTGTATTCTGGATTTTTTACTCCCTCTGCCTGCTGAAGGGACAAGGCAACTCTTCAGACCCATGGAAACACTGAGGTAGCACAGCCACTGCAGGCTGTGCAGTCTCTGTGTGTGCCAGGGTGGTGTGTTGGAGCCCAGCCTGGCTGGTTTGTCAGCCTGGCTCCCCTGGCTGTTGTGAGCTGTGGCTCAGGGCTGGGCCGGTTCCTGCGGGGCCATTGGGAGCCTGTGGGGTTTGCTGGGGTGTGCAGGACTTTGCTGCAGCTCTGCATGGCCTGGCCATGGGCCTCCCACTGCCTCCAGTGCACAGCAGAGTTGGCTGGCATGGGTTGAGGAGGAGCTGCATTCAGGAATCCTCACTGGTGCAGGAGGTGTCCCATGTCCTGCAGAGCTGTGCCAGCATTCCTGGCTCTGGCAGTGCCCAGCCTGGACTGGCACAGGGCTGTCTCAGGTCTGTAAAGCTCACTGACTTGCAGCAGTAGTGTCATGCTTTTAGTATGCTTTTAGTATGAATAACTTACAGGATGAAACACTCCCTGAAAACTGGGTCAGTGTTTTTGTGACACTGTTCTGGTCTTAGTTCTGATCGGCTGATTTGTAAATCACTCATGAAATAATGCTTTGTGAGCATCACACAGGTCCTGTCTTACCAAAAGTATGTGGCTGCAGTGAGATCTCACTAAGAAGTTTGTTGTTTTTAAGGTTCATTCGAACTGCATGTTTTATAAAGTTATGTTGCAATTTAAAGTAAAACCTGAATAATGTCACTAGCAGACTTAGCAGTATATCACTTTACATAGCCACTATTCTCTTACTTATTGAAGGTTATGCTTATTTTTTCTCTCTTTTTCCCACCTTTTTTTTTTTTTTTTTCTTTTAATATAGATCTGAGTATCCTAAGTCAAAATGCTTCAGCAGAGAGAGCTAGAAATATTCTAGCTGTGGAGACTTCTCCTACAGACCTGGTGGGGGAACAAGCAGCTTCCCAGCCTGCACCAGTCCAAGCAAGTGCCATCAATTTCTCACTTAAACAATGGAGTACTGAGATCAAGTAAGTTTGGAACCTGGGAGAAAGGGTTACCATGAGGTTGGTAGTTCCTGGCCAAGACTATTTCCTACAGCGGTATGTGGTGGGTGGAGCTTCCTAGAGTGATGGGGGGTGATGGGGTGGCTTTGTTTGTTGTATTGTATCTCTTCAAGTAAACTGTTTCTTTATTTACTGTTTGAAGGTCTAAGGGAATGTTATTGTGTAGCATCACTGATATCTGAAAGGCAGACTGAAGTCTTGTACAGCACTTCCAGTGATGGCTTTGCTCTCCAAACCCCAGCAGTTGTTGAATTGTTGAGGCTGAGTTGTGTTCTCAACCACTGCTGCTTTTTCATGGAGCTGCCAATTCCCAGCATTGTAATAGTCATAGTGCTCAATGCATAGGGAACTATTTTTAGTGATGAAAATCAAGCCAATATAAATCCTCATTTTTTGTTTTCTTCTTAAAAAAAGTGAAAGCACAGGGCACATGTTTGAAGTGGATGTAGTTTGAATTCCTGAGCAGAAATGTGGCAGGCCCCTTCTGAACAACATCAAAACCCCTCACTCATAATGAATTTACTCTTTAGTATTAATTGCTTTAAGGAAAGCAGTCCCATTGGTTTTCAGCTCTCCTGTTGGGTTTCTTTCTAAAGAATTTTGTGTTTTGCTTTGCCCACGTAGATGTATTTTCCACTTCTGCTTAAAGCTTGTTGCAGTGCTGGTACAGAGCAGTTCACAAAGCAGAGCTGTAGCTTTGGTTAACCACACCACGTCCTCCTTGAGCTGGGAGGAAAATGTTCATTTTAATCAGCAGTGCCATGTTAAACAGATCCCTTTTAAAGCTTTCTGGTTTAGCACAGAGATCTGAGAGGATACCAGATGGTGTTGGTTTTGACTCTTTTTCTGGCTGTGGGGTTTTTATTCCTAGTGTGGTTGATTGTTTTCCTTCCTTCTCCAGCAGTTCTGTGCCATTTGGCACAGGGTATTGTGGTGGCCAGCAGCTGGCCTGAAGGGCTCCCTGTTATAATTAATATAACATAACTGGTTCTATAAGTACCTCAGCTCTATACCTTGACCCCTGTGGACTGTTGGAGAGCCGGCCTAGGCCGCTGGGGACGTGAGCAGCCATTGGCTGGTTGGCCGGGGGGCAGCTGGTTCAGCCAATGAGGATTGACCGCGCGGGCCTGCTGAGCTATATAAGGAGGAGCGGCCTCACTGTGGGCGGGTGTTGTGCGCGGGCCTTGGTGCTGCCGCCGGCGTCAAAGGGCGACGGCAGAGGGACGGTCTGACAGCCTTTGGAATGCGTGTGCCCTCTCCAGTCCCTTACTGCATTGTCATTAGTTACAGCGCCGGGTTACAGGATGGATCAAAGTGTCTAAAACGGCAGGGAGTTTCCTCTCTTGCTGCGAGCACATTTTTGTTTTATATTTATTAATTTCTAGTAAGATGTGTCGATGTCTCAGTCAAAGCCTTGTCCTTCCTCCTGAACGCATTTACAGTGTGTCTGACAGAGAACATATTGCCATAATAGCTGTATGTGCATCCTAGGTAGCGGTTGTGATGTAATAATTGGGGGGGAGGGGGAAGAAAAATACATCTTGGAGTTAAGCAGTGTATATATTTACAGTAATTAAAGTTGAAATATGCTTCTCTACTTCTAAAAATACACTTTCAAATAATATTTGATATATATAGACATTTAGGCTTTCTTTTTTTTTCTTTTTTTCATGCTCTCAGCTAGTTATTTATGCAGAATATAGATCTGGAATCATACTGAATTATAGTAACCCCCAGTTATATAACCATAAAATAAGACTTAAACCCCAAACATTTAAAAATAGAGACTCATTAGATCATATGATTGGCTCTTGCGTAGGTTGTTTGATTGTACTTAGGAAAATAAATACTGTTTTCAAATTTATCTATTTAATCTCTCATCTTATTTTAATCTAATAGAAAGTAATGAAGGAGTGCTGCTTGAGTGCCCTGAACAAATCTGTGCAAAAGCTTTACAAAACTTAGCATCAGCTATGATTTTTCAAGGGCCTAACAACAGTTCTTTAGAGAAGCTTTTCTGGAAGTCACTTGACTTGTTCTTTGTGGTTTTTTCAAGCTTTAGAAGGTGGTGTTCAGGCTTTTAAAGGTTGAGGCTGAGTAAGTGCAGAACAGGCAGTTTGTACTTGCCTGGTAAGAGATCAACCACCATTTGGAGAAGAGATGTAGAGATGCCAGGGGCTACTTCCCAAGACACTTGCTGATATTGAGTGCGCAATCCATCATCTGGAAATATATCCATCATCACCCAATTTGATCTACTTAATCTGTGTGGAACGTCTGATCAAAGAAATTAGGCTTCTTGCCCCCAACAGGAATTGTGATTCTTTCTGGAAAAAAAAATTACATCTGTAGCATAAATGAGTCTTTGCCAAGCTTGTAAATTGATTGCTGAAATAGTTTTCTTAATAACCATTAGGATTATTTTTAAATTGTAAATATCAGTTCATCAGATTATAGAAGTTGTGCACTGCTTAATGATTGGTTTAGAGTTCATGCTGATAAGATGTTAAAACTTGTGAAGCTGAAAGACTGGCTTGGATCATCAAATGATCTTGAAAGTGTAATATGAGTTATTTTGTGCTTAAGTTTTGACGAGAGAATGTTGATGATTGAGTGAAAGCATCTTTGTGAGCTTGCACAGACTGTGTGGAAATGCTGAGATATTAAATATATTTCCAGTTTTACACCTAAAATATTTAACTGGTTCATATCGGTTGGTTTGGGATGTCCTTGAGTAGTCGAACAAAGGCTTTGCAATACTGAGCTATGTTAATACTCCTGGACGTAAGAGTGGACATTCTGTGATGGTTGTGGGGGAGTTGGGTGAGGTAATCTCATCCTACTGGGAAATGTATTGTTCTCCTGTAGAATTATCTGGCTGGAATTCAGAGGAGATGCCCCTGAAGTGTTCTTGCAGATAGTTGGCCATGTTCCACCGTAGAAGAGAAAAACTGCAAAGGATTCTTGTCATCAGCATTTCAGCTGCAGCAGGTCTCTTGGATGATCCTAAGTTTTCCATTAATCCCCAGTATGGAACTATAACATACATGTGTTTTGACTGCATGCTGTTCAGTTTAATGCTTGGCAGCTACCCTAAAATTCTAAACTACAACTGTTCAATAAAGAGATTCTGCTTGTAAATCCTAACTTTGTTTTGTACTTGCCCGCTGCAAAAAAAAAAAAGGCTAAAACAGGGGGATGTAAAAGACTGTGGCATTAAAGCAAAATAATTCTTCTGTTCTAGGAATGTAGCACTGTTGATTGCAAGTGCTATTTGGTGGCATATGCCTTATTTTCTTTGAGCTTTTATGTGGTATTGGTTTTGTCTTTGTTTTTAGCTTATTTTTAGTTTGCACTATTTGAACTGTGAAAAGCCCCGTATAAAAAGAATGCAAAATGGAGAAATATTTGTCACTTTTTCCTGCTTTTTCACAGAAATTCCATGTCCTCCTTAAGAAAAGGAAGTAATGAAAATCGCAAGAGTGTATTTTATACCACTGAGGAGTGGGAACTGCTGGATCCAACCCCAAAAGACTTGGAGGACTCAATGGCTCTGGAAGAAAAGAGGAAACACCTGGCAGAAGGAAATAAAGGTAGAAGTGGAGGAAGGAAGGGGATCATATGCCTTACTTTGTTTAGCATAGAGTGCTGTGTTATGTCTGGCTCTAGGAGATAAATGGAAGCTTATCTTTTTCATCACAAACCACATCCACAGCTCTGTAAACTATTTCTTAAAAGATCAATTCCTTACGATGTGTTTGGGGTCCCCTGCCGTTCAAATACAAGAGAATAAAGACAAAGCCTTGTTATCCACTGTTTTGGGTTTCCTGAGCTTGCAACTGGTTCATTTTGTCACATGAGTTGCAAGTAACAAGGCAGAGGGAAATGCTGATGTTTGTAATTACTCGCTTGAGTGTCACTCCTTGAAGCAGAATTACCTTTAGATTCCGTGTATGTACCCATTACATTGGCTTTCTTCTGAAATGGGGCAGAAGCAGGGATGGACATGAAGCAGTAGCTCATCTGTGTATTGTAACTGGTTCTCAGATTTGACCAGTGTCTGGAATAGCCTTCTCAAGATATTTTTACATCCCTTTAAGAGCACTTTAAGTGACATCCAAGTAATTTAAAAATGTTTTCTGTTAGACAACATCCTGTACGTGGAGGTGAAACCTTACATTGAATCCTCTTACAGGAGCAGTAGGCTGTTACATCAGAGATGGTTTTGCTCTGATTATTGGAAGCGAAGTGTACTTTGCCATAGTTAGGGATACCTTTTATTTTCTGCAATGAATTGTTAAATTCTCTTCATGTCTTATAGGAGAAGTGTTACTTTATGAGCCAAGTCTTTTATCTGGGAGGGGAGAAGATTTTGAGGTTTTTTTGTTCCCTTCAAAGGAAGCAACTTGGAATATAAGGCATGTTTAACACTACTGTATTGAGTGGTTTGAAAGCTGCTTAAAGTCTAATGTTAATGAGAATAATTTTTAAGGAACTCTGAATGCTTTGAAATGCCTTTTTACTAAGTGAACCGAACTAGAAGAAATTGTTTTATGCAGGATTGACTAGTTCAGCTTTTCCATTTGATTTTGGCCGCGTTCCACACAAAGCAAGGCGCCCGTTGAAAGATATGATTGGATCAAGCAAAAACCGCACCAGCAGCGACTCTTCCCCAACAGAGTGGTGTTCTGGCAATGGGAACAGACTGCTCTCTGAACTGCAACTGAAGTATCAAAGCCAGCAGGAAGAGTTGGAGAAGCTAAAGAAAGATCTTTTGAGCCAAAAGGTAATTAAACCTTCAGGCAAAGTGCACAAAAACAAATGGGTCTGGCAGGTGGTTGTGAGTTTAACCTTTCTGGCCATCTCACTGCGTTAAGAATTGGTTGGTTATTATAAAAGGATGGTTCTAAACAAACCTTTGTGTACAAAAAGTCTTGAAACAAGAAGGACCATCTTTTATATCTGTTGAAGATAAGATCCCTGAATAAAACTTCCATTTGCACACTGTTCATTGAATTGGTTTATCTGTCTTATTCTCTGAAGTTAACTTCTTTGGTGTCTGCCAGGATTCTGGCTGATAGTCGTAGCTTTTTTTTCTATATGTACATAAAATATCTGAAGAACTTCTCCTTTCAGATTCTCTTTGTTTGTCTTTTGATTCTTTCAGTGCTAGTGCAGTGGGTGGGAAATAGACCTGGCTTCTTTCTCTCCTCAGGAGGAGTTTTTTAAGATAGGCCTAACTATAATGTGTGTATATAGACTGCAGTCACATGGTGGTCATGCTTGTGTGCCCTCATGACTCCAATTTATTCAGTACCTTGGCTTTATCTAAAAGAAATTCTACTCATTTTAAGAAGAAAAATGTTTTAGATCTTATGTGGAGCTGCTACTTCTGCTATTTGTATTTTCCTTTTTGTGAGGTGATCAAAGGGAAACCAAAGAAGAAATCTGAGCCCCGCGTTTATACTCATTTTAGGCACTATCTCTCCTAAGAGTACATTTGAGCTTCTGAGCCTGATGCTGTGAGAAATCTCATTGGTCTAGTGCAACACTGCATCCACAGCTGCTTCTGTTTTAATAAGAAGAAAAAGAGAAACAGTGTCTTAGGTAGTCATTTCTGTGGAAAGATTTTCTAAACAGCCAGTCTAAAAAGACTTCCTTTTTGGCAAAGCAGCGTTTTGTTTTTTACCTCCTTTTATTTTCTCCGCATCCGTTAGAGAAGAGAGCTCTTAGTTACCTTTGCTTTTTCCATTCTCTAACACTTTCCTGTTAACTTTCTGAGCTTAAGCCTCTTCTTATTCATCCTACAACAGGGCTGCTTGCAAGCAAGGCTTTTTTCAGCTTCCAAGTAACTGCTGGGCCTCAGCTGTCCACTCCTTTACCTTAACCTGTTGTAGCCATTTCAGGCAAGATCCTTAGCTCAGTGAAGGACACTGAAGTCATCTATGTAGGCCAGGCATTGTAAGGAGTTAGCCTGCTAGAAATCATGTTGTAAAGTGTTCCCTTTTTTCTTTAAAACACCAGCATGAGGTCTCAACCCATTCCAAAAACTTTATTTTGCTTGATGTTAGATTTCCAAGCTATAAAATCTAGAAACTTAAAATTTCATTGTGGTTTTTTGCTGTTGTTTTTTAATTCTCAGGAACTTGTTCGACTTCTACAGCAAACAGTCCGATCTTCCCAATATGATAAATACTTTACAAGCCGCCTTTGTGAGGGGGTTCCCAAAGATATGCTAGAGCTGTTGCACCAAAAAGATGACCAGATTTTGGGCCTCAACAATCAGCTTGAAAAGTTAAATCTGGAAAAAGATAGTCTCCAGCAGGAAGTTAAAAATCTGAAGTGTAAAGTTGGAGAACTCAATGAACGGCTGGGAATGTTGATGGAAACGATTCAAGCTAAAGATGAAGTCATCATGAAACTCTCCCGTCAACTCAGCGAATGTGAGGACAGCACATCCTCTCAAAGTGGAGCAATAAATTCCCCCGTGGCCACCTGTACTAATAAGGAACTACAGGAACTGGACAGACTAAAAGTAAGAGCACTGTCTCTGTCTTGATGCATAGGGGAATCTCTTCTCCCTGTAGAAGTACTTTTTAGTCTGCTGTACTGTTTGAGATCACTACAGCAGTTCTCCACAATACTCATCAATGGAGGCTTTCTCAGCTTGAAACCTCCATTTTGAGCTGTTATGTGACAATCTAACCAGAACTAACTTCCCTTGGGCCATCTCTAGTGCAGGGTCCTATACTTTAAGTAAATTAATCATTGGTGTGGAGCAGATGGGATGTTAGAAATAATCAAAGGAGCAGGAAGGATTAAGGGTAAGAGGAAAATAAAAGCATGGAGGAAAATAAGCGGAAAGCTTGCTTTGGTTTTTTGATTTTAAATATCAAAAGCGAGCCAACAAAGTGCATGTGGAAAAATGAAGGGAAGCTCTGAGGAGACAAAAAAAGAGGGAGGAGTATAAGAGCCTGTTTTATTAAAGCTGCTACAGCTCCTACTAATGCTTTGTTTTTATTCTTTAACATACCGCTCTGAATGGGTCACAAGTTCTTAATGGAGTTACTGAAGTTACCCAGTTTGCTCTAAACAGGCTTTCTTGCCTTTGGGTAAATGTTGTATTTCAAATTGATTAGCATCCCAAAAAATTTGGAATGTAAATAAGTTGCTTAAAATATGCATAGACATACATAATTTTCTTTCTTATATGTGAGCGTAGTAAGTTTAAAAAAATGAAGTTGAAACTAGAAGTCAGTTGTCTTGGCAGAAGGCAGACAGAGCTTATAGATACTGGGGAGTGTGAGGGTCCTGTGGCTGCTGGGAGGGTACCAGCCTCATGCCACAGGCTCATCTTTCAGAGGCAGTGTTTGTAGCCAGGATCAGAGTGGATTAGGCAGGGAAGCTCATTGCTAAGGATTTATCTTTCTGTGTGGAGGCAGATATGGAACTTGTGCTTTTAATGAGGGCTGGTGAAGGTAGTGAAATGGGGCATTCATCCCCCCTTTTTAGTGTTGCTGTGGCCTCTGGGATGGGCTCAGCCTGCACGTGCCTGTTCTCCCTGCCTGTCCCCTGAGAGAGCAGGCTGCCTTCTGCAGGCCATGGAGCACTGGGAGGGATGCAGGTGAGGCACAGCACCACCCAGTGCTCATATTTGGCATGTGTGTTTCATTTACATGAAGTCCAAAAGTAATACTTGATTTGAGCCTGATACTTTTAATTATAAAGTCCTATTAGTAGCTGCTGTTTCTATGCTCCAAGATGATCTTCATCTGACAGGCATAATCCACTTTGTTTTTTGTTTTATTTTTTATCAACAGGACAATCTTCAGGGTTATAAGACCCAGAATAAATTTTTAAATAAGGAGATTTTGGAACTTTCTGCTCTACGAAGAAATGCAGAAGCAAGAGAGAGAGAATGGCAAGCAAAGGTCAGCATGTTCTCACTTGGCAATGTCTAAAGCAGTTTTCCATACTTCAGCTGCAAATCTACCCAGGAAATGGAACAATTTAAATGTATTGAATATGATAGCTTAAAAAAAAAAAAGGCCTCTCAGTCCTTACAGACCAATCTTTCTGAATGGATTCTTGAAAGAAGTAATTGCTTTTAAAATTATGTGACCCAGTGGAACGTTTTAATAACTTATGAACAAAGGCATGTACGTGTCTGAAAACATTGTTTCCTCAGAATTAAGGCTGTAATGATTTTCTTTAAAGGTCAGTGACAGGATGTATAAGGATTTGATAGTCATTGAGTAGAGCTTTCTCCTGAGCACGAAGGATGACTGGTGTGGTGAATGTAATTTCTGTCTGGAGGAATTTGAGTTTAGAGATGTTGCAGGTAAATAATAAAGATTTCCAGTGCTTGGGGTTCGGCAAAATGCACTCATCTGTAACTAAGGTTAGATACCCGTAGCTGTGGTTTGGTAGGCTTTGCTTTTTTTGGGGTTTTTGGAAGCCATGCACTCAGTAGCCAGGCTTAAATAATGTATTTTTGGTACAGAGGTGTGTTTACAATTCTTACATGCTATTACCTAACTCATATGCCACTGAAGTTGTTCTTGTTCGAATGTACACAGGCTAAAGCTGCTACAATGCAACCATTTTTTTCTTTTAAGGTATTTCTTACAATGCAGTGATAATTAGGGTTTGCTCAGATTTTCCATATGCAAAAATACATGTGGTGGAAAACATCTGGTCTACTATGCTGCCTTATGTTTTCTGGTGTTACAAAAATGGGAAAGTTAAGCTGGCTATTAACATAAACCAATAGAATATACAAACTAGTAGGATAGCACTGAGCTGGGTTTTAAAAGAACTAGTACAAAGTAAGTGTCTGAAGATTTATATAATATATTGTTTTCTGCAGTATACCAGCTTAGAAGCCAAACTCTGCCAGATTGAAAGTAAATACTTGATCTTGCTTCAAGAAATGAAAACTCCTGTTTGTTCTGAGGATCAAAGTCCTGCTCGTGAGGTCATCACACAGTTACTGGAAGATGCCTTGAAGGCAGAACCTAGTGAACAACCAGAACAAGCATTTTTCAAGCCCCACCTGGTCAGGTAGTTTGGTCCTATTAAATTAAATGTATGTGTGTCTTGGCCAGTGGGCTCTGTTATAACACTGGAAAACTGACAGTGAGAATATATTTGCAGGTTTGGGTCATTTGTTGTTTTTTTCTTCGTTAGTGAGGGAATGGTCATGAAATTCTTTTAGCTGTGTTGGGGAATACATCTGGTGCAGGTCAAGATGCAGGTTGAGCTCTGGATGGTCTCGTCTGAAAGATAAGTGGCCATGAACTGCTGATTCTTTACAAAAACAAAGGGCCTGGTGGCACCAGCCAGGTGAGAGACACTGGGAGACACAGCCAGGACTCAGGAGGAGGAGCGAGAGGAGCTGGACTTTGAAAGGCTTGGACTGTGAGGGGATAAAAGTCCTGGGATTCCTTTGTTGAGGGCACTTCTGGCACCAGCTGTGTCTATGGCTTTTTGCCTTGAATAAAGCGTTTTACAGAGACTGAGACTGCCAAGGGAAGCCTTGGGGTGGAAGCTGTGAGGAAACCTGGCCTGGCTGTGAGTGTGGGGTGTGCAGGAGTGAAGCAGGGACCATTGAGGGGCTTTGACCCCAGCAGTGACAGTCTCTGTTGGGAGTGTGGCTGCCAGGGAGACTCAGGAATTGTCACACTGGGAAGTTTCACTGACACATTTATTCATTAATTGAGATACAATATCAGACTTAGACGGAGGTATTGCCCTACAGTTGCTGAAGGTGAGCTGCTGAAGAGATGGGTACATTCCATCTTGACCATGCTGTTAAATAAATTGCTTAATTTGTGTAGTAATATATACAGAATCATGGGCACCAAGTCTTTTCTACATGGAATTGTACAAGTAATTGTTAAATAAAGAATATACTTCAGAAAAATGTTTAATAGTAGGAACTTGAGAGCCATGGAGAGTGACTATAAAGTAACTTTATGGTGGAAACTTGAGAGCTCCGGGGCTATTGAACATATTTTTAAAACCTTTTCTCTTCCTCTCCATTTCAGTGAATATGATATATATGGTTTTCAGACCGTCCCAGAGGATGATGATGAGGAGAAACTAGTAGCAAAATCACGAGCTTTGGACTTAAGATCACTTTCACTCAGTGAAAATCGGGAGATCTCCACAGGAGTGAAATGGGAAAACTATCTTGCAAGCACAATGAATAGAGAGATGATGCGCTGTGTGGAACTGAAGAACCTTATTCGGTCTGGAATTCCGCACGAACACCGTTCCAAGATGTGGAAATGGTGTGTCAGTCTCCATGTTAAAAAGTTCAAGGACAGCGCCCTTCCTGGCTACTTCCAAACCTTGCTTCAAAAAGCTCTGGAGAAACCAAATCCCGCATCTAAACAGATTGAGTTGGATCTCTTGAGGACTTTGCCAAACAACAAACATTACTCATCCCCAACTTCTGAAGGGATCCAGAAGCTGCGAAATGTGCTGCTGGCATTTTCCTGGAGAAATCCTGATATAGGATATTGCCAAGGGCTCAACAGGTAAGATTTTGCTGATCTTGGGTAATAACTATGCAGTGAAACACTTAGTGAGCCTTTCAAATCACATGTATAGCAACATGGCTTCAAACAGCAGTTTGCCTTATGGGTTGTATGCTCATAGTTTATAATAAACAAATAACTATCACATTTTTTAAACCAGTCAAAAAAACAGTTGATCTGGATAATAAATTTTGTACAATCATCTTGGCATCAGAACTGGAACTGGAATTAACTCATAAGAAATGAGCTACTTAAATGTAGTTTTACATTGACTTCGTGTCAGTTGTAGGGGATTGTGTTGCTTTTTTGTGCAAGATTTTTTTAGGTTTTTTCTTTTTTTAAAACAAGCAGAAAAAAATGCTTGAAAGCTTTTTCGGTATCGTTAAGACAACAAATTTCAGCGTTTTCCACTGATGTCTTCAATCAGAGTTGCAGAATTTAAGGAGGATTCTCATGTTAATGCTAAGAATGATTCTGATTCATTGCATTTGGCCTTTGCTAGAATAACTTTGCTACTTGGAGATCTGTAGTAAAAGAAGGTGCTACTTGAAGCAGGTGTATTGGTCTAACACACCCTGTCTCATCCCCATGACGTACTACTATAGATGTCCACTTGTGCACTATTTTATGTACCAGAATAGGCTTTTGAACTTAGAGCAGCTCTGTCATTTGAAATAGCACTGAAGAAGCAGTAGAAGAGGAGCAGTGAGTAATGTAGAGGTGGTGAGGCAGTGGTGGTAGCAGTAGTAGTAGTGTGGAAACCTCCACCTAACACCCTTAGAATAAACATCTTTCTAAACTAGACTCTGTGTTTAGAGAGCTCTTAAAATTGGCAACACCAACACTTCAGGGAATTCTTAGAGCAAGTTTGTCTTTTTCTGTTTTCTTATTTAGCTGAATACAAATACTTGGTGTGTCTGAGAAGGCATGGCTTTGCCCCATCTTAAAATTCATTAAGTTTTGCTGTTCAGTGCTCTGCTGTTAGTACATTTATCTCTGCTGAACAGAAACAAATACTTTACTGTAATAGTTCTTAATATAGTTTGTGACACTACAATAATCTTCTCCTTCAAATAAACCCTGTTTTCAGGTTGGTAGCAATTGCACTTCTGTACTTGGAACAGGAAGATGCTTTTTGGTGTCTAGTAACAATAGTGGAAGTTTTCATGCCTCGTGATTATTATACTAAGACACTGCTGGGATCCCAGGTATGTGCTCTGCTGGGATAAAGCCTGGTCCTGTACACTGCAGCCAGTCAAAAGCTTTCCTCTGCAACTCTCTGATAGGCCTCTTTGGAAGGGGATGGGAGTGGAGTTGACAGGGGTGAGTTCCAGGCACTGGGACCCTTGTTTGGACAAGGACCCAAACAGTGAGATAGTTGCTCAGTGTCCTGCTTGGAACAGTCCTTGTCATTGATGGCTTCACAACCCTGAGCTGTGTTACCATTCCTTTCCTCACATTTGGGGACATGGTATTGCTGGGCTCTGGGGAAGGGCAGGGTGAGAATGCCTTTGCAGTGCTGTGGGCAGTAGCCACTGTAGCATTCCTGCTTCCCAGTGATGCTCTGGTCCAGGCTGCCTCCTCCAGCTAAGTGTTTGCCCAGCATGTTCTCTGCTCCTGTGCTCCTGGCATCAGTGCAGCACTGGTGACCAGTACTAGAAACACTCTACCTGTGTGTGAGGAGCCCTGTGAGACCAGGGCTGGGTTTAGAAGCACAAGGGCAATGTGCAGTGGGGTAGCTGGGTGTGCTTCAGGTGGATCTAGCTTGGAAGCATGAGCTAGAGAGTCCTGGGTTTCCTGGTTACCTCTGGAAAAACTTGCATTTACACACTGGTAACAGCCTTACTCCAAATGATGTGCTGGACAATTGGAACAGTAACACCCTATTTTGTCATCTCTTTAGGTTGATCAGCGAGTGTTTAAGGATTTATTGAGTGAGAAGCTTCCACGACTACATGCTCATTTTGAACAATATAAAGTTGATTATACTCTCATCACTTTCAACTGGTTTCTTGTGGTTTTTGTGGACAGCGTGGTTAGTGACATCCTTTTCAAAATCTGGGACTCCTTCCTCTATGAGGGACCAAAGGTGAACTGAATGGGCTGAGTTTGTTCATTTGTTACCTGATAACAAAGTACTGTGGTGTTACTGAGTGCAACGTTAAAGGAAGGTTGTTTTGCAAAACTCCAGTTCAAATGACTGGTAGGAAAAAAGCAAGGGAGGAACTGTGCATAAGTAACTGTTCAAAACATTTTCCAGCTTTTGGAAATAGGGGCTGGGGCAGGGAAGGGAGATAGGGGGAGATGTGATTGGAGGGCTCAAGTGCAGCCTGTGCATGAGGAACTCTTGTTGGGCGTTTATAAAGATGATAATGAGATTCAGTGTATTCTGTACTTACAAAGTACCAAATGTTGTATGTATTTTTATCAGGTAATATTCCGATTTGCTCTGGCACTGTTTAAATACAAAGAAGAGGAAATCTTAAAGCTGCAAGATTCAATGTCTATTTTCAAGTACCTTCGCTATTTCACACGCACCATCCTCGATGCCAGGTGGGTAACTCACAGGGGGGTGTGGCACTGCAATACAGTGCTGGGCCGTGGGAGATGTCTGTCTTGTGGCTTTGGTGTTGGTTTCATCTAGATCCTAATTCAGATATAAAGCAACTAGAGATGCAACTGATGGCTAGGATTTGTCATGAGCACTTTTATCTAGCAGAGACAAATCAGAAGTGATATAGGCTTAAATAATAATTTTTGTGTGTGAAGGAGATTACCTTGTGTAGGTATCATGGTAGCAACATGTCAGAATTTCAACCATAGGTGAAGTTTCCCTCTGCATTGCAGATGTAACTTGTTAGTAAGATGTTTTATGATAAATAAAAATGCATCCTGGCTCAAGCATTAAAGATGTCAGCAATGTCCCCTGTGGCTTAGATCTCTTATGCGTGGTTAATGCACAGGCTCCTGCCACATAGCTCCAGCTGGTTTTAAGATATACTTGGAAGCAGAGAATAAATACAAGTTAGATACTTTTCTGGTCTTCAGTCCTTGCATAGGGCTTACAGTTTGTAAATTAGGGTCTAGTGTTTTTAGATTCCTGGTTTCAAGACTGTAGAGCAGCAGGTTAATCTTAAAAAGCAAAGTCAAATTGGGATTGATTTAATGTCTGAAAATGTTTTGCATTTTGAAACTCACTAATTTTCATTTTGGAGCAAAGTTGTATATTGAAATCTTAAGTGTTTCTTTTAATGTAATAAACTTCACATAAATTTAGGCTTTTACTTTGACTCCTGCTGCAAGAGCTTTATTATTTTTACTTCTTGTGTTTCAGTTTTGACTGGAGAGAAGTTAAAGCTGAATAATCTTGTGCTTCAAAGGGATTGCTGGATTGATGCAGAGAGAAAAAAATTTTTTTTTATTCTTACTTAATTTGAACAAAATTTTGATATTTAATCAGAGGTGAAGATCTGTCTTTCCATTCCTTTTCCACTTATGGAAACGATGTCTTGATTCTCCTGTCTAAACTTGCTGGTGCTGAAATAACCTATTTTAAAGATTTCTAAAATTGCTGGATTTGAATTTGAACAGAATGAACTGATTAGGGATTACTGGGAGATGGGGAGTTCAAGTGAGGACAGAATTCAGTATATCAAAAATATTTGCAATACAAATACGTTCTGTGCTGATCTGTAAGTCTCTGCCTTTTGGGGTTTTGAGAGTGGAAGCAGTGCAGTGCCACCTAAGGAATATGGATTTGCCTGCTAGGACTGACAGGACAGGATTCAAACTGCCTGGTTTCTTATTCTGCCATGTTTGTACAAGTTTTACATCATCAATATTTGAGCAGTACAAAAGCACCTAGTACGGGGTCTTTCTTGATACGGACAAAAAATTATCCCGTTGTAGAGGAAATACTTATTTGTGTAGAATTCGTGGATGTTCTGAATGGGTTAAAATCATTCTGCACATAGTTTCTGAATTCAAACTCTGTAGTAAGAGGAAGGTCTCTACAGACACAGGCACAATTATATTCTAGTGACAGGATGTCATAGCTGTTTTTTTCTAGAGCCATGGCATGTGCACAAGTAGAGAAGCTGCTGGAATATGTTCTGTGTAGAAATAGCAGGAAATCATTCCTTGATCACTCAAGAATACAAACTTGCCATTAAATAAACTTCCAAAGAAGTTTTCTTAATATTTATTTCTGAGAATTAAAATAGAATAAATTAAATATTCCAGTTCCCCTTTTTTCCTTAGTAAACAATGAGATGTTTTGGGATGTAGATCAGACTGATGGACTGATCAGACTGAACAGTTGCTAGGTTTGCTGGGACTGCAGGATGGTGTGATGCAGTGTAACTCTGAAAGGGGGCTGGATCCTCTGTGGTGCTTTGCATTGTGCCCTGACAGGTTTGGCTTGGCATTGGCCCAGAGATCTCTGTGCTCCAGCCAGCAGAACTCCAGAGCATTCTCACTGTGTTGAAAACTTTGCCTTGTCCATGTCCTGTATTATCCTTATCCGTGTTTGTGTTGTCCCTGGCTTTATTTGGTCTCCTAATTGTCAGAGCATCTTGGTTAACTGGAGAGCTGAGTGGTTTGGGGTTGAAGGAGCTGCAGTGGGTTCTGTGGAGGAGGTTATCAAGTCTGTAACGGGTAATTGGATGTACCGAGTATTCAGTGTAGCCAAGAAAGCTCTGATGAGCTTATGTCTTCTGCTCAGCGTTTCAAGGCCGTGATCTCTGTAGCAGAGTTTGCAGGTGGCTTGGGGAACTCTTGAGCGTTTGATTACACTTTATCACTTGAAATAACCTTAAACCTGAATGCTTTATAGAAATTTCTTGAAATATTGATAACACCTGAGACCTGTCAAGTGTGAAAGAGACCAGAGATCTGTGACATATGATAAAAGTCAATATAGGTAAAGTTTAAAACTGATTTAAAAACCCACCAAATACGAATTATTGTCTTCTACCACTGTGTAATCTTGCAGGAAACTGACTGCTATTGCTTTTGGAGACCTGAACCCTTTTCCCTTACGCCAGATCAGGAACCGCAGGGCCTATCACCTGGAGAAAGTACGCCTGGAGCTGACGGAGCTGGAAGCCATTCGCGAGGACTTCCTGCGCGAGCGAGAGACCTGCGCGGAGAAAAGAGACCTTATTAGTGATGATGAGGAGGATAGCTGAAACTGCTTAATACAAACTGTTCTTTGGGATCATGACCAAAGTGAGTTAACCTCCAAAACACTTTATTAATCCTGGCAAACAGAATGTAAACTTGTTGCTTTTGGAAATATGCAGGACAGATTTCCAAACCCCAGCACTTTCAGAAATACCACTTTGTATGGAGGCCAAACACTTCTGTTTACATTTGTGTTCATCATCGTTTGTAGAGCACTTAATATCTGTTTCAGTTTAGTCATTTAGCTGAATTGACAGTTGTTTTTCCACACTGCACCATTAATGCTTGGATGTGAAACAATAAGAAAAGTCCATGCTCTGTTAGGTTCATTGTCATTCTGAGTTTAGGGGTTTTTTGATGTAATCATGCTTTTCGTAGTGCAGGCTCAATGTGAGAAGACATCATATTTCTTGGATTCAGGTTGGCTCAGTCTAGCCATTCTGGAGGTCACTAGCCAGACAAGCATGGGATGAAGATTCCTTTGTCTTTTCCTGAAATATCATGCCATGGATCACCAAACAGAACACTTGAATATATGTACTCTAAAGTAAAGATAAAATAAGTACCTATTTTTGTCACTGACTATCGAGTGTGTACTGAAACAGTGATAGCAAACATCATTTTTACTTTTCAGGGCAGATGTGTTGATAAAGATTCTCCTTAATGCAAAGGGATTTATACATCAAACTCTCTTTAATCAATTTTATTTATATTCACTTTTCTGATTGCAGTGGTTCAAAAAGGCCACAATCAAACTCCAGATATTACGGAAGAATAGAGTTTGTCACAGGAGGACCATGCTTTAGGAGCTAATTTTTTGCGTATCTCTTGAAGGTTTGTTTTGTTATGGTTTTTTATTTTGTGAGGGTTTTTTCCTTTTTCCTTTTTCCTTCTCTTCTTCTTTAGGACCTAAGATGAAATCTTGCTCTTTAAGAAGAGATGCAGCATTCTTTCTGCATGATTGTAGAACTATTGTACAATAGTGGTAGGGACTGGGTTCATAAAACAAATATTTACCAGTCAATCAAAGGAACCTAAAGGTCACAACATGCACACAGGAACTGAAGATCCTTTTCCAACAGAAAAATGCAATATTCTCCTAATGTACTCAGCTTTACTGTGAGTGTTGGATGCACTTCCTGCAAGACAGCTGTGAGGAGCAACATCTGGGCTGTTGAGCTGTAGTGTTTCTGCTGTGGAAGTGTGACTGGGGACCATTCTTTTTCATTTAGTGACTAGCAATACTCATAAATGGTTCCGGGAGAAGGAGGGTTTCTTTCTTGCTGGCTGTTCTCTGGACTTTTGCAATATTTTTTTCTTGAACTGCTGGATCTTCAGAGTCGTGGATTGACTATAATGTATCATGATAACACTAGGATTCAAATATTCGGCAGCAAATCACCGGGCAAATCTGAGGAAGTGGTTAATTGGCAAAAACCAAAACTAATTATTGGGAAGAGTCAAGTGCATCAAGCTTGTATTTTATGTGTTTTGTTTTGGTTTTCTAGAAGTAGTAGTACTTTATTTGGTATAATCATGTAACCATTTTAGTCAACCTAAGTGTATGCAGAGAGAAATCCTGCTTCTGTTTCACAGCACTTTTTAAAAAAATGTATTTTAGATAATGTAGTTGTAGCCTCCTCCAAGTAAGCATATTATAAGTTAGTTTATATGGAAGGGAACTATTTAATCAGAGGTGCAGTTGTAACTTAGAGGATGACTTTTGATATAAAATTTATGCTTCTTGAATAACACAAATTTTACCTAGCCAGCAAATCCATGCCAATAAAGGATGGTGTGATTGTCTTGGTTTATATGTTACTAGTCTTCTAAAATGTCCCCTAAATTGTCTATGGTAGGCAGTAGCTATTTTTCTAAGGAATTTTTTCTAATTCCCTAGTTATTTTTGGTTGTGTTCTGGAGGGCAGGGTTTTGATATTATTGCATGTACTGTATTCTTTTCCTACTTACAATCAGTATTTGAATACAAAAATGGGACCAGGTTTTCTAATTTTCTAGTTATGCTGTCTTGGTTTTGAAAGAGCTGGTCTCTAAATCAATATGTAATGTGGGCTTTTTGTTTGTATGTTTGTTTCAATGTTTCTTTCAAGTGTTAAATGAAATTTTTTTCAAGGTGAAGATCTTCCTTTCAGTGACCACAAGTGAAATAGTAAGGTGAAGAATTTAGATACTTGTATTTAGCCTATTCCTACAATCCATTTTTCTTTGGCTTTGAGTCTTTACTATGAACTAGTCCAATGACTTCAGGAGCTGTTTTCAGACTGATTGCATTGAAGTGTTTGGGTTGTGAAGATAAAACTAACTTTAAGGCAACAGTTCAGGAAATTCTTTAGCTGACAAAACACGACCTGCAATATTACAGGACCATTTTTGTTAGAGTTGTGCTGATGGTTCAGTTTGCGTGTGCCTGTGTTGCTGTGTTTCATTCTATTAAGTTGTTTTCAGTTATACAGTAAAACTAAGTAGCTGTTTCTTCTGCCACAGAGTGACTCTTGCCCATGACTGTTAGGAACCTTGTGCAAGTTGTGTTGTCTCTGGGTATTTTGTCAGCTTGCAGATATGAAATGAGTCAATGCTGTTATGCTCAATTTCCTAGCAAGTTGTTGGCTTCATTTTGTTAAGCCTTGTTGCTGATTTAGTGATGAGCTAAAAGGTCAAAAAATTGCAGAGGTTTCTCACCTCTGGCCACTAGAAGTCTCTGAGGAACAAAAATAAGATGCATATAGCAGGAAGTAACATCAGGGGAGCTTGCCTTGCTTGCTGTTGCGAATGTTATTGTGTGACATTTGCACATTGGTTTTCTAATAGTGCTTAAATCTGGTTACCTTGTAGAGTACTAACTCGTTAGGGATATGCAGGATACAGAGACAGTGTTTAAGCCTGATGAAACCGGGCCAAAATACAGTGTGCCTCAGTGGCCTGCCAAAGCTGAACTGCTTAGAGCCCAAGACGTTGTGTTTGTGTGAACGTCGGAAGTGGTGCATGAGGTTTACCATTCGTGGCAGCCAGATAGTGGGCAGTTGACCTGTTCATGCACATAACAACTGCCAAGATGATATTTTAACTTCAAGGCAATGCACACAACATGCAAAGAGTTTCTCATGTGTGCTTCCCTGAATATGTGATGTAACCCAGGCTGATAAGTTGCATCGTGCAGAATATTCCTCCCTCTCTATCCATGTGTGCATGGCTTCCTGGTGAAACTTTTCATTAGCTGTTTAAAAGGGTCTTTTATCTTCTGTTAAATAGGCAAAAAATCGGTGCACTACACCTCTAGTTATTAGAACTGCACAGTATTTCAGCTTGACCTGTACATGTCTACAGGTAGTGTTATCAGTGTTATCACATTGTTTGTGTTGTTCTTTTTACCAGCTATGTAATCAATAAAAAGGATTTTTCTGTGGCCCTTTTGGTGTCTTCTGTGAGAGATTCTCCCCTTCCCCTCAGTGTTTGTAAACATGGTAAGATACTTCAGCAGAAAGGGAAAGATTTTTTTCTTCCTTATAAAACATCAGAAATTAATGAATGGTCTTAAATTTGACAGAGCTGTATGTTCAGACACATAACTGAGAAATGGCAAATTGATGAGTTTAATGAAATGGTGTAGCTGTTTAAGTGACTGTTCCCTTAAGTGCCATATTAAAAATCAGCAATATGCGGTACAAGAAATTTGAATCACAAACATAAGTGATGTTATCTTCGTAAAGATTGATGTAAAGAAAAATAAATTGTTTATTGCTTTATAGATTGCTCTGGTTCTTCTTTCTTTCTTTTTTTTTTTTTTTTTCATAACAGATGGAAATATGTGCAGGTATCATCAAAACAAGCCAGTGGTAGAGCTTGTATTTTTGTCTGATACAGACAAATGAGGTCTGAGAGAATTTCTGTAAAGGAACATACATGTAAATTTGGCTTTGAAGTACAAAAATGTGAACCATAGATCATGTTGTATGTAGGTGATGCTGACTGGGTAAACTTGTCATGGTGTCCTTCATTTCTTGGGAGAAGGGTGGGGGAGGGAGACAAAATTTGCATGAGCATTCATATGAATTTTCTGAGTTCACACACTTTCTGGGAAACATATTTGTACAACATCTCCTGACACCAAAAGCTTCTTTGGGAGGCTTGGTACTGATGTTCTGACACAGTCTTTTGTAGTCAAATAAATAATTTCAGCTGTTTTGAAAATTTAACCAAGTACTCAATTAATTTGGAAATCAAGTCTCAATATCTCTTTCAGATATGAATTTTGCGTTTTGGAATTGCTTGATTCCCTAAAGATGTTTTAAGACCTCTGTTCTGTACTAATTGAAGATGAATCAGCTACTCCAGATGTGTAACTTAATAGCTAAATGTAAGGGAGGAAAAAAAAAGAGTTACTACACTATTGTAATTGCATACCCAAGCATATCTTTCATAGCAGAGATGAATAGTGCACAGTTCTTGTCCTCTGGCTCTGCTACAGAATGGCAAGCTGTTATAGGAGTAGATATTGGCACAGCTGGAAATCTGTTCAAAGGGGTTACAAAACAGGATAGAGATTGGCAGTTGAGGCAGAACACGGCTATAGCCTAAGGACCTCATGTCCCGTGTACTGAACATTTTAAGTCAGAGAATAAACAGAAAATTCTGGGAAGGGTGCATGAGGAGCAATGTCCTCACTTGGTTACTTGGCATGTTTAGCTTGAGTAGCTTGTGTTGCCCTAAGCAGCTACCAGGGCCTGTAAAGAACAGCTGAGACTCCCATTTGCTCCTTAGGACTAAGCTTGAAGCATCTGCTCTCAGTGGGATTGCAATAAGGATAGGAGTGTGGCTGATGTATGTTAAAAACCTGGTTCCCAGGAAATGCATAACTTAGGGTAAACACAGCTGGCCTACTCTGAACTGAGACCAAATACCTGCAGAGTCTCACTGTGCTCTGGGTGCCTCAGAGTTGCAGAGAACACACTGAATCTGCTGGTATTACAAGGCATCAGGTGTTCCTTCTCTGGGATTTTCAGAAGTGCTAAACATATCTTCCTTATCTGCAGCTCCTTGACCTCAACAGAAAGCAGAATCCATGTAGTGCTGAAGCTTTAGGAATTCCCACACATGAAGTATGTTCCCTCAGATAATGCAAAGGAAGGGTGTGCTCTGCCTTGGAAACCCCCCTGGAAAATAAGGTAGAAGGTTCAATTAGAAGTTAGCAGAGTGGTATTTTCACTGTGATGGTCTGCTGTAAAAGCCACAGTTGTCTACAGTTCAAGGATACCCACCTGTAGTGCCAACTTTTCAGAGCATGAGACTATATACTGAAATATATTTTTAATAATTGTATTTTTTTAAATCACAATCTCCAGTAATTAAAACATTCAATATTAGAATATGCCTGGTAAATTAAGATGACTTTGGCCAACTAAGATTTCCCCAGTCTTGAGCTGCTGCATCCTGCCTTTGTCTCTCAAATGCAATGTACCTTTGGTGTGTGCAAACTAGCTAGGTTGTGCAGTGAGTTGCCCCTAAGATGTCAGGTTTGAGCTGATGAATGAAATCAGTGATGTCTTCAGGCACTGTGATTGGTGATTAAACTATGGAATAAGCTAGTTGCCTGTTTCAAGAAATGCAGGTGGTGTTTTTCTGGTTTTTAATCCTGGAACTCCCCCTTTGGGAGGAAACCCCTTAGGGTTTCCTATGTTATCACTTCTAAAGGAGGCTGGCAAATGTGTGGCTGCAGTGTTTGCTGGTGCTGCCTACATGAAACTCTGCTCAGGTTTCTTTTCTGTTCTTGCCCTATATGCACATAAAGGCTTTTACCTTCATCCAAAAGATGTTACAAAGAATTCTTGAATTAGTGTTTTGAGGGTGAATAACTACAGAACTATGAAAGAGAAACATCCTACTTAGGCAGAACCCGTATTTGGGCTTACAGGCCCCATGGACATGGCAGCAGGGGTGGGATTCAATCTACCTTTGCTGCTCTTGGCCAACTTTATTCAAAGTGAGGTTATTCTGGGTCTAAGGAGAGCTTGTCCCAATTTCAAACGCAGTTGTAGCCTCTTAGGATGTTCTTGCAGCTAGGAGCAAACAAAAACAGTGGCCTTCTTCCTGTGCCCTTTGCTCTGAGAATTCTGTAGTATAATTGCTGTGATCGTATCCCATTGTAGAACTAAAGGTGAGAAATTAAATGTCTTTATTTCCCTTTGATAGAGTTCTGAATGCTTCCACTTCCCTTTGAAACATTTACTACTGCTCCCATTTCCTGTTCTCCACACTGTGTAGTATCAGATGCAGCCACTTTCCTTTTGGATTTGGAAGAGCCAGGTGGAACTCATGGGCTGTGAACACCGCTCCCAGGGTGGGCAGTCAGGGGCACAGTTCGGACTTGGGACAAGCCAAGTTTCTTTTTAACTGTGATAATAAAAAAACACTGCCTTTAAGGTACTTGCCTAGAATAAAATTACTCTTACATTTATCTATCTTCACACCTTACTGCAAAGGAAAACATCCTGCTTATTTATGCATTATAATTTGCCATTGTGTTACCATAATCACACAGAGGATTGGAAGTGAAGGCAACCTGTCACTTGTAATTTATTTTGAAGGTGTGAACAATCCCACATCATTTCTCATTAGCAAATGATGAATATTTACTCGCGTGGGAAGACATTTAAGGAGACCTAAGAGTGTTTACTGCAATTACTGTGTGCCAAATAAAGCCAGAGAAAATCTAGTTTTACAGGTTTTGGGGATGTCTTTATGATAGGAGAGTGAAGAGATGAAGGATGTCATTGCTGGAAGCCAACACTTGGGCTACAGCAGCTTGGGAAGCAGGTTTGTTACAGTAGTGCATTTGAGTGCAGCTTGAGCTGCACGGTGAGGTCTGGGAACCTGTGCTGTTCCTTGTCACAATGGTTTCTTGAAACAACGGGCAATTTCACTGGGTAAGGGTGAGTTTCAGACCATGCAGTAACCATTCTAAGCTTGTGTTTCAGTTTGTATAGAATACAGAAACAAGGCTTGTACAACTTAAGTGCCTTTCCATTGGATTTGCCTCCTCAGTCTTATTTTCTTGGTATTTCTTTCACATATCCTGTATTTACTAAAGCAATTAAATGGGATTCTACAGGAGATGTTTCCCAGTCAGCCTCGGTGAGCTGTGTTGGTCTGGAAGGCTTTGGACTGGCCCAGCTTGAGGTATCTGCATCCCATCAGGGGCAGTGCAGAGCCAGCACAGTCGGGGTGGTACTGGGTGTCCCGGAGAGTGCATCGGCCCCACGCTCCCATGCAGAGAGCATCGCTGCGGCCGGGGCGACTATCCCGCTGTCCCTACGGCCAGCCCGGCACTCCTCGCCCTCTCCTCACGGGGCTGCCCTGGGCGGAGCGCGGAGCCGAGCCCCTCCCTCAGCCCTCCCTCCGGGCCCGGGGTGGGCAGGGCTCGGCGGCTCCTCCGCCCGGCACGGCCCCGCCGCCCCCTCGGCCTCCGCCCCGCCCGGCCCGGCCAGACCCTGCGCGTTCAGGGAGCACGGGGGACGCGGTAAGTGAGCGCTGCCCCCTCAGCCGGCGGTGCTTCCTCAGGTTCCCCTCTCCGCGTTCTTCTGGGTCTGTCCCTCGCGCTGAGCCGCCCTCACGGCGCTCCCGCTCCGCCTCTCGCCCGTGCCGCGGTTCAGGGGCTGAGGTGCTGCGGCTGTGCGGCCCCTCTGGCCGGGCAACCCCAGGGCCGGCGGCGGGTCCCTCCCGCGGGGACAGCGGGGTCCGGAGCCTCGGCCTCTTCACAGTGTCTCCGCGGGCTCTGTGTGTGCCCGCAGCCGCCAGCGGGGGAAAGGCAGCTCCCCGCAGCACCCCCGCCGCGAGCAGCTGTCCCTTATCCCCGAGCAGGTCCCACAGGGGCTGGGCAATGTAGCGATTCCGCAAGTGCCCCTGTTGGTGTTACTCGCCGCTCGATCGGGTGCTGTTTACTGTCCGAGGCCATGGGGGATGCTTGCTCCGGGGTTCAGGCTCAGCTTGTTGATAGCTTTCAGCGAATGCTGTGCAACTTCCATGGTTTATCCGCAAGTTTCTTCCTGTCGTTTCCCTCAAACAGCTTCACTTGGCTTCCTTTGCACCTGTTCCTCTGGCCAGTGAGCCGGGGGTCCTGGAGCAACATAGCGCGGTGGAGGGGACTGGCTTGGCCTGGCCCGCATTCTTGTGGAGGACAGTGAGGACGGAAGATGTGAGTTAGAGGGCAGAGATGTGTGGCAATTGATCCTGCTTTGGCTGATCAGGATCACCAGCTGCAGAAGGACCAAAATCGCAGTGCTCACCTGCTTAATGCGTGAGAGAAAAGCTCAATTCTGACCCTCTTCTGAAACATCAGCTGGTTTCAGACTTTCCTGTGTCTTCCAGTTGCTTGTGCAAGAAACACAGATCGCAGAGGCGAGGTCTCCCTTGACTTGGGGGCAGTGATGTGAGTTATGTGCAGCAGTAATCCTTGAAGGCGCCTCAGGGACGGGGAGCAGGGCTCTGCCCATGCCATGCCAGCGTGCCTGGCACTGAGGGCTTCCCCTCTGCCCTGAGTGTACTGGCTGTGTTCCCACCCTGCTCATCACTCAAGCACACCGGGCTTTGGGATCCCTGGCCTTGGCTGGGAGCTGGGGAGCTGGAATTAGCTGCAGAGCCAACGTGGTTGCTACCACATTGAAGCAGAGGCTTGGAAATACAGTCTTGGGTCATTTGCCACACATGTAATTACTGCAGGGTGAATTTGGGAGGTCAGAAAAACACCCCTTGAGAGTTAGTGGCAGGAGCAGTGATTGTATAATGGGGCTGAATTGCTCAGATGCTGTGTTTTGTGTTTTTTATAGACATACAGGTAGTAATAGTTGCCTTAATTTCCTGATAGAAAAACTTTTAGGCTGCTTTTGTTTCCTGACAGGAAAATGTTTCAGTGAAAATAGGGTTTTACTGCAATTAATGAAACTTTTAACTGCGCTACGCTTATTTGAAAGCAGAGAGTTAAACCACTTGGGTTTTTTGGGTGTGGGGGTTTTTTTGCTGTTGAAATTGCTTAGTCTTTTGTGGGATAAAAGAAAAGAGAAAGAAGGAAAGGTGAAAAAAAGGAATGAAAGTGAAAGAAGAAAATACTTGAACGCTTACAAAAATCTGTTTTGTTTTAGCATAAAACACCAAAACTAGAAAACAATGTAACTTTCATTCGTTTAATGGATTTGGGGTTTTTTTCCCATATCATTAATTTTAAACAGTCTGGGTTTGATTGTAAATTGGTTTTGGTCATTTTGCAGTATTATAAAAAAGTTCATACTTTTGGGGAAGTTTTTACTTTGATCTGTTCTAATGGCTTTGGGATTTTGGTTTAGTGTTACTAATGTTTTGTAATATAAAAGCATGCCACAGGGAATGCTTCTGAGTTTGGCAAAGGGTTTAATGATTCAGCTCATGTCAGGTCTGACTTGAAAAGTCAGATTATTCAGCTGTTACCTCAGTCACTTGAAACTGGTTTCCTTAGGACAGAAGAAATCCTAAGGAAAAAAAATGCAAGGCTGTTGGCAAGGGAAGTGGTCCAACAGTTCTGTTCTCACCTCCGATTTCTGTATTCTGCTCTTGTCCACTGGTGGGTGGACATTTATCATGGGTTTGACATGTATAAACCAGTCACTGATTGTCACATAATTTGGTAATGACTTACCTGTACAGGGAAAACTTCATTAGAGGAGAGATACAGAACTTTTTTCTGCTCCTTTTGAGAGGGATTCTGTCACTCTCTACAGAAGAGTGGGTTTCTGTAGATTGATGTCCTTTACACACAGCACAAGCTGCACTAAAAAGGCTCTTCTGCACTGCAATAAGAATGTCTTTACCCAGGGATTGTTCTGATGTAAAGTATGTGTGTGAAAATATAAGCCTTAGATCACAGTGGAAAACTGTGATTTCTTAGGGTAAATATGATCCTATTTTATGGTAGGGCAGAGTTTAGGACGAATGTGAAGAGATGAGGCAGGACGTGTTCCTGAAACTGCCACCTCAGAACTTGAAGTGTCCTGTTTCTGGGTTGGCTATAGCTTTGTTCCATGTCTGTAGTAAAACCATTCACACCGGATAAACAATACTGTGCTGCCTTGGGGTATTTGGCCTGTGTTAGGGAGAGTTGGATACAGCAGCAATAAAAGGTGAAGTATTATATTCTTATACTAAGCTATATATACTGTACTGTACTATGGAATATCATTATGGAAACACAGCAATATAAATGCTGAGTAGAAGCTGACCTTCATGTGAAAATGCTCGCTGTGAGGAGAGGGAGGGGAGATGCCCCTGGAGTGTTAGCATAAGGTGTGTATCAGGAAAATAAGTTGGTTGTTGCTCTTTCCTCAGATCCTGAACAACTTTTTTATCTGAGTCCAAGATGATTGTCTGTCCATCTCTAATTCTGCCTACCTTCACTGGCCACTATAAGAAAAATCACCACCCGACTAGAAGAAAAAAATAAATGCTCTCATTCCTGCTTTGATGTACTTATGCTCTGTACTTGTAAATGGTGTCCAACAAAAACCTTGTAGTATAGGAAATCTTTGAAAGTGAAATCACCTTAGTTTCCTAAGGTGAAGGTATATTGTCTGAGAAGGGTAACATTCATGCTTGTGAATTGCACTTCTATTTCACATGAATTTTAAGCATGTGAAGGCTAACTTTTGTGGGCTTACCCCCTTGTGCTGTGCCAATGACAGTTGCTTTGGGTCATCAAGTGTATGATCTATTTTGGGCATTTGCTGAGTGTGACTCTTGGGTGAAAGCCAGGGAGAGGTATCTGTGGAAGGCAGGATAGGATAACGTGAAGTGATAGACATGGGAAACACCAACACATCAGAGGTACCACTGGGGGTCTAAACACTGTGCAACAGTTTTGTCTTCAGCCTTCAAAAGCAAGGCTCTGGGCTTGAATGGTCCTTTGTGGGATATTTACTTACTGCTTTGACCTCTGCAGAAATGGGTGTAAGTTGAAAGATCAGCAGAAGGGATGAGAATTTCATGGTTATTTTTGCATGGATTCTATGCACCTTCAGATTCAGCTTTGTTCTTTGCAGGATGCTGGGAAATGAGTGAACTTGTCAATCAAACATTAAGTGACTGTGTTCTCAGATGCGTTTTGGGTGGGTTCCCCACTCTCAAAGCAATCTTTTCAACTTGCTCTTCTAAATGGCAATGGACTCTTTCTTAAAACAATGACTTTTTAGGTGTGTTTGCATTAATGTTGTTTATAACCACGTATCTTGGATTCTGATGAAGGGAGTAGTCAGCTTGAGGGATTTACAATCTTTGGGCAAGTCTCAGCAGCATCTCTTATTACCTGGGCATTTACCTATACTTGACTTTTGCATGTGCTCAGAGTGTAATTTGGCAACTCAGGGTGAGCAAAAGGTTTGGGGTTTTCAGCCAGGCTCGGCTTTGTCCTTTGCTTGCTTTTTTGAAGTCTGTGAAGGCTGAATGCAGCCAGCACTTCAGAAAATTCTGCTTCGAACAGTAGCAAGCGATATTATATAAACTTAGTAAGGAGCAAATAGCTCAGAGATGTCCTCTTTCTTGTAAATGTGACTCCAGCATTTATTGACTCTAGTTTCAAGCTCTGAGCAATAGTGGTGAGATTATAAAAGGTTACTTGAGGAATACTTTAAGTATTCTTCAATTTCTATAAATCACTTCATAATTTGCTTACAAAGTGAAATTTGAGTTGCTTATTTTCATTAAGAAGTAAAATAGACATTTTTGTCCCAGGCATGAACATGGTTTTGGAAAGAAATTATTGAGCAATGGGGTTAACAGAACAGTTTGCCTGGCTTCACCTTGAAAAACTATGAAAATATCGACAAAGCCAGGATAGAAAGTGGAAAAATAATAATACACATTGCAGTGCATCATGCTCACCAGTGCAAGTGTTGGTTTCTACAATGTATTTTTATAGTGTGGTGGTTACCCTGGGCTGCAGTGTCACAACCTGTGTGGTTTCTCTCATTTGCCTTGGGTAGCCCGACAAGAGAGATCATTGCTAAAGCACTGTTACACAGGAGGGCAAAGGAGGCACATTTGTCTCCAATACAGAGCTTTGAAACTGGGGTTTGAGCAGGTTTGTTAATAGAAATGCAGCAACCTCAGAGCCCTTGAGCCATTGCACGTGCAGTGCAGACCTGCAGCAATGCTGCTCTCGAGAGCATGTGAGGAATACCTTGCACCTCCCTCTCCTTCGCTGAGGCACCTGCAAGTGTGTCATGAAATGGTCACTTCTGACATGTGGCAGAAATGGGTGTGTTTGGGTTATGTGCCAGGTGCATGTCAGTCATGTCACACCACAGCATACCTGTCACCCCAGAGATGTGCAGATGCACACCTTCGGAGAGCACAGGGTTCTGGTGTATAACTGAGATACTCCTCGTCATCGGCCAGTGGTGAAGCTGTAAGCGTTGATGTAGTAGCCCTTCTGCTCAACATGAAGCAATCAAAGAATTTTTCTCCTAATGTGTAGGTTGTGTAGGTTTTGCTTACATCAACTAGAAATATATATTTATATAGAAGCGCTAGGAGACTTCCTGTTCCTTTGAAATAATAGAAGGAGTGTATTTGGAAAGGAATTGATACTCAACATGCCTCCCATGTATTAGAAGCCAGTGGTTTGTAAAAAGTGGGGCAAAAAAAGCAACCAGTCTTTTTTCTGAGGTGAGTGAATGATGACAGCTTGGGTGTGTATTGAGGAATTGTTAGATTTTTACAATGTATTTTCTGTGTACAATACCTGCTTTTGTTGGAGAAAAATCTTCAATTTGTGTCCCTTTCAGTTTGACAGGAATACTGCAATTGCTCTTTGATACTTAGTCCTGTAGTATAGGTCTGCTGAATCTTCTTGCAACACTGAATTGAACTTATTTCTAAAGGATCAAAATAGAGCTTTCTTTGCTTCTGAAATATGCTTCACAATATGCACCAGTCAGATGCCAATGACTGCAATTTAAAAATATGCAGGAGCTGTATAGAGATAGAAAATTGGAAGTCCCCAGTGCATCTGAAGGAAGCAGCATCTGGGATTCATAAAGCAAAGCACATTACATTGACAAGATAAGCTGTTGAGTGTAGAGATGTGTGGGAATAACTATATGTCTCAATGTAGTTAGATTTTATTGTGGTGCTAGAAGCCTTACAGCTGTTTTACATGTTTTGGTCTAAACAGTGGATATTTGGGCCATTGGGCATAGTGCCAATGTTCATCTCCACAGGGAAATTTTGTTCAAATCTATTCTGTTACCATAATACATTGCTGTGGAGGTGTATCCCAAGGAATAATGTGAGTTCTCATCTTCTCCTCATCCAGAAGCAGCCCAGCATAATGCACAGATGCTCCAGCGCACCAGTGTGAGGCTTGTATTTTTAGAGCTCACAGAGATTATCAGCTTAGAAGATTGTGTTCAGGAAACAAACTGCACAGTTACACAAAGTAACACCTGCAGCAGATGCTGCTGGTGTTCTTCTCATTTGAAACATCTACTGTGTGTGATGGAAGATGTGCTGAAAGCTCTGGAGAAGGAATCACAGCATTTTTTTCCAGCAGCAGTTCAAATGTCCATGTGATGCCCTGCCTTTGTACTTCAGGAGCACTGCCTCACCTGAGAAAAAGGAAGCTCTGCCTCCTGGGCTCCCTGGCTCAGGATCTGTCTGAGGGAGTCTATAATGCTAATTCTCATGCTGGTTCTCTTTAGTGTAGTGCGGAGGCTTTATTGTTCAGAACTTTGTCTAATTATTAATTAATTTTCCTTTCATCATGTTTGTGTTTCTTGGTGTGTTCTGTACTTCTAGTTAGGTGTGTTCTTGGTACATCAGTGGTGGCCAAGAATCTCCTTCACTTAAAGGTGCTCATCTCTTTCCAGATTTGAACCCTCACTATTTGGCTGAGACTGCTGAATAAGTTATTTTGATTATCAGTGCTAACTCTGGCCGTGAATGAGCTGCAATGGATCTAAAGTGTCTATACCACAAATGTGTATGACTGAGACTTAGTCTCTTGCAAGATGTAATGAATGTCATTCTTTATTAATATTCTAGTTGCATCATCCTTGAGCATCAATGAAAGACCAAGTATGGCTTTCTTCAAGCAACAGAAGGTGGAGGATGATTATGAAATTGGCGAAGAGCTGGGAAGGTAAGGTCTTACTGGTGACACCATAGGATTCTAAAAGCTGACACACGGGGATATTTGCTACTTCCTTCTGTGTGATAACCTAGATCAGTTACAATATATTACAATAGCAACACACACCTTAACAAAGACTTTGGATGGGACTTATTTGTAGTTTTTTGGGTTCTTTTTTCTTAAGATTAAATGTGCTAACTGTTTTTCCTGTCTCTTTTCTTGCAACTAGGACAACAAAAGGTATGTTTGCATTGTCTTTTGTAGATAGGTGTCACCTGTGTCCTGCTTTAGTCTTGAGTTCACCTGCCTGTTCTCGGAGCCACCTGGGAACCAGGAGCCTGTGGTGCTGTCACCACAGACATGGCACTTTGGCTTGTCCTGTTGGTTTGAGCAGCGCTCCAAGCGCTGTTGTTTTCAGCTGGCTCCAAGCAGTAACATCACACGTTCATATGTGCCTGCAAAAAAAGGTGCATGTATTCCTGAAAAGCTTTACCTCTCGAATCTTCAGCTGGCCTGGTTAATGCTTGTATATAGCTTTTAGTGTATAAAGGCTTATCCACAGGTATTAATTATAGGTGTAATTAGCAACTGTTACCATGCTTAACCATGAGCACCTGCTTAAACACTGCTGGGCTTGTGGACTGGATACCACAGGACTCCCCCAGTCACTGAGCAACATAGAGTGCTCTGGGTGAGGATGGCTGGTTTCCATTCAGTGTCCAGTCCTCTAATGTTTTTTGTTTTTATATGCAAATAGCTAAATCAGGCTGGCTTCTTTCCCAATGTTCAGCAGTGTTGATAAATGACTGAGTATGTGCCATCACCCTTTTTTAAGGGCCAGTAATGAGTTCCGTTAAAACACTTCAGTTGATGCTGTGTCCCTGCCGAATTTTTTTCTTCACTCTCAGCTATTTCATCTTTAGAGTTATTGAGAAGACTTCTTTTAAGGGGAGAGGGGTTGAGGTTTGTTTGTTTATTTGTTTTCCATTCCCTTCCCTCTCAGGAAGGACATAACTATTAAATTTCCTATAACTGCTTGCTTTTAAGTATTGCCTAATATCGAGAGTATCAGTCTGACAGTGAAAACCTGACAACAGTGAGCAGTGAAGAAATTCAGTGTGTGTATGCAGGGTGTAAGAGGTGTGGTTTTTAACCTAGGAGGCCCTAGGTTAAACAGTCAGACTACTAAAATGAGGAACTGGAGACTGAATACTTTATTTTTACTTTGGTTTCTGAATTGATTTTGGGAATCTTTTGAGATGATGAACATCATTCTCCATGCTGATGGATATTGGGGATTTTGAATGGAGAAGGGTAGCTGAAACAATCTGGCAAAGGCTGACCATTGCAGCTTGAATCAGCCTGGTCAAGGTTTGTATGGTCACAGCAGCCCTTCTCCTCTTCAGGCTGCATGTGTAATGTCACACTGTCTTACTCAGTGTATTTTCACCTCCAGGTTTTGTGTGTTAAATGTGCAGTGTCAGCTGGGTCTTGTCATGGCTCTTTATCTCTGAGCAGTAACTACTGATAAGATCCAGTGACAAATGGTATCTTGCTTTGCTAGAAGGAAGTTAACATGCTGGACAGATTGCAGTGACTGATCTTTTCCAGTGCTGATGCCCTTAGAACCTGTAGATGCCTTTTATTAGTTCAGTTTGCAACAAGCTGTTAGTTGCTGAGAGGTAGGGGTAGGTTAAAGCATTCATTTATTATCATTCTGCCAGCAGAAGTCACAAAACAAATTCTTTCAAACCACATCTGTGAAAGGTCTGTCCTGTTCTTGTTCTCCTCACTGAGTTTGTTAATTCTTAAGAACAGAACTAGTTGTTAACATAGGCCTAGTGCTTGTTCTAGTTGGGATTCAGCCATGAGATAAAATAGAGGATCTCACTGACAGAGCCAGCACCTGTTATCTGAAAGTCTTTGCACAGCACTCAGGAAAGGATGCTCCCACCACAGACTGCAAAGCTCGTCTGGTCTGGTGATGAAAGGAGGCATTTCCTGTCACTGTGCAGCATTGAGGGTGACCACAGCAAAGCTCCCCAGCTCCAGCCGTGTAAAACCCTGCAGAGGAGAGCGTGGGTGGGCACTGCCTGGCTGGATCATCCTCAGAGTCCCTGCAGAGCTGGAAGCAGCTCGCAGGGCTTGTCAATGCACTTGTCTCACATGCCAAGGCAGGGATGTGGGAGAAGGCATTTTGCAGAGAAGGGAGCAGGTTTTCCATGGCTGTAGCTGTGTGCTCTGACCAGCTGTTTAGCTCCAGCATTCCTTCAGTCATTCAAATATTAATCTTACACCAACCTCTGTTGCTCAACTTCTCCAAAGGGTACACACAGGGAGCAATCTGTCAGGTATGTGGCATTAGAGACAACTTGCTGATGGTCTTGTTCATGATAGCAGCTCTGTTTGGGGAGTTCAGCATGGCCTGTGCTGACTGTGTGCAATACTTCAAGTATACATATATGATTGTGTTGCTTCCCTCAAGATAATATCAGTCACTTTCAAGTCTGTGGGAACTGAGGTTCTCTAGCCATAGCTGGAAGGAAGCTTAAAAAGAGGACTCTCTAAAGTGAATTTAGCAAATTTCAACATTATGAAGAAATAATACAGCTTTAACAGTTTGAACTGTTTTGAGAAGGGTCCTAAACATAAGCCATTTGCAGGGATGTTAATGGCATGCCAAATCAGTGGAAATACTCCTTGAAAAATGTGAAGAAGTGAAGACTAACTTGTCTTCTTGGGAATATGCAGCAGGTGAAATAACTGCTGATTCTTGTGGCAAGGGAGGTGATGGCTGCAGACAACCAAGAATTGAAAGTCTTAAGGGCAGAGTAGGCCCAGAGAAAGAACTGCCCTGCTGAGCTAGAGATATAGTTTCCAGGAAAGGGGCAGCAATAAAGCAATAAAGCCTTTAATATAATGTTTCAGTTGTTGTGTTTTGGATGGGTAGTTGTGACCTGCTAAACAAAAAGTGTTACATGAATGTGCAGGAGCCCTTTCCAGGCTCTACTAGCAAACAGTGATGGTGGTGGTAGGTACTGGAATTTGAGATGTGCAGTGTGATTTCTAAAAGGATGAACCATAGAGTCATTAATCTATTACCTAAACGTGGTGCCAGTCAGGCTGTGAGAGCTGTTGACATTTGTGGCTTCTGGGCAGTGTCACTGCTGCGTGTCAGGTTGGGGCTGAGGGTAGGAAATGTCATGGAGCTTTTCCCAAAGTGTTTTGTGGCAGTGCCCATTGAGAAAGTGTGTTCCTGCAGGGTGGTGTGGGCCTGGCACTGCTGTCCTGGGCCAGTGTCCTGCTCCTGCAGCTCAGCTCTGCAGCATGCAAGGACTCACACTTAACAGGGAAAAACAGACAAACCTTGGAGTGATATTTCTGGTCATGGAAGTCTCCCCCTTTCCTTCACTGTTGTGTTTCACTGTAGGGAAGGGGCTCTGCCTTCCTCCACAGTATGGGCCAGCCTTACAACCTGCCATCCAGCTTCTTGCCTATCTCAGTAACTGGGAGCTATGCTCATCCCTCATCTCCCAGCCTAGTCGATGCCTTCATGCAGAAAATAATCTCTGTGATTTCTGTTGGTTAGTTTGGGCATAATTGAGCCTCCAATTTCTCAGCCCCTGCTGACCTGGGCTGTGGTTTCATGGTTAAAGCCAAGCTCCATCTTTCCTCAGTGGCTTGTTATGCTTCCCTGTAGTTCCCCATCTCCATCTACAAGTTCCTGCTTCCTCTGTGCTTCTGTGTGGAGGATCAACTCTGAGAGAGGAGAAACACCATTTTCTGGGTGAAGCTTTAAAGGACAGCAAATGCAGCATTTTACCAGCGATAATGGGACCTTGGAGCCTGGCACAAGTTGCTGTTCTGACAGTGTAACTAGGTATTTATTTATGTAGTGAAAACAAAATGCAGAGATAACCCAGGTATTCTTTGTACAGCAGGAACCTGGAAATCTAGGATAAAAAAGTCATGGCCCTGAGCTGGTTGGACCCTCCAGGCTAAACAGAGGCCTGTGGTTGCAGCTGGGAAAGTTACCCTTAACTCACACACACAGTATCTTCATACCAGGAATGGGTTTTTCTAACTGTAGAAGTTGCTCAGTACTGTGCTTTCTCAGACATGAACTTTAACTCTGTTCTTTGATTAGTTTGCACTTTGAATTAGTTCTTTAAATTTTGAAGAATAACTTTGGATTATTTTATTTTACAACAAACACAAAGCAGGTCTTTTTGTTTGATGCAAAGTGTTAATTTAATTCCTGAGGGCTACCCAGCACTTCTGTTGATATTTCTTGTTACAAATCCTCTAAGTCATGTTTCATGTATGTGAATCTTTTGCTGAAACAATTTTGGTATCTGGTACTTGGTCACAATCACTGTAAGTGTTATCATCTGTCTGATACAGTCACTGTTCTTGAATTTTTTTTTTTTAGTCCTTCTAGCAGGTTTCCCTATTAGTGTTCAATGCTACCTTAACTGTTTCCAAAATAAAATATTTGTTACAGAAAGTGCAGAGAAGATGGAAGGTTTTGTTGTTTGGTTTTTTTCCTAATAACAAAGTTGCTCTACCTACAGTAACAGAGAAGAGCTAGCCTTGGCCTTACTTTGTAACAAAGTCACGAATTCCTTATCATTAGTATCCACCTTGATGATGGGAATGATCTCAGTGTTTCTCCTCAGACCATGTCTGGCTTTGAGAGTATAGTTAGAGATGAATGACCTCTATGGTAGTGCCCACAAAGCTCAAATTCTGTAATATATTTAACCACTGAATATTAAGCAGAATATTAATCCCAGGAAAAAGACACTGAATATTCATCCTGATCTTTGTTTTGCCATTTCTGTAAAAATAAAACTATTTTTTTCCATTTTGCATTGCAGTAGAAAGCAGATGGAAATTTCAACAGCTGAGAAAATATACTCTGTATAGTATTAATTCCATATTTTTAAAATGAAAAATATTACTTATGAGTAAACATGCACATGAAATAAACATAATGCAGCTCAAATTCTAACAATGATAAAGCACTGGACAAATTGGTAACATCTGATGCAGAACAGAGCTCACAGGTACTTGTCTGATGGTCAAGCTTAATTTATCTCAGGTGACATCTATTAATCCTTGTTAACACTCTACACCAGCAGTCTGAACCAGAGTGAAGACCTGTTGTAACAGCTGAGCAGTGAAGTGGGAGCTTCAGCAACCCTTTGCAGTTTTGGCCTTACAGATAATTTCCTAAAGTCTTGAATGAAATGCCAGCATAGTTTCTATCTGTTTGATACATGGGGAAGGAGAAAAATCAATTAACTATTTGACCATAATACTGCTCCCCTCTTACAATTCATGTGCTCCCAGGTCTATTGCTCTCAGTCCATATCTAGGTGGATTTGGACCTTTACACACCCAGGTTCAGTTTGCTAACCTTGCTCATGCACATTATGTCTGCCCTGCTGTTGCTCCACACAAGAGGAACAGCTTATCAGATCAGCTATTCCTGTGAGCATGAGTCAGCTGTGACCTTCCCTGGCTCTCTGCACTCTGCTCATTGCCACTCCAAGCACTGATACTCAATCCAAAAGCTAGTTCTGATAAGCAGGGAAGATTTTTCATCATGTGCATTTTATTTTTGAGCTTCAGATTACACAAAAAACCTTGCCAGGCTATTGGGAACTTGCCAGAACTGCTGGGCTCATGTTCTCTCACTGCTGACTATGCACCTCCAGTCTCAGGAGGAGCTGATAAGGGCCACATTGATAGCCACTGCGTGACTGGGAAGTTTCCAAAAACATTGGACCGTTTCAGGAGATGATGTTGATGATTCAGTAGGTGGCACAATTTCTTGTGACTCACAGCTAAGGCCCCCCAAGGTGTTTAAGGTATTAACTGTGTTACTGTACTGATAGTTTGTAATAATTCATAGCACTGTTCAGAAACATTAGATTTATCAAACTTTCTTTGAATTTCAAATTAACTGCTCTCTACTTATTCCAGTAAACCAGATCCTTCTGTTAAGAGTCCATATTCTTCTACTCTTCTGACTCTTTTCTGGCACTGGACACAGAGATCGCCTTCGCGTCAGGGTGTGTTGGTTACCTTTGTGTGAGTTTAGAGAGATGTGGATGAAAGGTGCCAGACTTTATCAGAGACAGGATATGTCCAAAGGTGCTCAGCACTTCCCTTCAGGAATATCAAAACTTATCTCCCAAAGTCACTGCTCTAGAGCACTACACAATCAGTAAAACATGAGCTGTGAGTGAAATGCTAGTGTGTTTAAAAGCTGCAGCTGATTTTTTTTCTTTCTACCACTTTTTAGTAGTCCAGCAAAATTCCTGTTCAATGCCCTATTTAAAAAAGTTTTTGATCATTCTGTTTATAATCTGGCGTCTGGTAGTTTAGGTTCTGTGTAGTTGCTTTAGGAGAGGTAACCACTTCCTTTGCATTTTGTTTTGGGGAAAAAGAAAAGCAAACAAGTAAACCAAACCTCAATTTTATCTGAAACTTAAGCAGAAGTACAGTGACATTTGTGGCAGTTTTATTTTTAGAACTCTTTATGAAGTTAAAAGAGGTGCCATCAGAGTATTTAACAGAAGAAGATTTAGGGGTTTTTTTTTAGTTTTATTCTATAAAGCCTTACAGAAGCAGTGAGATACCTTCCCTTTGGTGACCTTGTCATGAATTGCTGATTTGCTGTTTCAGCTATCCTACTCTAATTTCTTTATAAATGCTGTGCTATTTGACTTCCTATTTATTTACTGCTTGGGTTAAATTTCTGCAGTACCAAAATCCTGGTATTGTCTAAAACAAAAAGTGTATTAAAAAAGAGTACTGTAAATTACTGTCATTTACAGAAGACTTGTACGTGACTACAGAATTCCTGCAAAAATCCTCCAGCAAAGTGCTTTTACGCATATATTTAGTGAACCTTGCATGGCATTTGGTTGATATGTGTTTCATAAATTAATTGAAAGCATAAAAATGGATTCTCAGTGTTGTTCCAAGCAGACTCCTGTCCTTTCTGCTGGGAAGAACACTCAGTGCAGTTACAAATAGCAGAGGTCATCTCTGAAGTGTAAGCAAATAGGGAGGAAAGTATTTAGCTTAATAAAACTATGGTTGAGCAATTGCTTTAATCACTTGAAAAAAAATAAGGCTGAAAAATATGTTTTCCTAAAATTCAGCAAGAATTCTCCAGGGCTTTGCTTTGAAAGTTAGCAAAAAATACAACCATAAATGGATGAAATTATTTGTATATTTTTTCCAAGAAAAAGAAATAGGAATGAAAAAGATGGAAAAGCAATAATATGCAGACTTTCTAAGCTTGAGATGACCAGTTAAAACCAATCCTAATTTAATGGCAAAATGGCACGATGAACAAAACTGTTGATGTAATAACAATGGATGTAACTGAGAATGAATTACTTTCTCTGCTGAACTAAACATGCCATCCTCCAATTTAGAGAAGCCCTGTGTTCAGGTTGGCTGAGCACTATTGTTGTGCTTATGTTTATGTCTATTAACTCATGCATGTACACACAATGATTTCATATTATATTTTTAGTATTTTTAAACTAACATGCATTCACAGTACTGCCTGTGGATTTAAGCAGTTAGAAACTGATTTAGGTGCTGTTTGGTTTTATTTTAGCCTCCTTTCAGGTCATGTATTCTTGTGCAGGAACACCTGGTGAATAAAATATGAATTATTATAATTGCACTTGTAGTGATATTTAGAGGCATGAAATTAATTTTTATCCTTGCCCCATAGAATGTTATTTCATTTTCCAGTAGCATTACCTCTATTTTACAGACTTAGGGAAATTAAGTACAGAAGGACCAAGGTGTTACTTTTCATCAGGTGTTTAGGAACCTTATTACTGTTAAAGTCAGTGGGAGGCTGCCTAAAATCCCTTGCAAATCTGTTCCTAAGTAAATTGTGCTGCCTCGTATAGGGAGTTGTGTCACCTCTTGACTGGCAGAATGCCAGAGCACTGTCCTTTGCCAGGTTCATTTACTTTTCAAAGAACTTGCTGAAAACGTATTTCAGTCTAAAGTGTATGTGTCAATATGTTCACACATATCATGTCTTGAAATTCCCATAAAGCATGGGAATGTTTTATGGGAATTTCAAGTTTTAACAACTAAATCATCATCATAATATTTTTTAGAATTCTTGAATTAATGAAATTAAGTTGAATATGAACAGGACATAAAGAAATAGACTGAACATGCAGAAAGGGAACATATGTTTGGTATTTGGGGAAGAAATGGTTTGCTCTTCTCAAATGACAGACAGAATCAGCTTCCTGACTCCTCCCCACTTAGGCCTCAGAAAGCCTGATTGGAGTCAGGTAACCTGTACTGTCATTTCAGTACTTTGCTTACATATTCTCAGTGTTTTGAGAAGAGCTCCTGAGCCATGCAGTGTTTAAGGGACATCAGAGGAAGATTGGAATAAACCTATGCCTGTGCAAGCAGTTGCTTAAGGGCTCTCTTTATTCTAAAGTTGTGGACCAGCAGCACTGCTGGGCACTGGGGCATTCCAGACTGGCAGCTGCTCTGTTCTTGCTCTCAGGTGACATTCTGCCCCAGAGCATTACCCTCCAGAACCGGCATTAAAAGGAAACTTTGACAAAGAGCAAGAAGTTGTACTGTTATTCTGGATTGTCCAGCTTCTCTCTTCCCACATCCTTTCCACATCCTCTCCTGAAGTGCATGATGATTGAATGAGCTAAACTTGTGCTCTTCTAAAGCATCCTTCTGAAAATAGACTCCAAAACCACCCAGTAATATTGTCTCTGTGTTCTTATTCAGTGACAAACCTCCAGCATGATAGTGGCAATGCAAATGACAGGTTGTCTTCATTGCTGGGATGAATTCCATCATTACTGATGGACAGATTTGACCTTGTACCTAATTATAACTGACAAGATGCAGCTGCTCTTCATACTCGTGAGCTGTATCCACAATTGAGGATGCTCAGTGTGTGACAAGGCTGTTGCACAGTTGTCCAAAATATTACTGGAATGGAACAAATGTAACATCTTGGAAAAAACCATTTTAGAAATTGGGAATTGTAGTGTCATTAAGTTTGGAAAAGACTTCAAAGAGCAATGTCAAAGCCATGCGCAGCCAGTTTCTCCAGGAGAATGTTGTAGGGGACAGTGCCAAAGGCTTTACTGAGATCCAGATAGGCTCCATCCAGAAGTGTCAGCCTCTGAGCTTATCCTGTGTGTATTGTAAATACTTCTGTTCATGATCCAAGTCATCTTCATTTCAGTGCTGTACTAAAACCCATGAATTCTGGCAAGGTCTTTTGGCTGAAATTTGGATATCTGAGCTGTGAAATTCAGTTTCAAGTCTAAGATCAGGTATAAATGCCCCATGTGAAATTACCTAAATGGCTTAATTTCTCAGTGCTGTCAACTTTGGTGTCAGGGAGACACGCTTTTCGTTCTTCTGGTTTTTTCCTAGCCTAGGTCAAAAGATTTGGAAGCTGACAGAGTTTGCTTCTTATGGTCTGAATGCAGATGCATGAGAAGGCACAAAATCACTGTTGTCTTGCTCCTGACCTTAGAATCTCTGAAGCTGACAAGAAATCCAAAGTGCCTGACTGTGATTGTAAAATGCCTTTGAGGCATCCTCTTGTTTCGTAGCTGAATGGGCCTCCAGGAGCTATTCATTGGTAATTGCATTGAAACTGTCTTAAATGTCATAGGCTAAGAAATTCAGCATTTGTGTCCTTCCCTGTGGCTTGCAACCTCGTCTCTTCAGTCCCAAACTGTCCCACTAAAGACGTGTCTGCAAAAGCCTGTTTTTAAGAGAGATGGGAAATGGCATGAAGACTGGGGCCGGAGCAGCAAGCGTGTGTTGGTGGCCATGCAGAGGGGCAATAGTAGATTACAAGGGAATTAATACTATAATAGTTATAGTCTGGGACAATTATTTATGTCAAAGAAGAAGACAGGAATTCCTATGCTGTGACATTTTTATTTTTGTAAGCTTTTGCATAAGCAGAAATGTACTAAACCCACAGTATCACTGGAATTTCTAAATGCAAAAGTGACTGTGTTCGTTCCTATAATCAGCACTCATAAAAACATATTTTCTCCTGAACTTTGACAAAATTTGTCCCTAGAGAGGATTCAAGGAAACAAGCACAGGAACATTAATACCATGTTTCATCAGAAAGTCTGAACTAAGCAAGATGCATGTTTTGCAAAATATGATCAAACAAACAAGAAAAAATGAAACCTATGATGTTTTACACAAGCAGCTCTCAGCACTACAAAACAAACTCTTTTAGTAGAATGTTTAAGGCAAGTGTGGGGATTTTGTAGTGGGAATTTCTCTAGGGTTTTTGCAGGTAATGATAAAAGCAGGAGAAATATGAATCAAATAAAGCATGTGACAAATGGCCACAGTCTCAATTCCATTTGTGAATGATTATTCCTAAAGGGATAATTACACTTGTCCCATCTGTTCCTGCCTCTCTCCCAAGAAGGGTTTAGGATATGTATGAAAATGAAAGCCTAAAAGAATTATGTCAGGCTGCCTGGTATTTGTTTGAACTCTGAAATGAGAGGCTGCCTCTACTGTAGGGTGGAAGTCTTTGAGAGCAATTGATCACCAAGTGACAGCCTTAATTTTTAATTTCTTCGCCTTTGTATGTTTAAGACAGATTCCAGTCAGATGTCTGTGTTGATGAAGCACTAAGTACAGCATATAATGAGATGCTGAATATAATTGCTGTGTATGCTGCATAATTTAAATACCAACTGTACGTACATTTCTCATTTACCAAGCCAGTGAATGATATAATAATATTGAAAACAACAACAGCTCAGTGCTTATACAGTGTAGTCATGGGGGGCTGCACTTAATGACTTTGTTTGTGATTCTTATAAAGAGATCCTGTCTGATAAAAATCACAATAGCTAAAGGTTATGGTTACCTGTAAGATGAGTCTTTTCTTTCCAAGTCTGGATATAATGTCCTGAATAAGGAAGTATCTGATACTAAATGTGAATTCTGGGACTGGAGATCTGCCAGTTCATAGGAGATAAGGCAGGAATTTTGCAGTTGGACTATATTAGGAGCCATGGTGAGGAAAATTTTATTAGCAAATTGCAAGTACATGCCTTTTAACCTTAATGCAGCCATTGTACTATTGGATACAGTGGGAAATTCTTTGTCCTTGAGGTGCAGTGAGAAACCTGCACTTACTCTAGTTATATTTACAGCCAAATTATCAAGTGAATGCATAAATATGAATAAACTTTTTTTAAAATTTGAAAATTGGTTACTGGAAGCCAGTTTTGCATATCCAAAGAGTTATTATTCCTTTGAGTTCTTCTCTAGGAACTATTTTTATGACAGATATTTTAGTATGTGTGTGTTCCTTCAGAACACCCAGTGGTGTGTTGCAGACTTGAATGTCTTGAGCATTACCAAGTGAAGTAGTGGTAACTTGAACCTTTTGAGGCAGATCTTACTCATTTAAACATGAACTGTTTTTTAGAGGTTTTAACTCCTTTTGTCGGTCATTGTTTGGTTTTGCTAAATTTCAGACACAGTAGGAGGTTACCTTGTTATTTCTCTACTGCCTTTGACTGCAGAGTCCTCACTCTTGTACCAAGAACAAGCTTTAGTAGTGCTCAGCAGTGATCAGGTTTTGTATAGGACTGGCTTTTTTGGTAAGCTGTCATACAAAAGCCGTAAGAGCATTTCTGTTGTCTCCTTGTCCTCTCAGTGGCCAGTTTGCTATAGTGAAGAAGTGTCGAGAGAGAAGCACAGGAGTGGAATATGCTGCCAAGTTCATCAAGAAGCGCCAGAGCCGGGCCAGCCGGCGCGGGGTGAGCCGGGAGGAGATCGAGCGCGAGGTCACCATTCTGCAGCAGATCCTGCACGCCAACATTGTCAAGCTGCATGACATCTACGAGAACAAGACAGACGTGGTCCTCATCCTGGAGCTGTGAGTAAGGGCTCTTCCTTCCCTGCAGGGATGACTGAGGTGAACAGAAACCAGAGAGCACTGCAGAGGCTGCCAGAGGACAGGGGCACTGATAAATAGAGCTGTTGCATTCTCAGGCTTCACAAATCTCGGCAGGAGCACTGAGTGAGGTTGGTGGTAAACATGCCTCCCCAGCTCATCCGTGTGCCCTGGGGATGCAGGTTCACCTGAACATCAGCTGAGGTCATTTGATACTGAGCCATTGGGATCTTGTCAACTTGAAAACAGTTTACTAAGGGAGTGATTACTTCATATCTGCCTAGGGCTGCCCTGACATGAACCTTAGAGGAAGTACAAGTGGCTGCTGAATGCTCATTGTTCGGGAAAGATGTTGCATTTTTCTTCCTGCTTCCATCTCTTTCAATACATGTGAGGCCATCAAGTGTTTTCCAAAATTCACAGCCATTCTCACTTCTCCCATATTTTCCTTGTTTAGATCAGCTAGAGAAGAAAAGGGGAAGAGGGCAAGGGAAGAGGGTTTTTTTAATCCCTAGTCATTGACTGTTGAGGATGAATAGCAGCAGGATGGGAATGAAGAAAAGCTGTTTACTCTTGTGCCACCATATGAGGGGGCAAACCACTGCCATTTAGGTCCCACTGACAAGTTGATCTCCTCACCCCTACATGCAAAATGATGCAATTTTTCAGTGTGCATGTGGCAGGAAATACAGTCACTGTGGTTGAAGTTAGGTAGACCATATATTCCCTAGGACACCAGACTGGACCTTGTGTATGGAATCCAGGCAATGAGGCTTTTATCCCTGAGGGAGCTCTCTAGGGGAGCCAGCATTTAGGCCAGGGAGCATTCCTGGAGATTAGTGTGACTGCTGGAAGATGACATATGAGTGATGATGAGCATCTGTTAACTTTGAAGTATATGTCTATGGCCAAATGTTGGTCTCTGTAGCCAAGCTCTGGAAGACAGGGAAGGAGCTTGCTCTTTCTCACTGGTGACTACTTTGAGCTAAAGCAACCTCCTGTTTCATTACCTTCTGCTTTTTCCTGTCCTCATGTGGCCTGAAACATTTTGTGCGTCCTTTTGTCAGACTGTAACATACTGCAGTTTGTAAAAGTTTGCATACAACACAATTTTGACCTAGTTAAGGCCTCTGCATTCAGCTCCTGTATACAAATTGAGGATGGTGATAATTGCTAATAAAGATAATTAAATTCTCTCTGTAAATAGATGATCTCTTCCTCTCTGACACCCTGCTCTCAGAGTCTCATATTCCCTGCTGTTTATCAAAGTAAGTGTTACAGCACCTGGCCAACCAATCTTATGGTAATCTGCAGTGAACTTCAGCTTCAAAAGAATGGCCCCAGTATTGCTAGGTAATTGAAAAAGCTGCCCTGGTGTTTAAAAGAGAATTTGTCTGAAATGTTGACCCTCTCTCATACTCACAGTGCTGGCAAAACCATCTCCTCTTTTCAGAGGGGTCAGTTCCGCAGGTGCTGGTTCTCGTGTTCAAGAGCAGTGCCAAGTCCATTGCTGTGAAGTGCAGTTTGGCAGGGGCACAGCTTCTCTCTCCTTCTGCACATTGTCCAGGGACTTGTTCCCCACAGCCTTCTGTGGGGTTGTGTCCTGGGCCCTGCCTGGGGCCTGCTTTGCCCAAGCAGAAGCAGCCTGGAGGCAGGTTGGATTGATACACCAGTGTCTCCTCTACAGGTAAGTGTCAGAGTTGTGTACACAAAACAGCTCTGTCCAAGAAGTAAGGCGGCATTGTTGTTTGTCTTTTATGGGACTTCAAAGGAAAAGTGAAGGTATCATTTGCTTGCTTTCATGGTGGCATGGTAAAAGGGAAGGAGATGGAAGCAGAGGAAGGAATCCTGTAACAGTTGAGAAATGAGCATTTGCAGGTGATGATTTAGAAAACAAATCTCCCTGGATGTTCAAATGTACCTTGATGTAGTTATGAGTGTTTTACTGCAAAGGAATTTGTACTTGAAGTGTGGTTTTTTTTCTGGGATTCCATAATGACTGGCTTTCAGGATTGCTAAATCTCTTCTGCGAGGGTTTCTCTGAATTCAGGTGTATAACTTGGATAAGAATGATCTTGCAATAAACTTCTTACGCTCTCTAGGTACAGTTTACTGAAGCCTGGTTTTAAAGCCTGAATCTTTGTTAATGAGAAATCATCACATCTCTTCTACTGAATTGTCCTTTAGATTACTCTTTTAAGATCTCTACAGCTTAGGCCAATGCTTTAGGCTACACCTCAAGAGACTGGAGATTAATATAGTGTTTTTCCATGTATGCCCATCTCTGATCTTCAGAAAATGAAATGCTTATGTGGTTATTGTAGAAGGGAGTCTTTTGTTGATATAGTAACAAAGAGACTTCTAGCTCTCTGAATCTTTGTTTGTTTGTTTGTTTGTTTCCTTTACTTTTATGGTGTATTTTATGCTGTATTCTGTAGCTTGGAAAGCCCCCTCCCTAGCCTCTTTCAAGGTTAGTGTGAACTAACGAGAAGTGGAAAAATGCATCAAGGAGCTCTCAAGTAAATATCCTGTGATTCTTGTTCTTGGAGGCTGCAGCTTCTTCAGTCATGCCTTGGGCACAGCTGGTTGCCCAGGATGTTGGTGAGGTTGCCATCGGGGCAAACTCCCTGGTGTGCCCTGAGCAGCTGACCCAGCTGGGTTAAGTGGCCACTGTTGAAGCAGCGCGAGAGAATGTGAATTAAGTAGCTCCAGTCTGGGCAGCTGAACTATTTTCTGACATTGCTTGTGTAGCAAAGGAGGTTGCTCTGAAGGGAGTTGCCATCTCCTCCAAGCAGGAAGGTATCCTCGAACACCCTGAGCGGAGAAGGGCTCTGCCAAAGTGGCTCAGCCTGGGAGCTCTCCTGAAGTGGAACCTGCTTCTGCAGGACTGGGGCTGGGCTGTGGGAGATTAAAGAGTCCGGCTTAAGAAACAATCACCAAGGAGATTTTGCAGGGTAAAAGAGGAAGAGAGAACAGTGTGCCTACATGGTTACAATTCTAGAAAAGTACAAGCACATACCCTGGTCCAGCTGGTGACCAGATGGAGTGTCTGCTGGGGGTGATTGCTTAAGTGCACTCTGAATAGAAATCATTAAATAAATAGGACTCACCTGCTCACTTTACACAGATTTCACCAAGAGACTACAAGGTTTCTCCTACAGATTTCTGTACTGGTTTGTCATGGTAGTCTGTAGTATTTGTTGTACTACTGAACCAAGGCCTACAATATGGAAAGGAAACTGTTCTCTGTTGTACAGGGTACAACAAAACCTGTCTAGAAAGGTTGATGATGGTGCTGAGACCCTTGGTAGGTGTCACCTAGAAAAGAAAATCAAGAGATCAAGTAATACTCTCACAGGTTGAATAACTGAGATTAATAGGAATGAAAAGGTGGCAGCCAATGACAGCAGTTGAAACATATTTCTGGGTCATATAAGCCTATTTTTGTTTGCCAGCCACTGAGTTGTAACAATTAAAGCAGCAAGTGACTTCTGCCCAGGCAAAGGGAGGTAACTTCTGCCCAGGTGAAGAGTCCTGCCTCATATTGCTTAGAAAAGTTTCCGACTCTGTGAGAGGTGTGAAAAAAATACCCAGTAATCAATGGGCAAGTCACTATGCCCAGTGTAAGTCTCTGGAACAACAAGGCACATTGTCATCCACAGGAGCAGCAGGGGAAGCTAAGACACAAACCCAATGTCTTTGTGGTTTTTGACATGGTATTCTTGCTTGCACTGGACTCGTCCTTGCAGGTTTTGTAGCTGTTGACAGTAGCTTCCTCTGAAAGAGGCAGAGTAGGGAATCACCATGTTGTCACCACCAGTGTTGTGCAGGAGTCAGAGGAGCAATTCCTCTGGGGTCAGAGGAGTGATTCCCCAAAGACCTCTGGAGCACCCAGTGTGATCTGACTTGTTTGTGACTCACAGCACCTGAGGAACTCAAAGCATTTTGACCTGCCAGTGCTTTGACAGGCAGTTCATTGGGCAACAGGGCCGAGAGCTTATTTTCCAAAATGACTGTAGCGTCTTTCAGGTCCTGTGCTTGCACTCTGAGCACAGGTGGGGTGCTGCAGCACCCAAGAGTAACAACTGTATTGTGGGTGCCCCCAAAAGTGAATCTGAATGAGAATAAAACAATAATATTAATGGCTGTGAACTGGCGACAATAAATATAAACATAATCATGCATAACAGCTGCAAACAATGCCTAATCAATACTTAGGTCATCTTGTTTCAGATAAAAAGAAAAATAGCACTGGGACTCTCAGCAGAAGGTGCAGAAATGAAAATAAACTCTTATGTACTAATAAGAGTGGAATGGATTTCAGTTTTGATATGAAAACTTGTAGTAACTTAGAGCGCTTCCTTGGTTTGGGAAAACTGGTTTTGGTACCTTCCAGCCTGCTACAATCTGCTTTCTTCTTAAAAAACTCAGCACCAAAGAAATCCTTTCCTGTTAGTTATGTCAAGCAAGGATCTGTAGTAGAACAGGTTAATGGCTGTTCTGGAAAGAAAAGAGATATTGTTGGCACATTTTACTACCTCAGGTTCTGATGGCAACTGCTAAGAAAAGTAGTTCTTCAGCAGTTGTTGACTCTTACAACTTGTTCATACAAAATGAAATGTTGAAAAATAACAGTTGAAGTGGTTAAGCTGACCTTTCAAAATAGGTGCATGTCTGGGGATTCAGCAAACAATGTAACTCTGGTTCTGGTCCTTTGTGATCCTTGCAGCATCAATGGAAAAGCCAGTCCTTAATTTACAGGGAAGAGAGCTGAAGCCAAAAGGAAGTTTGAGCACACCTGGGACTAGAACACAAAACTCGTGATTGTCTGCAGGAGTAGACTTTTTCTAACCGTATTAAGGTTCTTTACTGCTTTAGTTTTCAGTGCTTACACTTACTTTATGGATTGCGGTGCAGGAGATAACAGGATGTTTTTTGGTGTATTTTGCAGGGTTTCTGGAGGAGAACTTTTTGACTTCCTGGCACAGAAGGAGTCTTTGAGTGAAGAGGAAGCAACCAGGTTCATTAAGCAGATTTTGGATGGTGTGAATTACCTTCACTCTAAGAAAATTGCTCACTTTGATCTAAAGGTAGAGATGTTGATTCAGGCTTTGGCTGATCTGTAGCTGCTAATTTTGGTATTTAATGCCAGTAATGTCAGGTGGCCAATGAAGATATTGCAAGAATTGCAAGATAGAAATCAGAAAGCATAAGTAAAGAATCATTTAACTGATAGTGACTATCAAATGACTTAATATATATTCACTTTATAACTCTCCTGCGTTTTAAAGGACTGGGTGTGGAGTTTAGCAAGTGTTAGATTAGACATGTATTTTTAAGCAGTGATCTGATTAGATGGAGTATGATTCATTATTCCAGCTGGTTCTGGGGTCCACAGTTCGGACCCAGGAGGCTAGTGCCACCCCAAAAGGTATCTGGTTAGAGAGAGCTTTCCAGGGGGTCAGAGCACTCCCTCAGCTGGCAGAGAGCGGCTCAGCAGGGGGGCAGAGCAGTGATTCTTCAGCTCTGGTGATTTCAGCTCAGTGATTTCTCAGCTCCTGCCCTGCGAGGTTTGCTTCTCTTGTAGCCGGCCCGGGGAAGAGAGAGAGGGTCTCGTATAGCGATTCCGCATGAAGCAGCTTTATTGCAAGGTACCAGCGAAGGGGGCCAGGGACGAGATACCCCGAGGACTGGGGGAACTCAGGGGGTTTTATGGGAAACCAGGGTGGGAGGGGAAAGGGTACAAAGCCAATTGTTTACAACAGATCTACATAAAATCTCCTGGAGGCTTGTGAGACCTTTAAGTGGTCGCTGTAACAGAAAGGTTGCTTTCTTATCTTAGGGGTCTGCAGGGAGGTTGTGCAATTCTTCTTATCTCCTCAGCAGGCCTCCCTCCAGGGCAGAGCCACTGGGGCTCCGCCCACCCCCACAATTCATCATTATCTTATCATTTGACAGGGTTCCATTTGCTGCAGTGGAGCTACAATGGTTTATACCACTTAAGGAATAAAACAGTCCTCCAAGAGGTAGTGATAGTGACTTTTTCCACTTCAGTCTGTTCTGTCTGTTCTAAAGAAGCTTACATTATGTGTCTGTGGTGAACATATATGCCCTAGATCCATGGAAGAAAACCAGACTTGTTACCCCAAGGCTAAAACATGCTTGGTCCAATGACTATGCGAATAAATTATTCATATGCTCTGCTTCCCAGTGCAGCTGAGAGTGTGTGTTGGCAGGAGCAACTTCCATGTTAGATTCTGCTGTGGAAAGGCCAGGCAGCTGCCAGCAGGGAATCAGACTCTCTCACTGCTGCCCTTGAACTTGTGATTAAGTTATGACATTAATGCATTAAAACTCATCATGGGAAATAAATTGAACCCATAGTTTACTCTCAAACCTGTGAATTTGGGCCATGGTAGGGAGTAGCTAAGGCTAAGAAATTTAATTGAAGAAAGAACTTTATGGAATATGTTGTATCTGGTAAAAAAGTAAACTCTGTGGTTAGACATGTTAGTTTTGATTTCACAGTTCAAGCTTCAGCTTTTTCTTACAATGCTGTGAGGAATGCCACATGTTCTTTTAATAGCTTGCTATCATATATGATCTAGGACCTCTGATCCCCACTCTTCACATTTTCTGGAGTGCTCAGCTGAAAAATCGTGGATCTTTCCTGGCTTTGTTGCAGCTGTGAATTTAGTCTCATAGAGAAGTTAGGTTTTCCTTCCCTGAATAGGTTCAGTATTTAACAAAACATCTTCCATTGGCTTACAATACAGTATAGAGTCAACTGGGCAAATATTGTGAAGTGTAAGTTCCAAGAACAGATCAGTAAAATTACTGTCAGCAAAAATATTGTGCTGTGCAGCTGTCACTCGGGGTCAGGCAGTAGCATTATGCCTGCAAACACTTGAACTGCTTCAGCTGCCTGCTACCTCCATCAAAGGAACTGTAAATGGTTAACATAAGGTATGTGTTTCTTGATCTACGAATGTCTTGATGTATATGCAAAGGAAAAAAAGCACTTGAAAACTCTGTTACTTTCCAACATATAAATATTTTAATAATATAGATCTATCTTTTGTTATTTTTAGCCTGAAAATATTATGCTTTTAGACAAGAATATCCCTATTCCGCACATCAAACTCATTGACTTTGGCCTCGCTCACAAAATAGAAGATGGAGTTGAATTTAAAAACATATTTGGAACTCCAGAATTTGTAGGTGAGTTACATGTTCCTTTGCCTTATATTGCAAATTCCAGAGGAAGTCAAGACATCTTGTAAAAGTTAAAAATTGAGGGATAGAAGTAGTTTTAATCTTATTTCTGTCAAGGCCACTTAAATCTAGAGTTTTACATTATTTTTCTGGAATAGGCAAAGGTGCTTTCTGTAAACCAGATGTGCTACTCCTGTGGGAGTTGGCTGCTGCCAAATAAATATTTAGAGATGTAAATTCAGGATTGAGATTGTGAAACTCGGTATATACAAATTATAATCTTTTTCCTGTTGCCTGGGGTAACTAGATCTCTGCATTGTGGTACATGAGTACACAATTACATGGGTATCTCTGTCATTGCTTTGGAAATAAAACTACCCCACACTATACACCTGCTGAGTATCCTTGTCTCCCCTTATATTTTTCCATGTATCTCTCTTTTTGTTCCTCACTGGTCATAGTACTGATCTGTCTCGCTTGGATTTTAGGTTAATCCTACTCCTTTCTACTAGTTTCTATTTTGGGGCTTGTTTGGGGGCTGGGTAGAGAATTGTAATTAATATTCTAGTTAAACACAGCTAATTTTTTTCAGCTTATTTCACCCTTGCTCTTTTCTCTTGCATGCAGTCTTATATGGGGATGTTTTCCAACGAGGAAATGTTTCTTATAAAGATAATAGTTTGACAATGTAGTCTGGCAAGTAATTTCAATATCTTGCTCAAGGGCTCTTTCTGACTGGCCTTTACAAATTTGTTATAATGGCATCAGTTAAAAAACAAAATAAAAGCTCATGCTTAGGGGCAGCAGCAGTCTTGGAAGATGAAATAATTTGTTATTTGTTGTAATTTGCAGTATAATTACTATACAATGTCAGTTTTACCCTTATTCTTGAGTTGCATCATGCTCCAAGTCACTCTACATAATCTCTTCTGAACAGCTGTGAACTTGAACTCCTATTTGGGCTGGAAAATTATAAACAATGTATTCTGTAACTAGCTTTTCCCTCTCCCCCTTTCTTGTCCTGCTACTCCAGCCTGATAAAAATTTGTTACCTCAGTTGCTGCTGTTTGATTAAAAATTTCTTACAGCTCCAGAAATTGTAAACTATGAACCACTTGGACTAGCTGCAGACATGTGGTAAGTTTTATAATGTGCTTATACTTTTTCTCCTGGTTACTCTACAGTTACTTTTTCCTATTTTGCTCTTAATAGAATCTATTGCACCACAACAAATTAAAAAAAAACCACCAAAAAAACCCAAAAAACCACAAAACACCAAAAAAACTTAAATACAGTTAATGAGTCTTTGTTCTGTCATTCCATTTTTATATATTCTTTTAGATTAAAAGAAAAATACCTTGTTTTTGCAAAATTACATTGAAAAACTGGAGTGATGGCAGTTCCAGAGTTAACTGTTTGCTACTGTCCATGCAGAGGAGCACTCTGAGAAGGACACATGTTCCTGCAGAGCTTGTTACAGCTTTACTTACAAGAGCCCTTCATGCAGAGGAGACCTGCGTACTAATGTTGCCTGCTGGGAAGGCAGGCAAAAGAGGTCACCCCAAATCAAACATCCTGCTCCTCTGTGTTTCATGTGTACCCACTGAGTAGACATACAGAGAGACTTCAAATATCCACATTACTTGACATTATATGTAAATTTTTTTTTTCCCCAAAACTCCATTCTGTAAGAGATGTTAGCAGTTATCTAAAGCCAGAATGGCTCTCCTGCCTCTGTTGCAGCTACTATTGACTTTTGTGTATTCTGCACATTAGGAAGAATACTGGTCATGTAGAATCCCTGCAATTAATGTCTTTTTTTTTTTAGGAGCATAGGAGTCATCACCTACATACTGTGAGTACAACAGATTCACCCCTGTAGAAATGTTCCTAAAGCTCTGTTGCACTAGTACAGAACAGTTCTTCCCTTCAGTCGTTTAGGGACTTGGGATGGGCAGGGGTTTGTCTAAAGGACAGGGGTTATCCTGCAGCCTTTTCAATTTAAAATAAGGAGTAAAAGATGAGAGCATTCTGAGCAGGAAAAATACAAATGCCCCTGGCATCACTGGGCATTTCTGCATTTTATGGGATCTCATCAGTTCCAAATGGTAGAGGATGGAAAAGCCAAGAGGATTATTTGCTCCTGGAATGACTGTGACCTACCAGCATGAGAGCATAGAAACAGAAAGTGTAATGGTCCCATTTACAAGTTGGGTTATTTCAGGTGGAAACAGGGAAGTTTTTTATTTGCTTGTAAAGGCAGCAGTCTAGATTATTATGCATAAATAAGGTCACCTGTTTCAGAAAGGTGAATTTAAGCTGAAAGAGGAGCAGAGAAGTTGACCCTGGGAACTGAGAATTCAACTTACAGGAGGAAAAAGAAAGGGTTTGTTAAAGCTGGTAAGGCAAAGGCTGGTTGGGGATATCATTATAGTCAGGAAACATAAAGAGAAACTTGATCACAGAATACTTTTTAGATTCTCTTTAGAAGAAAAGTGTGTCAACTGGTGATGAATAAATAAAAGGAGGGAATTATGACATGCTCAGGCTTTCAAAGAAATGAGTTTCTGTGGGCATTTGGGGACAAGAAGTTGAGAGTTTTAAGATGGAGCTTGACAATTTGGGAAACTGCTTGTGAGACAATGGATGCATGTAACAAAGGAACAGCACTCCTTGCTTTTCCTCTCACTTGACATGAGAATTGCAGGAGCGGTCAGTGATCCTTGATCCTAACTGCTTTCATTGAAATCCTGTGACTCCTGGGGAACAGGGAATGGACACTGCTTGCTGGGAATGTCACATCCTCGGCTTTGGCTGCTCCTTGTGATACTCAGAGGAATAACTTGATGCCAGACTTGAAGAAGGTGGACTCTTGTATTAAATGGATTTGCACTACACAGCTCAGGGGTCAGGACAAGTACAGAGGCTTGAAGGGGAAGGATTGTCTTTCAGTGTGGAAAATAAATTTTGGCCTATGCATAAAGGTTAGACCTCCAAAGCTGTAAAAGAGAGGTAGGGTCTGAGGAATCAGATTCAGTGCAAAAAATTTCTTCTTTTCTGCAGTGCAAAGAAAAGTTTGGGGTATTGGTTGAGCCCAAGCTCAGGTAAAGGAATTTAAAATACTGTCTAGAGCCTTGTTTTTTATCAGCACTTGGGTCTGCACTGACACACCTGTACTTGCCAGGACATTAAACTTTGTGAATTTGTAAAATGGGTGATCCTGTCTGATGAGAGGAAAACTTAGGAGCTGAGGTTAAACAGGTGGGAATACTTAGCATGTGATTAGTGATGCACAGAGCCATCTGCTCCTCAGGTCTTCCTGTGCTGGGGCAGAGTAAGGGAGCAGTTCCTGTACTGCATCCAGCACAGGAGATCTGTTTTACCTGCTTGGCTACTAATGATTGCTGTGGTCATTAAGGTAGAAAAATGTCTCCCTACAAATGAATAAAGGAGCACGCTTTTTATGGTGGGAGGAAGCAGCTTGTATGATAGGCTCTGGACTGGAAAACTGCATGCCTTCATATTGCCTCCTAATTTTAAAGCCTTTTGCTCAGAAGTGTTCTGATTAAGTGGGGTGTGTCAATGATACCACCTACTTTAGCAAACGTGGTAGCAATCAAATGGATGCCATCATCAGGTGTACAGATCAAAATGCAGCCAAGTCCTCAATTCTGGACTCTGGAGTCCAGTAACTCTGGAGTGATTCAGTGAGTTGTAAGGGCAAAGCCTTTATTGCTGATGTCTGCTGGTACATGTTTACAGGCACTGAGTCAGGATATGACAAAAGCCATTTGCATTGGGTATTAGGATTTGAGAATCCTCCCATTTCACAGATTTCAAAACTGAGTCCCGAAGACAAAAAAAAAAAAAAAATCAGAGCATAGAGCACTGTTGATTTTGGCTTCCAAAAAAGGGCCAGAAGGTGGAATTACAGCTGCTTCATGGCATAATTTGGGGAAAGGGAAAAGAAACCAAGGCCCTAGGGCAGATTTCCAAGCTTCAGTTTTGGAACAAAGCCCATGATCTGTGGAGAGATGTCTGCTTTTTAGCCAGCAGAAATGGAACCAAGGCTTAAGAGGAAGTATGTAAAACCCCTTAAGAATTGAGACTGACTGTGTTTTATGGGATTAAATTTACTGCATCAAAAACAACTGGAAGACCTCACTTATGCTCTCTTGCTGTGTCAGATGCTTTGGTGGTGTTGTATGATTGTAGAGGGGGAGGAAGCAGTTTATGCACTTGAGTGTTTATTCTGTGGATAAAACCACATGTGGTGGCTGGGGATTGGGCTGAAAGGCTCGGGTGGTCCCATCTAACTTTCTGCTTATCCCCCAATATTCCCAGTCAACCTGGTGGTGGCAACACAGAGAGTCTGTTGAGAGTGGGAACACGTAAGCAAATGGTTTAGTATTCAAAACCTCCGTTTAGTTCCCTGGAGTTTGCTGCAGTCCTGTTTTGAGCCTGCTGCATCCTGAAACTACGTTATCAAAGCTGGACATAATAGATAAGCACAATAATACCGCAGAAGAGTGTAAAAAAGGGGTGAGATCAATCTCCTTGGTATGAATAACATTTCCCGTAAACCAGACTTTTGCAAGTCAGCATCCCTTTGTGTTGGGGGAGGAAGAGCCTGGAGGAAAGGCAGGGCAGGAGGGGTCTGCGATGACTCTGTTCTGATATGAGTTTTGTGGAGCAGAGGTGCAGAGTCATCAAAGATGAAGGTCGACAGTCACAACTGAGAGATAGGCAAAGCAGGAAGAAAGCTTTTTCTTAAGATTGCTAAATGGCATTTTATTATGATGCTGTCTCCATTATATCCTTGCAGTTGGAGCAGGGTGCCAAGAGAATGAAATTTTGTTTTGTTCAGAAACAGTTGGATTTTATTGCAGCCAAAGCCCTTTTGCTTGTGGATTCCTTTTACTGAGCAGCATGGCCCTGCCTCCCCAGTGGAGCTGGCTCCTAGGCAAGGCCACATGCCTGGCTTCTGATCATACATTGCATTTTGCTTCCAGCTGAGAAAGGTCTCTTGGTTGAACCCACTGTGCAGGGAACTCATCAGCAGCTTTGCAGAGAGAAAAGAAGTAGCTTTTCCTTCCTGAAGAAAAACTATAGAAACACTACATTATCTGCTTGAAGGTTATAGAAGCTTCAGCCTGGTGGTCATTGTGGGCTCACAGGGATAGAGACTCTCCTCAGCTGAAACTTTTTCTAGTTTGATTAGCAATGACTTAAATGAGACACTCAGGAGAGAAGACTGTGCATTTCTCTCTGTGTGCATGCATTAGTGCTGCACTAGAGACTTTGAATGCAACTCTGGCTCATAAGCACAGCTGTAGTGAGCCAAAGATAGCCCTGTTTTTTCCTACATGGCAGAACTGCTTCAACACAAGAGCCACAAATGTCCTAAGAGTGTATTCCACAGTCACTGTAATTTCATTAGGGGACTTATGCTGCTTATTTTCCCAATTGATTCCTCTTTCTGGCTTATCTAGGCTTAGTGGTGCATCACCTTTCCTTGGAGAAACTAAACAAGAAACACTTGCCAACATCACAGCTGTGAATTATGATTTTGATGAAGAATTTTTCAGTAATACTAGTGACCTGGCAAAAGACTTTATTCAGAAACTACTGGTGAAAGATACACGGTAAGCAAATATTCAGAAAAGACCCATTTGTCTCTAAAATAAACCTGGTGAAATGTGGCATTACAAGTGAGAAAGCTTTTCTTGCAGTGTGTATTGCCAGTCAAGAAGAGCAAGACAGGAGGATGCTGCTGTGCCGCTAGTTAATCACTGCACCCAGAAACCCTGAGGAGAGGAACCAAATCTCCTCAGCTAAATGCCTTGTTCAGGAATGAATTCTCACCTGAGTCAAACTGGCACAGTAGGGTGTAGCTGAAGGGCTGAAAATGGTGTGCACAATGTGAGTTCAGGGTAACAACCGCTCCACTATCTCAGTCTCTTATGAACTACTTCCAAGGAGGTGGTACCATCCCAGAATAATGCCAGAAAAATCACTACATGTGCTGATATGGAGTTGTGCTGAGTCTTTGCATCTGTGGCAGTCACCTAGGCTGTGTGCGACAGCTGTGCAGATCTTTGTTCCCAGGTTACAGGAACCACAGTCATTTTTTGGGTTGGTTTTTTTTTTTTTTTTTTTTTTCTGTTTTTCTTGCTTTTAATAAAGTGTCCACAGAAGTAGCATCTCCTTCCTTGCAACGTTCTTTGCTCTGGAGGAAAGTCAGACCATTGTGTTTTTTTCTAATGGCTTCACTAGGAGAGAAAATGGCAACTAGAGAGAAGGAGCTCTTCAGTAAAGATTTCTGCAAATCATCAGGCCTCAGTGTGGGCTAGAGTAGGTGTTTGATGAGAATTTTGCACGAGTAGCAGCTCCAAGGAGAAGTGAGTGCTGTTGGTATTTGTCCTATGTACAGACATGGTGCCTGTGCAATGCTGTGTTTCTCTTTGATTCTCAGTGCTCTTAATGTGCTGTTCACCAAACTTCTACAATGCAGAAGGAAGTTAGGTTTGATCCATTTTGATTGCAGCATTCCTCTCAGAAATGTTGCTTTCAGGAAACAACAGCTCCTCCAGTGCTGTAATACCATGTTCCAAAGGACAGTTTTGGTATAATTATTGTTGATTACTTCTGGTATAATTACTGTTGATTCAGACACAGTCGTATCAAAGGTGTATAGCAAGGATGTATTTTCTAAGCACGTTGGATGAACAAAACAAAGGAAGCTTGTAATACTTTTTATGGAAGGGTGCACAAAAGTACAGGTAGATTTCGATGAAATGAGAATTAAAGTTGTGTGGAGTAAGGACAGTTACCTACTGAAGTTTAGAACAGTAACTAAACTGAACACAAGCGGTGTGCCTCAGGGAGAAACATAACCCTGAAATTTGAGGGTTTGTCCTGGAATTATCCAGATAAATGCTTCATAGGAAGCCTAGGAGGAGTGTTGGGTCAATGGACTTGTGTACCAAGTATTTCTCATTCAAGTCTTAGGGGGTTTTTGTGTTGTTTTTCAGGAAGCGGCTTACGATTCAGGAAGCTCTGTCTCATCCATGGATAATGGTAAGACTGAATAAAGAAAAAGATCTTGGTTTTTTCCATAAGCAGAGATCATATTCTCACTCTTATTGGTGTGTTAAATGGAAAATTGCCCCCTAAGTACTCTGTGATGCTGGGTGACTCAAAGAAATATACTGGGAGAAATTGGTTGGGTCTCACCAAATCCTTGGATTTCTGCAGGTGACTTCCTTTATTATCATAACTTCCAAAAAGAGGGTAACAAAGCTCTGATGTTTATTGCACATTACAGTATCCCATCTTGGACTGGGCTTTGCATTTTTCCATTCTTCTCTGTTTGCATGGGCATATACTGTGTGTTGGCTTTAGTGCTTTCTTGAATTAAGAGTTGACTGCAGTCAATATGGAAAATATAATTTCTCTGAAGAGAGAACTGCTGTACCCCATGTTCTGGTTTGCTTACATTTGTGTCTGTATGGATTTTTTTCATCATAAACGTTGCTTGCTTATGTGGATAAGTCTCTTATTGGAAATACATTTAGCTAGTCTCAGCATGACTAATGAGGATTTTTGAAACTCAGTTTTTCCTTTGCATTGCACAAAACATTAACTGGAGTGGTTTTAGGGTTATTGATTTTCCTCCTATGAATATTCATAGCTTTAACACTGTTAATTGCTAAAAATTAGCATGGAAATAAGTCGCAGCCATGATGTTTGCACTTATCACATTGGAATGAATGCACATCACTTGTCACATTCAGTTCTGGGCTTGGGTGTTTGGTGTTTGTGTCTTTTAATCAAATGCATGAAGGAAAATCTTTGTGCGCGAAGAATCTCCCAGCATTGTGGAAGCCCAGGCTGCATGCTTTGTGTAGAACTTTTGAATTCCTGCAGTCTTGTAAACGTTCAGTAATATTGGTTCCTCTGTCTGACGACTCACCAGCTGAAAGATGAAACCAAAGTCCAGGAAAACAAGAAGGTGGAGAACACGCAGCTGAAGACAAAACGCCTGAGGGAGTACACCATAAAGTGCCATTCCAGCATGCCCCCCAACAACACCTACATCAACTTTGAGCGCTTTGCCCGCATTGTAGAGGACATTTCCTGTGCAGAGCAGGGTGTCAGCACCTTGGCTGCATCCCATAATTCCTTGCAGGAGGACATGGATGCTCTGCTTTCCATTTATAATGAGAAAGAAGCTTGGTATAAAGAAGAGGGTGAAAGCGTGAGGCACAAGCTGTCCCAGCTGAAGTATGAATACCGTAAAATGGAGTCCCTGAAAAGGCATTTGCACAACGATATCGAGGCTGTTGGTGCCAGTCTCACAGGCGTGTGCGGGAAATACGCTGAGCTGCAGAGCCACTATGACTCCCTCAGACAGGAACTTTCTGAGGAACTCAAGTGGATACAGGATTTAATGAGCAGTTTTCAACTGGAAAATGTAGGATGTGTGAATGGAAACTTTGACTCTGCTTTCAACAAAGATATTAATGAATCACTAATGGAGATGTTAAGTAGATCTTGCTGTGAAGAATTCCTTGCAGGGTTGAATCTTGATGGGACAGAATCCCATCAGTAACACTGTGATCAATCTAAGTGCAGGTTTGTTGCTTGTTTCAGTGTACATCAGCTTAAACAGGTTCCAGTGCATAGATTTTACACAAAAATATGACCTAGAATTAACGTAGAAGTTCTGATGTATTGCACAAGCTGCTGACCAAAGCCATAATCTCCCAGTGTTTTGTAGTGTTGAAGTTGTTTGGGGTTTTTTTCTGTGTTCGGTGTCTGAACTTGCAGGAACAAGATTATCACAGTGGTATGGACACATCTAATGCCAAAGCCTTTAGTATTGCCTGTATTTTACTCTGCATCATATATTACAGTTCCTAAAGATTAGTAGGTAATTAATGTGGAATAAAGAATAAGTCAGTCTGTACTTACTAGAAACTGGGTGCCTGGAAACTAATAAAAATCCCCTATAGCATCTTTGGTTGACTGAAGGAAAGAGCTGGGTAGCCCTGCTGCAGGCAGTTCTATACATCTTATGAGACAAATATTTACAAAGGTTAAATCTGTCCTGTAAAATAAAGCAAATGGTGTATATTTAGCTAGTACTGTGGTAATTCTCTGTGAAATGGCTGCCAATGAGGAATATTAGGATTAATGTTTGGCCGGTTGTGCAGGGTGAACTCTTTTACCATCAAAGGTAAGGTGAATTTTAAATGAAAGGATTAATCAACAGCTAAGTTTTCTGTCCTATACCAAAGAAATCCTATTCAAAAGACACCATTGGGAACTTGTAATGATCAAATGACTGTGTAATTTTGCAGCACAAATGTCAATTTGTGACTAAGTGATAACATAATCCTCTGGTTTGTTTTCTACAGTGAAGAAAAAGCTACAACTAACTTAATCTATGGTGTGACATTTGAGACTAGTGTTATTGCTAGAAAGATTTTTTTTCCTTAGGTTTTAAAAAGTAAAAGAAAAGTTGACCCAACCTTAAATCATGCCCTGCTGTCTTGTATTTCAAAGAAGTCATTTGGTTATACTGTATTAATATGCACAGATGTACCAATCTTGTTTTTGAACACAATAAATAATTATTTATGCAGGATGCAGTTGTTCCCTGATGGTTAGTGACTGAAAAAGATGCCAAGTTTCTGTGGGCATTTGCTGCAAGGTGATTGTTGTGCATGTACAAGAATCAGTGAGATAATAGCTCAAGTCCAGCTAGAGTGAATCTTTACATTTATATATTAGTGTATATCCTTCACTGCCCCTCCTCCTTTTGCAGACAAGTTAATGACCTAAATAAACAGAATTGTTGTTCCTAACATGATTAAGAATGATGTTTCCTCCTTTGAGATAAGAAGATAAAAGCATGCTCTCATCCAATTTGTGCAGAGTACAGTGGACCCATTACTGCAATGTCCTCATAAAGATGTGCAGAAGCTGATGCAAATTCAAAGTTGTGAAAACAGTTGTTCACTTCGGATATTGTTGCCCCCATCATTGTACTTGAAGGAGGATGGAAACTGGATGTGCTCTCTGTGGCATTGTTCTTGGCACAGTATGTGAAATTTTCAAAAGATTCAAAGTAGTGTTGATAGCCAGGATGTGACCCTGGCAAGCTGGCATTGATGGCTGGGGAGAATTGGGCTCTACTGTGTCAAACAGTACTGAGAATTTTGCACATGTCCATTTTTTATTGTTTCAGAATGCTTCTGCAGGTCCCTTTGAGCTGGAAGACCCATTAAAAACTGTCCAGGAGAACTGGAACACAGGATTTTATTGTCAGGGGGAGAGAGCTTTAATTCCTAAAATGTAACTTAAAGCCTAGTGAGAGTTAGAATTTGCAGGAAACAGTCTCAAGACAGAGAGTCTGCCTCCCCTCAGCCATGATCTCATATTCTTCGTTCATATCGATTTTCTTTATGAACAAATGCACTGGCATGATGAGAAGGAGCATTAAATGAGGCCACCTTGTTCTTGAGCATGTTTGGGTGAGGGTAATGTTGTGACTCGGTCCTTGAGGCTAATGGCACACTGCTTTTGAGAAGAGGTCCTGATGATTGAGAGAATGACAAGGTCATTGGGTTGCAGGGTACTTAAAATGGAGAGGTGGTTATTAGCAGTCTGCAGTAAAGTGAGTTATTTAGCGTCAGTGATGGTTCTGCTGCTGAAAGGGCACTGGGAAATTTTTCATAATGATTGTACAGCTGACATTTAGCCAGTGACATTTTTTCCACTTCAGATTGATTTCTGCTCACCTGTTGCACCATGCTGGTGCATGCATCAGGAAATTATATTTAATGCTTAACTGTCCCAGTTCTGTTGAATGCAAATGGTGTGTACATCTAAGTGAGAAGAGGGTCCACCTGATAGCTTGGCTCCTTGAAGTGCTGCTGAGATACCTGCAAAAATGCTAAATCTACAGCATTTGATGAGAAAAGTGAAATTATTGTCTCAAACATTTTAAATTATTTTGCTGAAAAAAGATGTTTAAATCCTCACTGATGTGTTTTCCATTCTCCTTTGGTACTCTTGCTGTTTCAGGTGCATGGCTTGGTTGCATTCCAGTCCAGTTCAGTACAAATATTTCTGTGTTATTCACCTCCTACATACACAGATCAGAACGGCTGGAATGGTTATTGCTCCATACTCTTTGAAGGGCTGATTCCTGACCTTTCTCTTTTCACTCTTGCCTAATCTGGTTTTGAACCATTTTTTCTCTCAATCTGTCAGATTTGGTTTTATGGTTTATGCAAATTTTGATGTGCTTTTGGAATTGAAATGTGCTTTATTTTCAGAAGGACTGTGTCAGGATTTGTGGAACATCTGTTCCTTAACACCACGTTGACATCCAAAATGCTAGGCACATGTCTGAATTCTGATCTATATTCTTTTTCTTCCTATTTTTCCATAGTCAGATATTGCAATTATTTTATTGCCAGGGTGTCAATACCTTGTGCTCTCATACTCTGGCTATGGTTAAAGGACAAAGCTGGAGTTTTTTCAGATAGCATGTATCCTTGTCACTAATACTACATGACAGCTACATTTGTCTCATTTTATTACAATGATGTCATCCAGAGAAAAGGGAGATGGGGCAGGTGTGCATGAGAAGCACCTTAGCAACTTTACCAAGTGAAAGCATAGCCTTAGCACCCGCTAGTTTTAGGATTTTATTTGCAATCAAAAGGGTCCTGTCTAGGCCCAGAGTGGGGTAGATTTAATTATTTTTCTTCTGCTTTTACCTGTATGAATCTGCCACTTCCCCAGCTTTCTTTCAGCCAGCTCCGCATGAGCATATTTTATGCACCAAAGGGACCTGAACAATAACATTGCTCTTTTATCTTCCAGCCCATGGACAAACAACAGGCCTTGGTTCGGAAATCATCTGTTGTTAACATGGAAAATTTCAAAAGGCAATACGCTAGAAGGCGATGGAAGGTGAGACAATGAGCCTTTAATCCTTCTCACATGTGGCTTCCCAAGCCTGATGGGATCAGAGGGCAAGACAGAGCTTGAACGTAAAATTGTAATACGCAGTAAATGAATGAAATGTGTTTGGATATGTCTGCACTAGGTACGTGTGGTCAAATTGGTTTTCCTTCCTCTCTGCACAGCTTTCATACCGTATTGTTTCACTGTGCAACCACTTATCGCGCTCACTGGTGAAGAAGGTCCGGACACAAGATGAGAGTTCGGTAGGTACATTCCTCACACGGGAAGAAGAGAAGAACCAGTCTTACTGTGCAGTCATTTTTGCTGTCCTTACATGGATGCATAGCCCAACAGGACAGCAGTGGCTTGGAGTGGGAAACCAGATGGGACCATGGCATCGTTTGTGTCTTTAATACTATATGTTCTGTTACTGTGACAGGAATCTTGTGCAGGGAGAGCCAGTGGCTTGATAGACTTCCTAGGGGCTAAGAGCATTTATTGTGTAAAGGAGCAGCAAGGAGCCTGCAGATGATGTCTGGATCGCAGGCAGTGCCCATGGGGTGTGACTGAGATCCGAGCAGTCGCAGGGGAGGGAGCTCAATGCTCCTGTGCTCAGCTCTGTGATGGAGGGTGGGGGCCCCTGGCACTGCCTGTGACCTTCTGGAATGAAACAGTGAGGGCTCTACTCTTCTCAGTAGATGATACTGGTAATACTGGAACAGCATGTTAAGAGCATGGCATCTCATTTACACTACAGAGACTTTGTGGCCTTTCTATTTCAGAGAAACTGTGAAAGTGACAGTGAGGATCTTTCACAGAGAAAAGCCCCTCTTCAGAGGAGAAGCAGCATATCATAATGGGATGAGAGTTCCATGGGCAGGAGACAGGAACCTTTCATCCTTGCTGAAGCAAGCAGCCCTGGCAGCAGACTTCAACTTGTTGTCTGAGTCCTTGGTATGGTGCTTCTTGCTTCTCAAACTACACCAACAACTGGATGATGGTCTTAAATACCTACTGTGCATTTTAGAAAATTGGGAATCAAGATTCCCAGGGAAATGCTACAGCACAAGCACCAGTTGGATTGCTTTTATATGTTGAGTGTTTCAGCAATACTTCCACCTATTTTTGATGTCAACTGCAGTCAGGGTGTAGGGTTTCTACTGATAATCTTTTATTGTAGAATAATTCACTTTCCGCACAGTGGTTAAGACTGTGTGCATTTTTATTTCAGTCAGGGAAATTGCTAGTGAGTCTCAAGGATTTTTTAATGCAATTTTTATATTTGTGAATACCATAAATATTTGATGGCAGGTATCTGACAGGTTTTGCTAGCTCTGTGCAGTACTCTGTTATTGCTGTCACTGAAGAGAAAATCACAAAGCCATTACATAGCATAACCTTGATTTTGTGAACCTGGCAGTAAATAGTTCTGAAATGCAACAAGAACTGTGCCCTGGCCATTGTCTCTGAGTGAGGATTAGCACAACTCCCACTGTCAGTGTGAGTACAACTGATGGTGGCACTGAGGTAGGCCAAGGCAATTTTTGGATGACAAAGAGAAAGAAATTCTGTAGTGATTTACATGCACCCAAATACAACATTTTCATGGAATGATGACAGGATGCCTCACCAAAAAAAAGGGCATTTAGAAATCTAAGGCATGTGAAGAAATAGTCTTTATTAGACTTTGTTATTGTTGTCAATATTATTTATTGTCAGCAAATTGGAGACTTGTTAACACCTATTTGTATAGGTGCTGTTTACATGTAACCCAGACTGCAGACATCTGTTTTTTATTCAGGGAGTTGTATCCAAAACTGAGCAAATAAGCACTTTGATATTGATGTAACATCTTTGCACAGGGAAGTTGCATCATTTTAACTATATTAGTTTCTAAGCCAGTATTGTTCAATTGGTACCAAAAATGTGCATAGACTAGGGTATTTTTTCATTGAATGTATTTGCTGTTAGGAGTTCCTATTTATTTTGCCATTTAATCAATTAAAAATCAGAAAGCAAGTCTATTAGAAACAGCTATTAGACGGATGAGGATACTGACTTTATGTGGCTTTACACCAATCACCTCCAGGCTGAGGTTTTAGAGTAGAAGGTGTTGAAAACTAGTATCAGACTTGTTTTGATGGCTTCCAGTTTCTAATAAAGAAATAGAAATATGCTACTTTTATTTGTAACTTTGTATCTTTTCTTAGAGACTAAAATGCAGTTGATAAGGAATTACTTCTGTGAAAGGAAGGAAATATATGAGAAGCTTTGGAGAACAGAGGCAGAAGATAGGATTTGATGGAAGAAACATAAAATGAAGGAGGGGTGGGAGGAAAAAAGCAGTAGAGAGGAATGAGTGTGAGAGGGTCATGGAGGTGATCATGGACTGGGAAAGTTGGAGGAAAGGAAAGAGAATGTGAATATATGAATTGTGGAAGCTGGAGAGTGAATGCTTCTGCAAATACGGCACTGCATTTTTATACTACTTATTTAATTTCTTTTTATTTCCTATCTTCTGCTGCCGCAGCCTGTGATGTGTGCTGGTCAAGGGATAAGGTGCAGGGCATGGGCTCCTCTTCATATTCAATTAAAAGGTGTATTTCTGAACTTTCTGTGTAATTCTTGAGACAGAATCCTCAAAAAGTGTTGCAATAATCTATGTATTAAGAGGGAGCATTAACAGGGAAACCTGAGGTTTCAGTTTATCCTAATTTCAGCTGGAATAGAGTTAATTTTCTCCTTAGCAGCTGGTACAGTGCTGTACTTTAGATTCAGTATGAGAATAATGTTGTTGATAATATGCTGATGTTTTAGTTGTTGCTAAGTAGTGGTTACTATAAGTCAGGACTTTTCAGTTTCCCATGTTCTGCTGGTGAGGAGGTGCACAAAAAGCTGGGAGGGACCATAGCCAGGGACAGCTGACCCAAAATGGTCCAAGGGATATTCCAGCCCATGGGATGTCATGCTCAGTATGTAAACTGGGGTTGAGGTGGCTGGGAGCCACAGATCACTGCTCAGGGATGGGCTGGGCATTGGTCTGTGGGTGGTGAGCAATTGTGTTGTGCATCACTTGTCTTTCCTGGGTTTTATTCCATTCTTTTCCATCATGATCATGATCATTATCATCATTATTATTATTATTATTATAATATTTTGCTTTAGTTCAATTACAAAAATGTTCTTATCTCAAAGTAACCCTCGAGGTTTGTTTTCCAATTCTGCTCCCCACCAGGGCCATGGGAAGGTGAGTGAGGGGCTGTGTGGGGCCTAGTTGCCAGCTGGGTTTAAACCATGGCAGTGGCTGGAGGGAATCTTTCATAAACAGAAACCTAAAAATGTATCTTTGGATAAAAAGCTGCCCAGCTTACCTACCAAATTTTGCTTCCTGCTTTCCCAGGGATGTGGAAAACCAAACAGACTCCAAGCCAGTGGTATTTTTCTGAATTTCTGGACTTTAAAAACACGTTTGGTTTTCAAATTTGAGATTGTGGGATGTGTATGTAAATTACACTTCTGAAAATAAAGCCCTGGTTAAAATAGGTGTTAGGTTGTTGGATCAGGTTTGTGGTCTCATGGAGATGGGGTCATTCTCATGTAAAATCCTAGCAACTATTGAGAAAGATGGGACACAACAGAAAGGCAGAGAGAGGAGTGCAAGGCTGTGTGAAGCTCTGGCTTAATAATTCTACCTTTATAAAGATGTAAGGTGGTGTTTTAACAAAGACATTACAGACAGCTCACTCTTCAGTGTTCAGTCATCTTTGTGCCCAGGTGAGCTAAGGCCAGGCCTTTCTCTCTGGCACTCAGTCACTCCACATGGCTGCCAAGCAACTTCATTGCACAGAAACCACAATATGCAGCACTTGTGTCCAGCCAAACTATTCCCTGACTTTTCCAGGTAGGAGCATGCTGTGAGTGTAGAATCTCTTGTTCTGAGGACTAATGTTGGTGATATTAGGAAGCTTTACAGTGCCTTCCCAGCTGTGGTGTTCTCTTATGTTCATCACCCTGTCTGTTCGTGAGGTGAAGCCCAGCCCTCTCGGGGAGGCACAGTGCAATTGTGCTGCTTCCAGCACTGGCAGGAACCTGCTCCGTGCAGGGCTTGGTCTGATATTCACCACCGGTGGGTTTTGAACAAACACCTACAGGTTCCTTTCAGTAAGGGGCCAAAAAAAAAAAAAAAAACCCCAAAAAAACCAAAACCAAAACCAAACCAAACCAAAAAAAAAAAACATATGGAAGGAAATGGCACATTAAAAGAACTTGTGTTACAGAATCTGCTTTGCTGGGAGAAAAAAAAAAAATATTTTCTATGTATTACTCTGTTTTGCAGTAGGGAACCTGGAGAGAAATGAAGTCATAGTGTGTGTGTGGGAAAATAAGAAAAAGCACAATAAAAATACCACAAAAGCCCACAAGTATTTTTTATTAAAGTATGGCTATTTGGCTATTTTCATTCTTATTTTAGTGGTGATGTTTTTTCATCTACATATATTTTTATTAAGAGAAACACTTATTTTTAATTTTTTTTCCTGGAAATAGTACAGACTGTCAAAAATAGCAGAGATATTTGTTATTGTGATTTGCTAATAAAATGTTGGAAAGCAGGACGGGTGTGTGTCTGTGTTTCCCCCAGCCCGGCAGCTGAGGCGATGCCCCTCCGCCGCAGATGGGGAGCCCCCGAGGGCAGGAAGCGGCAGCGCCTTAGGGCAGCGGGAGGGAGCGGGCCCGGGCCGGCGAGACCGAGGCGGGTTTGTGCTGCCCCTGCCCCGCAGTGACGGCTCGCTGGGGGTGAGGGGGGTTCATCGGGGCGCAGGTGGCGGGAGGGCCGCTCTGGGGCTGCGGAGGAACCGCCGCCGTGGCACCGGCTCGCCTTGTGGCCCGAGAGGGCTTGATGGGCCCTATGGACCGTGTTTCCCCCTCAGGACCGAAGTCTCCACAGCGCAGCCCGGTGTCCCGCACCCTCGGCAGCGAGGTAAGCCCGGCGACTGCCGACCCCAGCAGCTCTGCTCTTGCTGCCCTCGCCTCTCGTCCGTGCTGTCTCACGACATTTCCTTTCACTTGCTCCTTTTTTCTTTTAATTAGAGGTATTGTTCCTATCTACACTTGCATGTAAATCAAGGAATTTGTATGTGCAGGGAAAAGGAAGTATGTATTTAATAGTGTTCAGCTGAGAATCAAAGAACTCGGAGGCGTTTTTTTTTTCCCTTCTCTCATTTCTGTATGGTCACTGAAACTGGCTGATATTGTGTATTGCTCACATAAATGCCTACTCTGCCTTCACAAAAATTTCAAACTTTTAACAATTTCAGTGCTCAGATGGTAGGTAATACGTAATTTTCAGCATGTGTGTTTCAGTGAAAGGAGTTAAAGAGGGTCAGGTGCACCTTGTTATGGGGCAGCAGTGGCAGGGAACCATCACCTGATAAAGTGATATTATAGCAAACCTCATCCAGCTGAGGCACAAAGGGTGGGGGGTTTGTGGGGGATGGCCAGACCTGTACCCCAGCTGGAATGAGCAGGTGTGTTGCTGAGGCTCAGGGGCAGAAGTTTGGCCCTGAGGCAGAGCTCCTGGTGAGTTGAGAACGTGAAGTTTTCAAATGGACAAGAAGTCATGATCCTTGTCACCGTGAGTAACTTTGCTGAGGGAAGGGGTGGATTAAGGAGAAGCCTTGGGGAGCCCTGATGGAGTGGAGAATGGGCTTTGGCTGTGTGAGAAGATGGGAAGGAACAGCTAACCTGGCTATGGGTCTGGGGCTGGTGTGTGCACAGGGGGCTGTGACCATGCCCTGGTCACAGAAACATGGATGATCCAGGAGGCTAAGCATGGGCCTAGGGCTCTACCTGCAACTCCTTGTGCCAGAGGCTGCTCAAGTGTCTCCTCACAGTGTCATTGGTGGTGTAGTTTGCTGTTATTTTTGAGGGGTAGGTGCAGAGACTGTCACTGAGCATTAGGTTTTTATAGAAGTTTGGTACAACTTTTGACCATCCGTCTCAGAGGTGTAACATTTTCCTGTTCTGCTTGGAACTGTGCTTAGTCATGGCCTTTTTAGGGTGGGATGTATCTGCTCAACAGAAAGCCTAAGAAAAATAGTGTCACACCAGTATTTCCTAAAACATGTTTTTCCCAAGGATGAACCTTGTGAGCCACATACAATGCTTTGTTAAAAATAATTGTTTGAAGTATCTTGTGTGCATGTAAATTGTCTTAATATAACATTTATTTGGTTAAAAAAAAAAGCTCTTAGGTAATTCAGTTATCTTTTAAATCTTTTTACTCTATATACATAAAATATGCTGTAATGTATTTGTATGAAAATTGAATTTAATTAGATTTGCTGTTTTAAAGTATGGAAAAGGCTTTCTAATTTTTAGCTTAGAGCCTCTCATTCAGTTAGCAGAGGATGGGAAATGGTAAATTCAGTGTAGTCATAGTCATGCAATTCAAGAGAAAACAACGTATGGATGAAGTTTTGGTCTTGGTGCTGCACTTTTAATCTTGTCTTAGTTCATGCTGGGCATTTAAAAGCTGCAGCATATAAAGTTAAGTCCTCAGAAGTCTGCAACAAGTGAAGTCTGATTTTGAAATGTGAATGACTGAAAGCCGATCATGAAAAGTTGGGAATATGTAATGCTACTCTCTCATCTGGAGTGCTCCATTTCCCTGCATCTGCACCTGGATGAAAGCAGGAAGAGACTTTTGAGTCTGGCACAGGAGCACTCTGCAAGCCAGTGGTAGTGGAAGTCAGTACTGAAAAATGCAGTGTCCCCTGCACAGTGTGTGTCTGTGCCTGGATTTGTACTCCTATGAGCAAATCAACAAATTAGAGATTCCAACCCTTTCCTGGAGTTTGGTTATTCTGCCAGGAAGAAATTCTACAGGAGCCTGTAGGTATCTGGAATGACATAAAGCAGGCAGCTGTGTAATTGAAGTCGATCCAAAGCCAGTTGGTGGGGGCAGATCAGTTACCAAACATGGTGTGTCATGCCAGGAGTCAGAAGTTGACCCTCCTCGTTAACAGACTTTTGACTTGTGGCCCAAGGCTGTGCTGTTATGCAAATACTAACATACGTTTGGATTTTTTGTATTTTTTTTTTTAATCCTAAAGACTGAATTCATAGAGCTATTCCATTTGACATACAGAATGTTGGAAAAATATAATGTATAGGAGAATATATGATCTCCCCAGAGTCACTATAATGGAACCATAGTAAATGAAATGACTGATCAGTTAGCAGAGCAAACTGTATAAAATTACTTAGATCGCTAGTTTTGGCCTTTCTAGAGTATGTAAGACAATTTATGATGTTCTTGAGGAGTGTATCCTGGTGTTACTGATGGAGAGGTAAAAATAATAATGTATGTGAAGCTGCAAGGACCTCAGCTTTTGCTGTAGCTGGTAAATACAGATTTTTTCAGACTGCAGTTAGAGGAACCTGGGTAGTGCTGCTTACAGGAGGGATAGCTGTGTTTTCTGCATGCAGAGATGTCTTCGAGTTGCACACAGTGAGGTTGAACCAGTTCTGTCCTTCAGAAGCCTCTGCCCTCTGGAGCAAAAGCCGTTTGTTTCCTTCCTGTAGTTTCTTTTCCTAGTTAGTTGTAGCAGCTCCATTCCAGAAGTGATTTCCTGGGTCTCAATGTTTAGAGCCAATGGGTGTCACCTTGTTTTGCTTTGAAAGCTGAGGCCGTTTAGTCTGTAATCGTGCATGCTTAAGGCATTTGAGCTGAAATACAGAAATGGTCGTTGTGTGCCTTGTGGCTACTGGAGGTCTCACACCTTCTCAGCTGAGAGCCCTCAACACCAGGGTAGTGACAAATGCTCACTCCCTGTGCTCTGAGCAACCTCCAAATGCAGAGAGTGAGCGAGAGAGAAGCTGCAGCACCTCTGGTAGTTGTGTTGAATGAAGGGCTTGGCTTCATTCATCCCCCCAGGAGGAGCTTGGTGCCTCGTTCCAGGTGACATTCAGGGCTGTCTCCAGAGGTAGACACTCTCCCACGGTCCAGTACAGCACTGAAGGAAAGAAGCCTTGAAGAGGAGTTAGGCTTCAGGTATGCATTTTTTATTCTGTGAGTTATCTAGGGCCCATTAGTAATTATGGAAATGTTTTTGTATTATTGGTAGAATGATTTGAGGGCTATGATGAGGTGCTGAAAAGTACTTGAAAAGCTTTTAAAATTCTTTTTTAATGGTGGGGAAAAACACCTGCAACTGTTTAGTTTAACCTGGTGTAGTAGGTCCCTGCTCTTCAGTGTTTTTTTTTGTAGGGATTGAATGCACTTCAGAGGGCAGTCCGTTTGTTGGATATGGTAATTACTAATTGTAGAGTTGCACCAAAGGTTTTGAACATTAGCACATATCAAAGTTGCTGTTTTTAGTGGAAAAGTTCCTAGAGCCTGCCAACCATGGGTGGGATGCCCCTGAAGTGGCACAGACTGCACACCATAGCACAGACTAAGTGCTTGAGATAGCCTTATCAGTGAGATCCATATGTTCATAAGGAAAGTGCCAGCTTTCACTTTTCATAAAATACTGTGGAAAAAACTGATACAGTTTTCATGAAAATGAAAAGTTTGCTTTTTGCATCCTAAGTGCCAAGGAGGCAGAAAACGTAAGTTCAATGCATATATTCTACCTAGGAAAGTATGGTTTGGGGCAGATAGGATGGGGAGGTGGGGTTTCAATCACTTCAGAAACAGCAGTGATCTTCTGTAAGAATACCTGGAAGGGAAAGACTTCTGAACAAAATCTCTAGGGAGCAGAATGAAGATAAATGTGCTAGTACACCTCTCTAAACTGTCAAACAAGGAAGTATGTTTGCAAGAGTTTGTGGAATCCTGTCTGTCTTTTGATGCAGATTTCTCGCTTTGTTTTCCGCACCTCAAACTGTACTTCCACTCAGATTTTTCATTTCAAGGAGCACTGACTGTTTATTTCTTTTAAAAGTCACTGTAAGAATTCCAGATATTCATTCTGTTTGTTTTGAAAATCAACAGGCTACAGCCTGTTGGAAATAGGACTGAAAACTTTTTTCCCATTGATAATGATGAACATTTATTCTGTGTAATGGCTTTGGCTCCACTGAGTAAAGTAAAACCTAATGGAGTGTTCAGATGGGTTTCATTTTTGATAACTTCAGCTAACAGTTACGTGGGCCAAAAAGCTCTGTGGGGAAATAGAGGCTGTTTCACCACTGGATGTCATGCCAAGCACGTGTCTTTAGAACTATCTGTGCAAGTAATTTATGTCTAGTGTTAAAGGTAGACCAAGCAGGATTTCACACTACTGAACCTATCTGCTGCTAGAAAACTCTTATTAACAGAAGAGGGCAATAAAAATCTCTTCTGTCAACTTAAACCAAAATAAAAGCACAGCATTACCTGAATGTGACAAAAGTGGCAATGCTGCCTGCAAGTTTGGGATGTGACTTTCAATGCCTTTTGGGACACGTTCTTCATGACAAAACCTGCACTAGCAGTCTGCATGCCTCAGCTTCAAGCAATTTCTGTAATTGGAATTAATTAAAATACTTACGACCTGCTGTGATCTTAAGTGTCTGTCTCTGCCTGTGTTGCTGTTGTCACTGCTCATATAAAAGGGGATCTCTGATCTTTAATAAAATACATGATCTTCAGGAAATTTGAAAGATTCTGGGAGAACAGTGTTAACTTGGGAGATGCAGATCAGCAGTCCAGCAGGTGAATTTTAGCAAGGAAGAGGACTGACCTGGCCTTGTTAGTGTTTTTGTGAACATTAGAGCTTCTTCGAAAACATGCTGTGAAAAATCAGAGGGCCAAATTTTGGGTGTTGCTGCTAGCTGTTCAGGAGCTGTTCTGAGTACCTTAAGTAAGTGATCCATTGCACACAGCTGAAGCAGCCTGATGGGGTTTTTTTAGGTGGTAAATATTAGGGAGACACCTTCTTTGCCCCCTTAACAGATATCCAATGTACAGTACATTTAAGGGGAGGCTGCTGACAAGGTACTACTTATCTGTGAGATGTTACTTATCTGCAAGTGGCAGATAAATACTCTTCTGAGGCTGTGGTGGATGTAACATTTCTTTCTCCTTCTGTCCTCACGTCTGCAAAACATAGCCTGGAAGCAACATCCTGAGTGACAGAACTCTTAGCACTCCAAGTGGTGACTGACCGGAATGCAGGATTCCCAGTCCCACCAGGTAACAGGGCTGACGGAGGGAATCCTTTGGGCTCCAGAAGGGTGACTAAAGGCCTAAAGGAGACTTGCTGAGCAGTCCCCACATGGTTTTGGCCTATATTCCTGTCTCTGCACCCAGAGAACATCTGTGAAAAGAATTAGATTCTTTTCCACTCCATAGTGGAAGAATCAGTGAAAATCCCTCTTCTGAGACTGCAGCAAACAAATTTCCCTCCAGAAAAAGTTGTGTTTTGTGAGACCTTTTAAAACAGGTATTCTAGTATCTTTGTTCATGTCTCCTACTTGAACATCAAATGAGCCTCAGTGAGGCTTTCCTGGCAAACCGATAGAACATAAGCTCATAAATAACTAAATCAGTCTGATTCCATTTCTCTCCACTGCTTGTGAGCAGCACAGATAGTTCTGATTCAAGTAAATACACCTCACGTGGCAATGCTTGCTGTGCTATGCATTACATCTTTGCCAGGACCTGAGCATGCATTCTGAAAGGTATTTTCCCTATTGAATCTCTGCACCTGAATTTAAGGTTGATAAAGCAATTGACAAAATAAAAAAATCAAAATTTGTTAGGGAGCTCAATTAAACCATTGCATAGTATTACTAAGAAGTAGCCGAAATGTTATTTCTCTTGGCTTTGGTTAATACCAGTATCTCAGTCTGCTTTGAAACTAATTAAACCTAAATTTGCAAGGTGATGTGCAGTAATAAAGAAAAATAAGAATTAGCTAATAAATTAGGTAATAAAATCAAGAAAAATCTGCTTGAAAATGAGAATGTGCGACTTGCTTAGTTTAAGGCTGTGACAGCTGCAGCTGGTCTGAAGCTGCACAGGTAAATTTGGCCATAACCAAACCCAACTCGACGAGCCTCGCTGGTTAAAGAGCAGAAGTAAACAAGTCCCCGGGTCTGGGGATGATGGGTTGGATTGGAACTCAAGGAGGGACCCAGCCAATCCCATTCCATCCTGCAAGCAAACATGTCATTGGCCAGGGAGCTGGGCGGTGCCGAGACCTCAACCAGTCAGGTGTTCAAGCAGGGGAATTTTGGAACCCCTATGAGGGAGGGCAAACATCAATAAATCTTGGCTGCTGTCGCACAACCTGCGGTGTGTTCGGTTCTGTGCCTGTCTCAAAACTGCATAACCTAACATAACATAAGGCAAAAAAGCTACAACTGGCTGTAGTTCTTCAGAATATATTTCTTCTTCTCAGACGAAATGGAAACTCTGTATGGAAATTGAGCAAAGTGAACTTCCAACATTGTCACGGGAATCTAGGAATCAGTTGAAAAGCCAGCTTTCTGTATTGAATCAACACTAGTGTTGATTCATTAGCAAGACGTTTTATTTGGTTACAAAGGAAAGCTAAGAGTGTTCAAATGCTCCTTCACACAGGTTTCCTCCTACCCCACCCAGCCCTTTACGGGTTTTTTGTACTTTCAGCAGCTTTGTTTAACAACTCCCTAGAGAAACAGGGAACAAAAGATTACACAGAAGTTTTGTAAAAAAGAAAAAATATCTAAAATGACCAAATAAAAATTTGAAAAGTTATAAAATGCTATGTACTTTTCAAATCATTTTTTATGCAGCTTCTTTTAATCAAGCTTTCATAATGTTTATGTACAGTAAACTTTTCCTGTAGTTAACAGCTATGTACAGCTATTGCCAGCCAAAAGAAGGGTCAATGTCCTAGTATCATTCTAATTGCATTAAGTAGAGATTTTCTCTGCTTACCAGTTTTTCTTTCTAATGACTGCTGCAGCTTTCTTATGCTCTGTTGAAATAGCATATTACTGAAACTGTTCTCAGGCAGTACAGTTCATGCCAGACATGTGGTTTGCACCCGAGCACGTGTTAAGTCTTGAGTACTTTGGAAGTGACACACTGTTTACTTTTGAATTTTGTTCAGTAAAAATGTAAATAGGACAGTGATTTTGAGGGCATTGACTTCAGAGAAAGTTATGTGTAGAGCTATAAAATGTTAGTCAAGATCTCTTCTGATCCAAATGCTAAAGATCAACAGAACTGAGACGTAATAAAACTGATCTTCAAATGGCTTAGCTCATTAACACATAATAGAAACTAGCAAGTTTGTTACAGTATTCTATTTAAAATCCCTATTTGTACATGATTCTGAACACTGTCTAGTCGCAGGCAGCTTTCAGAATGGTGTGAAACATCCTCTAAGACTTAGAAAGATACTGATCAACTTGACTTATTTTGTCGTGTGGGGTTTTGCTCATAAAAATCAACCATGTTCAATGAAAAGACTAGATTCATGCTTATTTTTAAATATAGGCTTAAAACCTTCTTAACTTCTCACTGAACTGTAACTTAAGGGGCATTAAGCATCTGATCACTTCATGGCAAGATACAGAAATTATGACTCACTACTGTGAGAAGTTGCTGGGCATTTGCTAGGTGGTATTTTTTTGTTGTCTGATCCAGTATCCCAAAATATGAAGTGACATTGTGTGTTTGGAGATGCCTCATGGTTGGCACCATGTCAAGCTGCAGTGCAGATGCCCTGTAGCTGTTGTGCAGGGATGGCTGCTGGCCGGGGCAGGCTGGCCCGGTTTCCCATGGCACTAATTGTTTTCAGCATGCCTGAGCTGTGCCCTGCTGTTCCACTGGGATCCAATAGCTGTCCTTTGTTTCCTGTCCTATGTTGTCCTGCAGTCCTTCTCCCATGTCACATTCATATGTTAAACTATTGTGCAGCACAGCCTGATTTCTCATGCTGTAAAAGCCATTATTTTCAGATAGAGGAGAACATTTAGAATTGAATTAAAAGTTTGACCCTGAGCTCTCTGAAGGACGGGGTTACACATCTCTACCAGATGTTCCTCTGAAGGAGCTTTGACCTATGCTGTGCTCTTTCTCTGTTTAGATCTAAGCGTTCCTGTCTTTGCAAAATCTGAAAATCCTTCTCAGTGGCCTCCTTCAAAGAGGCCGTGTCTGTGCTCTCTTCATTGCTGTAGACTTTCTATTTGTCCTACCTCAGTTTAGGCATGGCTGTGGATCCTGGGGCATGTTAGAGCAGCCAGGAAGGGAATGAACTTCTGTTTGAAAATTCAAATGTCCCACATCAGTGCCTGGAAGGATGGACAGGCAGATACCTTCCCTCCCTGTTACTTCACTATTGTTTTGTCTAATTGTCTCCCTGCTCCATGTCCTTGACAGCCTAATCTCTTCTCCAGTAACCAGCTCTGGGATGGTTTCATCCCCATAATTCCCTGGCAGGACATGGGATCATAAGATAAACCCTAACGGCTGGCTGCGTGCAGGGACTGTGGCAGAGGGATGCTGCAGAGCAGGACTACAGGTCTTCACAGGGTTTCTGCCCAAGGGAGTTACCAATCATGGATAATCAGCAGGCAGAATATTCTGGCTCGATGGGTATTGTGTCAGGGAGCTTCCTTTTTGCCCAAGCCACTGGGACAGTTCTGCTTTTGGAAAGGCCTGGCACTCTCTCTTTCACTAATCGTACCAGTGTATTTGTAGAATTTTTCCACTTTGTACCTTGTCCTTTGAAATCTGGAGGCAAGACCCAGCAAGGTTTCTTCATGCCACCTTCTCTTTCAAATCCTGAGCCACGTTTTCCTCTCAGCATTCTTAATCCATACGTCCCAAATTACTTTTCTGCAAAACTGCTGCTGTTGCGAACAATACTTCTGCATTACCTTCCTGCAGAGTTGATTCCTTGTTTTCACAGTACTATTTCAGCTTTTGATTCAAGGAGGACACCCTTACATGAAGCGTGCAAATATAATAGAAAGTGTTATCCATGTTGCTTTAACTGTCTTGCTGCTTTTGGTTTAGCAGGGTCGTGACTGTTGCATCGCTTCTGAACTGTGGCCAAAGTAAATGACTGGGGTTTTTTGTTTTGTCTTCAGTCATGAACTTTAAAAATCATTCTTCCAGCAGCGCATGAACAATAATATTAATTTGTATTGTTTTATTCAGCTGCTGCATGAAAGGATGACATCAGTTTTAATTCCTTTGGGGTGTTTTTCTTAAGACACCTGTTATATGGAAGAAGAGCTAAAGGCATTTCTTGGAGTGGCATCTCCAAGTATTAAAATAGTTTGTTCTCTGTTGTGTATACATCAGAGTTGTGTATACATCTGTTGTGTATACATCCTACAGAAGGCTTGTGAATGATGGTGGGCCAGTCAGAATCCAGGCATTGAAAAATACTGCAGACAAAATAAAATACCAAACTGTCTCACTCGTGTGCTTCCCCCAGCTTCTGTTTTACCAGCCAATGCTGGAGCCTCTCCTCTGCCTAAAGCGCACGTGAGCAAGCACTGAAGTGGAACATGTTGCCTTTCCAAGCACCAGATCGCAGTGTTCCACTGGAGCTCCTTTGTGCCAGGCTAGAGGACACGGGTGCCCCGGCAGTGCGAGGCTGCTGCACCAGTCGTGTTGTGTGCCCCGAGCAGAGGCCAGCTAGAATAAAGTGTATTTGCAGGCTGGCTGGCCTTGCAGTGCCCGGGCCTGGGTCACATGTTCACATGTTGGTGAGAGAGAGACAAATTAGAAAATGTCCTTTAAAAGGGGAGAAAGGGTAGTGGATGAGGGCAGCAGGGGAATGACACTGAGGAGAAGCTGGGAGAGGTGGGAAAGGGTCACTGTATCGGACAGTGTGGGCAGCAAACATTAGGGGAGGTGTAGGAGATGGCAGTGGTGGGTGTAGGCCCATCCACTGTCCTTTAGGCATTGTCCATGTACCATGTCCTGGTACCTTCCCATATAACAAGAGTTTTTATTTCTGTGACACCCCACAGCAACAGAAAAGAGATGCCTACTGGCATTCCCACGTCACCATGCTGAAATGAGCCATTCTGGCACCCGTCTTATCAGTATGTTTAATTCCATAGCTTGGACTTTGTTCTTAGCACCAATATTCAGCACTGGATAACCTCACCGAAATACAAATGTGAGAGCAGGACCAAAAAGGATCCCAAAGCCTCTTCTTGCTCAAAGGCTGGCACAGCAGGTATCTAATTGTACATTGATATCGTAACTCTATATGTAATAGCAGAGAGTAGGAACTTAGTGAGTGCTTCAGCCAGAATCAGAAAACTGATACAATGAATTTCTAAGCTAATTCAAAAAATGATCCATAAAGTTCAAATAGGGGTAAGCTTACATCCCATCCTAAATATGCGAATTGCTCAGAGGATGTATTGATGGGCTATACTTTAGGACACCAGCTTGGTTAAACAGAATGCTCTTTGCAGCCCTTTTTGGGCAAAGGGCAGAGCTTTCTATTCATCTAGCCAAACATTTATATAATGGAACTGCTTTCCATTTCAAAGCAAAACTTAGGGTTATTTTATGGGGTTTTTTTTCTGTTAGGAGAATTCCAGGCTTTTTTTAAACAAAAAAGAAAACTACACTCTTGGGAAGAGGAGTGAAAGGTTTTTAATGTTATTTTTCCATGTGATTCTGTAATTAAATTAACACTATCTATAGAGAGCTTGATATAGTTCATTTGGAGAAAATGCAGAAGTAGGTGTAGGATGGAGTTTTAAATGAATTGTCTGTTGTGTATTTGCTCTTTTTTTACTTCCTTTTTTTTTTTCTCTCTCTTTTAATCAGTTTTATCAGCTCCTACCTGTTTTCATAATTCTTACTGTGGAATTGGCTGAAGTGTTTATTAGTGTTTTATGATATAAATAACTCATCTCTTCTCTGGGCGATTTAGGGCTGAATTAGCTATGTCAAAGAGGAAGTGTCTGTTGGTTGCTCTGTGATTCTGTCTGTCAAGTCCAGGACTTCACGGCACATACAAATCCAGATATGTGTGGAAGGAGCTCTGGGCTTTTGGGTTAAACCCTGGTATGGAAAAGTTGCTCCATCTGTTTAGTTTTTACCTCTCTGAAATGATGATAGCACTCCAAGTGAAAGATTTCTCTCCAGCATTCATTTGGAAAGTGACCTTTACACTTCTGAGTCTCCCTTGTGAGTGGGTGCATTCCTTGCCCTGCAGCAGCCAGGTGTTGTGGTGGAAGCAGCCCAAGGAGCTGTGTGGGAGACGAAAAAGTAGTTTGAAACTTTACCAGTCCCTTCTACACAGAGCACTATGAACAAGGGTTTTCTTGAAAAAGGAGAATATTAGGTAACATGTTGGACTGAAATATAGCCTTTGCTAGACATATTGGGATGAGATAACTCTATATAATTGTACCTTTCACCCCCATCTAAGGGAAAGAGGATTCTTTTTGAAAAATATTGTGAGATCTCAAAGTGAAAGGTGCAGGAGGATATTATTTGTCTTGTGGTGTTTTCTGGGGAAAAAATTGAATGCAAGAACAAATGGAATGAGAGGAAATATGAAAACAGTGGGAAGAGAAAAACTGCTTTTAACCTTACGAGTAGTCATCGATTCATGAAAGCACAAGGATAAATCCTCATTTTACAGCTTTCAGACAACAGCTAGAATATTCACTTTGAGTTAAAGACTAGAAAAATGTTAATGAACTGATAGAAGCCAAAGAAAAGTCAGTTAAAAAAACCAGTGGTTAGAGGACTAGACAAATAGCTGTTAGGAAAGGAGAGGGAAAAGTAGTGAAATGGAGCATGAGCAAGGAAGAAACATAGCTGTCAGAACTGAAAAGGAAGATAAACTCAGAGAAAAATCAAAATTGCTTTTGTAGCTCAAGTTCAGAAAGAGGACTTCTGGGACAGAAGTAGAATTGTAAGGTTGGGTTTTTTCCATAAAGATTTTTTTGAAAATATGGGTTTTTAATTTTTATCTGGTTTATTCTGAGGTATGATCTAAATAATGTGGAAAAGGAAATTCTTTCTAAAAACGCTAAACAATGCATTTGAATATGCTGTACAGACAAAAGGTTTTACAGTATCCTTCAGGCCTTCAGGCTTCTATTGCCTGAGTACTGTGCATAATCATGGTCTTGGAATGTTGCTCATTCTGATGACAGCTCTTATCTTTTTATATTTGTATACTGAAAGAAAAATGAAATCACAGTTATAAAACAAAAATTAAAAAATGCATTTCCTAGGTTTAGTATTTGTTAATGCCTTTTATAAAATTATTGTATATTCTGAACTTACAAAATAAAATTCTTCATTAAAGAAATGATGCATAGGATCTTGCATGGAACAGTTGTGGTAAAGGATAATAATATTTTGCATTTGTGCAAAAAGATTGGAGTAATTTGAAAGCAGGCCTGTGCCAGTAGTTAGATGTGTAACTTATTTCAGAGAGAAATAACAAGGAAGGGGATTTACTCAAGGTCAGATGGCCTCAATTAAAAAAACAGAAGCTTTTTGCTTAACTGAAGTCCTCTAAATAAAGGCTTTTTTTTCTTGTTATGAAAATGGGGACTGGATCAGTGCTGTGCTTATGAATTGCATAAACTTTAGTCTTTCTTTGCTAAATTTTTCATCTGTCTTGGATTCCATTGAAGAAACCAGAACAGTGCTTGCTCAAAACAGCTCAAGCGTTCCTTTGCTACTGAGCCCAGTTTGATATTATGGAACGCTAAGTGAATATTAACTGGTGCGACCCTGTGGGTGCTCCCTTTTGGGAGAGCTCTGAGGTTGCTGGGGATGGGCACACAGCTCTTGAGTGCTATATTTGGCAGAGCTTGGGTCCATCCCTCTGCATCCTGCCAAGAGTAACTGGTCTGTTTGCTCCAGTTGCTCCGGGGCCATGGAAGCTGGATAACCTCTCCACTCGAAATGCATGGGAAGGGATGGGAAGTCTCCAGTAGTAAGCACAAAGGGGTTGTTAGAGCTCTGTGCTGCCTTTTTTCCATGTTTCCATTCAAAGGAAGTCATACTCACTGAGTAGGAAAGACTGCAGGGCGTGACGGGGGAAAGCAATTGTGATAGGCACTTTTCTTTTCCTGACTGTATTGCTAAAAGCATGGGAAGTGCAGACACACTACAGGGTTGTGCAACAGGGGTTTTTAAAGGACAGCATAGCACCAAAATTCACTCATGAGACCCCAAAGGAATTGTGAACAACCTGTAAGAATGCAACTGGGAATGGCAATCCTATGAATGGTACTTTGACCTTTGGTCATTCTCTTTTGTTGTTTAGTTGTCTCCAGTATCTTTATGCATATAGGTATTATTGTGACACAATATTTACGCTGCACTGCGGCTGTGCACTGGGTGTTACCATATTGAGCTAATGAGAATTACTAATCCTCTTGAAGTCCTAGTAAACCTGCTTGCCACATATGCTCAAAATGTTTTGTACCCATGCGTAGATTAGTTTGGAATTAGTCTTGTGTATGAATTCAGTTGTTACTTAGTTGTTCACATATAATCCTTTTAATTTCCCCGGTATATTATCATTCATTGTCTTCCAGTGCAAACTCCTCTTGTTTCCCATGTGCTTTTTTCCCCAGTTGTTCTCTGGAATGTTTTCTGTCTTGTCTTGGCCAACGGCATTTCTGAGGTGTGGAACCTTGATACAAAGCTAGGCTGAGCAAAACAGTTTGAAAAAGTTACTGGCTAGCTAAAGAAAGGGAGACATGGCCATGGATTGAACTAGATATTAAATTTGAGGTTACTTCAGACTGGTTCGTTCCTACTCTGCATTTCACAGTTGAGTCCAATAGTAGAAGAAACGACATGACTACCTGCAATCCTGAGCTCTGAAACTGCTGGTTATGTGGCACTGATGATTTGTACTGGGGTAAGAGCCAGCTGGCCATGTGGATGTGGCTTTAAATTGCTTTCTAATAAGTAACAGTGTGGCTCAGCTTGGTATGAAAAGGAAGTGCCAGGCAGAGGAGCTATCGCTACAGAATACGAGTCAAAAGATGAAATTAAGGACTGACACGGATGCATATATTTCAGTGCCTTCACATTTGGCATCCCTGCACAGGAAAATGATCTAATAACAGCTCCCCTCACATACCTTAGATCCACAGGAAAAGAGCCAGTGTTGTCATGAGTGACATATAGAAGACATAGGTGAATGGTATTTTAAACCTAGCTAAAAATAATTTTTCCATGCGCTCCATATATTGGTGTAGGTTGGCTTTAGTGCTTGCAACTGCTCTGTCCACACCTCTTCAGTGACTGCCACAAGCTTCTTTCCTCATCTTTTAATTGGCAAACTCGCCCCTCTTTTGCCTCATGTAAATTGTGAGCCATGAGAAGAGCCTTGCCTTAGTAGGAGCCCTCACAGAGATAATGGCTTTGAGACTGTTTTTATTGGGATAAGTCCACAATACAAGATTCCTCATATTTCTAAACGCTAGGAGTGTATCTTCAGGCAAATCTGGGTTCTGTTCTGGTTAAGTAACTGCCCAGGTAGATCACTGTGATTTTAATTACTCTTGGGGGTGATAAAGTTATACCCACACAGAGACCTAAATGCAAGAGAGCGTCACAAGTAATAATTTGATGTCTTCTATCCAATCAAGTTTTGTTCAGTATCATTTGTTCTGATTTTGGATTTTTTTTTTTTTTTTCTGTTGACCGTTTATTAACTGGTGGCATAGAAACATTCAATGTCCTTTGTTCTAATTGTTGGCCCCTTTCTGTATAAATTTTTTTCTGAGTCACATCCCAAACCATACAGGCTCCTTTCATTGCCATGACAACAGCAAGGCATGCCAATGTTAGCAAAGTCTTCTGGAAAAAGAGAAGTCAGTAAAATCAAAACACAGTTAATTGAGGTATTTCAGATATAAATTCCCATTTTCTGAAATGATCCAGAATTATCCTGCATTGTGGAAAAGTAGTTAAGAATAAGCCCTAGATAAATAGCATAGTCTCATGCTGGATGTTGGGTCTTGTCCTAGGCACTGTGTTATAAAAAAAGATCTTACAAAAATAGGTAGAGTGGAATTGGTCATAGCCCTGGTGAAATGTTTGGATCAGAAGAGGATGAAGAGTTAAATGTGGTTGCTAAAAAAGTAAAGGATGATTAGTAACTGTTTCAGAAAAACATTTGATGTTAAATTGTGCATTGTTCTGTCATTATCATGCCTTTCTTTTCATTGCTTAAAAGTACATTTGATGGGATTACATAACAGTACATTTTAAACTAATAAATAATGCAGTAACTCATGCAAAGTAATAGGGAATCATTGATGTAAAACATGTCTTGTAGAGCAAAATGCTGGAAGAAATATGCCTTAGTCCAAGTGAAGCTGGGAAGGAGGAAAACTGTAGGTGAGACTTGAGAGGTCTGCAGTCATCATGAAGGATTATTTCTGTTTTAAAGAAGAGGTGATAACACAGAGATAACAGAGGTACTATCTACAGTCTCCTTTCCCTTGAAACCTCCATGATCATATGGGCTTTCTCTTGGCCTCCCTCTATACTTTGAAGCTAAGATGGAAACTATTTTGGAAATAAAAATGGAGAATTAATATCCTGCAGTCAGGGACACCATGGGCTGAACTCCTGAGATTTGCAATTTTGTATAGTTCTGCTTATGCTTGCTGTGAAGGAGGGGGAGAGGATGAATGATGTTGCCCAATGAAAAGCTGTGATTCAGGTATTACTGGCCTATGTCTAGGGTTGTCCCATAAAACTCTTATCAACTTTTTGTTGTTACTTTCACTCTGTTAATATACAGCTGCAGGTGGCTGGAGGGCTCATCTTTCCTCTGGTATGTCCTCAGGGTACCCAAATGAGTTTCAGGAGCCTCTGCAATTTCCAATGGATGCAAATGCTATGTTTTCATGTAATGATAGTTGACTCTCATGTAAGGTGGCTGAATTATGGTGACAGCCATTGGTAGTGTCAGAGCAAATGTAGACTTGTTCCCCTTATTTATATCTTTATTTTCAGACCTACTAGAGCTACTAGTAGGCTAGAATGCTGTTTGCTTTGTTTGGGTTCTCAGTAATTCTGACAATACTTGCCTGCTTAGTACAGGGTGATGCAATAGACCTCCTCATCCTGCATCACTTGCCACACTGGGTTTTATTCCAGTTCAGAAGCTCCTGAGTCCATCTGGCTGTAGATGCAGACAGTAGTTCAGGCCTTGGGGGTCCAGCTCTGAAGGAGAAACTGTGGAAGTCCCTTGACTTAGGAAAGATTGTAGTTAATATCAAATATCAACAGCTGCGATCTAATAGGCTTCATGTGAGAATTCACAAAGATGAACAGCAATGGTCCTCCAGTGTAACTTAAATTCTGACATCAGTGAGCCTCTGGAAACAGCCCCTGCACCCGCCTCCAGCCCTGCCTCTGCATCCAGGCAAATGGCAATGGGAGAGCCCTTGATTCTCAGTACTGCAGTGATTGATGGCCTCGGTCAAGACTTGACAAACAGAACAGAAAACCTTGTAGTTTGGTGAACTTAATATTTAAGTGTACATAACTTAAAAGCGTTAGACATTTGCAAACCTGAGCAATTCCTTGAGAGTTGTAAAATGCTTGCAAGCCATAAAAGCTGCAGTTCATGATAAGGTTTTGTCTTTCATGTGACTAATGTGTCTGGGCGTGGGGCATGTGAGCATGGAGAGGAGCACACACTGCTGAGCGTGTCTGTTTATTCTGCTTTCTCTTCTGTGGAATGGCAGATCTGCTGGACATGTCTGCACTGAATGTGTTTTCATGTATCTGTTGATTTTTTAAAGTTATTTCTACATAGCATCCTTTAGCTGACATTTTTGAAATACTTACAGAATGCTTTAAAGTGTTTTTATAATTTACCCCATTTTTGGTGGTATTTGTTAGCACAGGTGGTCTCATCAACAAAGAAGCTGCTCATTCACAGCAGTGTTTGACTATGACTTTAGACAAAAGATTAGCTGGTATAGTTAGAGGTACAAAATGAACACCTTAAAACTTACTGAACAAAAATGGGTTATCTTGACCTATATATATATCCTGTGGGTTGATATTACATGGGTAAATTGCTAACAGAGACTTTTTTCTTAGTCTGTGATTTTTAGCTTGGTTGGGTCAGACTTTTCAAATCCAGGCATTTGGGTTTTATTCTGATGTAAAACACTGTGCATCCCTGAGGATGCACAAAATGATGCCTAAAAGGCATCTGCCTTTTAGGGGGCAGAATGAAAAGCCATCAATACCTGGGATGTGTCTCCAAAGTGGCCAGTGACATTTAGTCCAGTTTTGGTTGGAACTTATGTCATGAAATGCAAGTCTCTCCAGGGAGCTGAGCTCTACCCTTGGGGTCCTCCCCTAACACTTAACAATTCAGAATAAAGCATTAAGGCTACTGAGGAGAGGTCCAGGAGACAGGGGCCATAGGACAAGGACAGGATGAGGGTGGGATCTCTGGCCCACTGGTACCGTGCCTGAGCCAGCCATCAGCCCATGCCTTGGGAAGGAAAGGCAGGAACAAGTACAGAGTAAAGTGTCCCCAAACATTGTAGGGCTTTCTGTAGGCTGGGGCATTTTTCAACCAGAGGAGATGTCTTTGGTAAATTGATTTTTTTTTTTTTCTTTCCCGTATTTTTCCAGTCTCTCTTTAAGTCCAGGTAAGCTTCTACTATTTTTTGTCCTACATCAAGGTGTTCTACAGCTTAATTATATGTGAATGAAGAAATATTAATTCTTTTCCTTGGTCTGAATTTTTCATCTACTAGTTCCTCTTGTTACATTCTAGTTCTTCCACTGGAAGAGTGTAAACAATTGTGATGGGTTTTGGTTCGGTTTCCCGGCCAACACACCAATTAATGTGATGGTTTCATCACTTACTATATTTCATGTGACTGGGAGAATACAAAGAGCAAAACAGGCTTATCTTTAAATTATAAAGATAGTTTATTTACACACACTAAAAGGATAAAATAGGAAGAAAAGAAAAAAAAGAACAAGAACAACAAATGAAACTTCTAAAACATCTTTTCTTTCTTCTCTAAGTTTTCACTTTTCCTCACTCAACATAAAAAGACATGACCTGCAACTTTAGCCAGTTTTACCATTTTAAGATAATCTTTCATCAATTTTTCAGGACAGGAATCTTTCTTGGTTTTAATAGAGACCCTGTCTGCAAGGACTTTAAAAGAACTTAATCTTATTTAGTTCACAGTTTACTCAACACTGAAAATATGGGCCCTGTACTCAATACAATGCAAATTGGGGTGTCTTTTTACAGTTACAGATGTTACCTGGCCGATCACCCGGAGAAAAGAGAGAGAGCCCCTCCCCACACCCAGCCTTTTGAGCATTACGCAAAAGTCGCTAGCTTACTTTCTAATGGTTAAACTACCTGCCAATTAAAAAACTGATTTCTGATTGGACTGTTCTTCTTGTTAACCCATGACAACAATAATTTCCTGTTCACCTATTTCACATCACCAATCTTTGTAAGCTTCCATTGCATTCCCATCTTATGCTGATGCGCTGAAACACATGCAGTCCCTTCTTGCAGTTTTCCTCTTGCTTGTCAGTTTTCCCACTTAGTCTATGAATGCTGATTCAGACATGACATCCCTAATATTGTATGGACTTTACCAATTCATGTGGGTGTAACTGCGATTTCTGTGTTGTTTCTTGCCACTGTGGCCTCACTGATCTTGATGTGCTAGTGTTGCTGTCACCATCTAGGCCGTGACAGTGTTCGCTGTATCTTTTATCATTCTTTAGACTTAGAATTTCTTTCCTCAGTGACAGTTTTACTATTTGTTGTTATGTTGTTCATTTTGTTTAAGCAAATGCTTTAATATACTCCTACTTGTCCACTGATGTGATTAGTTCTGCCTTTTCTGCACTTTCTGTCCCTGCATACAGCATCCATTTCTCTTCTTTTCACTGACTGTCCCATACATCAATTCCATCAAGATCCCCATCCAAATTAAATTAGGTGCTTCGTTTCCCTGACCAGTTTTTCTGATCGTTTTTACGCAAAAGCATTTGCCTGCTCTTCCTCGCGCTAGCAGAAGACCAACGAACCCGACCGTTTGGGCACGGTCTCCATTCCCAGCGGCAGCGGCGTTTCCCTTTTGCCAGGAGGAGCCGTGCCCGCCGCAGGCTGCGCCGCCGCTCCGCCCCCGGGGGCGAGCCGCGCGTGTCCGCGCACGGGAGGCGGCGACGGGCGGAGGCGGGGAGCGGCCGGTGTTCTCGCGAGAGCCGCGCGGTAGCCCCGCGAGATCGGCGGCTCCCCGCCCGCGTCATGTTTTCCCTGTGACAATCCGGGCCGGGAGGACGCGGCTCCCGGCGGGATCTCCGCGCTCCGCTCCCCGCGCCCCGCTGGCCCCGCGGGGCTCCTGGGCCGAGCGCCGCCGCCTCCCCCCGCCGCTGCCTGGTGAGCGCGCGGCCGCGTGAGGCTGAGGAGTGCGGGCCGGGGCGGGAGGCCTGGGCGAGCCCAGGGCCGGGGGGCTCTCCCCGCGCTCTCCCCGCCCGACAACACCGCGGGGCAGCAGCTGCAGCCGCGGGCGTCCGGGAGGAAAAGGGGAGGCAGGTGAGGCCGGTCAGGTGTCACTGCCCTGTTGCTGAGGGTGGGGAGAAGGATGGGAGTCCTCCGGCAGCTCTTCTCCCTTCGTGGGGGCTTTTTCTGCCTCTTCAAAGCGGTATAAACTGTACGGATTCTGCATTGTGCTTCGGCTGAGGTCCTCGGAGCTTGTGCTTTTCCCCCATGAACCTCATGAATGCGATTGTAGTGTGGCCGCGCACTCTCCTCTAAGTGTTAAATGCATCTCTGGCTACGTGCATCCCAGGTAGACCCGCAGGTGTCACAAAAATTAGTCTGAAATTTGTCATGTTTGCCTTCATCAACTGTGTGCGTGACTGTAGGTATCCTTGTATCTCCAGACCTGTCATCTGAATTGCACCGTCTTCCCATGACATATTTGCTGGCTCTTGCTTGCAATACCAAAACGTTATATGTATATTTTTACTTAGAGATGATTTATTTTGTATGTCAAAGTGAAGTCTTAGCAGGTGTTTTGTTGTTGTGTTCCGGGTTTTTTTTTTAACTGCATATGGTTAATTCCATTCAGATGTTGCTGTACACAAGCTGCTTTTCATGGGTTTTTTAAGGGCAGAATTTGTTTGTTCTGCTCTCTCCCTTTCACAGTGTATATAGGAGAGGTTTAGTGCAGTTGAAACATCCTCATTTCTGTTGTCACATATCTAAGCTGATTGTTTCCTCATGAATGGTGTAATTTGCTGTAGCCGGAACCATATGCTCTATGTACATGTATACATATCCTGTCTGTATATGTACATGTGTGTATTGTCTCATGAGGTTGAACAGATTTGTAGTTTAGCGGAGTGTTCTATACTGGTATTTCATAATAAAACCTCAGAGCTCTAAGTTTATGTGTACTGAATTTAATGTTCCTTGTTAGAGACCCCATATATACCACATCTGCTCCATTGGGATGTGGGACTGCAGAGGACTTGGATCTCAGCTTTAAGTCTCACATAGTTTTGGGGAAAAATATAATAGGTATTTAATCTGAAAAGGAAGACTGTATACCTGGTCAGCCTGCTACTGCTTCCCCATTCTGAGAGGAATTTGTTTTCTGCATGGAATATCAGAAGCTGTACAGTGTTGTGCTACAGAACAGAAGGGCATTGCCAGTCTCCTTTATCCTTGCACCTAAGTGGAATTTGTTAGTTGGCTTTATCACAGTGGTTGTGTTTTAAAATGAAACATCTTAAAGCTTTTTGTCTCTGAGAGGAAACCTGTGCTGAGGTTTCTCTCTCTGCTCCTGTGTTCTTATTTAAATATGTCATGTATGTTTTATTCTTTGAACATTAAGACTAAAAGTGTTTTTGTGGTTGGAAGTATGTAAGTTGAAGGGGAAGTGGGAGTGTTGAAATTTTTTTTGAAACTGTGTAAAGGAGGTGTTTATCTAATTGTTCATTAAGCGTAGGGATGTAAAGTCTTTGACTTACTTTTGCCGAGAGACTGCTTGGCATAGTAAGAATATAATGCAGCATTTTTAAATTCATTTAATCAGTGAATTGAAAAATAGTTTACCAGTGAAAACTTGTTCTGCTGTTTCAGAACTGAATTAAACAGATAGTAGTTGATTGAGAAACAGTTTAAGTGACTTGACTAAAGATCTTTGTTGATTTTGCCTTTAATTTGCCAGTATGAGGTAGCCATAATCTTTATTTTTCAAAGAAAACAGTACAAGGGTGCTCTGTGTATTTTAAATTATCAGTGGTGACTGGAGTAGGACCATTTTAAAAGATGAGGAAAGCTCCATGTGAAATTAGCAATAATATTTGTGTTTGAGTAATAAAATTATGTATGTTTAAGTACTTTTGTTTAAGATGTTAAGACATACATAGTATTCCAATCTTAAAAATAAGAAATGGAGACAGAAATTGCATGTATTTCAGGCAGGCTTGGTGGAGCGGGCGTTTAATTGGTCGTAGGTTGTTAGGAAGTCATTAGCCTTTCAATGCAACAGTCTTAGATCCTGTACAGATACTTAATCTTCCTCTGTTCATGTAACTCGAGAGATTTTTATCTTGCACTGGTGTGTTCTAGTTAAAAGTAGGATGCAATTCTCTGTGGTTGCTTGGACTTCCTGCTGTCAAAGTCGTAGTAGTGAATGGTGAGTACTGTGCTGGTTGTGTTTCCCATGATTGGCTCTCAGAAGTACTCAAACTCTTGAAATTGTTGCCAGGTTTTCTTTTTGTCTGTCTCCCTTGTAGTGAATGACAGTCAAGTGGAACATTCAAATCTAGTGGTGTTAGCTCTTTAAAAACACCTGAATTAGTCCTCAGAAATCAAAGCTCTGCTGTCACAGGGCTGCTTGAAATAGCTGCCAGTGTGGTGCAGATGCTTGCTGTGCATTAAAGTAATTCAGAGTGACCCTTGTAAATTCTAAATTTAAAAAAAAGAAAACAAAGCCCACCTGGAACCTAGCAGCTACAGTATTTGCCCATCAAGCGTAACGGTGACCTTGGAACTGGCCAGGTAGATTCCCTGGCCTGGACTGTCTGTTGTGATTGACCTGATGTCAGGCTAGTTGGGGGGATGTTCAGGTGGCTCAAGCAATCATCTTCTCTGCTGGAAGCTGGAATTAATTTGCAGCTTAAAGAAGAGCCTGCAGTTTGAGTCCTCCTTACTAGTAGTAATTTTTTTTTTTTTTTTGCTGTCAGGACTAGATAATACTGAAATTTCATCCTCAAAACATTTCCTTACAAATGCATGAATTTACACAACAGAAGTTTCTTTTTCAATTAGTTATAACAGGAGTTCTCTGAGTCAAGGAAAGCAAATACTGACAGGAAGTGTTAACGCTAAGGGGCATCCACAACTTAGCTGGGTAACCTGCTTCAGTGTCTCACCACCCTCATTGATACGTTTCTTCTTTATATCCGGTTTAAACCTACTCGTTTTCAGTTTAAAACCAGTTCCTGTTGTCCTGTTGTCCTGTCACCTCAGGCCCTGATAATAGGCATTGCTCTTACATGTCCCCTTTATATCTATCTGCCTGTCTGTACTGTCTATCTGTCTATGCTGTTTATCTATAGGCTGCAGTCCACTTTTCTGCTTACATACAGCTGACTTGAAAGTTGAATGTGTTTGCATTTTCACTGTCTGTACATGTTGCATTCTCTTGTCCATTGCTGAGTTTCTGAATTTCAAGTCATGATTTCTAATAAATACATCTTCGAGATTTTTGTAGTTTTTGCAAGAAAATGTCTCCTTCTATGTGTTGTGGTGGTTGAAAATACTGTTAACTACACAGTAGAAGTACAAGTGATTGTACCTTTTGGGGAGAGTGGTACTGCTGAAACCCCACCAGAGTTTTCATCCCTTTTCCTATGCAAGGTCAGGCACCTTTTCTTTGTTTTTGATGCATGGGGATTTCTGCTTCTCAGCTCCTCTTCATGAACTGCTTTTGATGATTGTGTATGTGGAGCATCTTACATTCCCGGCTTTTCTTTCAGTAACCTTAAAGCATCTGAAGAAGTAATGGATTAAATTGATTTTTTCTAAGTTTATCTGCTGAACAATAATGATAATTTTTATTTCTTGTCTGCTTTTGGGTAGGTTTTGTACAGCCCCCAGGGATTTACATTGACAAACCATGATTAGGTTTTTGTATCACTTTCTTTTTAAACCCTAATGGCAAAAGGGCAAATAGCTTTAATTTCATCTTAAAATAAAAATAACTTTGTCTTCCTTTAGTCTGTCTGCAAAAAGATTTTTGGAATGACCAGTTGTGACCAGCTGAAAGCATAGGGTTATATTGGTTTCAATACTATACCTGATAATGAATAAATAAATAATACCACAGGAACCTAAAACCATGTAGGAGGACTACAACTGGAAAAATATCAAGTAGAACTTTACCATGGCTTGCTTAACAAATACAAGGTTAGGTGGAATTCAATATTTGGAAAGAAAAGTTGATGGTTGTTTGCCTAATTAATCTTCTTCTGAATGATGATGTCATTAATTTGGTTTCCATATGCTGAGCAGGAGGCTAATAGATGGAAAGATAGTAGCCATTGTGCTCAATGGAGACAGATGTTCACATGAATGAATGCTGGTGTGTATTTCACTGAAATGTTTCAGGAGTGAAGAACAATCTGCTGTAGCTGCTGTTCTTGCTTGCTTTTTCTGAGTTAGTTCCTTTTGTTCTTTGCTTCCCATTCCAGATTTGTAGGAGACCACATCTCATTTTTTCTGCACTGTTTTACAGTCCATCTCCTGTTACTAGACTGCTGCCTTTTTATCTTTTTTTTTCTGCTTCTAATGACAATTTTGTCTCTTTGATTCTTTCTGAATTTGTAGTAATTTCTCTGCAGTGTCAGTATTTTCTAATTTATTGTTTTCTCTTTTTCTTTCCCGTGACTGCTTTGGATGGATTCCAGTCACCTTGGATCTGTCATGGCAGTGTCTCTAGACTACATGAACAGGCTAAAAAGAACATTTGAAGATTCCTATCTTGCATAGTCACCTACAGTGCTTTTTGGCACTAGTGAAATATTGAACACGTAACTTTTCTAGGCAACATTATCTCCTGTTGGTTTCAGCTGTTGTAGTGTCCCCTGGCCATGACCAGTATGAAATGTCTTGTGGGTTTTGCATTTCTGTGCATTTCATATTTTTGCCATGTGGCAAGGCAGGATTTTAATTACTTTAATATATTCTTAGTTTCTGAATCACCTTTCAAGTAAAAGGCTGTAAATGCTGTTTGGAGCTCTGATACCTGCTGCTAAACCCTGTATATACAATCCCTTATTTATGAAACAAATCAGTTTGGTTTAGTTGTCCCTTCAGATTGTAAAATTCTAATAAGTATTGCAAAAACTGCTGCACTCTGTCAGCTGGCAGCATGTGAAGCAAGATTCCTACTGGGACTTCATGGCTTCGTTGTAAGAAGTATGAAAGAGTGGAATGATAAAAACTTAAGGTAATCTGTCATTTTGTGGAACGTCAGGAGCTGTTAGGAGTGGAACTTGGCAAAAGCAGAGAACAGGCCTTCTGTTGCACAAAATAAAGGTACAGCCATTTCTTGAATTGCACATTCAGCTCTGGCGTCCTACAGGTTAGAAATTTGACAGAATATTGAGATAATGATTTGGTAGGCTTGGATATGGACTTTGGTTTACTGGTAAGAATATTACATGTATTTGAATTAACAAATAATTTAGAAGGGTTCTAAGTGCTTATACTAAGAAACTAAAATGTTGCAACTTTGAAGAGATTCCGCTTGTAAGATACAGCTGTAATACTGTCATCAGTGAGGCAGTAAATAGAAACATACTGCATTAGGTTTTCTGTCATATTTTAAGTAAATTAGCTCTTCCAGAGCTGTGATTGGCAGTGAACTCAGAACATATACTATATCAAAAATTATCTAAAATAACATCCCCGAATAAAGTTCTTCAGTAGTCAGTGAATTAATTGAATTATATTCTTAATGAGCTTGTAGAATTATCTGATTATTCTGATTGTGAAATCTTTCCTGAGTTTTGCGTGAGCCACAAAATGCTTGATTTTTCTGGCCCATCACAGAAGTTAATTTCCCCCTGTTGCAAACAGTGCTTTAACTTCTTGTAGCAGCATCAAGCAAGAGCTGTACTGTGATCTGGCTGCCGTCTGTTTAAATATTACATTTTCTAATCCTTCTTAGAAACCACCCAGGTGACATCATGTTGAAGGGACCTTGAGCACAGCAGGTAACCCAGTTGAAAATAATAAATAGAACTGTTGCAGGCTCCAGGAAGTTCATTGTCAATGAACACACAGTGAAGAGTTCTGTATATGTGTGCGGTACAACATTGCAGGCAGGCAGTGACTAGAATTCAGTTTCACAACCAGATCTTCGTATTTAATTTTGGTGTTTTCTGCCTGTGATTTGACTGGGCAGACGGACTTCTTGTGTTACAAGCTTTTGTAATTAGGTTCCCATAAAATAAATGTAGTCAGTGTCTTAGGAAGGTTGCTGAAATTGCTGATTGCAGAGAGGGAGAGAGGAAGTGCTTCTGAGTTTATTTTTCCTCTGAGAAAACTTTTGATTTTTAGGAGATATAATACTTATAGCTTTGTAAGTATAGTTTTTCAAGAGCTTTGCAGAAACTAAAGCTTTGAGCTACTTTTGTAGGAGTTCTAAGAGTCTGAGCACTTGGCTTCTGTCAGAATAATTGTTTTTGTGTGTGCTTGATTTCTGCTGTAGTTAGGCTAAGTTAAATAAAAACATGGTTGTAGTTTTGTTAGTAGTGTGTAGCTTTGATAAATTCCATCCTTGTTCTATCTTCAGTGTGTGTGCTAGTGTCCTGATTTAAGAAAATGGATTTTCTTCATGCTGATTTAAGATACTGTGTATCATTTTACGCATTTTATATGTTTGAAGATCTCCATGGACTGTGAGAAGTTCTGCCTAGCTTAAAGACTAGGTTAAAATACATTCCCTTTGTTTGCTGTGTTTGTTTGACAGTGCTTTAAGTAGATCAGTTTTGCTTTTTATCCCTGTATTACAATGTTTACTTCTTTGGGCCTTGTACAGGGAGGAAAGCACAAAGCTGTAAAATAACAATTACGCAGGGCGATTCAGGTTGTACAAGCAATGGGAAATCAGTGTGCTTCAAGATTTACCTACATTTCTGAGCTGATTGTTCAGGTTTTCCTTTTCACAGCCTGAGCAGCAGTTGCACCATCTTCTTCTTTATCTATGGACTTCTATTATTCTTGCTGGAATACCAGTGATTACCTGCATTTGGCAATGAGGTAGAGCCACTGTGTTGGAGATGATGATGTCTTGGGAAGAAGAGGAAAAAAAGGGCCATAAAATCAGCTCCTCCCTTCCACATGTTTTGGTGGTTTCTGTTGATAAGTTGAGTGTGTGTGCTGAGGACTAAAAAAGCAAAGCTTGTTTTGTGGGGAAATTGTGCTGTTACACGCTCTACTTAAAACAGCAAGATAATAATCCTGTCTTCAAGTTTTTAAGGATCTTTTCTACAACTTTCTTTAAAACAAAACATAAAGTCCTCAACTTTTTCTTACCATGACTTTCATACTATATCCCTTCCTGCAGGAATTCTGTGTTACCTCTCTGGCATTGCCTGGAGCTGTTCCTGATCTTCCCGATCTCCTCAAAAGGAGCTACAGAGTGTGATGTAGCCACACTGTACAGCTTCTGCCCAAGCTCCACCTTTCTTTAAATTGTCCCAGCAATCTTTCTCTTAGGTGTACACACAGCAACTTCTGAGGGGCTTCTTAAAATTCTAAGTGTTTTTTAAATCTAAACCCTAGAAGGGAACTTCCTGTTTACTTATATTAGGATAAATTTGTTGGCTGCATGGAGGTGGTTCTTGGGTGAGGAATTCAGGTCTCTCCCATAATTTCTGAGCTGACGTGGAAAGGGAAGACTGTGGAAATTCCTTCGGGAAGCGTGTGTATTCTGTCCAAGACCTGTCCTTCATTCTGGACTCAGAAACAGGATCTTCATAACTTCACAGACTTTTAACCTTCAACCCCATGCCGAAGTCCTTTGTAAATTATTCTCATTTCCTCCTGTGCCCTTGGAGTATAGGAGTATTTGGGGCAGTTTCCAAAGTCCTCACTCCTTTGTCTGTGTTGAAGTTGAGAACTTCTCTTGCTAGCTTCTTTAGTAATGATTTTTTCTTCCTGCGTGAGTTCTTATTCTTCCATTTGAAGGTGAGCAAAACTGTCCCACTTACCTCAAAGTGAGAAGACCTAAAAACTTCTTTCTTGGTTTCCTGAAGCTGTAGTAAAAATCTGAAAAAAAAAAAATTGTTCTTAGAGGTTTGACAGTCTTCATGTCTTAGTCAACCAAGTGGATTTATGAGAAATCTTTAGTGTTTGCTTTGTTCCCTTTCTAGAAAAATCTCCTTCCATGGCTAATTAAGGAGATGGTGGTAAGTGGCTGTAAAATTTACTGTTACTTCCCAGTCCCATTTTACCTTATGTATGTCACTTTTTATATAAACACAAAAAAAATCTACATAATTTTCTTGATAATTTCACTTTGATGTTAACTGAAATGCTTTGTAAGAATTATTTCCCTTTGAAAATAAATAATAGTTGCAGAAAGATTACTTGTGCTTCAGACACATATACATGAAACACAGGTATTTTTAGTATCTAATATAAATGCTAAAATATAAATATATACATGTGTGTATATATCTATGTATGTATATATAAAAATATTGGAACATTTGTAGTGGAATACCTATTTTGTTCTATCTCCCAGTCAGTTGTACATTAAGGTGTTAGTCATCCATACAGGCAGCGACTTGGTCTTGTATACATGAAATAAGCAAGCTGGGATTAATGACAAGATCAAATTCCTCTTTCTGTTTCTGTGATTAAATTGCTGTGGTGGCAGAGAGAAGGAAGGAACAGCATTCATGGTTTATCTCCTCATAATTTATTTCTGTTTCATGGAAATAACTTGTAAATGCAGTTAGATGCATCTCTAGTCTCTTATTTCATTATTGTTTGAGATAGTGGAATAGTTCTTTTTCCTTAAAAAAGATGCAGTTTTTCTCAGTGAAAGAATTGGCTCTTTGGCCTATTTCATTAGTGATATAAACTTAATTTTAATTTTAATATGCCCAATAGTCTGTTGTATTTAATAGTGACTTGCAACAGGCCATTGACACTTTTAATACATGTGACTTATTAGTTATTGTAAGCAAGCTTCCATCACAAAAACTACTACTACTTTTAAGTGACCTGTAAAAATTACCTGGTGGTTTCAGGCTGAATTGATCCCTATTTAAGGAAAAACCAAACTCTTTAATAGCACAGCATAGTTTAAGTTCTTTAAAATTATTTGCTAGGCCACTGAAGACTGCATGCTTTCCCTGAAATATGACAGCTTCCCTCTTTTTCCCTATTTTTGCTCAAAAGGGAGGATCTTAAGTGTATCAGTTATTATTTAGTGTTTACTCCGTCTTTCTGACAAACATTTGCAGGCTCTTGGTTTTGAGTTTATTTTTTCCTTAGTTGCAGCAAACACAACTAAGACAAAACTTCTTAAAAATCATCGTCTAACTAAACAGATTAAGAGAAATAAGTGGAGAGAGGGGTAATGAAATTTATGATCACCTTTCTTTCTGAGTTCTTGGCTGTGTGGAAATCCATGCCAATCATTTAATTATTATTATGGTTTCACGGTCATTAGTAAGTTGTAAGTTGATTTCTTCGAATTTGAAATGCACCCTATTACCTCCTGTATATGCTTACTAGTTATTGCAAGATGTGGAGACTCAATTCTGAGCTTAGAATTCAGGTGGTAGTTTGGCAATGTGGTGTGTTTGTTTACATGACGGGGAAAACCATGAGCAGACCAGAAGAAATACCTGTTTTTGACTTTTGAGCTTGAAGAGGCTGAGTCTGAAACCCAGGGCTTGCACATTTAGTCTGCAGTGGGATTCAGCTTTGGAATTTATACGTTCACCTTCAGGTGCATTTAAAAAATGGGCTGATAAAATGAAAAAGAACCTTTGTCTCTGCTGCAAGTAATTTCCATGTTTCCTATGGCATTAAAAGAGAGGTCTCTTAAAAAGATTTTCTTCCATAATTTAATTATTCTACTCTTGTCTTAGCTCAAGCAAAAGCCTTCCTGATTATATTCCTCGTGTTTTCACAGGTTTCGTTTTAAAATTCTTTTCCTCACATTCCCTTTCATCTGATTTAAGAGAAACAAACAGCAGTTGGTGTCCAGTGCAGTGATGGGTACCAACAGCTCTCCCTGTGCTTGTGCACATGTTCCAGCAGAGGATTTGATGAACCTCAGCCTTTCCTTGAGTTCAGCTGCAGCACTGGCTGTGGTTCTACGGATGAACAAGCTCTGAAGGCAGGCTTAGTTGCTTTCACACATCTTCCCTTGCAGCTCAAGTTGCTGCCACTGCTATTTTGAAAGAAAAATTTTACATCCAGGATACATAGAACTTGGATTTTAGGGTTGATAGATACATTTTGTCCCCACTGTTCCCTGGAGTAAGCTTTTGAAATAGGTGTTAAATTTGGTAACACTGTTGGAATCCTTGTTCAGCTATGAGTTTTAAGTCCCATTTTAATTGACTTACCAACTGGCAACAGTAAAATATATGCAAACATTTACTCCCCCAGAATGGTGATTTCCTCAACAGGAACTGTGGTTCTAAAAGATATGACAAGTGAGTTGTGTTGCACATTCTCACCATTTACTCTTGTGTGTGTGTGTGTTTGATTTTTTTGTTTTGTTTTGATACAAATCCCAGGAAGTTCTGGGTACTTTAGTTTGAAGTGTTTTAAGTGTTACAGTGTTGAAATCGTTTTAGAAAGCTGTTGCTATACACTTAGATTGTTTTATGTTTATGATGACAAAAGAGAATGTTTCCGGCTTCTCCTTTTGTGCTCAGACATGTGATCAGCGTGTTTAGAAAGTATGTGGGATTGCACACTGTGGGACTGGCCCACCCTGCACATTCAGTACCTTCCACATGTTCACCTGACCCTGCAGTGGTCAGATATAGTGAAACAGCGGTGAGTATTCACCTGAGCTTTCAAAGCCAAATGTATTTTCTTTTTGTCTGCCCTAAAAAGAACTGAGATGTCTATGTCCAGGCTCTGGAGCAATTATAAAGCTTGTATTTGTGGCAGTGAGCTGGAAGAAATAAACCATACCTATGCATTGTGCTACCACTGTTACCTTGTTTCTACTTCAATGATATGTAATTGTTACATGCAGAGTCAGAGATCTTTTACATTTGTATTCAGAGAGCATTTCCAGGATTATCAGCAGTGTCTGGTTAAAGCCTTCTGCCTGTCGCATGAAAGTGAATGTTACATTCAAGGTGCAACAATGGATTTCTTCTGAAAGATGCAGGAGAGTAGGGCACTGCTAAGATCTCAGCTTCAAGCTTCAGTCTCTTAGAGATGCATACACAGGCAGGCGGGAAAAAAATATATCAGTTTTCAGGAAAAGCAGCAGTATTTGGACCTTAGAGGTGCATGGGCATGTTTTGAAGTTTCTGAAGGAAGAGTAGCTGGTAAAAGCATAAAGCCTATGAATGAGTCTATTCAGGGAACTTCTTAATGGAGTTACATTGCCATGTTATACCTCTTGAGAAGGCACAAACTTCACATAAGACCAGAGTTGGGACGTTTTCATTAATTGGCCTTACAGTTCCTATTCGGATCGAATGGTAGTTGGCAAGTCCTTTCTGACAAATGAGACGGTGTTGCCCTTCCTTAGTAAACAGGGTCCTGGGTGTAATAGTACCTGTCTGTGTCACTTGGAGGCTGAGTTGCTGGGGAGTTTTCTGGTGTGAGTATATAGAAGGTGTGTCTTGTGTGAAATGCAAGGAATGTTCCCTGCTGGGAATTGTACTTAACAGCTGTGGCTCCAGTTTCTGTGGGATAGACCTGGGTAAGGGGCTGCTGTCGTGCAGCAGAAGTTACTGGGATGGGGGTCACTGGGGCTCACATAAAGCTTTTTCTGAAGATATTAATCTATTTCAGGAAAAATTTGGCTGAAATAAAAGCAGGTGCTTAATAGCACACAGTATGCATTTTTGGCAGATACATTGGCAGAATAACTGTAGTAGTTTATGTTTTTAATTTGTGTTTTCTAAGTGTGAAATGTCAAGACAAAATGAGGACCAAGTTGCACTGCCAAGTTGAACGGCATGGCAGCAGCACCAACTTTAACTACGTAGCAGAGACTCCCTCCACCCTCAGGAGTTTAGTCTGAAATTTGATCAAATAGGGCTCACACTACCAAAGGACACAAAATTCTCTTTCAGGAAATTACAGTACTTTTTCGTGGAATTGTAATATATTAGGACTTAAAGGGTCAAAGAACAGAAAGTGATCTTTCAGAACCTATGTAACCTATGGTTAATGATTATAAAACAGGAGTTAAACAAATCTTGTTTGTACAATAGAAGGTAAAGCATTACTTTAAAGAAAATTCTTTTAAAATGAGCAGTTTGAAAACACTTACTTTGAGGAAGCCTCTTTGCATATTAAGCTATAAACTATCTTGGCAAAACTTAGAGTTAACATCAAGAATCCTCTTGAAGAAACTGAAGTTCTAAATGCCATTGGCATTAAAATTAGTAACTCTAGTGTCTCTTTGGGATCAGAATGTTCTTTTAATTTTTTAATTTTTAAAAATTTTCTCAGACATAGACTTAGGAGAACCCTAGACTCAACTATTCATGATGAATAGTTAGTGATGATTAGTGTTCTTGTATGTGAGAAATTTTTCGAACTCAGTGTATGTTTTTAGAATTGTGATCCTTTATTCATATAAAATAGCCAAATATCATACCATTACAGGCATGATCCTGCAGACATGAATCATCATAGTGCTGAGGTATGCTTATCAGCCCTGCACCTTCGTGGTTGTTGAAATCTAAATCTTAAATTGCCTCATCTTTTAAATGCTGTTCGTGTCACTTAGCAGAATTAAATTTTCTTTGTGTGAATTTTTGTGCATATGGATTTAGAAAATTCAGACTGACTTACACTAAAATTCTTTCATCATGTTAAGTAAGTTGCACATACCTGTAGGTCACATGGTGAAACTGGTAATTCTTGGTGATTAATCTTTTGCTGCTTACCTTCTGAAAGGACTGTTTGGTTTTGTCATGCTGTAAATAATAAGATCTGTAGATAATATTGCATACCTATTGACAGTCTTTTTTCATCTTCAGGACTAATGGCAAAGAAATAAACCAGCATGGCAGCTATGGTTCCACCTGTGAAGCTGAAATGGCTTGAACACCTAAACAGCTCCTGGATCACAGAAGACAGTGAATCTATTGCAACAAGGGAGGGGGTTTCTGTCTTGTATGCTAAGTTAGTTAGCAATAAAGAAGTAGTGCCATTGCCCCAGCAGGTTCTGTGCCTCAAAGGACCTCAGTTACCAGATTTTGAGAGGGAATCTCTATCTAGTGATGAACAGGATCACTACTTGGATGCCCTTCTTAGCAGCCAGCTGGCACTGGCAAAGATGGTGTGCTCAGACTCTCCGTTTGCTGGAGCTCTTCGAAAGCGTCTCCTTGTGCTGCAGCGTGTCTTCTATGCACTTTCTAATAAATATCATGATAAGGGTAAGGTGAAACAGCAACAGCATTCACCAGAAAGCAGTTCTGGGGCCACAGATGTGCACTCTGTCAGTGAACGCCCGAGGTCAAGCACAGATGCACTCATAGAAATGGGAGTTCGGACTGGATTGAGCTTGTTATTTGCACTGCTGAGACAAAGCTGGATGATGCCTGCAGCAGGACCTGGCCTCAGCCTCTGCAATGATGTTATCCATACTGCAATAGAAGTTGTGAGCTCTTTACCACCTTTATCTCTAGCAAATGAAAGCAAGATTCCACCAATGGGTTTGGACTGTTTATCACAAGTAACAACTTTTCTTAAAGGAGTAACGATTCCAAACTCTGGGGCAGATACTCTAGGTCGTAGATTAGCTTCTGAGTTGCTTCTTGGTTTGGCTGCCCAACGAGGTGCCTTGAGATACCTTCTTGAATGGATAGAAATGGCTTTAGGTGCTTCAGCTGTAGTGAACACCATGGAGAAAACCAAGTTGCTGCAAAGTCCGGAAGGGATGATCAGCTTTGATTGCTTTATGAGTATATTGACCCAGATGCGACGATCTCTGGTAGGTATAACCAGCTTTGGTTTTTCTCCATTGCAGTGTAGTTGCATTCTTAACTGAATACTTTCTCCACATCGAATGCCAGTTTGTTGAGTATGTTAGGAAGGGGGCTTTTTTAATGATTTTTTCCCCCGTATTTCCTTTGTTACCCACCATCTCTCTCTCCCCTCCTGCCCACCTGTTTCTTCATAGGTAAAGGTGAAACAACAAAACAGTCTCTGTGTTGTCATTTTTGATGTTACGCTCTAACTTCAGGGAAGGAATTGAAGAACCTACTTGATCCACTTGGACTTGTACATTTAAGTTCATAGCAGGAAAAGTTAGAAAATTCAAAGTTCTGCAATACATCTTGTTTCCTGTTACTTTTATTGCACGTGCCTGCTCCCCCATTCACCTAGGCCTCTGCTTATACATCTCCAGGATGCTTAGCAGTTTTGCTGACGCACAGAAATTCATGTGATAGGAAATGAGCTAAATTGGAAGTGTGGCACTCTGCTTTGTATATTGATTGCCTACTGTGGCTCCTAGATAAATACTGCTTTTAAAGGTATGAAATTATTGCACAGTACACAATTGAAAGCTGTGACAAGCTTCTGCCTCATGGTGCTCAGACTGAAACAGGGAATGACTTTTTCCCTCAAGTGGTCATTCTTTTCTCTCAGGCTTGTACTGCTTGTTAATAAACATAAACTTTAATATCTAGAAAAGATCTAAAAATCTATTGAAGAATGGTGTGTAGCAGTGCCTGAATTGGATTAAATGTTGTGATGGGCAACTTTATTTTTTGTTGGTTTTGGGCTATATATACAATTAGAGACCAAAATATGGAAGGTATGTAAACAGAAAATTAATTACAATTAGTAATTTTAAAATAATTATCACTTTAAACACAAATAACATGCATTTCATTACGAAATAGTATTGGGTGAAATTAACTTTGAACACAGATACTTTCACAAAATGGAATCAGTAAGAATGTTGGACTGGCTCTTGTGATAGTTTTGTTTTCCTGAAGTGTGTGCAGGTATCACAGCTCAGGAAAGAGATCGTGTACTTAGGCTTACAGAAGCCATTAATCTCTCTTAGCAATAAGAACAAATCGCTAATGTATTTTGTTCAGGTGGACTGTTGCTGTGTTGGAAGCATGTTTCTCCCAATAACAACATTTAAACATTGTAGGGATCATCTGCTGATCGAAGTCAATGGAGAGAGCCAACCAGAACATCTGATGGCTTATGTTCTCTGTATGAGGCAGCTCTGTGTTTATTTGAAGAGGTATGTCTTGAAAAAAGCTTTTACATTACTGTAGTTCCTCCTCACACATATGATTGGTGTGCACATGTGAGTGTAGTCCAGTCTTGGCTGAGTTATTCTGGGTTAGAAGAGGTGCAAAAAACATTGAAAAGCTAAGATGTAGTGAGACAAAGTCATTTGGGCAAGCTAATGGTATGGTTGTGGTGATTTGTGTTTTAGGCAGTTAACATGCTGAGGGGCAGTTAAAGCTGCATTAAACACTGTGACTGTATAGGAAGAAATATAAAATGCTACTGTGTAATAAATCTCTGGTTTGAACAGGTTTGTCGAATGGCTTCAGACTATTCCAGGACATGTGCTAGCCCTGACAGCATTCAAACGGGCGATGCTCCCATCGTGTCCGAGACCTGTGAGGTGTATGTGTGGGGCAGTAACAGCAGTCACCAGCTGGTAGAAGGAACTCAAGAGAAAATACTTCAACCCAAGCTTGCTCCGAGCTTTTCTGATGCACAGACAGTGAGTGACGTTTGTTAGTGGTACATCATGTAACATTCAGCAGCTTCATAGTCACAGTACAAAATTGAAAATAGTGCTTTATTTTTGAGTGTCAAGTTGTAATGAAGGGATGATGCTCCAAACTGGTCACACAGGTTATTGTCCTGAGAATATCTCACTACTTTTATTGATACCTGGGAAAAACATTCTGGTTTGTTTTTAGTGACACACACATATAAATATCCGTGTAACAAGAATGACTGAATTACCTGACTTGCTCTGTGGAAACAGGTGTAGTTGCCTGTAGGTTTTTTGGTGGGTTTGTTGTGGTGTTTGGTTTCATTTTGTTTATTTTTGTTGTTGGTTAAAATGTGTCTTAATGACTCCATTGGTGTTTTTTTTTTTTCTTTTCCATTGGTGATTTTCACACCCAAGATTGCCAAGTTTAAAGCTCCAAACTGGGCTAGCTGTTGACACAGCAACCTTAATTAGCTTTCTGAACATCAGCGTACATACTCTTTGTGCTCTCAGTCACAGATTCTGTAGTTGCAGCTGAGCACTTCTGTTGATGCATGATCCAGAATATAATAGTCTGCTTTTCTGGTACTATATTGGCTTTGCAGTGTTGACTTAAGTAAAAGCCCTTTTTGGTCACTAGACAATTCAGGTGCATTTCCTGGAATTGTTTCTGTGGACGTCACTGATGTATTTTATATTCCAATGGACTGCAGGACTGGACATCATAAAGCATTCAGAAAACTTGAAAAACATTCAAAAGACTAATACACAAGAATGGAATGCATGATCTGAACAAATGGATTACTCTTATAATAGTACCATATACAACTATTACAACAAATTTGTGTGATATTTCCACTAAGACTTGATTAATGATTGTTGTGGGATTGTCTGCATTAAGACATTAATTCCCAATAAATAGGACTGTGGCCACCTGTTTGGGGATGTTTTATGATGTGCCTTTATGCCTCAGATGGAACCTGCTCTGCACTTCTGCTGTGTTAAGATTCCTATAGTAAATGATGTCTTTGTTAGTACTTCTAACTGGCTGTTGGGCCATTCCTCAGCTGAGCGCTGACTTCCCATTAGGGGCGAGTTCTTACTTTCTTAAAAGCTTTTAATCTTACTTCTTTGATGTTCACGTAATTAAAGTTAATAGTAACAAGTGAGTGAATTTTTAGCATTTGGTGTATTTCTGTAATGTTACCGCTTGGTAGTGGTTAAAATTAAGCAAAACCTGCAGTGTTTTATCAAGCTGTTACTTTTTGTTTTTTGCTTTTAAAAAATGAAGTTTTCCATCCATGAGTTTTAGAGATCTGAATGCAGCACAAGTTCTGTAGTATGTAGAGAGATACAAATAAATAAAATAATCACTGTTTACATACTTTAGTCTATTTATGAAAATACATTTAATCATGACATATTTCCCAAGAATTTTAGTTTTACTGCTTGCTGAAATCCAAATTGTTTTTAATTTTTACATCATGTTATATGAAGAAACCTGAAATTCTGTTAAAAAATACAGACTTCTAGACCTATATGTAAATTCTGGATTTATATGATCTCTGCATTTCTCTGTTACATTCTTTTTTCTCTTCATAGATTGAAGCTGGACAATATTGTACATTTGTCATTTCTACGGATGGTTCTGTTAGAGCCTGTGGGAAAGGCAGCTATGGGAGACTGGGACTGGGAGACTCCAACAATCAGTCCACGTTGAAAAAATTGACTTTCGAGCCTCACAGGTCTATTAAAAAGGTGTCATCTTCAAAAGGATCTGATGGTCATACTTTAGCATTTACAACAGAAGGGGAAGTCTTCAGCTGGGGTGATGGTGACTACGGAAAACTGGGACATGGAAATAGTTCAACTCAGAAATATCCCAAACTTATTCAGGGTCCCCTGCAAGGGAAGGTATGTTTTGTATAGAACAGCACCTGTTTTTGTTCTGTTCAGCTGGGCTGTTGTGTAAAGTTTGAAAGAGATATAATCCTAAGAAAAAGTTCTGTGTTTTTTCTAGACATCTCTTTGAGGCTGGGTTTGCTTTCAGCAAAACACCAGAGCTTATGGTTTCCTGTAGGCCTGTGACTTGGGCAGTGGCATTGTCAGGAGAGCTTCTCATAGTCTTGAGTCAGACTTGTTCAGGGGCTTTCACTGAATTGCAATTTCAGTTTTGCTAGCTAAAACATCAAGGCTTTCACAAACAGCTTGTTTACTGTCTTAAACATCCACTGATGCTGCTTTTTTCTCCTGTAAGACTAGGATATCATGATGCTGAAGCTGCTTGATAAATAATTGTTAGTAGTTGTACATATAAACTTGCCTTTTATGTACTAATTTCCCCTTATCAAATAAACAGAAAAGATTGCAAAGCTTGCGGATGAACAAGTTAGTTTATGTAGACTCCTGAAACTTGACTCTCCCAAGCTTTCAAACTTCCCACTTGATTTGTGTAAAACTTCATCTTTCTTTTTGCATGGAATGTAGGTGGTTGTGTGTGTATCGGCGGGCTACAGACACAGTGCTGCAGTTACAGAAGATGGAGAGCTGTACACATGGGGAGAAGGAGACTTTGGAAGATTAGGTAATTTGAAAATTCCAATGCTTTTGGAAAAATTCCTGTGTCTAGTAATGATTTTATTCATCTGTTTGCCGTGTTCTCTAATTGTCCCCTCTACGTACACATATACACATGTAATCAGGTGTGTGCATACAGCTGACAAGTGCAGAGGGTCTTAAAAGTTTTTAATGCAGTTAATTTTACAAAGATTTTTTTTAAAGATTTTTCATTTCGAGGCAAGTTGCTTTTATTCATTCATAAGACTATATGGTTGCTAATGCCCCTGGAATGTAAACAGTAGACATTTTAAATAAACTGGAATTCTAGATAAACCTCATCTAGTGTGATGGTAGAATGATTCTTTGAAGAGTCAGGAATAGCTGGCTAATAATATCAAGGGTCTGATTCTTATAAGGATACTTGATGTTAAGTTTGCCAGAATGGCTTAGTGTCCTTTTATCCTTTTACCTTAATACATCAAAGAAGTTAAATTTAACTGGAACAAGAAACCCTGTATTACTGTTTGCTTAAGTTTGCTTGTCTGTTTCATCATCTTTGTTGTACAGCTGCTATGCCTGGTATAAAACTACCCTTCTTGAGCAGGTTCAGTGTAGGTTTTGCATAGAAAATTGTTTAAAGTTGGGCTTTAGTTCCCTTCTGTTTTCTTTTTCTTTGAATGTCACAATCACCAAGTATAGAGGGGTAAAAGCAAGCAAGTGGCAGGGGTGGAAGATGAGGACACTGTTCGACAGTTACAGCTTTCAAGGGAATCAGTAGAAGTTCTGAGCGTATTGCTGTTAAGAACTCTGTGTTAGAGGTTTAACTGGAATTTTGGTGGGAATTGTGGAAATGTTCTCCTTGAGTTTTAGATTATTGTGGAGTTTTGGTATCCTTTGAGGGTCTTGGAGTGTACAATGGTGAATTCTAGAATGTAGCTAGAAAGTAGCATTTCACTGGGTTATAGGAAGTTGTTCATATTTAATCAATTAGGGATACCAGTGATATTAATTTTCCTCTCTTCTCCAGTTTTCTTCCACATCCACAGAATTTCTGGAGTTCAGTAGAAATATGACTTTTTGTAAAGTAGCTGTGATAGCTGTGATAGCTGTGATGTCCTTGGTTTCTGCAGAAAGGACCTGTTAGAACTGTGGCTGCCTAAAGGAGCTGAGGGACTGATGCGTTCAGTCTGTGCAGTATGGGTGCACAGAGGGCCCTTACTGCAGCTTCCTCATGCTGTACAGGATACCTGCTGTCCAGTATTTGGAAGTCTATAGCTATCTAATCAGCTGGTATTGAAGGCAGTTGTGCTAGCAATTATTTTTATTTCTTTTCAGCTAGGTAGAAAATAATCGTAAGTTTTAGAGGCAGTGAGATATGAACAGGTGTTCTGGGGTATGTCGTAAAGATTAAATGTTTAACTTTACAACAGATGTCTTTCAAACCTTACTGCAAATCTTGCCAAAAAGTGGGCAGAAGTCATCATTTGTGATGAATGCAATACACGTGGAATTTGCAAAATCTTATGATTGCAAAACAGAAATAGGACGTTAATCCTCACAAAAAGAAAATACTTTTTCCTTTTTTCCTCAGGTCATGGTGACAGCAACAGCCGCAACATTCCAACTTTAGTAAAAGATATTAGCAATGTAGGAGAGGTTTCCTGTGGCAGTTCACACACGATAGCTCTGTCCAAAGATGGGAGAACAGTGTGGTCATTTGGAGGAGGAGACAATGGTGGGTAAAACTAATGTTTTGGTTGTAAATTTTGTCTTATTCCATCTGCCTCATAGTTTCAGTACTCCTTGCAGTTTGGTTCTGGTTTTTATTTGTTTGGTAGCTGTTCAAGGAAGGGATTCTTAAAAAATCTAAAGACAATATCTGAAGTTCACCTGCAAGATTATAGGGTTAAAAAAAGGATTTTCAGCAGGGGAGGGGTTTCACAGTGCAGAAAGGTCAGTGAATGGATGAACAATTCTGGAAAAAGTGCTGTGCTGATGACTTTCAAATAAGCTCACTCATGATATGACAGTACCTATTTAGGTCCTACAAACTACTACATACAAACTGCCTGGGATTAGTATTTCAGTTTTAAAATAGACTATAATAATTATACATTTCTTCAAGTCTGCAATTACTGTAATTGAAAGAGAATAGGTTTTATAAAAATTGTAGAATGTTTTAATTTAACAAATTCACTCTGACAGTCTTGAAAATCCAAAAATAAAAGCTCTTTTGGGGTACAATTTATTGTTGTGTGTCCATTGAAAATACCTTCCGGTTATGTTTCCTCCTTTTGCAGGCAAACTTGGTCATGGTGATACAAATAGAGTTTATAAACCTAAAGTTATAGAAGCCTTGCAAGGAATGTTTATTCGAAAAGTTTGTGCTGGAAGTCAGTCTTCGCTTGCCTTGACATCAACAGGGCAGGTAGGCCAAACCCAGGTTTTCACTCAAATTACGGGAGTTGGTGAAGAGTGTCTGGGTTCACATTATCTCAGCATTTGTTATTTTGATTGTTGAGAAAGTGTTCAACTAGTACTTAAGTAGATTTGAAGTTCTTGATTAGAGATTGAAGTACCTAATGCACAAGAGGATTTCAAAATGTGCTAAGAGTCATCTGAAACATACTTCTGAGGATTCTTAGTCATTATTTTAGGTTAATAAATGTAACCAGCGTAAAATCAAATTTGATTCAAGAAACAAACAGCAGTGAAATGCTTGTAATTTTTAATATAGTAACCAACTCAGGTGATTAAGTGATCTAATAGTTCTTTAAAATGTATGTGTATATTAGGATATAGGTATTAACTGCAAGTTTTATTTCTAATCTGAAAAATCTCAGGAGAGCTTGGAGATAAATGTTGAGATGGTAAGCGAGGGCCCTTCCTGGCATGATGGATACATGTCATCCAGTAAGCATTTCCACAGGTGTAACCCAGCTGGCCTCCCCACCCTCAGCTCTGTGACTCAGAGGAAGTGGGTTTTCAAAGTGGGGGTTAGGAATGTTGGCATTCACTCCAGTGGTTTGTTTTCCTGCAGCAGCCTCCCCGGTGCTGTTCTCTGCAGCCCCTCCGTGGTTGGGGGAAGGAATGCGCACTGTGTGAGATGTGTGTTCAGTCAGGAAAAGTCCTGTGCACTTTTCAGTTGTGCTGAAAGTTTAACTGTGGTCATTGTGCAGGTGGTTTGCTGGGATGTTGTTTGGTGTGCTCAGCAGTAGCACAAGTGTGACCTGCAGCTGTTCTGTGGTTGCTTTGCTCCAGGTTTACGCGTGGGGCTGCGGGGCCTGCCTTGGCTGTGGCTCTTCGGAGGCAACTGCTCTCAGACCCAAGCTCATTGAAGAGCTGGCTGCTACTAGAATAGTTGACATTTCCATTGGTGACAGTCACTGTTTGGCACTTTCTCACGGTAAAGAGAATAAGCTGTAAAAATACATAATCCTTCTCTTGATCAAAAGCAGTTGTATCTCAGCTTTTGTTTTCTACTTTATTTATGTTTATAGATAATGAAGTTTATGCTTGGGGTAACAATTCAATGGGACAGTGTGGTCAGGGAAACTCTACTGGCCCCATTACTAAACCGAAGAAAGTAAGTGGTTTAGATGGAGTTGCAATTCAGCAGATTTCAGCAGGAACATCCCATAGCCTTGCCTGGACAGCTCTTCCAAGGGACAGGTAACATTGACATTTGGGACAGGTATAATTTTATTCTTTTATGCAAGTCCACTTTGGGACGCATTTACCTATTTCCTGAATGTGTTCCCACATCATGTGTATCAAGCATTCTGGTTGTAATGTTTTGGTCTGGAAAGTTGTCTTCCTTTCCTCTTTCTGCCCTTCTCTAACTGTTGCACGTTACAAGTGAAAATGTATCAGCACCGTATATTTGGATATTTCTTCTTTATATATGAATGTTTCTTACATGTAGTTAGACAAAACCTCCCGCTGTTTACTAAATATTGACAAGGTAGTCAGTGGGAGGTGAAACAACTCAATATTTTTTATTTGTTGCTTCTGAGGGTATTTTTTATGTCTTGGGAAGTTTCTTTTAGTGTAATAAGTAGTACATTAATCAGGAGATTTTGGCGAAGGGGCAGTTCAGATAAATTACTGAGGTGCATTTAAAAATCTTAAAAAATTTCTGTATGTTACATGTTAAACTGAAAATAGGTACCTAAATAAATAGTTTGATTATTAATATACAATAGCTCAAACAATACTTTTACACCAAAGATGTTTGCAAGTGATTGAAGTAAACTGGTAAACTTTTATGTATGGACTAACATAAAGGAGCAGAAAAACTTAATATTTGGAAGATAATTCAAGAACTTCTTCAAATGCCCTGTTTTCAAGGGAGCTATCAATCAAGGAAGTAGTGAGACTCAAATAGGACAAAGTGCTGCTTCCCCTTTTGAGTTCTCCCTGCGTTTTATCAAAGTCCCTAAACTGACATTTGTACTAAAACCAGCTTTGTGAGTACTGGTCAGCCTTTGCATGAATCAGATTAAATGCATACGGCTTCAGATTTATGGCATTGAGGTGTTTTTGTCCATAAATGTGGAGTGTTTGATTGTAAAGAGTTTGACAGAAAAGAGAGCAAAAAATACCTTTATTGGTCAGGAAGTTGGTCTGCCATAGTTGTAGTAGTTTGCTTTGAGAAGGAAGCTGGTTTAATTAAGTGTATTCAGTATTGAACCTGTTTAAACTATTAATTTATTAAAGCCGTTAAAGATTTCCAGAGGGTAATTTTCTTTGATATTTGATTCCAGGCAAGTTGTGGCATGGCACAGACCCTATTGTGTCGATCTTGAAGAAAGTACCTTTTCACATCTTCGTTCTTTTCTCGAGCACTACTGTGACAAAATTAACAGTGAAATTCCTCCTCTACCTTTTCCTTCATCAAGGTACATACAGCATATACATGTTACAGATTTTTATATTTGTTTTTTCTTCACAGCAGTAGTCCATGGTTTAGTCCTGGTTAGTCTATTCTTTAACAAGCACAAGTCTGGTTTACTTGCTCATTCAGATGTCATTTGTGTACATTTACTCTAATGCATTTGTATAACAAAGGAGCTTTACAGTGTCTCAAAATGCAGCAGGATATTTAGTCTGAAATTTATTTTTGTTATGCAATGATTTAAATGCTTTACTTCTGAGTTTTCCTTTGAAATACATTTTTCTATGTAGTTGAAATGCTTTTACTGTTTCTGTGTTGTCAGTTCTTACTCCTGTAACCAGTGTTGCAATTTTTTTAAGAGGACTAGAAATTAATATCCTGACTTCTGGTTTTTAACCCGATTGTTGCACTTCTAAATCTTCTGAGAGAAGATTACATTTATTACTACTTAAAAGTTTTTTATTTTCCTCTGTGTATCATATTATTGTTTATTTCTGTATTTGGGGATGATTTTGTCTCATACTTCATTAGACTACTAATCTAAAGTAAATGCATCTTACAACCATTGTCCACAAAGACGTTTCTCTGTTCTGGTTTCAATTTTTGTTCTTTTAAGCAGGTTGGTAGTAAGTTTCTCAGAGGAGTTTCCTTAAACTCCCAGTTGGAATTTACTTGCCTTTCTGGTATGAAAAATCAAAGGAGAGTTAAAAGCTTACTGCAGAAATAAGTGAAAGGAAGTAACGTTAATAATAGGAGAGGTTAACAGGTATCTATTCCTTTCACAGGGAACATCACAATTTTCTTAAATTATGTTTGAAGCTGCTTTCTAATCACCTTGCACTTGCACTGGCTGGAGGTGTAGCCACCAGCATTCTTGGCCGGCAGGCTGGTCCTCTTCGAAATCTCTTGTTCAGACTGATGGACTCTTCTGTCCCTGATGAAATTCAAGAAGTAAGTAATGCCTTGTTGTTTACTTGTGAAAATTGTACCATTTCCTTCTGTTTTTTTTTTTCTGTGTATTTATAAGACTTTCTGAATGATTCTGACTTGCCAGTTTTACTTACTAAAGTTAAAAAGTGTAGTCACCATCACTGTTTTATGATCTGAAAGCAGAGAAGAATATTTGCATAAGAATTTCAAAAAGCTGCTTTATTTTGTAACTTCTAAATTATTCTTCCCTGTAATAATGAGCCTAAAATGTTATTGTTGTGGATTGAGTAACTGACTTGGTTGGGTAATTCTCCTAAGATGCACTCTTACAGGAAATAGCAACTTTTGTTGGTCTTGTTTCACTCTTTCAATGTACTGCACGTTTGCATCACAGCATAAAAGATTAGTGTGCTATTGTGTGGTAGAATTCTGATATTAAGTAAAATTAAGCAGATACTTGGGGTATATCATGTGTGATGTACGATATTTTTTAAGGATACAAGTGGGTTGATTATTTCCCTTCTCCACTGAAGAAGTATTTTCGGCTGCTCTAATTTTAGGTTGTAATTGAGACCCTGTCAGTTGGAGCAACTATGCTACTTCCTCCATTGCGAGAGAGAATGGAATTGCTTCATTCTCTTTTGCCCCAGGGTCCTGATCGATGGGAAAGCTTATCAAAAGGACAGGTAAGGTCAAATAAAAATATGCCTGAGAGCAGTTGTGGTTTGCTTTGGGTTTTTGTGTGAGAGCATTTTGAGGTATGAGGTGAGCCTCATTTGCAGAGTGCAAGCACATTTCTGGGGAGATGCAGTGCAAACCCCAGTGTAACAAAATCTGTAGGGCGGCCTGGCTAAACCAGAAGGGAGTGAGGCAGGGAGCACTGCTTGTTTTCTCAAGTAAAGGTCAGCTACAGAGCGCTTAGGAATTGCTGTGGTATTGTATCCAGACAAGTTTAGGGATTAGATAACTTTGAATACTAGATTATTGAGCAAGCCTTGGTAAGAGAAAATTAAGTGTTTTCTGGGATGAATACTTGTATAATGCTTTCCCTCCATGGTTTTCACCCTACTTTGCAAAGATGACTGCAAGGTTCTTTTTTGTACCCTTTTTCCTATGTACAGTGTAGAGAAATTGTGTATCTCCCACTAGTCTTCCTGAATAATCAGATAACCAGGACATATTGGAGGAAGTGTTGGGTTCAGTGTCTTACCCTGATTGCCCACCATGTGGACAATCTGGTTTCTGTCTCTCTTAATGTCAGGTTTTTACTAGCTATGATAAATCAAATTCAGTATATTTTTCCATTCTCTAATAGTACAAATCTTCAGGAAAACCTGGAGTATTTTGGTAAAGCCCTTGAGCTTATTTCTGTGTCCCATTAGAATATTTTCTTCGGGTAACTATGCCTAATGCTTTTTTTCTTCTTAGCTCATTATTTTATCTCTATTAACAAAGGGTGATTTTTGTGTCTAAATGTGCTTCTTTAGAGAATGCAGTTGGACATCATTCTGACAAGCTTGCAGGATCACACCCATGTAGCTTCCCTGCTTGGTTATAGCTCCCCATCTGATACCACAGAAACTTCCTCATTGTGTATCAGCTATGGAAACCCCTCTGATCAAGCATATGCTGTCCAGAGCAGTCATCCAGATACTCATCTAGCTGAAATCTTAATGAAGACTCTTCTGAGAAACTTGGGATTTTATACAGTATGTACAGGCTTCATATTCATTAATTTTTTTAAATTATAATTAATTTTTAATACTTTGAAGGGTTACTGTTTCCCCCCCGTGTTAAGGAAATTATGCTCATTTTGTTTATCTAAAATAGCAGTGCCACATGTATTTGTCCTTAAGTGGACTAAAGTCAGTTCAGTCATCTCTAACAATATGGTTCTAATATTGCTATAGTGATATTTATTGTTTAAGGTGAGCTCTGTAAATGCAGCTGGTTTCATATTAGACTGTTTTATTGCTCTTGCTTTGGCTTCAGATTTTTGGGGAAGAGAAAATCTAACACAAGAAGTAAGTTGATCGTATGCCGTGTTTGTCAGTATAATCTCAGCCACCAGGGAACAATAAGCACACACCAGGAGCATGAGTCTGTTTAATGAACTTCACGAGGGTGCTAACTACCTTGTAATAGAGCAGCAAGTACAGGTCTTATTAAACACAGCGTGTCAGCCAGATCGTTGTTCTTAGAAAGTGTAGGGGAGTGTGAGAGCAATTCACTGACTCAGCTTTTTGTTCAGCCAGCCAGTTGAATTCAACAGCGAGAAGAAATCAGAGGTTTGGACTTCCATGGCATAGTGTGGAACTCCTCAGTGCAGGGTGGCAGTGTTCCTCTCTCTAGACCTCCTTTGGTCAGCAAGGTGGAACTGTCTGCTTTGAATTGAATTGGCTGCTTGAAACTAACTCACTTTTTCCAATGGATTCCAAAGGAAGTGAAGCAGCCATCTACGTTCTCCTTCTATTGCCATCCTAGATAGTGCAAACGGGATTCTAATGTGAGATATCTTATGCATCAGTCCACAACAGATCCTAAGGATTATTCCTTAGCATATTGTGCTTTGGGGGCTAGGTTAGGAAGTGAGTTTTTTAATCTAGTTAACCTAGTGAGGAATAAAAGCATTGCTGCATGCAAAAGAAACATTTTAAGAAATGTTTGCCTGATGGCTACTACAGTCACTCCTGTGACATTATAAACAAATGGAATTTTGGTTTGGTTATCCCATGATCCGGTTGGTATTATCCAATTTCTCCAGCAATTACAGGTACACATAATAAAGATAAAACTGCTTCTTTTAAGGTGATAGTAAAGTTTTATAGTGCTTGAAGCAGAGTTAATTGTTCTCTTTTCCCCTTTTCTCTTAATAGGACCAAGCCTTTGGAGAACTGGAAAAAAACAGTGATAAATTTTTACTTGGTACATCATCATCAGAAAACAGCCAACCTGCTCATTTGCATGAGCTTTTATGTTCCCTACAGAAACAATTGTTGGCTTATTGCCACATCAACAGTGTTACTGAGGTGTGTGTCCTTACTTGTACCACTCAGGAGAGAAAAAAATAATTCAGTATTCATAAGCACCAGAATGGTGTAAGGTTCCTCTTGAATATCTTCTGAGTATTCAAAAGCTGAAGTGATTTAAATAGTGAACCCTTTATATGTATTTACAGAAATATTCTTGTTTCCTTCTAGAATTCCAGCAGTGTGGCACTGCTTCACAAACACCTTCAGCTTTTGTTGCCTCATGCTACAGATATCTATTCCCGTTCTGCAACACTGCTTAAGGAAAGCTCTTGGAATGGTAGTGTTGGGGAAAAACTGAGAGGTAACTGTCCATGGAAAAATCAGTAATGATGGCTCTGTAACCTTAGGGCACTATTTTTTTTTTTTTCTCGGATTTGAATTAAAAAAATCCCTTCTTTTTCCTATATCTGCATAAATTAGGCATCCCAAGTCTCCTACCAAAGGAGGAGATGAGGTGTCTACCTAGGAATGGCATCTGGTTCATGTTTTTGATAGGACATTTTGTGTGCAGGAGAAGGACATGTTGGAGAATATGAATTCTCCATTCTGTTCACCTTCACTCCAGAATGTGAATGTGAATAGCATACAGAATGTGCATTATTGTTTCAGTTTCATTAGTTCTAGATTTCTCTTTTTAAGAGTACAGTTATTATAAAACGAGTAACTAAAATAAGAGATTAATAATTATTAAACAAACCCATCAATTCAACCTTTATCGTTTAAGACGTTCTGAGGTAGCTGAGGTGAATTCTTTGACTTGTTAAATTGTGCTTACAGGATTCCATAACTGTAACTAATTCAGGTTTGCTTTTTCTCTGCAGATGTGATTTATGTATCAGCTGCTGGCAGTATGCTCTCTCAAATTGTCAACTCACTGTTGCTGCTGCCAGTGTCAGTAGCCCGGCCTCTGCTTAGCTATCTGCTGGATCTGCTGCCACCTTTAGATCTTCTCAACAGACTCTTGCCTGCCGCAGCCCTTTTGGAAGATCAGGAATTACAGTGGCCTCTTCATGGTGAGTGTAATAACAAACATGCTTTTAATCTGAAAAATAAACAATGGCACATTTCATAGTAGAATTTAGCTCTCCTGTCTAAGATGGCTGTTTTTGTTAAACTATGTGTCTTGCTACATCTCCTTTTCAATTTCCTTAATGTATTAATATTCCTTGCTGTGAAATATTTTTTCTGCTTTGAGTGCTGTTTCCAGTTGTATCCTTAATCTATATGTGTTTATCAGAACACAGAGAAGTGTGTATTAGACAAAGCAGGTTCTTGGGCAGAGTTTAAAAGTGCCTTTACTTCATGAACAGCTGCCATGAGTGGTGGTGGCCTCTGCTGTGCTGTAGTTCAGTGATGTTTGTCCTAGCTTCTGTTTCTTCAATTGAAAGGTTGCTGATTGAGGGACAAATCTGCAGTTAACTGGGAAATATTAACAAGATCTGCCATTAGCTTTGGAATTTTGGAATTGTTTGTGACATCTCAGCATGGGTGACTAACTGGCAGTGAATACTTGCAGGTGGCCCTGAGTTGATCGACCCTACAGGTGTGCCCCTGCCACAGCCTGCCCAGTCATGGGTGTGGCTGGTGGACCTGGAGAGGACGGTGGCCCTGCTCATTGGGCGCTGCCTGGGGGGGATGCTGCAGGGCCCTCCAGTGTCCCCAGAGGAGCAGGACACGGCCTACTGGCTCAAAACCCCACTGTTCAGCGATGGAGTGGAGATGGACATTCCTCATCTAGGTGAGCTGTTCAGTGCCAGTGCCTAATGCTCCATGTAAATATGCGTTCAGGTGGGAAATTTCTGATGATGTTTGAATAAGTCTTAAGGTTTGTCTTTCAGTGTTTTTGTCTATTTGTGTAGTAATACAAAAAGTTCCAAAGTGGTATTTAAGGTTATGATGTAGTTTATAAAGGGTCTTGGAAGTGCATACAGGAGAAAAAAAAATCACAGTTTCTCAGTAAAAGAGTACAGACTTCACACAGTTACTTGGAAATGTTTTACTCTTAGATGCTTAGCATTTAACAGACACTCCAGGAACTCAATTTTTCATATTAATTATTGGAAAATCTCTTCAATTTTATCTGCTTGCAAAGTGACTTTTTTATTAATTAGAAACAATACTGTTAATAGCAAACTTCATTCTTTATGATCTACCAGAATTATCAACAACTCAGCAGTGGTGTTCCAGTCATCGCTTCCTGTCTGAATGGGGCACTTGCTTCTTTGTGCCCTTTTCCTCTTACTTCACATCTCCTCCTCCCTCTGGTTCTGAGTAGGCTACTTCAAGGCTTACAAGAGAGTGTTTTGAAATGTGTCCAGCCAGTAGTTGCAAGTGTATAGCTGTGCAGTTCAGGTAGAATTAATGATACGGATTTATGCTCTTGAAGAAGAGTTGGATAATGTTTCTAAATCTCCATAGGTTTATGTAGATTGTATTTTAAGTCAGTTCCATATGTAAGGTGAGTAAATGGAAGGACAATGACATGTCTTGATTTTTTTTTTTTTAAACTAAGAGGAAGGTGAAAGGTGGTTTAAATGTTTTTAGATAGATGTGTGTAATCCTCAAAATTTGCAGAGTTTAATTTCTTTGGTATTTCCCTTCTGTTAGACAAATGCATGAGCTCCTTGTTAGAAGTGGCCCTGTCTGGAAATGAGGAGCAGAAGCCCTTTGATTATAAGCTGAGACCAGAGATCTCAGTCTTTGTTGATTTGGCCTTGGGTTGTACAAAAGAGCCAGCAAGGAGCCTCTGGATCAGTATGCAGGACTATGCTGTCAGTAAAGGTAAGGTGTTGAAAATACCTGTGTATATTGAAAGCAAGTTATAGGCTCCAGCTATGCTCCTGGCATAATTCTGTATTTTTTTTGGCAATGATTTTTAATTCTACAACATGATAAACTTAATTTATTATTATGTTCCATGATCATTCTTTTGCTTTTTCTCTTACTTTTGACACTGATTTCAGTGCTAGGCAAACATGTAGTTCAGTGTTGTTTTGCCTCTGAACTGGTAAGAGGAAACTCTTGTTTGCTTACTCAGTTGTTGTTTTTTCTATTTTCTGAGTAGAGCAGGGTGAAACTTGCAATTAAAAGGAAAAATTAAAGGGGAGAAGATGAGGGAAGGCAAAGTAACTTGCAAAATATGTTAGGAATGGAATGAAGGAGTAAGTAATTTTTTGTTTTTCAAGTCTCTGGGAGGCAGGTTTTACAGTAGTAATATTTTTTCATACCTATTGCCTAAAATGTGGGTTTCCTGCTCAAGCTTTCCAGGTTCTTTTTAATGAAAGTCACTGAGCATTGTAGTTGTACTGTAACTGCTGTAGCCAGAGGTAATTTTCTGTCTGGCCAAGCTGAGCTAGATGAAGAAAATACCAAATGGCATTGTGTGCCTATTGGGAACAACACAGGGAATTCTATTACAGGATTCCACAGAAGTGGGAATTCCAGTTAAAACAGCACTGGTTATCTGTTTGCATAATCTGAGTTGAATCTGTTTAATTTAGGCTGTGGAACTGGGTTCCCTAGAAGTTGATGTGGGTCTGCTCTGTTCAGCTGACTGAAAGTTGTATGGTTACGTTAGCATAGCATCACAGACAAAGTCATGGCACTTGCTGAGGAGCAGGTGTGTTAGACTAGACTTACCTATGGCCAGGTACATTTGCTTAGTTCTACAGCAGTTCATAAGGATTTAGAGATATCTTAACAGAAAAATATATTATAAAAATATTTCTAAAGAATAGGGACCATAATTTTTTATTTCCGTGTGCAAAATTATGGTGCTTTGTGAAGGTTTGCTTGGCAGTTCAGGTATTTCATAGTGGAGCAATATTATTTTCATAATGCTTCTTTTTAAAGTGGGGAAAAGCTTTTTTGAAATTAAGAAGTCAGTTCCTTAAAAAAAAGGGACCTTAATGGCTCGAGGTATTGAATACAATGTTGAAAAGACAAATATTTTTGGTTTTTGAGAACAGTAGCTGGTTTTGATGAATCGTTTCTCTTTTCAGATTGGGATACTGCAACTTTAAGTAATGAATCACTCCTAGACACTGTGTCCAGATTTGTCCTTGCAGCTCTTCTGAAACATACGAGTTTACTTAGTCAAGCTTGTGGTGAGAGCAGGCAAGTAGCTTAAAGCTGCTTTTAAAAGTTCAGCTTGACTTTTTGAAAGGAAGTTCCTGTGATTTTTTTTCTGGTTTGGGTGTGATTTTCTGTAGGTACCAGCCTGGCAAGGCCTTGGCAGAAGTTTACCGCTGTGTGTATAAAGTTCGGAGTCGCTTGCTTGCCTGCAAGAACATGGAGCTCATTCAGACCAGATCATCCTCCAGAGACAGATGGGTAAGTCTGTGTGTCTCTTTGCAGTTCTTCTGGCTTTACTGGCTGTTAAGAGAATATTTCTATGCCAGTATTTTTTTCTATCCTGTTGAAAAACTTTCACAAGTTTCCAAATGAAAATGGGCAGGGTATAATTAGGAGTCCGTTCGTCTGGAATATGTGATATCAAGTCAATTAAAGCAGATGATTGGTTGGCATAATTTGACCCAAGCCCAGCCTCGAGCCTGGTTTTCCCCTCTTCCCATTTCTAGAATTTCTGGGCCATAGATACCCTACAGCTTAGCTGGAGATGGCTCAGCTCTGTTGAGCAGGCCACAGCTTTGTGTGGCCACCATTCCTGAATCCAGCTGCGTTATCTGGACCTCTGATCTTTGAACCTCTCTCTTCGCCTTCCTTGCCTGTCCCTTCTTCCTGTTCCTGCATGGTCACGTTATCTTCTTAGCATTACTTTAGGGCAACTTGTCAGCCCTATGTGAATGTCTGATATGAGAGCACTGGGCTTGAAACTGGCAACTTCTGAAAAGCTTCATGAAGCCAGATCAGCATTAATGATGAAAGTGTTCAGTGAATTACAGGGTTGGGGACTGTTTGGCAATGCAAAGTAGTCCTTAAAGCAGGTTTCTCTGATAGAATTTTTAATGGTGGTTCTACAATCTACAAGTGACATATTTTTAATGAACAAAATTTTCATGTAACATCAAGATTAAGAGGCTTTTTAGATGTATTGTAAAGCACTAGTGCTGCTCTTCAAAATAGTGTAGGGATGTCTCCTACTTTTGATTAATATTACTTGTGTGTCTTGTCCACTTCCTTTTTCAGGGTAGGGGTCTAACAAAGCTGCAGGGGACTCAGCACTTTTGAAAGCATTGGGTGTGCATGCAATAAGTTCTGTTACTCCCAGAAATCCTCAAACTTATAGATGCAATACAGCAAATCTGATACATGCAGTAGATTTGTTGCTTCAGATTTAATGCCATTTGGAAAAAGTACCTGGTTTGCTTTTGCACAGTATACCCAGGCTTATGCTTTCTAAAGACCTTGGTGCTGAAGTGTCAAAGTTTGACTGTAGTGTCTAAGTAAGCATTACAAGGAGACATTTTCCTGCAGATAATCTGAGTTATGGTTACAAAAGGAAAATTACATTTTCCAACTTAAGTATTTAAAACCTTGAATGTAAACAACTGTCTTTGTTGTTTATTTCACACAGTATCAAAAGTATGTTTTGATAGGAAGAAGCCTCTTATTCAATACTTGTGTCCTTGTACATATATCTTTCATTTTGGTGAGAATTAATTTCACTTCATGTGTGCATTTTTTTAATCAAGATGCTAGATAACCAAGAATCTGCTGATGTTGATACTCAAGAACCTTCTTTTACTCGTACAATTGATGAAGAAGCAGAAATGGAGGAGCAGGCAGAACGTGACAGGGAGGAAGGACACCCAGAACAAGAAGATGAAGAGGAGGAAAGAGAACATGAAGTTATGACAGCTGGTAGTAAGTAGTGGTTATGTTTGTCAGTAATGCCATGTCCTTTGGAAGGACAGTGTCTTTTTCTCTCTGAGGTAAAATTGAAAAATTATTTAAAAGATTCTGAAAGATCTGTCTGCATAAACATTTTGGGAGGTTTATTTTTATACAATGGTTTAGGTTTTTTATGGTTCAGGAAAGTTTTTAGATACAAAAGAACGTGAATACTAAGCTAGTTCACTGCAGTTCAAGGCATCTGACTGTCTTGGTTTGGAAAGACAGGTATCTGCCAGGGAAAGTTGAAGCTCCCCTTGGAATGGAGAATGTAAACCTCTTCCCTCCAAATTATTATAATCTTGAAATTAGGGGCTTTTAGGCAAAGGTGTGAGAATAGGAATAACAGGAGTAACAGTTCTTTACTAGCAATATTAAAAAATACAAATGTAGTATACAAAAAAAAAAAAGCAAGCAAACAAAAGTCCTAGAAACACTGGCAGAATCAGAAATACAACCTGACACCCTGTTGGTCAAGGTGTTGGAAGCAGTTCACAGTAAGTCCTCCTGGAGTGGCAGATGTGGTTCTGTTGCAATAGAGATGATCCTGAGAGAAAAGGGTCCAGTGATGGTGAGAGGGGTCCAGTCTTCCTCTGGGAATCCAGTGGAACCAGATCCCTGGTGCTCCTACGTCTCAGTTTTTATCCAGGTAGGAATGATTGGCTCCCCCCCACTGGGTGGAGCATCTCCCAGGGGATGATGGAATGTGTCCTGTCATGGTGAGCCTGAATGGCACATTAGCAGAGGATACCCCCTGGAGGGAGGATGGGTGGTGAAAGAGAGAAGAAACACTGCCCCACCTGGTTTGAACAGCTGGCCCATTATCAGAAGGCATCTGCCCCCCTCTGCCCTGAGTAACAAGAGATAAAGAAAAGCATCTCCCCAGCTGCTTTCAACAGATGAAATAGAATACACATTTTTGGTTCCATAACCTAAGACACTGACATATACCAGCACTTCTGTATGCGCTGTCAACAAGACTACTTGGTTTCATCTTGTTTTCTCTAAGGTTCTTGTCATTAGATCTCTGAGTTTTCATCAGTATTTAGATGCAGAATTTTGGCTGTGTTTGTATGTGTTGTTATTTTATGTAGTAAGCTTTGAAGGTAATGTTATTCTGAAGTTTGGAAACAAAACTGTTGATAGTAGTGGACTGTGTTAGAATTCACTTCTGCCTTTGAATATCTCTGCTCTTAAAAATGTGAAGGTTTTAGTCAGAGTTTGGTATTTTTAGCACTATTTGCCATATTTTTTCCTGGGCTTTTTAAACATCTTGTTTAATTCTTCAGAAGATAACTTGAAAAAGGTAAATTTCACAAGCTGTTGTTACACTAATTGGGGCTTGCAGTCCAGCCTGATGGGGTGGTTAATCCTTAATTTTTGCAGTTTCAGTAAAGCAACAGTCAGTCACAGAAGGTTGTTTTTTTTCTCTGTTGTGAACTGAGTGTTCTCCAAGACAGCATTTGTATTAGCCTTGGAACATTTCTGTAGAATGCATGTAGCTTAAAAAATGCAATTGGCTGACTTGAAATATTTTCCATAGCTGTACAATTTTCTTTTTCAAATATTGTTCTTTTGGATACTGTTGGAATGTTCATCTTTTTCAAGTCTCTGCTATCATCTCGTTTTGCTGACAGTTTCCTATTAGGATTCCCACATTTCTCTTTGGGACCTTATTGACCAAAATGTATGTTACACCTTTAGTTTTATAGGATGTGTCATTCCATGGACAGTGCAGTAGAGCTGAAGTGCACATTCATGAGCTGATTTGTGCTTCTCGAAGACTTACACGTCACCAACTCAGTGCATGCAGTATGTTTGGCTGTGTGATTTGCAGTTATTTTGGGCAAATGCTCAGAGCTCTCAGATTCCACCTGGACAGGGCTCCTGGGTACAATAAAGGAAATGTATCCAGAAACATCCAGACAGACAATAGTGTTACATGCACAGATAAGTAGGAAGATGACTCTCTCACTTGTGTTTCTAAGGGATGCTGAACTTGACTTGTCGAGTTCTGTTCATATCAGTGAAGGAAGTATTTAGTTTTACCTTTGCCTTTCCAAAGGGGACCTGAACCTTTAAAATTAAAATTATTAAATCAAGAGAATTTTAGTTCTTTGGGCATAGATGAGGAAGTCTCTCACACATACTCTTCAGAAGAATCTGACCCTTTAGACTACAGCTGAATTGAGTAAAGTATAGGCCAAGAATTTTGATAGGACCTTCATTGTACTGCCCAAAGCTAATAAAAGCCTGAAACTATTCCAGTATCGAATTGGAGATATTCTGGTGTCTGCAATACAGATTTACAGAAGCATTGTTTTACATGAAATAATCTCTTTCTCTTGGATGCTATTCAAACAGGAGTTGGGTTGCAGTAAGACACTGAAAGTTTTGGTGTTCTGTAAAAGCGCATTGTCCTTCATTTTCAAATTAATGTCGTATAAATGCTTCATTTAACTTGTTTGCATGACTTCTTTTATGGCACTGTATTATTGTATTCTTTTACTGTTAGAAAAATATTAGTTATTCTTTATAGTGGGGCGGTTTTTGGCCCAAGAGGTAGATGAATATTTTATTCTCTGTAGCTTTGTCTAGAAGTTAAGACTTTCTTTTTGTGTTGCATGTTACAGAAATATTTCAATGTTTCCTATCAGCCCGTGAAGTAGCTCGCAGTCGGGATCGAGATAGGATGAGCACGGGGACGGGGACTAGACTTGATGATGCACCTGCTCAGTCCCAGCAGGAACGAAGGATCAGCACTGATCTGACAGAGGGGCAGGATGTGTACACTGCTGCCTGCAACTCTGTGATCCACAGATGTGCCTTGCTGATCCTGGGCGTGAGCCCTGTCATTGAGGAGCTGCAGAAGCGAAGGGAGGATGGTCAGCTCCAGCAGCCTCCCTCTGCTGCTCCGGAGGGCATTGGCCTCATGACCAGGTGGGCTTTGCTGACTCTACACCATGGTTAACTCTCCTCTGCTCCCTTTAGAATTGATTAAACAACCCCAGTTTTCCTCTGAGGTTTATTGCAGGTTTTTTAGTAGAAACTTTTTGCTGAGAGCAGTGTTATGCTTCTGTTGAAGACAGTGATTTTTCTCAATTTTTCTTGGCCATGCTAACTAAACCTGAGAAGCTTTATTCTGTGTGGACTCTATTTAAGTTTCAAAGTTTGGCTTAGTGGTAAATAGTTCAGATCATCAGGTGTACAGATAGCATGAGGCACTTGGAAAAACAGTTTATTTTTCCTTAATTCATTTGTGGATTTTTTTTTACTATATCTGTGTTTTTTTGATCCGTACCAATGTCCTATATTAGAGTGGTTTTGAAAAATTGTATATGTTTAAAACAGAAGATTTAAAATTACAAAAGTATTGTTCATTGTTGATTTTTATAAATGTTCCTATCATAGGCAAGGATAGGACTTGTTGTTAGGTGTCCTGTTTTGATATTTCAAATTAAGATATTGATGGGAAAGATATTGAGATATTGGAGAGGAAAATTTTATATATTCAGTACCCTTTTATTATTTTTGCCTCTTTTTGGAAATCTGGTCCCTAAAGCATGGGTGACTGCCTCTGTCATTGTCAAAGTAGTTTTCATCTCCAGCATATCAACTTTAGGATGCATTTGATGGGTGGGTTTTTAATAAGTTCAGTGCTTTTTCACCCACCTACTCTGTTTCTTGTCCTCTCAGCTCAGAGTGTTTCTGTTTACTCTGTACAAGGCTCTGGAGCAGTCACTCATTTGAGGTTGACATTTGTTCAGTTGACCAGTAAGGCTGTTAAGAAGTAACAAAGTTCACTAATACCCTTTATAAACATAATTGAAGCCATCATATTACTCTTTTCCTCTTTAATGTGGTCTTGTGATATTCTGTGATAGCCTCCTTCCAAATAAAATTGTGGCACCTAGTAAATATGGCTATCGACTCTTACCTTTATGTAATATCAGCATTTTTTTCTCTGTGTGTGTGCACCTGAGGCAGGAGTGAAAGCCTTTCAGCAGAAAGTCGCTCAATCCATGCAAACTCAAGCTACAGACTGATGAAGTCAAGAAGTGAATCTGATTTGTCTCAGCCAGAATCAGATGAGGAAGGTTATTCACTGGTAAGTAAGCCAGCACAATGTATTTAGGGATTGTCAATAGAATGCTTAGATGGGAAGTACATCTGAAAACATTTGTTTAGCACTGTGTTTTGGTGCATTAACTCATCATTGTTAAGAGAAAGCACTAATGGTAAAAAAAAAAATTGAAATAATTACAGCTGTGTTAACTGTGTCACTTTTATGGGTGAGGGATGAAATGTAAATACTCTAATATTATGTGCCACATATGATCACCTGAGGAAATGAGGCTTTTATTAATCTTTTAATCTAGAGTGGAAGACGAAATGTTGATTTGGATTTGGCAGCATCACACAGGAAGAGGGGTAAGTTCTATTGTTTACCTAGTGAATACTAACCTGATAAATGTTAGAGTTTCTTAAGTTAAACTATGTTTGCAGTTGCATACAGTTTACAGTTACATATCAGGTGTTAAAACTGAGCATTTAAAAATAGTGTTTAAAATAATTGTTACCTTCTCTGTGTTGTGTGAAGTTCTGTTGCTTTGTGGCTTGGTTATAGGATTTCCTTGGTCATAACCCTTCATTCTGGTTTCTAGAGTTGTAATGCTCCTTTGAAACAAGTGAGGTTTTCTGTTAAGTGAATCAGAAACACGCATTCTGTTTTCACTTGTGACCTCAGAAATAAATTATTTTTCTTAGTAGAGAAGTTTATGTGGAATGTTCTGTTCTTGTGCTAACAACGAACATTTACCATAAAATGTGCTTGAACCTGGAGAACTTGGGTTCAGAAGACACTGCTTTGCTTTACATCCTTTGAACACCAGCACACCTACAGAACCAAGCAACCACGTTTTCTATTGCTCTTTGTTACTGCTTCGCACTGGGGAATCTCAGTGAGCTCCTGAGCAGAAAGTGATGGAGGAACTAAAAAGTCCCACTTCCATCTGGATGGTGCAGAATCTGAGAATCGTGACTCAGGTCTGCTGTGTCTTTAAAAAACATGGGACTGTGCAAAAAGGAATTAGGTTGAGTTATGATATGCCTCAGTAACAAAAGCCTTGATACTGTTGGGTAAGGTAAGAGTTCTGGTTTAAAAGGCTTCATCATTGAGCAGAGTACTCAGAGATTTCATGCCTTTTAAAGTCTTCTGGAATTGCAAAGGGTGCTGTCAGTGGCAGCAGCCATTAGATTTCAATATTTAAGTAATGTGGAAAGAGATGCGTAATCAGTTGAAACAGTTGAACAAATAAAGAAATACACTAGAGCTGCTTTTACTGTGACAGCAGATGTATCATACATCAGGGTTAGAACATCTATCAGAAGGCCTCTGTCAACCCCTGATCCTAAGGACATTCTTTGAACTCAGCATTTTTAGCTTTGCTATTACTCTGACACAGAACTCTGTACTTGATATCCTCTGTGTCCTAAAAGTAACCTAGGAAATGGTCTTGGATTAGGTCTCAGGTACAATATGTCTCATGGATTATGGTTCCTTGACTGTTGCTTAGGCTGATGTTGCTTTGGTCATGAGCCTCAGGAAGTGAGGAATAGTGCAAGAGTAGACTTCATCAAAACTTTTATTACAACAAGAAGATTCTCTACCAGGTCTGAACACTGAGGAGAAACAGGAGAGACAGTGAATCTGTCCAGAACCTAAAAAGAAGCTCATATAGCTCATTTGCAAACTGAACACTGTCACAACATGTACAGGTGCCTGTTTTGGTACTGGAAGACTTCCTTGGGAGTTAGCACACAGTAATGCAAGCTTGTCTGCTTGTGCTGGATGATGTATATGCCAGTTTTGGTTGATAACCAATGCCAGAGTCAGAGAATGCAGGGTGCACCCACAGGGGAACATGCTTCATATGTCTGTCAAAGTCAGGAAAAGATCTACAAATATTTGTGTGGTAAACGGATGGGCTCTTCAGCTCAGTGCTTTTTATGGTCTTTTGTCTCTTGTGACCTGTCTGTTTTCTGAATCCTTGTTACCTCCTAGAACTGAAGTATATCCCAGTGTTTGGCAAGGGTGTAACTTGCAGCTTTTTTGGATTGTCCACTCCTTGCCACATGGCCAGCACAGTGCAGTGTCAGCTGTGGATGTCTGGTGAATCCCCTTCAGTTTTATCTTTATTCTTGTGGTGTGCTGTGACTAATAAAGGAGATAATACTGTGAATTCCTATGGTCTTGCAAATGAGTATGGAAGGGAAAACATTCTCTTTTAACTGAATTAACATCTTAGCCACTCAGCCCAATCTTTATTCTAATTGCCTTCTTAATTTAATCTGTCTATTCAGAAAGAGAACCGGGCTATTCCTGCTTTAGCCTGAGGATCCTTTGAGTATCTTGTCCCTTGCTATTTCTGTATTAGTAAACTTTTTCCTTCTGTCCCTACAGAAAAAGTATTTTTGAGTAATTTTGCATTAAGGGATGATGAGCAGCACATTGTTGTTTTCCCCTTGTATCTAAGCCCTTTGTTTTTTCTGTTGCTTAGATTATTTTTTCAGTTTTGCAGATCCAGAGAGTGTGCCTGCAGATGTTGTACATGTTGTGTACAGTGCCTGTGGGGTGCTGGACACCACGTTAGGTACACAGCAGTAAGGAAAGCACAGCCAGCAGGGCAGTCACAAACAGCTACAGATCAGTGAGTGTCCTTCACTCTCAGCTTTTCATCACCTACAGCTTAACTCAGTGAATTTCAGTGTGCTGTGCCTTACTGACACAACTGGGCTAGTCCAAGAGAAACAGCAACTTAACTGAAGTCCAAATGGAATTGAAATATTTTAGTGTATTATTAGTGCAATAATGAATTCTGCCTTTGAAAATTGACAAATTGTGCTTAAGGAACGGACTTGAACATACAAGAATACACACATGAGTGCATATAGCTGTGCTACAGGGGATTATTTCTTTTTTCTTGAAGGTGGAGAATTTAGAAAGACTGTTATCTATGCTGTATTCATGCCAAACAAGAGTAAATATTTTTACCACATACCTTGCTGCTTGGTATATTGCATTGATTGAGATGAGACTGATTGTTTAAGTCAGAATAAATGAGGCAGAGATTTTGAGTATGTTACCTTCTGTTTCAAATGTCTGCTTTTGTCTTCTGATTCTTGTGTGGTGTAGTGTATTTACTCCTTTTTGGCCCATTGAGCCCCAGAAAAAAGAAGAGCTTCAAGCAAGTAACTGATGGCATGTTTATTTTTTGTCTCTATAGCTTCCCTACATATTTTTTGTTTTATAAAGTGTACATTGCAGCTGTGCCACATTCATTTAGAAAACTCATTATTACAAGCTGGCTTATAAGGACAAGTAAACTTTTTTTACTGTAAGCTTGGGGTTTATTTGTCCATGCAACTCTGTTCGTGTGATTGTAGAGGCTTCTCGAAGCACTGTACTATCAATTCTGTGTGATTGATGTTACACGGAATCAAGCTGAGCTTCAGTGTAGTTACACATTTGATTCTTCTGCTGATATGTAATATCTTCAAGAGGGAAAAAAATTACTTTTAGATCTCTGTGCCCTAATGGTTAAACCTCTTTAGTTCTGAGGTATGCTCCTTTGGTTTCTGACATGTTTGTGTTTAAACTCTCTCCTTTCAATTATAATTTCTATTGTTTTACATTTAATGTGTAACTCATAATCATTGCACTTTTCTCCAAATTAGAAACAATTTTACATTGGTCTTACATTTAAACATTCTTGCATTTTGTACTAAAACAATTAGCTAAGACCTCATCCTTTCTTCAAATATGAAATAATGTAGGGTTTTATTAATACGTGGTTGGATTTCTTTAAGGTTTGTTGCCTGTCAAACCTAAATTTACTTCTAATGGTTCTGTAAACCTGTTAAAGGTTTCCTTTAGCTTACAATTTAAGCCACTGGAATTGTTTTTTGTTCCTCTACAAATGCTTTGATTCTGTGTTGAGGCATAGTCCAGTATGGGGCAGGTGGAGGGGAGGAAGCTGAAGTGGCTGTACGCTGCTCTGAGCTCTTGTGCTATACAAAGGCTGAAGGGCTTATGGGGCTTTTCCACGTCTGTGGACTTGGAAATGGTTTAGCTGTGCTTCCTGTGGGTAATCTAAGGCTTCATTTATCCTCTCCCCTGGGCTCTGTTCACCATGCACTTGCCGGGAAACCACTTCCTACATGAAACTGAGTATTTTAGCACCTATTTGTTCTGTTCTATCTCATTTATGTTTCTCACCAGCCACTTCCCCATGTAACTTAGATTTTAAAGGAAAGCTTTAAAGTAACTATTCTAAGAATTGATGATAAAATTAGAGTAAGGTGATCTGTCTGTTGTTTTAAATATTATTGCCAGGTATAAACTGTAAAATTGAGTAACAAGATTTCTTTAAATTTTTTATACTAAACATGACAAAATAGGTTGTCAACCTATGGTTATCTGTAAGCCATGTAGTCTTACTGTGTTACGTAAAGCAGCAGAAATTAGCAAATTAGATTGCACTTTGAAATGATGCAAATGATCTTTGCATTATCCAAAATAGACTTGAGTCTGTATGACGTAAGTACTATCTATGATGGTTCTTTCTGAAGCCATAGCAGTCTGCTTAGTAGCAAGTGTAAGGAATACTTAAGGAATACTGGAAATGCACATTAACACTATTTACTGAAAACAAAATGAGATGTGAACAGGTTTTCGTAATTTATCGCTCTGAGAATTAAATGTTTGGCAACTAAATGAAGGTAACCTGGTTGACAAAAGAGAAACAAAATTCCACATTATTTTGAATTTCTAAATTGCATGAAGGTGCAAATTGTGACCTGCAGGTGCTGACTCATTGGCAGAATAACAGCATTTTGCCTTTATTTCAAGAAAAAAGTTATGTAGGTTGCTAAGAAAGTTAGCTCAAGTTCAAAACCTCGGTGCCTGTCTTCGCTTGTTCCTATGAGCAGCTGCTATAGGTAGTCAGCATTTAAAGGAGGCCCTGAAATTTGGATCTGGCTGTTACCATTGTAACTCAGCCTTACTGATGAAAGCAAGCTTTGGACAGATGAATTCCTATGAATTTGTCTGACTTTTCTCTGAAAATGGCTGTGTTTAATAATGTTCAAAGCTGATACCCTGCAGAAAGATGTTTAAAACTGAAGTAATACAGATTTTTACGAGGACTTTGAAGAGGTTGTGATTCTCCAAATTATAACTTACTGTACACAAGGTAAATAGATATTTAAGCATTTTTGTACATTAAGTAAATAATCCAAACGAAAATTTCAAAGCAAGTTTAAATACAGTTTAGGTTTCTTCTGAGGTCTCCAGACACTGTCTCTTCTGTAGAGATGGGAAGTTCTTCTGAGCAGGGTGTGCCTTCTTGTAATGCTTTGCATGGCTCCAAGTGAGCAAACAGCACTTACAGAGGGAGGAAAATACTGACCAATGCCTATCAATTAACAGCTAATGAAGTTATGACTTGAGTGGCATGGCACTCATTTGTGCCAGGGAGAGAGTTCAAGCAGAACTCTCTTAGAAATGAGATCAAACCTGGGGTGATAAATTCCTGTGCTGTAGACCGATGACTGATGCTCATTTGAAGAAGTCCATTTATTAGTGGCAGTAAAGTTTCAGGTAATGACATGCAGATGATAGGAAATACTTAAAAATAGACTTGTGAAACTACCAGCTGAGAGACCTAACACTTACTCTAGATAGTGTTTAATATACATATATCTGTCTTGAGGTGAAGTAAATGTTCTCTGTTAGTCTAAAAAAAAATTCTGCTCTCTTCTGCAGTCTTGATTCTGTAAATATTTCATTCAAAATAACATTGTGCTTTTTCAAAACTATGAAATGCAGTGATTAAACCCAAACCCATTCTTGCTTTATGTTTATACCTCAAAGTAAATATCCAAGTGCCTAAGTTGTGTTGGTAGAAAATCTTTTCTATACTGTTTTGTCATTTAGCTGCAAAGCATTTTTATTCAGTGTTCTAGCTTTAAGCTGAGCGGTTTGAGTGGCTTCTTTTTGTTTTTTTTTTCACATGGCAGCTTGTTGCAATGATGCTTAACATTTAAAAGAAATACAGCCTTTTCTTTAGGGAAATTGCTGTAAATTTAAATCAAGTGTTTTGCTCTAAGTTGCATAATGCATGGTATAATTAACATGAATATTCATTTTCCACCTGTGCCAGTAGCAGCAGCTCAGTCTTTACCTACTGCCAAAATGTGTTGCCTGAATTGGAGTTGATTAGACTTCTTTTGTGTATCTTTAGGAGCAATACACAGTCAAATGGAATCTCTGAGTGACTCGTGGGTTCGACTGAAACACAGCAGAGATTGGTTATACACATCCTCCTACTCATTTGTTGAGTCCGATTTTGATCTCTCAAGATCCCTTGGAGTTCATACTTTGATTGAAAACGCTGTCAGTTTTGTAAGTGGAGATGTGGGAAACTCCCCAGGATTTAAGGAACCAGAGGAAAGTATGTCCACCAGTCCACAAGCATCAATAATTGCAATGGAGCAGCAGCAGTTGAGGGCTGAGGTACATTTCAGTTTAACAGCTGTTCTTACTCTTCATACATTACGCTCATTATAGGAATTTTTTTGAAACAGTGTCCAAATTCTGTCTGTTAAAGTAATTTTTCCATCTTTTCTGTTAAATAACTGGAATTGGGAACATTACGTAAACAAACTAAAACAAAACTGAAAGTGTTCCCTTTTTAAAAAAAAATACGTGAAGGAGAAAACAGTGACCACATTCATCCTTGCTTACAGTTCAGTATGATCCAGTTTCCATTTCTAGGGGTACTGGCTACTTACTTAATACTTTCTTTTGCTGCCTTTATTTTTAGCTTCGTCTGGAAGCACTTCATCAGATTTTGGTTCTTCTATCAGGAATGGAGGAAAAAGGCTGTGCACCATTAATGGGAAGCCGCCAAGTACCAGGATTTCAGTCTCCTTCACTGCTTACTTCTGTTAGACTCCAGTTTCTTGCTGGCTGCTTTGGTCTGGGCACTGTAGGACATGCAGGGGCCAAAGGAGAGAGTGTAAGATTGCATCACTACCAGGTGTGTACATCAGTTTCTGCACTTTCAATAGCACGGTGATAAAAATGTCTCAGTTTTTATAGTATTTATTCATTTGTTTGGCCCAGGATGGTATCAGAGCAGCCAAGAGGAGTATTCAAATTGAAATTCAGGTGGCTGTGCACAAAATTTACCAGCAATTATCTGCTACATTAGAAAGAGCTCTGCAGGCTAATAAGCATCACATAGGTAAGTGAAAAGCAGATTTGCAAACCAGATGTTTGCTAATGTACAGTCGAACAGCTTGTATGTTTTCCAAGGCAGACTTTGATATTAGTGACCAGAATTCACTGAATTACCTATCTGACCTCTTATCCTAAAAGAGAGAAATCTGCATTTATTGATAGAACCCAGGGGCTATTCTTACCTGGGTCATTTTGGTGTTTCACTTCGAGAAACAAGTGCAAAACAAAGTGTTTCACCCCGTTTATCCTTACCTTAGAGAGAATATTCTGGTTTGAGATTTAACCTCAGAATATATATATCACAAGCTAGATCTGTGTGCTACTCTTTCTTGGACAGTTTTGACACAGAGTTACATTGAGTTAAAGAAGAATGCAGTGATCATCAGAAAGACTACCTCAAAGTGTCTGACAAGACTCACTTTTTTTTGATAATTTAATTAATTAAATTTTATTTTTAAAATAATCTGCTGATCTTCTGTCTTAGTACTCTCACTGTGAACATCTTATCAATTAAAAACAACTTTACTTTAATCTTAGAAGCACAACAGCGTCTTCTGTTGGTGACAGTATTTGCTCTCAGTGTGCACTATCAGCCTGTTGATGTCTCCTTGGCCATTTCCACGGGGCTGTTGAATGTGCTGTCCCAGCTGTGTGGCACAGACACCATGTTAGGACAGCCCCTGCAGCTGTTGCCCAAAACTGGGATTTCTCAGCTCAGCACAGCTTTGAAAGTAGCCAGCACAAGACTGCTGCAGATCCTGGCTATCACCACAGGGTGAGTGTCCCTTGCTTTTGGGAAACTTCATCACTGAGCTTATCAGCACCCTTGAAAAATGTGTGAGGACAACAAATGTTGCTCAGAGATACATAAGTGAAGGGGGTGGGGGGAAGAGTAGTCACATTATTCATAGGAAAGATGCATGTAAGACTAATAAATATTTTTCAGTTGTGAGTGTTTGAACCTGAAAAGTTCAGGTTCCATCACAACTTTGTGGTCTTTAAACACTGTATTCTTGTAATGCCCACTTTGCTGCTTCAGCTTTGTGTGGAGGTGTGTTCAGTTGATGTGATAAAACTTTCTGTTGCTGTGTAAAAGTCATTTGTGTAAAAGCAATACTGATAATATTGGAGTTCCTCAGAGCAGGACATTGTGCTTCTTTCCAGAATATCAAATAATTTTCTGAGAAATAGTGGCCTCTGCTAGACCATGGGACAGCATGCAAAGTCGTAACAATACTTAAATATTTAGTCTTACTCAGTAAAGAAAACACCAGTGGAGAAAGTATTCTAGTTGAAGCGAGACTATTGTTTGATATTCAGTACATGCATCTTCCTTTCAGTCTTTTTACAACACGTTGTATTTACCTGCCAGATCTGTTATGAAGACAAGCCAAATAATCCTACACAAAGAAATTTCCCCAAACCCATGGAAACAGTACCCCATCTTTAGAAATTGCAGTGGAATTATGATTAATTAACAGTTAAGAGTTCTTCCTTTTTTCCTAGAAAGGACTGAAAACTTTTCCTTTGACTCCAAAGATTAGATAATTTAAATTTGTTTTAAAAATAGGGTTAAAATAATAAAAATAATCTAAGCCTGTAGTGGAGGATGGGGAAGAGTAACATGCTGCAATTATTGTTCCTCAGATCAGCTCTCAAGTACTCTTACTTTTTGTGTGTGTGTGTGTACAGAACCTATGCAGATAAACTGAGCCCAAAAGTGGTACAGTCCTTGCTGGATTTATTATGCAGCCAGCTGAAGAACTTGCTATCACAAGCTGGTGTGATGCTGATGGCTTCCTTTGGAGAAGGGGAAGGTGAGGAAGATGAAGTGGAATCAAAAAAGGTGGATTTGAATGGGGATAATGAGAAAAGAGACTTCAGAGGTAATTATCTTACATAACTTCTGTTGCAATTGTAAAATACATAATAGGAAACAATAGAAGAAACCACTGCATGCCGAGGTCCTCATCCACTCTATTGTATATTGGTTTTTGTTGGGTTACAGAATTTTTAATTCTGTGAATTAGATTAAAGTCATCAAACGATTTTGTGCTCAGTTTGGATTTATATAGAATTGATCCACAAAAGTGCAAGGATAGGAGCAAGCTGAGAATAAGAATTACTTTATTAGGTTTGGAATTAGGAAGAGAGTATAGTTTTCCTTGAAAAATGCATTGGTGGTTGTAGTGTTTTTCATAAATGTGGTCATAGGAATTTAGTTATCTAAATTTCAAACTATAAATAAATACAGCTTTACTCAGGAAATTACTGTATTTGCTTTGTATTACGCAGTTTTGCAGTCTGAGTGGATGGCAAGAAGCTAATTCTACTGTGTCATTGTCTTGATTTGGAAAGACAGGTGTCTGCCAGGGAAAGCTGGAGTTTCCCTTAGGATAGAGAACCCCTCACCCCTGCCAAATTATAATTTTGCAATTAAGGGCTTTCAGGCAAAGATTTGGGAATAGGAATAACAGTTCTTTACTAGGAATATTAACAATACAAATGTAGTAGAAAACAAAACCACCCAACCAAACAAGCAAACAAACAAACAAACAACGATTTTGGAGAACCCTGACAGAGTCAGAGCTACAGCCTGACACCCTGTTGGTCAGGGTGTTGGAAGCAGTCCAAAAGTGAGTCCTTCTGGAGTGGCAGATGTGGTTCTCTTGAAGTAGAGATGATCCTGTAGAAAGGGTCCAGTGATGGTGAGAAGGGGTCCAGTCTTCCTCTGGGAATCAGGTGAAGCCAGATGCCTTCTGTTCCTACGTCTTAGTTTTATCCAGGTGGGAATGGTTGGCTCCCCCCACTGGGTGGAGCATCTCACAACAGGGCGATGGAATGTGGATGTACTATTTTGGGGAGGGTAAGTTTGGGATGTGTGCTTTTAGGGGTGTCTTAATGGTCCATTAGCAGAAAATATTCCCCTGGAGGGAGGACGGGCAGTGAAAGAGATAAGAAACAATGCTCTACCTGGTTTTAACAGTTGGCCCATATCAAAAGGCACCTGCCCCCCTCCTCCCAGAGTTGCAAGAGATAAAGAAGAGCATTTCCCCAACTGCTTTAAGCAGATGAAATAGAATACACATTTTAGGTTCCACAATCCAAGACAGTCATATGGAAAAATCTGCAACAAAAGGTTTTCTGAAATAGTGGTATCCTCACATAGCTTGCAATCCCTTAATGAGCATTTTGAATTTTGGTGGAAATTGTGCTTGAAGAATTTTTAATTGTAGCTTGGTTTTAAGTGTACATATGTTTTTGTTCGTGCTTTTAACTGGCTTTACTTATAAATAATGCAATGTCTAATGAATTAATAAAATAGTTAATCAGGAATTAGAATATTGAGGTCTTCCCACAGAGGTCTCCCTCCCTTACCTTGACCCACAAAAGTTTAATGTTATTTTCTCTCCCGTGTCTTGCTGAGGAGCAGGCGTGAGAGCGCTGCTTGGTGGGCACCTGCCAGCCTGCCAAGGTTGACAACCACCATGTAATTACTGATCATTGTGCTTTTAACTGCAGAACTGTTTGTTCCTGGTAACCAGGACTGCTGTTCAAGTTGTAATATTAAGGCTGTAAATGAAAACTTTGCTTTTAACTTCCTAGCTGCCCTCCGAAAGCAACATGCAGCAGAATTGCACTTGGGGGACTTTCTTGTTTTCCTGCGTAGAGTTGTGTCTTCAAAAGCAATTCAGTCCAAGATGGCATCTCCAAAGTGGACAGAAGTCCTTCTTAACATTGCTTCCCAGAAGTGTTGCTCAGGTATGATTATGTCAAAATGTGCTCCATGGTTATTTTCCATTTCTGTAGCACAGTTCCAAAAACTAAGCCCTTTCAGAACATGTATTATATAGTGATTGTTCCTCGTTAACAGTTCAAACCAACTGCTGTACAAGTATACAGGGTTTACAGTCTGGAGCACTGAGGGCATGGAGCCGGGGGCAGGCCTGAAGCAGAAGTAATTTTAAGATTATTGACGCGTTGTTCCATCTTCAGGCGTTCCCTTGGTTGGCAATCTGAGGACTAGACTGCTCGCACTTCATGTACTAGAAGCTGTGTTACCTGCTTGTGAATCTGGCGTTGAAGATGATCAGATGGCTCAGGTCTTCATATTTTGTTATAAACTTTCACATTTCTTTAAAAAGTCTCTTAAACTTCTACATGTTTCATGGGTTTCAAAATCCAAATCAAGCAAGTCTCAGTGTAGTTATTTGTTAATCTAAGAACACTAAATATTTTGATGTTTATACCTACAAAGCAAACTATATAATGTTGCTGTTGTCCTCACGTTGGAGTTAAAATGATCTGAATTCTTTCCTAATGCCCCAGGTTGTTGAACGATTGTTCTCACTTCTTTCTGACTGCATGTGGGAGACTCCGATAGCCCAGGCCAAACATGCAATTCAAATAAAGGAGAAAGAACAAGAAATGAAGCTCCAGGTAACAGTGCTTGTACTTTGTCTCATGACTGAATGTAGCTGAAATACATTTACCACAAATGATTTGTCCTATTTCTCGTAGAAGCAAGGAGAGTCTGAGGATGAAGATGAGAATCTTCCCATCCAGGAAGTGTCCTTTGATCCTGAGAAAGCTCAGTGCTGCCTAGTGGAGAATGGGCAGATTCTTACTCATGGAAGTGGAGGCAAAGGATATGGCTTAGCGTCCACTGGAGTTACTTCTGGGTGTTACCAGTGGAAGGTAGGTTGCATAAATGTGTGTTTCATACCTTCTCTCCCACTGTTTTGTAAATGTGCTATGATTTGTTAACAGCAGCTGCCTGTGCTTTTTGCTTATGATGTGATTTTTAAGTAAATGGGGGTGTTACATTTATGATTGGACTCAATGATTGTAAGGATCTTCTCCAGCCTACATCATTCTATGATTTTCAGTCCCAAGGGGAGAGTTTGTGGCTGCTTTTGAGTGGTGGGATTTGAGTATTTCACGTGCACACTGTGAACGTGTATTATGTGTTATTAGAGGCAACAGTACTTGTCCCTAAGGTCCATAGTCAGCATGCATGTACAGTTTTGTAAAACATGCCTTACGTAGATTGAGGATTGTTTTGTATAAAAAGATTTCACATTTCACTGACAAGAAACAATACATCATTTGGAAGGATTTTTTTAATGGTTTTACCATATAAACTGTTTTTCTCATTGAAAGCCTCTGTGAAAAACAGTTAGAAGTAGACATGCGTATGTGTAAGGAGGATTTTCATTGCTTTGTTGTGTTAAAGTGTATATTCCTGACATTTTTTGTGTGTTTGTTTTGCCTGCTAGTTCTACATTGTGAAGGAGAACCGAGGCAATGAAGGCACTTGTGTGGGAGTGTCTCGCTGGCCCGTGCATGACTTCAACCATCGCACTACCTCAGATATGTGGCTCTACAGAGCCTACAGTGGCAACCTCTATCACAATGGAGAGCAGACTTTGACTCTGTCAAGCTTTACCCAGGGAGATTTCATCACATGTGTGTTAGATATGGAAGCAAGAACTATTTCTTTTGGTAAAAATGGAGAGGTATTTAACATCAATTAGTTTTTTGGTGGGGTTTTTTACAGTGGTAATATGGCATGGATAAGTGTGAGAGTTAAAACATGTGGCAGTTTCAGTACTTAAAAGATACAGACATAACTTTTTCATGTTTCGTGTTTTTGCTTGTTAAGGTGTTCTAAGATTGAGGGGGTTTTGTTTTGTTTCTTCCCTAGGAGCCAAAACTGGCCTTTGAAGATGTGGATGCAGCTGAATTATACCCTTGTGTTATGTTCTACAGCAGTAACCCAGGAGAGAAGGTAACGTAAATGTTTGTCTGTGGAGGTGTACTGGTTTAGGCTTGTATAAAGTCAGTATTCATCAGAACAGCCTGTATGGTGCTGCTTTGAATTACTGACCAAAGCAGTGTTGCTAATACGCAGTGTAACGGTTTCACGTTCGCCTGTCTCTGTTTGCCAAACTTAGTGCAGTGGTCCAAGTGTTCACTCTTTTCCCTCTGTGAGACAGAATCAGGAGAAACGCAAAGCAGGCCCAAACTTCAAGGTATAAATATAGATTTATTAACAAACACTAAGAGAATGAAAATCAAAATGAAACTTTTCAAGACTTCCCCCTTCCTCACCAGCTTATTTTCTTTCTCACAGACAATGTATAAAGACAAAATTGGAACTCTAGGTCAGTACCACCTATAAAATTGTCATTCAGTCCTTTTAGAGAGAGAAGTCTCTCCTGATTTGTTGTAGTAACTTTCCACAAGAAAGAACAGTCTGCTTGTGGCTTTTAATTTTCACAAAAGTTTTTGCAGTTTTGAACCTCCCATATCATGTAGCCTTTCCTGTGGCTCCATATCAGCCCTGGACTCATGCATGCTGGGGTAACGTTTTTAAAATGAACAATTCAAACGCAAAGAGTATTCTTCATCTCATGGAACAGAGATCTCTTTGCACTTCTTCGCTGGCGCAGAGGGCTTCTTATTTCTATCTGTTCAAACATCTCATGGGATCACAGGATCATAGCTACTAACTCAATATTCACTTAATTACATTCAATTACAGATACCTTTGCTCAATGCATCTCCCCAATTCATATTGTCCATGGTTTAAAGGAATATTCTAGCTCACAGAAGACTTTCAGCCTAAGGCTAAGGCATTTTCTCATCTCTTACACCTAAGGGGTCACTTCCTTCACTGACGCTAATATCTTCATATTGTCCTTTTACATGTCCTCAGTTAGGCCTTTTCTCTCACTTAGAGAAGGGTTAGGGCTTTGGAAGCTTCATCTGTGCAAGGAAAGAGTTAGTATCTTGCCCAGGGCCTGTGGTGATGATGTGATCTCTGCCTGGTGGCAGCTATGATTTCAAAGCCTCGGGGGCGGGGGAAGAGAACGTAGGCCCAGGGATCTTGGAGCAGCCTGGCTGGTGGGTGCCTCCTGCCCACCCCTCGGTGACAATCGGGGCGGGCCCAGCCCAGCTGGTGGCATGGGGCAGGCCCTAAGGTCGGCTGGATGTTAACAGCCATGCCTTCCCCTTTCCTGCCAGAGCTGTGGCAATGGCAGAGCCCGGGGACACAATCAGGCCAGGGCCAGCTCCCCCCAGCAGGGAGGGCAGCTCCACGGAGCGGCTGCAGGGGCCGGTTGTTACCTGCTTCTCTGGCCAGAAGGAAAAAGGGCTGGCTCAGACACAGTCTTGGCTTTATATGTGTATTCCCAAAGTCACATCCAGTGTCCTTAGGGCTTAAACAATATGTCAGTATCTAAAAATTGGCCTCTGTTAGGTTCCTGTCCTTTCCCCAGGAAATTCCTTACAGGGTTACAGGAAGCTGTTTCTCCTTTAACTAAAAACCAGGCTGTGTTAACCCATGACACACAGTGTTTTAACTATTATAATCTATTGAAAATTTAAAATGTATTTTGCCATTTAGAATAGATTTAAAGGCTTCATGTTCTACACAAAAAATTCTATTCCCCAGAAACCAAGGAGAGCATAGTATTAGGATTTCTAGATAGTGTTCTGTGAGAAACAATAAAATACGTAGTTTCAGCATCCTTGAGTCTGAAGGATGGAGGTTTTTCTTCGTGTTAAGGTGGATTTCTAGGGATTCCAAGGGGGGAAGAAAAGACAGTGCTAATAATTATTTCTGTTCAGCAGGTGACTCCAGTATTTATAGAAAGAGCCTATTGAGGTATGTTGGGAAGATAACGTGTAAACTGTTCTCTTGAAACAGGTGAAGATCTGCGATATGCAGATGCGTGGGACACCAAGAGATTTGCTGCCTGGTGACCCCATCTGCAGTCCTGTTGCTGCAGTGCTGGCAGAAGCCACGATCCAGCTCATTCGAATCCTGCATCGCACAGACCGCTGGACACACTGCATCAATAAAAAAATGATGGAAAGACTGAATAAAATCAAAACATGTCTTAAGGAAGCAGGTCAAAAACTGAAGAAAAGTCGGTCTGTTCAAAGCCGAGAAGAAAACGAGGTGAGAGAGGAGAAAGAAAACAAAGAGGAGGAGAAAAGCAAGCACAACCGGCATGGCCTGGCGGAGCTCTCGGAGCTGCAGCTGAAGATGCTCTGTGTGGAGGTGTGGCCTGTCCTGGCAGTGATTGGTGGAGTGGATGCTGGGCTCAGAGTTGGAGGTCGATGTGTCCACAAGCAAACAGGCCGTCATGCCACCCTGCTGGGAGTGGTGAAGGAGGGCAGTACCTCTGCCAAGGTCCAGTGGGATGAAGCAGAGATTACTATCAGGTATGCCCATTTCCTACACTTTTCACTATCTAGTGATAGTGGTTTGTGGTTGAAAATCTTCAGAGGTAACCTATCCTTTTTATTAGAGTCATGCTGATCAATTACTTAAAGTGTAGACTTCAGTGGTATTGAAATTAATGCTGCCTTGAAGTAGTGTTCATTCATTCTCCCACCCCACCTGCCTTTGAGTGCCCAAGGCTGGAAGGAGATGGCTCCTCTCCCCACCCATTTTGCAGACAAGCCTTCAAAGGGAAAGCACCTGGAAGAAAGCTGAAATGAAGCTTCTCTGAGCTTCTTGGTGCTCTCACAGGAATTGCCTGTTTTTGTGTGGAAAAGATTTGGTTAACTTAGGTTCTTGAACTCTTTCTGCCTATAGCTGAAGAAGTCTTTTGAAGAAATTGAGTAGTGACTTTTTTTTTTTCCTGGCAGTTGCAATTACATTCTGAAATAGCCAAGGTCACTTTATTTTTCCAGCTGTTGCGGCATTATATCTGTTTTGTCTTTGCAAAGGCTGTTGTCACTTTGACTAAATATACTGAAGTGCAATTGATACAGTTCCAGATACAAATTCTTTCAAGTATGCCCATGTGACAGTATAGCCTTAAAGTAGTAGTGCCTTTGAAGTAATTCGAAGCTTCATTTGAGTGATGTGGAACTGCACTTGAACATAAGCCAGCTTTTGGTAAAGCATTTAATTAGGGTCATTGTATACCTTTTAAATTAAAACCAGGCTAAAGCTTGCTTTCATTTTTAGGTAGAAGTTTACATTGTAAGATGGGAAAACCTTTTGGGATAATAAAAGGAAGATCTAAAAGTCATTTATCTGCTGAATATATGGAAAATACAAGGTGTATGGAAATACAGGCTGGTGAATTTTTGTCCTGTTTCAAGTGAAAATTAGTCAAGTGTAAAAGTCCTAAATAGTACCAGAAAATATCACTGACTATAGAGGGACGGATAGATAAATGTGTCTGTTAGGTTTTCTGACCTGTGCTTTTCAAAGGTCACTCTCCTCACCAGGTGATCTGTGCTTACACACCAGAGACAGAACTGTCCTGTGTAGTGTGCTTGTGGTGACGAATAGCTGAGGTCAATCAAAGCTTTTCCTTAATGTTTAAAAGTTTTCTTTATAAGCTTTTATACCTGTTAAGATTCAGGTATGCTGATAATATTTACCTTCAGATATTTTTTCTTAATAATAGTCTGTTACATGTTTCTGATAAACAATGTATCCAGAGCCTGGGTCAGCACAGAATTGGTAACTTCTGTGGTGCTTCTGGGTTTCAGTGCTTGTTTTTGAAAACCTATGTATGCTTTGTTGCATTTGCTTTGAAATCATATCTCCCTGTTTTCTGATCATAACCTCATTTCCCCCTGTTTGCATTTAATTTATAGAATTGGTTTGTTTTATTAAATATATTTTACATCTTATTTGCCTACGTTATTTCCTGAACGTTCCTCCTGTCTCTCCCTCACTTGCTTTTTCCTGTGTCATTCTGATCTTTATTAAAGCTTCCCAACTTTTTGGTCGCCTAGTGATACTCCATTGTATAATCTGGAGCCCTGTGAACCACTGCCTTTTGATGTTGCAAGATTTCGTGGGCTGACAGCTACTGTGTTGCTGGACCTTACCTATCTGACTGGCATTCATGAAGATACAGGAAAGCAAAGCACCAAGAGACATGAGAAGAAACACAGACATGAATCTGAAGATAAAGGAGAAACGGACCAGAAAATGGAGGGTGACGTTGGATCAGATACACGATTAGGCCAAAGTGCTGATGATAACAAAGGACACAGTGCTACAACCTCTAAGTCAGAAAATGAAATTGTTTCCTTTTCTTTAGAACCATCAGCACTAGGTATGGAATCCCAACACCAACCTGCTGAAGGAAGGAAAAAGAATCATGAACACACCCCACGAAGTCATGATATAGTGCAGTCAGAAATCCGAGCTGTACAGCTGTCTTACCTTTATCTTGGTGCTATGAAGTCACTTAGTGTTCTTCTTAGTTGTAGTAAGTATGCTGAGCTGCTGTTAATCCCCAAAGTGCTGGCAGAGAATGGCCACAACTCTGACTGCGCGGGGTCGCCGGTGGTGCACGAAGACGTGGAGCTGCGCGCAGCGCTGCAGTTCCTGATGCGGCACATGGTGAAACGCGCAGTCATGCGCTCGCCCATCAAGAGAGCGCTGGGGCTGGCAGACCTGGAGCGGGCACAGGCCATGATCTACAAATTAGTGGTTCATGGGCTGCTGGAGGACCAGTTCGGTGGTAGACTTAAACAAGGTATGTTTTCAAAATGAGATTAAAATGAATAGTAACAATGATAATACAATAACATAGTCTTGTCAATTTGTAGTGGTTAAACCTCGGGGGAATCTTAATTGGACAAAAAAATTTTGCAAAACTCTGTTTACTGTTTTATAGATGTAACACTGATTGGTTTTTGCCTTTTTCCTAATTCCTTACCTTAATAGAAAGTGAACGCATTTCAGTCAGAAATAAGAGTTTTTAATGTCTTTGATACTTCTGAAAATGAGCAGTACTGTATATACTTGTCAGGAGAATTTGCACTTCTTCTAAACCAACAATAAAAACCCCTTAAAATGCTACTTGCACAGGTGAATTAAAAATAGCTTTAGAGTTAATCGGCTGTATTTTTATATCTAAGACCTCTTCCCCTTTTGTCTATTTTGAGAATAATCTAAGCTGTTACAACCATAAATCTGATTATCACAAACTTTGGCATAAGTAAATTGTTTGTTTGCTATTTACCTTGTATCGCTGTGAGAACAGCAAGAGCTCCTGGACTGATTTCTTTACTGAAGTCCATGAGTTGGTGGCAGGATCTGCACTCCCCTTTCTTTCTCTGGGGTGAATTTTAAATAATGATGGTTATTTTTGAAAGTTGAAAGTTTAGCCATAGCTACTGTTCTGATCTACACAAGTATATTAATGTTGCTTTATTTTTCTGTTGCAGAAGTGGAGCAACAGGTAGAAGAAGGTGATCAGTCTCAGCAAGCCCAAACACCAGTTACAACCAGCCCTTCTGCTTCTAGCACAACATCTTTCATGAGCAGCTCTCTGGAGGATACCACTACTGCTACTACTCCAGTAACAGATACAGAAACAGTTCCAGCTTCAGAATCACCTGGCGTTATGCCTCTCAGTCTCCTGAGGTAAAATACCCTATCAGCATATATGATTCTGTGGAGGTGGGGAACCAATTGTGTGATTTATGTAGGATATATGTCTTTAGCTGCCTAAGCCTTTGAAAATGCTGCCAAGAACTGCCTCTGCAGAGGGGCACAGCTTAAATGTTACTTTGCCTTTCAGGGTTTGTGGGTTTTATTAGAAAGCTGTTAAGCTTTTGCTGTACACTGTATATAAATGTAATATCTGAATTCTTTAAGAAGGAGAAAATGTTCTCCTTAAGTTGTCCTTCAGTTACCATGTTTATTTGGTACAGTTCAAATTCCAAATCGATGAAATTCTGTGTTTTTAATGAATGTTCTATCCTCAAACATAGAATAGACCTTGGTAGGTAACATTCTGTAAGGCTAAGATGTTGTTTCAGCTTACCCTGACATACTGAAATGGAAGATAAACTCCTGAATTTGCAGAGGCAATTTGTGCTGTCGAAGGAAATCTGATTTACCTTAGATACCCTTTTACCTTACCTTTTCTAAGTTTATTAATTCACAGAAGTTTTGCAGACATCTTTCAGTAAAAGCCAGAACAATGTCTTTGTACTCCGACAGTGAAAATCAAATACTTACCTGATTTATTAGTCAGCCTGAGTTCTGAACAAACCATGGAAATGGGGAAAGTGTTTATTTATCTTTTATCTCCTAGGACAGCTCCTGGTCTCTGAGGGTTTTTTTTAATGTCATGCTTAGAACTTAGCTGTACAGATTAAGTTGGTAGGAATGAGCTGTTGCCTCAAAGTATGTGTTCAGTCTTACCCTTATCAATTGCATCAAGTAGGATTTTGCAAGTGCACTCCAATTGGATGTTCTTCTTGGGGTCAGACCTTTTTCAGCATGGTTCTGTTTCACATAAATGTATATTTTTCTTCTTTCAAGGCAAATGTTCTCCAGTTATCCTACTACAACTGTGCTTCCAGCACGACGTGCTCAGACTCCTCCAATATCTTCTTTACCAACATCTCCTTCAGATGAAGTTGGAAGGAGACAAAGTTTGACCTCTCCAGATTCCCAGTCTGCAAGGCCTGCCAATCGCACTGGTAAACCTGTCAGTGGAATAGAAATGGGGACAAGTTAGGAAAGTCACAGGAGCTCAGGGGCTGTGTTTTGAGAGATGGAAATCCAACAGAGTTTCTTCTTAAGGCAAACTGACATGCAAAGCATTGTTGAAAACCTTTTAGTCACTATCTTAGGGAAAGAAAAGATACAGATTATATAGCTGTAGGCATTATCAAGCAAACAAAATGAGTTTTTAAAAGCTGTGGATTAGATACAAAAGCAACAATGAAATATAATTGGAAACTGCTTCAAAATGTTCATCTGATTTGGGCTTGTTTCCTTGGTTGTGTGCTGTGGGTAAGTACAGTAATTTTCTAGCTTTTGTAAGATCACATCCCACACAGAATACAGGAATAAAGGTGTATTTTATGGTACGTGCACCAGTGTCATAATAAGTCAGCTGAGACTCCATTATCTTCATGCAGGAAAAGCCCAATTCTTTAGTCACAACTCATTTTACACAGTTTTACAGACCTCGTGTGCAACTTTAATTGGTTTATTGCTTTCTTGCTAATTACTCTATTGCTTAGTAAAAGGTATTCTACTTGTCCATCAGATCTCTCTGTTCTTGGATTGTTTACATATTTTCTTACCAATTCTCATGGGACAAATCCGTCGTTATTGCAGGTGCATTTGTTTTCAACCCAAGAATAGGTTGTTGTTCTAACAAGTTCTCATACCAAAATTGTTTTAGCATGGGAACTTGCAAATTACTTAGAAGAAGTGACAGGCTAACTTTGGCAATTTAGCAGAGCAGGCCTGATTTTGTGAGGCCTTTCTTTTGTAATTCTTCTGCCTGTCTATGACACACCAGTCCTTTTTACTCTTGCCCTTATATCTGTGCTATTAGTTATGAGGTTTAGCGGTTCACTGTTGCATAGCAGCTGGTCTGCTCAGTTTCATGTCTCCTTTTTTTTTTCCTTTTGATTTAATTATGACTTGCTTCTAGTCATGAAAGTGTCTTTACAACAGTGTTTGTTAGTGCATTTTTGTCTTCACTGATTAGACATCACTTTTATGGCAAGTCAGAAGGAAACTCTGGGTTTGCAGCAGTAAGTGATCTCTTTAGAGTCTGTAGAATGACTCTCTGCACAGAAATACAGCCGTCATCCACAAAGAGATTTTTCAGATACATTCCCAGTTCAGCTGAGGTCCCTTTCTGTACCTTAAGAGGAATGTATAGTGATCTCACCATTTGGGAATCTCAATGATTTGGACAAGGATAACTTTATCTAGGCTACCTAAATATAGATCAAACAGATAAATTTTACAGTTCAAAATTAAACCAATAGAAGTTGCTTAAGTTATATAGTTCTTTGCATATCATCAGTATCCTGCTTGATCAAACAGAGTCAGTCAACATAACGTATGTTACAGAGAAGAATGAACTCCATCTGGTTTTGTTACAGGAAATGTCTTACTTTGTGAAAGCAATTGAGAGAAAAATTAAGAGTAATTATTTCCTTAGTTCAAGCCAATATATCAAAATAATGTGTAATAAAGCAACACTAGAGAAAGATTTATGTGCTTTACATTTATTATTTTCTGTCTCTTAAGCTTTGTCTGATCCAAGCAGCCGACTTTCAACGTCCCCTCCTCCTCCTGCCATTGCTGTTCCCTTGCTAGAAATGGGCTTCTCCCTAAGGCAAATTGCAAAAGCTATGGAAGCTACAGGTAATCCATGGCTATAATATCAGTTTAACTGAAAGATTGGATGCACATGAAACACTTGTTTTCCAATAGAATACTTAATTTTTAAGTTGTATAACCATTTCTGTGGAAAAACAGGTTGCTTTTTTTGTAACCATCAGTGCTAAAATACAGTTCCAAAGTGTGGTTTTCCTGCTTTCAGGTGCCAGAGGAGAAGCAGATGCACAGAACATCACAGTGCTGGCTATGTGGATGATCGAGCACCCTGGCAACGAGGATGATGAAGAGCCCCAGTCAGAGGGGACCGCAGAGTCACGGCATGGGACAGTTGTCTCTGGCAGTGGTGGGAAATCCGGGGATCATTGCTATTTGCAGTCTCCAGGTGATATCCCTTCTGCTGATGCCACTGAAATGGAGGAAGGCTTTAGTGAGAGGTAAAATAAGTTTCTTGTAATTGCTTGTAATCTGTTCCTGAAACTGGAAATCTCACTAATTCATTGTTGCTGACAGAGAGTTACTTTATAATGCAGCTTTTGAATTTTGTTACAGCATGAGCAGAAGCAAAGATGCAGTTAAATTAGGTGTACATTTATTTTCCAGCACTGTTTGTGTGTGGAACTGGGGAAGAATGTAACTGAGCATGTTTGCTTCACAACAAAAAAAGATAACAGTGGAAAAAATGAGGGCTTATAGTTGCATTTTAACTAAAAGACCAAGTAATAAAGCAAAATTCCATTTAATTCATGTTTTGCCAAATTCGTGTGTAAGGCCAAAGGTGAATTGACTCAGCCAGCAACAACAGAGATTTTATTTCTTTGAAAGAGGAGAAAAAACAAATTCAAGCTGATGAATTAACTATTCAAGCTACTAGTTAACCTAGTATAAAATGAGTGCTCTCTCAAAATTTCTGCTATGCTTAGGCACTCTGGAATATCAAATAGGTGTTGGCTTTGCTGCATCTAATTTGTTTGAGGTAACTCTTGCAGTCAAAACAGTATATATGTGCTCCTTGAAACAAAACATTCTTGAATTCCAAAATCCATTTTTTTCCTTCCATTAAAGAAAAGAAAACATGCTAATAAATATTAGTTACTGTATGTGTTTTTTTAAAACTTGGTTTGATTGACCTGTAAATTCCAAATTCCTGTAGCCCTGATAATCTGGATCATGTGGATAATGCAGCTGCAGCGAGTGGCCCCCCCTCTCGAAGTCGGTTGTCTGTCACACGGAGGCACAAATTTGATTTAGCTGCACGAACGTTGCTGGCACGTGCTGGTAAGGAACTGAAAGAATTCCAAGGGCTTTGCTTATCCAGGAAATGAACAGGAGGGGGACTGGGACTTTGCTGTAGATAAAATGATGTTTGGAAAATGCCTTCTCATATGTGTGCCAGTGTATATTTAAGAGTTTTATGTGGTGATAAGTAGATTGTTTAGCAGAAGAGTTAAAACAAAAAGGAAATTGGAAGAACAGCCACCTCTCTGCCTTGAAAAATAAAAGTCCTGCTTTCCTGTTTCTCTCTTTTTCCACCTTGAGCGGGATTGTACCGCTCAGTGCAGGCCCACAGGAACCAGAGCCGCAGGGAAGGGATCTCCTTGCAGCAAGATCCAGGGGCACTGTATGACTTCAACTTGGATGAGGAGTTGGAGATTGACCTTGATGATGAAGCAATGGAAGCTATGTTTGGGCAAGACTTGGCTAGTGATAATGATATTCTGGGAATGTGGATCCCAGAGGTACTGGATTGGCCTACCTGGGTGTGTGTGACTGCAGCAGGGGCTGCTTTGACTTACTGCTTTTTGCATGCTTGTATTTTTAGATTTAAAGTAGCGTGTATGCTTAGAGCCTGTTTGAAAATATCTAAGTGCCAGCAGTGCTTAAAATCATCTGTTATTCTGTAGCATCACTTCTAGATTAAGAATAGTGAATTCTTGTGTTTCTTGCTCTGCACTTCCACATGTAGTTTTCTTCTCCCTCCCCTGAAAGATGAGAACAGAACTCATATAGTTGTTCTGATGATACCAATTAGAAATCAAGTAGATGCTCCAGATGTCTTAGCTGTGTGCGGTAACAAACACAGTTGTAAATGCTTCTTCTCCTGCTACTGCTAATAGTATCCAATCTGTAGCAACATAATTTGCACTTAAATCAGCTTTTCTTAATTTAATTGTGTTATGTATTCCATTCTCTGGGAAGGGTGTGGTGACAGTCCTCACTGAATTGTTGTATAGAGCACTAAAAACCTACTGAGGTGGAAAACAAATACAATAGCAGCACTTTGTTAATCTTTGGATTATCCATGTCAAATTAGACAATCAAGCCATAAGACTCGGCTTTTCATCTCCTAATTTTGATGCTACCTAGCTTTGATGTGGAAGCAAGTTGCAGGACGCATATTGAATTTTTCAGAGCACTTGCTTCACTGAAATATCTCAATGAAATTACTGACTTAGGACAGAAATGTAATTATGAAAAATGGACTTCATATTGAGATAAAACCTTCATATTTTCTGATACAAATGGTAATTTTTGTTGCTCAAATCAAAAATCTGATTGTCTGAAAGCAAAAAAGGATTCTTTTCCTTTGTTAGATCTAGTTTCAGACAAGTTCTGAGGAGAACCAGATAGAGGCAGTGTTGAGTGTGACATGGTTACAAATGAAAAGTTACACTGTCAAGAATTTTTGAGTCAATCTAACATGAAATAGGAAATTGTCTCCTCTGAAACTTTACTTCCGAATGTCTTTCCTATTCTGAGATGGTCGTCATTATGTCATAAATTGTATGTTTCTGCTGATACAAATATAAATATATAAATATCACTCAGTGACAGAAATGTGCAGGCACACCCACCTAAGGATATTGGCATGTTTTATGTCTAAGGTGCAGACAGTTACTCTGTATAAATAACACGTGAAAATCTTGCTGTGCAGCACGTCTGTGAATCTGAAGACAGAGAAGAAGTGGTGGTTTGTGAGCTGTGTGAATCCAGTGTGGTCAGCTTCAACCAGCACATGAAGAGGAACCACCCTGGCTGTGGGCGCAGCGCCAACCGCCAGGGCTACCGCAGCAATGGCTCCTATGTGGACGGCTGGTTCGGGGGGGAGTGCGGCAGTGGGAACCCCTACTACCTCCTGTGTGGCATCTGCAGAGAGAAATACCTGGCCCTCAAGAGCAAATCTAAAACATCAGCCTCGGAAAGGTACAGAAGTAGAAGACAGTGGAGAAAGAAAGGAAACTAAACATGGCTGTGAGCCATCAGCATTTTAAGAATTTAGGAGATAAGAATTCCTAGCAGGATTTTCTAATACTTAAAATCATTCTTTGTATTAGACAAAAGCATATTTAGAAAAAAAAAGGTTGATTTGCTATTTCTGGTTTTTAAATTAAGAACAAGGAATAATTTCTTGGGATGTTGTCTCTTTCTTAGTGACTTTTGAAAACCCTTTATCAATTTTGTCTGACAATTCCAGTATTTTTTCTTTGGACCTTTTACACATTAGTACTGTGAAGTGCTTCCCTCCTCCATACACACTTTCAGAAGGCATTTTATCTATTTCTCTGTTACTAGGCCTTTCTGGAATCATTCATAAATACATGTAGACCTAACAGTAAAGTTAGACTTAATAGGGAACCAAATTTAAAATTGTTATGTATAGTTATAAAATATTAGAGCCACTCAGTAATTTTGGGGTTTTTTTCGTACAGGTACAAGGGCCAAGCTCCTGATCTAATAGGTAAACAAGACAGTGTCTATGAAGGTATGTTTTTAAGTTGAAGGGGGTTTTGTTTTTTCTAAGAGGTACTTTTGTGCAAATAAACCTGAAGGTGTATTTTAAAATCTCTTCCAGTTAGATATGGTATTTTAGTTTTGGGGATTTATTTAGTTCAAATCAGAGAAAAGAAAAATCTGTGACTTCTTTCCCCTGTCTTTCATGTAAGCAGCTGAAAGGGCAAACACCTAACTTGGGGATGATAAGGTCTTGTGAGATGTTACATCCAGAACTGCACATACAAAATCTTATGCTCAAATATATTTTTTAAGCTGCCTTTGGAGAGAAATTGATCAGTGTAAGTTAGCGTTCCAAAAATCTTGTTCTTAATTTTTCTCCCTTTGTCCAAGCTGAGAGCATCCTGAGGGTGGTTTTCACTTTAAACAGATTATTTCTGATGTGTGCAGAAAACCTCTCCCGGGTGATTCTGTAATTCTGGTCTTTTCTGTAGCTCCTGCGATCACAATTACGTGATTTACCACATTTGTCTGTATGTGACTAAATCTGTGCTCCAGTACTTAGGGCAGGTCTGTCTGCTGTAGATCAAAGGTGTTCTGATTCTACTGTGTGTGGAGTGAGACAGAGCAGAGAGATCAGTAAATATAAGCTGACTTGTGTGTAAATGGTTGGCAAGTGAAGGAAGTGCCTCACTGAATTGCAGTTAAAATGTTTTTTCTTTGTTGTTTGGGTTTTTAATTCCCTGGGAATGAAAAGCAAAAGCCTGGGCGTTCAGTTATAACCCATGAACTAATGCGTGCTTTTTGATAAATATGAAGACCAGAAATTTCTAACATCTGTCGTTGCAATGGAACACACACTTGTTACCACGATTTAAAGCACAACTGTATGCCTGCAGTTTTCACTGTACTCCAGGTTTTGGAGGTGTCTTGTGCTATATGTGATGACCCCTAATCTCTGCATTTTTAAAGAGCAGCTGGTTTGATACTTCAGAGAATCTTCCATAAAACTTTTGTGCAGTATAAAGATCAAGTTGAACAGAGAAGGGCAAGAGCAGGACTTTGTTTTTCTGATTTACTTTGTTGTGTCTATGCCAACATCAGAAGATGAGTTTTTAATGCCGCTGTGTTGTAGATTACAGTACACATTTCATACCTTCTACTGTTTGGTTTTTTAAATTAATTGGAATTATTTCATACTTGAGCTTTTGTAACCAAGTCTAATTATATTTCTCCAATTCTAGAAGATTGGGACATGTTAGACGTGGACGAAGATGAAAAGCTGACAGGAGAAGAGGAGTTTGAACTCCTGGCTGGGCCTCTTGGGTTAAATGATCGACGCATTGTACCCGAGCCCGTTCAGTTCCCTGACAGTGACCCTTTGGGTGCTTCAGTTGCAATGGTGACAGCCACCAACAGTATGGAAGAAACATTGATGCAGATAGGTACATTTGAAATCCATTTCATTTAAAGAAAGAATGATAATAACAGCAGCAGCAACAACAGTAATGGTAACAACTGTCACTACCTCCTCCCCTTTTTAGTGGGGTTTTTCTAGAGGCAAGACAGGAACATCCACAGTATTTCTTCCTTCCTGCCACCATGAGGAAGTGGACGCCAATTCTGGATTGTCCTTTTATTATAGAAAAATTAGACAGAGTGTGAGGCATTATGAATTGACAGAAGGATTGAATTTTGCCAATAAAACTTGTGACCACAGTCAAACAGTAGATGCCAGTAACATGTTTTGCAGAACCCAATGAATGGATTTAAGTTGGGACTTAAAAATAGTCCCCTCTGATGGAAAAGGGAATCAGAGGATTCCACAGTGTCCAGCTCCACAGAGAGATCCAGGGGCACCTACAGCAAAACCAGATTTGAGTATGTTAGATTGTGTTCATGTCTCTTTGAAAAAAAGGAGTAATTAAATTCTGGAGTGTATTTCAGGAGTGTACTTTCCTCTTGGTCGTTATTATTGTAGTTCTGTGTGTATGAAATACTGAAAAATGAATTAGTAACTTAGGCCAACTTTGCTTCTGTGCTTATTACTATATGATAATGTTTTCTTTTTCTCTAAACACTAATGCACATCATCGTTATTTCCAAGGCTGTCACGGCTCAATAGAAAAAAGTTCTTCTGGCAGGATAACCTTAGGAGAACAAGCAGCTGCCCTGGTAAATCCACACGACCGTGTCATGGCTCTTAGAAGAGTGACAGCTGCTGCCCAAGTGCTCCTGGCAAGAACAATGGTTATGAGAGCGCTCTCACTTCTGTCTGTCAGGTTTGTGGCATCTTTGGCAACACTTCTACCTTTTGTTTTGTAACCAGTTACCCAGTTCTGTTTGAGAAGGATGCAATTTCAAACTAATTGGGGAAGCGATTCTCGTGTTTGTACTTACATTATACTGCTAAGAGAAAAAGTTCCATTGATTTTGTTATTTTGAACCAAGGGCTTTTATATCCATTTCCCCAGTGGTTCCAGTTGTAGCCTGGCAGCTGGCCTTGAATCCCTGGGCTTGACAGACATCCGCACTTTGGTTCGTTTGATGTGCCTGGCGGCAGCGGGGAGGGCAGGCCTGTCCACGAGCCCATCCACAGTGTCCAGCTCCACGGAGAGAGCAAGGGGCATCCACAGCAAAACCAGCAAGCCCATCTCTTGCCTTGCCTACCTGAGCACTGCAGTTGGCTGCTTGGCATCAAACACTCCCAGTGCTGCAAAGCTGCTGGTGCAGTTATGTACACAGGTAGGACTTCAGTACTTACTTGAGACTACTTTAATTATTTGTGCTTTTACCTTCTCAGCTGGGAGGACCTCATTAGAGTCCTTTTTATGGCTTTGCACAGGGCTGTGTTTGATTGCTGGCAAAAATTAAGTAACTGTATGTGTCTTTGCTGAGTACTCTTTTCAGCTGGGGAAAATGGATGTGCTTTTTCTGTTCATAGCATTTTTCTGTTAAGGTTTTGGTATTTTAATTGAGTCAATTCTATGTAGAGAACAGAAAAAAAAATAAAATCTGTAAAACTAGGCACAATTTGTGCAACTGAAAATGTTTCTGAGTCTGATAGTTCTGTTTGTTTTGATTATTTTTCACCAATTATTTCTTTTCAGAATTTGATTTCTGCAGCAACTGGTGTAAACTTGACAACAATTGATGATCCAATTCAGAGAAAATTTTTGCCAAGTTTTTTAAGAGGAATTGCAGAAGAAAACAAACTTGTCACATCTCCAAATTTTGTGGTTACTCAAGCACTTGTAGCATTGTTAGCCGACAAAGGGGCCAAACTGAGACCAAACTATGATAAAGCTGAAATTGAAAAGAAAGGTATGATACAGTTGTGTTTTTAAATATCATTAGATCTTCAGTTCCTCCTTTATATGTAAGGGAGAGACTTGCTAGAGTAATGTATAAATTAGATACACTTTTAAAAACGTACAAAACTTGCTTTGATCAAAGGAGTGTTACAGTTTATGACAGACATTTTACTTAGAAATATGGTCTTATTCCGTAATTGCATCTTTCACCACTTCAAAATACAGTCTGAACATGTTTGTATTCAAAGCCATAGAGCTGAGACATTGAGCCTAGTTATGCCTCCTGATGAAATTAAGGAAGGTAACAGCTGATTGCTTCTACCCAAGTGCTATCCTGTGTCTGAGGCAGAAATTTGTGCTGCCTCTGCTCTGAGAGGTCTCTGTTATCACAAAGCAACAGCTGTGCCTCTCCCCCCAGGCTGGTGCTGGGATAGAGAGGGAAGGACAGGGCAGTGACAGTGGCAGGCCCCTGTCAGGTGAGGCTTTTCCTGTATAGAAAGCACTCACTCTTTGACCAGCCATTTTCATATGGTGGGAATAAGGCTATTTGGAATTCTGTTCTTAAGGTTCTTTTTGTGAAAATTGAACTGGGGTTATGTTGCTCTTAGTAACAGAAGAGTGTTTTTACTGTAGTTCGCGTGACCGCATCATTCTGCGAAGATGCTCGTTAATCTCTTTCTGGAAAAGCTGGCTGTTGCTGTGTTCACGTGTGTACTCATCTAGGCATCATCTCACTGTTTTGTCTAAGCAGGTTTAATTGCCCATTTGTATGCCCATCCTTGCTATGATCCCTCTGCTGTAGGCCCTCTGGAGCTGGCGAACGCGCTGGCCGCGTGCTGCCTGTCATCGCGCCTGTCGTCGCAGCACCGGCAATGGGCGGCACAGCAGCTGGTGCGCACGCTGGCCGCGCATGACCGCGACAACCAGAGCGTGCCGCAGACCCTCGCCGACATGGGCGGAGACCTGCGCAAGTGCTCCTTCATCAAGCTCGAGGCTCACCAGAACAGGGTAAGCACGGCTGCCCCGCTGCACCCGCTGCCCTGCTCTCTGGCAGAGCACAGGGAAAGGAGAATGGTATTGTTTTACAGTTACGCTGACTGAAATGGCTCCCTATAGGAAGCAATTTTCTGGAGAAAAAGTTATTGCTTGAAAAGTTATTGCATGTCTGATGCACAAGAGTGTTCAGCTTCTTGGAGGCTTCAGTTAAAGGGGTTGTGAAAATGTTCGCATGGTATATTAAGTCAGCAGAATCACTCTTAAAGAATAATAAATAATTAATACTTCCTTAGATCTTAATTTGCATTAATTTTTCTGTCACAGTAGTTAACATACTTGTGCAGTAGTTAACGTATTTGTGCGGTATTCTGTGCAGTAGCGGCCTGTGGAGCATGGGGCTGTATGAAGTGTGGCATCCCTATCAAGCCTGCTTAATTGCAGTAAATAATGCTGTAAAAGTAGAAAAATAGATTTAGTTTGGTTGTTACAGGGTATTTCAATCACTGTCTCATTGGTTAGTGTTTGCTTAATAATAGTGAACAAACATACCTAAATTTTAAATTCCGGTTTTGCCATGATTATTTTGGTATTTGTAGGTCATGACATGTGTTTGGTGCAATAAAAAGGGACTTTTGGCAACAAGTGGGAATGATGGCACCATCAGAGTGTGGAATGTGACAAAGAAGCAATATTCATTGCAACAGACCTGTGTGCTCAATAAGCTGTAAGTTGATTCTTTACAACGGCCAGATATTTAATTTAAGCTGTAATTGTGCAAGATACTGCAGGGTTGGCTGTTCTCATTATCTCCTGCGCTTAAAATCTCTCATTTGTTTTTTGTTGCTGTGTTTATGGCATGCAAATTAAATTAAATAGCTTAAAACTGAAAACTGAACTTAAATGTCAACCAGGTAAGAGTCTCCATAAAGAGATCATTTCAATGCTGTTTAAAAACGTCCTTAATTAATTGATATAAGGAGACATGGGTGAAATAAAAATGGTCTGGGACTGTCATATAGCAGAAAAGTGAATATCCCTTCAGTGGGTTCCAGTGGACAGCTCCAGCTCCATATAACATGATCATTGCAAGTCTGGTCTTTTGATTTGTGATGGTTTTATCACATACTATATTTTATATGACTGGGAAAATACGAAAAGCAAAACAGGCTTATCTTTTAAATTATAAAAATAGTTTATTAACTAACACTAAAAAAAGATAAAATAGGAGGAAAAAAACAACAACAACAACAAATGAAACCTCTAAGACATCTTTCTTTCTCTTTCTAAGTTTTTTACCTTTCTTCACTCAACATAAAAAGACATGACCTGCAACTTTAGCCAGTTTTACCATTTTTAAGATAATCTTTCATTAATTTCTTAGGACGGGAGTCTTTTCTGGGTTTAATAGAAACCTTGTCTTAAGAGAACTTACTCTTACCCAGTTCACAATTTCAATACTGAAAACATGGGCCTTGCACACAATAAAATGCAAATTAGGGTGTCTTTTTAAAGGTATTTTACTCTAAGTTTCCAAGGCAAAGGGTTTTTCTTCACTAAATCAATTTCACTCAGTCTATCACACAATACCTTTGCTTAAAAGAAATCTACACATGAAACAATCACCTCCGCAGAATGCATATTTTTCACAGTTCAAAAGAATAGTTCAATTCAGTTTCTGTATTACCAAGAAAAAGTCCAGCTTGAATTGCCACTCCTCTTCCTCTTTCTTAAAGTCTTTTTCACTCCCCCTTCACTGACTGTAGCTCCATGCTGTGTCTTTTTATAGTTCAGTCACTATATTCGTTCTGCTTTCAGAGAAAAAACTGATGTCTAGAAAGATTCACTTGCGGTTAAGAAAGAGTTAAAACTTCTCAAGCTGCCGAGCTGCCCACGTGCTCTTGCAGCGGCAGGAACTCAGACAGTTAGAACCCACGCGCTGGTTTCTCCGGCTTGAAAAGGGGAGCAGGAACGAAAGAGTACTTTGTCCGAGCCCTCTCTCTTCTCCATGCTGCTTGCTTCTCCGCGAGACAGCGGCTCCTAAAGCCCCGGCCCGGTCCGGCGGCCCGGTCGCAGCGGGGCTCGGCTCGGCCCAGCCCTGCCCGGCGGCCGCAGGGCCCCGGCTCGGCCACAGGGCCTCGACCCAGCCCGGCCGGGCCGCTCGGCCGCTCCGTGTCCTTTGTCTGCCACACCAAAGGACGAAAAGAGCTCCTCCCCTCACTCTCAGCCTTTTTTAAGCATTACGCCAAAAGTCGCAGCCTACCTTTTAATGGACAGTCCCCACATCAATCAAAAAAGCTGATCTCTAATTGAACTGCTCTTCTCAGCAAATCAAACTCTGCTAACCCATGACATGATTCAAGTGTGAAAAAGAATTTTGACTTCTGAGATACAGGAACTAAATGTATTTCTACATGTGTATTCTATGTATTTCTATGAGTGTCTTGGAAGTACTTTTTTTTGTCATTTGGTGTTACTGCTCTCTAGTGCTGCACAACACGGAGCTCCCAGTATCCCACCCATCAATTTGGGTGTGTCCAAAAAAGAAGAAAGCAAAAGGAAAAATTAAAATCTAATTCTTTAGTGAAGCATAAATGAGTTGAACTTGGAGGAATGAAGAAGCAATAGTGAACTCCTAGGTTGTTTTGTGACAATTTTTTAGTGGTTGGCTTAGTTCTTGTTTGCTTGCTGCTGTTAGATGTGGCCTTAAAAGGAACAATCAGAATGATATGACAGTATTATGGCCTTAATTGTTCTGATAAAAGCAGTAAAAAATGTGCCTATTGTGTATGACCTTAAGAGCAATTAAAGGTATCTGCAGCCCTGGTACAGTTAGGGAAAGCAGACTTTAAAATGGACTTTTAGAACAGTGTAACAAGACTGTAACAGGAGGAAGAGTTTAAAGTAGAATTGATAGCAAGATGTGCCTCTTTTATTTCTAGTCCAAGCTATTGTTTCATTTCATGACTTCCCAGAAAATTTTGCCTTTGCTGAAGATGTTAAATTTGAGAAATAAGTAGGTAAAGATAAAGAGTTTCCATTTGAAACCTGACTTGAAATTTCTTGGAAATAAGTAGTATCTTATTCTGTAATTCGAAGTGGGTTTAGAGGGAATGTAGTACTCTGAGCAGAAAACTGTATTATGTAAATCTGCTGTGATGGCAGGACTCTGGGTTCTAGCTCAGATATTTTATTGAGTTCTAGGTTTTCCTGTCTGCTTAAAGGAAATGCCCTCTTAATTTCATTCTTTTGTTCTATTACAGAGAAGGTGACTCTGAAGAAGGTCTGGGATCACCCAGTGACCTTAGTTTATGTCTTGTCTGTTGGAGCATCAGTGGCAAGTACCTGGCTGGAGCTACAGAAAAGATGGTGAACATCTGGCAAGTCAATGGTACGTTCTGAGTTGCCTGTGGGCACTTCCTGGCCCAGCATATTTCTGGGGGAGCTGCCAAGTCACTGCATGTTTGTTTACCCCAGTTTAAATGCCTACCATCTCCCACAGTGTCTTGTGAACCTGTTTAGTTTGAGAAAAGCACTAACCCCAAGTGGATGTGTGATACACATCTTCAAGAGAAAGACTTTTGACCCCTGTAATTTGTAATATTGGAAGGTTTCTTAAGTTGCTTTGCACTTAAGAAAGTCACCAGTTACCGTACCCGTGGTAATAGACAGTCCCCAAGAAAAGTATAAACTTACTGGGTACTGAAAAATTCAGTTTCCTTCCTTAACAAAACTACCTAACTTGAATGATAATTGAGATTTGTTACCTGGATTTTGTCTGTGTAGATTAGTGAACCATTGCTTTGTATTCTTGTAACTTAGATGAATTTGTAGCATCTCCTAGCGCTCAAGATCTCTTGATTTTTTTTCCCATGGAAGGTATTATTGTTTTCTTTTCTTTATGAAGATGAAGTAGTTTTAACAGACTTCTTGATCTCCTAGGAGGAAAAGGCTTATTAGATCTGCAGCCTCACTGGGTATCTGCTCTAGCCTGGCCAGAAGAAGGGCCAGCTGGAGCATGGACAGGAGATGCTTCGGAATTGTTGTTAATTGGTCGCATGGATGGATCTCTGGCTCTTATTGAAGTTGTGGATATTTCAGCCATGCACCGGCTGGAACTGGAACACTGCTACAGAAAGGATGGTAAAAGACTGCATCAGGTTTTATAATTAAAGTTTTGAACACACTCCCACTTTTTATTAAGGAAGTCTATAACCATTTTTGGTTATCATTCATGGGATATGATTTCTGGTTCATGGGAGCAGAAGAGTCTGTGGAATCTCTATCTGCACCCTGATTCCCCCACAGCAGAGGCAAACAGTTTGTAGTAACTTGGTAAAATCCTGCTATTCCTTGCCGTTGTGGACAATCAGTAGAGATCCCTTGCAGTGTCTGCTCTCTCTGCAGAAACCATGCACAGTGTAATTTGAATTCCTCAATGATTGCCGTTTTTCCTTTATAGTTCCAGTCCCAGAGGCCATCAGGTAGCACATCTTTGGTGGTATTATGTGGTTTTGCATATTGCTTCTTCAGGGAGCCTACAGATTTTTTTTTGGCGGAATCAAGTGAGGCAATATCTTCTTGCTAGTGCATTTTTTAGAAGCCTATCCTGGATACATAAATAAGATTCAGTCTACCCTTTTTCTTTGATCTGGTATGGTTCTTTTCACTATGCCAGGAATATAAATTCAATTATCTTCATAAAAAGAAGAATGAGAAAACTAGTACAAAATAATCTCAACAGCTGTCATTACAGTGACACTCAGTTTTATCTTTACCGTATGAATTCAAGAAGATGTTCAGACCAGAATATGTTAAGTGGCCTTGGTGGTGGTGGACATTGTTATGCACTTGATAGTTTAGACAACTACACTGCAAAAACCTCTTTGGTAGGAGTGAAGTTCAGCTTAGTTTAATGAATGTTTGTGTTGTCTGTTCACACAGTGTCTGTCACATGCCTGGCCTGGTTCAGTGAAGACAGACCATTTGCTGTTGGCTATTCAGATGGAAAATTGCTCCTAGGAACAAAGGAACCAAGTGAGAAAGGAGGAGTGGTTCTCATCGATGCACATAAGGTAGAGCTGGTCTTTCTTAAAAAAATGTAGAATTTTTGTAGGTAAAATATTTTAAGCTGTTGTCTCCATTCAAAGGCTATTTATAAAGACAAGTGCAAATTATTTTAAAAACTCACACCTATTTCTGATACACATATTAACATAATACTCTAAAAGAACAGTCTACTGTAAAAAATGTAAGAAAAAAAGGAAATATAAACTTGATGCCTCTTTGCTATCAGAGACTGTTAAGTGTATGTACATACAGTGACAGAATTGAATTAAGCACACAGTTGTGCATTGACGGGATTTAAAAGACTAATTGTTTGACTTGCTAAAAGTGCTCATAGCAAGTTCTAATTCTGGTCGTGTCACATGTTTTTGTTTAGCTTCCTGTACAAAGCAAAAGGTTTTTTTCTAAATGTTCACTTGCAAAGGTTTAGAACTTCTGCTTGGCCAGTGTGTACTAATGAGTCATTAATAGTCCATGAATTATTTGCTAGGCTAAGAGCAGAATTCCTCAAATGAAATGTAGGTGTAGTAAGAGCACCTTGAATGCTTCCAAGAGCTGCTCTGGGTGTGTGAAGCAGGGCAGTCCCAGAAGGAAGCACATTGTGGCAATAAATCTGTACTTGCCTTCTTACTGTGAGCTGTCTTCCTTTCCTGCCTCAGACTCAAAGCTACATCTGGGGAAAAATAATCAAGAAGGATCTGCAGTGAAAAGAAAACATCTTCCCCGTTTAGTTTCTTTCAAGAAACTTTTTAAAGTCTTTTTAATTTGATAGTTCTGAAATGCGTCACTGTGACTTTATAATTGCAACTTGCTCTCTGTGATTTATACGAGAATAATTTTTTTTGTTATTAGCAATTAAAAGTTACATTAGCTCTGAGAGTTAAATTTCTGCCTCACTACTGCGTTACTTCATACCAGCTTTTCTTTTTTTTTGAATCCAATAGGATATGGTTGTTAGTATGAAGTGGGATCCAACCGGTAAGATTCTCCTGACTTGTGCCAAAGAGGAAACAGTGAAGCTCTGGGGGTGTCTGGGAGGCTGCTGGAGGCGCCTGCACTCCCTGTCCCACCCAGCCCTGGTGAATGGCATTGCCTGGTGTGCTCTGCCAGGGAAAGGACCTAAGGCCCAACTACTGTTGGCTACGTAAGTCATTGTTTTGTTGTTGTTGTTTCTGTACTTCTTTTGAAGGTCTTTTCTACTGGTCTGTAGTGTCTATAGCAAAGAAAAGGGTTAGTTTTTTTAAAAAATAATATTCCTTCAGTAAGTCAGTTGCCATGAGATTCATGAAGTTCCAGAATTCAAATAAAAAGAGTGACCCTGGTTGTGTTACCAGCTGTTTCCTCCATCACCTGTGGATGCTGGTCCTGCTTGGAAATTTCTTGCTTCATCCAAATATTTTTTCTGAGAAGATGTTGTTAGTAGAAATGGAAAAGCTACAGGGTATGAGGAATAGGAAAAAAAATGCATTTACCCATTGGGGACAGGCCTTTCTACTTTAGATCAATTGATGCAATGTAGTTTTATAGGAAGGTGGTGAAGACTACTGGTATATAAGTTAATACCAGACCACTGATATTTTGTTAGTTAATGTCATTATTTTGTTTTTCTAATGTCACCTGACATGCTTTAGGGGGTGCCACAATGGTTTGGTGTGTGTCTGGACTGTTCCCCAGGACGTGGTAGTCACACTGCAGTCCAGCTCAGCTTGCTCAGAAGGATGGTGGGAGCAAGAAACAAGTGCCAAGGTAAAAGGAGAAAATTTGGTGTGTAAGAAATTCTCTTTGCTCATTGTGAAGTTGAGAGAGGAGGAGAATGTGAGCAAGTTACTTGAAACTCAATGTTTCCTGAGAGAAAATAATTTGCTAAAAGAAGTTTACATTGCATGTGTGTATGCGTAGGCATTTTCAGAACAGGAAATTGAAAAATTTACATAAGATTAAGGCTAAAGATTACATTTTGAGCTGTTTTCTTTCCTTTAAAAATTGATCAATTTATTCTAAAATTTAGTGGGGGTTCAAAGTTTTTTGTAGATAAAGAGTGAAGATTATATTCACCTACATAAATTGTAATGTAGTCTTTGATGTTGATGGCATTTTGTAAGGGGAGGAAAGCTGATAATGTGATCAAGATATCTATAAAATATTGTCATGGTACTGGGGATTTTTAATTATTTAAAGGAACTTTGTCATGTGTGCTTGATCAGTATTTATTGCAGAATACAGACGGTGTCATTCTGCTCCATTTCGTGGAAGCAGTGCAGTGTTCCATAAGTGTGCAATTGCTTGCAGGATGGATACAGGAAGGCAGTGGAAGTGAAGTGTGTGTTCCAGCTGAGAGGACACATCACTCCTGTCCGCACTGTCGCTTTCAGTCCTGATGGGCTGGCACTGGTGTCTGGGGGCCTTGGTGGCCTCATGAATATCTGGTCTTTACGGGTAAGATCATCTTTGGTGTGGCTTGATTCTCATTCTTACTAAGAGTATCTGAAATGGTCAGGGTATCAGACCAGCTTCCACCCCACCATGTGTTAGATAGTTTAGCTAAAGTGTGGTGTAAAATAATACTGTAACATTGTAAATAATAAAATATAAATTGAAATTGTACTTAACATTGAAGTACTTTATGTTTATAGTTCAGTATTGATTGACTTTTGCAGGTTTGGTCATGTTAGTTAGGCTTTGCTGAACCAGCCACTTTCTTTATAGTTAAGAACAATATTCTCTTATGTTGAGGAATCTTTAAAGAGCTAGTTAATATGGATTATTAAACACTTCTAAATCCTTATATATTATCTCCTTAATATGATAAAAATGTGGGGTTTCTGCTTTTAGGTTAAGAAGTTCAGTTTTTAGATACTTATTGAAAGCTTGTGAGAATATCATCCCTTAGGAATGTGTATGCACTTGAACAGAACTGTAGCTGTGTCTGCACCTGACTCCAACCCCTTCTTTCCCTAGGATGGTTCAGTATTGCAGAGTGTTGTGATAGGATCTGGAGCTATCCAGACTGCAGTGTGGATCCCTGAGGTTGGAGTAGCTGCCTGCTCTAACAGATCAAAGGTGAGACAGAAATGTTTGAACCTGTTTATTTTCTGGCCCCTGTGGAAACCAAGATAAATCAATGGAGCTGAATCATCCTGCTTTGTGAATTTTTAATTTGTCACATGACTGCTGTTGAACAGGACGTGTTGGTGGTGAGCTGCACTTCAGAGTGGATCTCTTCCAATCACGTGCTGGCAACATGCAGGACTGCGCTGAAGCAGCAGGGAGTTCTGGGCTTGAACATGGCTCCGTGCATGCGCGCGTTCCTGGAGCGCCTGCCTGTCATGCTGCAGGAGCAGTACACCTATGAAAAGGTATGAGTGATGCAAGTGTTCAGCATTCATGGCTGATGTGAGCTCACTCTTTAGATCTCAGCTGGTTTCGGTCTTTCACCAGAGAACCCAGAAGACTTCACTACATTCTATTTGAAATACCTTTCACTATTCTCAAAGCTAGTAGTCTCCTAATTTGAAAATATTTAAAATATTAGAAAAACTTAGATTGAGCATGGAGGAAGGTATTGTTTGACAGGTCTAGCTTTTAATGACTTGTATTTTGAAGTGATCAATGTGTGTTTCTAACTGGGTGTTCCATTTCTCTCCTTGCTGCCCTGCAGCCCCATGTGGTGTGTGGGGACCAGCTGGTTCACAGTCCCTACATGCAGTGCTTGGCATCACTGGCCGTGGGGCTGCACCTGGACCAGCTGCTCTGCAACCCTCCTGTGCCCCCTCACCACCAGAGCTGCCTCCCTGACCCCTCTGCCTGGAACCCCACGGAATGGGCCTGGCTCGAGTGCTTCTCCACTACCATAAAAGCTGCTGAAGCCCTGGCCAAGGGAGCTCAATTCCCAGAGTCTTTCACTGTCCCTGACCTGGAGCCTGTTCCAGAGGATGAGCTTATTCTTCTGATGGTAAGAGTTGAGGTATTGTCTCAACAGCCAAGTGTGCTGTTACTGAGCACGTGGTATGATGCTGTGAACATTTCTGAACTGTAAACATTTATATTTAGTAATGCAGTCTCAAGCTGCACCAAGGGAAATATAGGCTGGATATTAGGAAAACTTTTTTTACAGAAAGGGTGATAAAGTATTGGAATGGTCTACCTGGGGAGGTGGTGGATTCATCATCTCTGGATGTATTTAAGAAAAGACTAGATGTGGCACTTGGTGCCGTGATTTAGTTGCGGTTAGGGTTGGGTTGGACTTGATAATCCTGGAGGTCTCCTCCACCCTAATGATTCTCTGTGTGTTCCATGTGTGTAAGCACCAGCAATAAGTGTAAGTTTATTTTTTAATTAACTGGGTAGAATATACTGTTAAGACTGCTGTGTGTGTGTGTGTAATGAGTGCAAGTCAGTTGCATATTCAAATACAAAACAACCCAAAACTATGACAGTAATTTTCGTATGTGATAGGAAGAACTGTAGAGCTTTGTAGTGCTATTTTAAGAGTAACATTTTGTCACATTCCCCCACTAAATTATTTTGCTAGTGTCAATTTTCTTCATGACTTGTTATGTTAACCAAGCCAGAAATTTTTGATTAAGAATTTTTTATAAGCAAGGTTATAACATTTCAAGCCAGTGTTTGCAATTGAAACTTCAAAAAGCCCTATGCATCAGTAAGTAGAAAAAGATTACTTCATCATGAATTTAGTTTTTCTTTCATTGATTTGGATTGCAAGTCAGGGATAACAGTGTCATTGCTAGTCTGCATACATTTGTTATTATTGCTAAATTGTTTCAAATAATTTAAATAATGTTCTTAGGAAAATATGTATTGTTTAACAGAAAAATAATGTGCATCTCTTGAGCTGAATGTGGTAAATGTGGCTTTTGCTGTGTAGGATAACAGTAAGTGGATCAATGGCATGGATGAACAGATCATGTCTTGGGCAACATCAAGGCCAGAGGTCAGTAAAATTGATGGTTTGGGGTGGTTTGGAGGGGTTTTTATTATTTTCAAATGTGGCAAGCTGTTGATAGTGCTCTTGTTCTAAAGCCTTTCATGCTCTCCCCTAGGATTGGCACTTGGGAGGCAAATGTGACGTGTACCTGTGGGGAGCAGGACGACACGGGCAGCTGGCAGAGGCTGGCAGAAATGTCATGATCCCAGTGGCAGCACCTTCGTTCTCCCAGGCTCAGCAGGTGATCACTTAGAACCAGTCGTGATTTCATCACTTGCCATCTATTGTTTTTACAGGTTGTCAAAATCCCTCTCCAAATGTCTTTTCTACTTGTTGTTTGAATTAACTCTTAAGTATCTCAAGAGACTAGGTTTCACTAGAAAGGAAATCTTGAATTATTTGACAAATTCAAAGCAAGACGCCACTAAAATCTGACAACACAGAATTATTTTATATGAGCATGATTTGAAAATATCTGCACAACTTTCACATAATACATGTGGCAGTTTTGCTTTCTGAAATAACATGACTTGATAAAATATTGTCTTGATGTAATTGCAAAGAAAATAAATTGAAAAGAAATGGTGCAATGTAATGCAAGTATTACAGCATTGCTGCATTTAGTATATAATTTATTAACATTCCTTGATGTCTTTCTAACCTAGGTGGTTTGTGGTCAGAATTGTACTTTTGTCATCCAAGCTAATGGCACAGTTTTGGCTTGTGGTGAAGGGAGCTATGGGCGACTGGGACAAGGAAATTCTGATGATCTTCATGTCTTAACTGTCATTTCAGCACTGCAAGGTAAAACTGTTGGGTTTGAGAGGAATCCAGTGATGAAGCACAAATAAGCATTTTGATAGTTAGTATAATTGTTCCTGCTGATGCTCTTCTGCAGATTTACTCATTAAAATATTGAGTTTTTAATTAAAAATTTGAACAAATAAACAAGAACTTCATATTTCCTTAATATTTAAATGGCATTATGTTAAAATTCCTTTATTTTAAGAAGGCATCAGGGGAAACTGTCTGCTCAAATTAGGAATATTTAATTTCAAAACTAATGGCTGGACAGAAGCCCAGGTTCTCCAGAAGAGAACAAAGGTTTTGTTCAAAATAAAAATAAATTAATTGCTAGAAAAAGAAGCCTTATTGTAGTTTGTGCCTTTTCCCAGACCTAATTGGCTGCCACAAGGCACCCATGGATAAATGTATGTAAGAATCTGTTATAAGTGATGCTAAGCTTTGTTTTCTCACTTGTCTTTGCCAGGCTTTGTTGTGACACAGCTGGTGACCTCCTGTGGGTCCGATGGACATTCCATGGCTTTAACAGAAAGCGGGGAAGTCTTCAGCTGGGGAGATGGGGACTATGGCAAGCTGGGCCACGGGAACAGCGACAGGCAGCGCAGGCCCAGGCAGATTGAGGCTCTGCAGGGAGAAGAAGTAGTGCAGGTTTCAAAATATTTCTATCTCCTTCCAGCTGCGGTCCTGGGAACCCAGTGCTGTAGAGCTACATGAAAACAGGCAACTTCTTACTTCTCTGGGCTTTATGAACCAAGGTGGTCATTTCCAGTTAAAGGATAGCAATACCACGGAGATATTGATTGATAGTTAGGACTGGAGAGGACTAAAAATAAAAAGAGCATGAAAGAAAGGGGTGATTTAAAGATGATCAAAATGCTGACATGGTTTATAAGCTTCCCTTCCTCCTTCTCAGGTGACTTTGCCCTACAAAACAGGTCACCAAGAGCTCCTTCTAAGTATTAACAATGCACAAAGCCATATTTACTTTTGACTGGATGTTTCTTTGAAAAAAAAATTCAGTAATCACACAGCAAATTCTTCATGCAAATATCCTCCAGTTGCCTTCCATAACATTGCCATTGAAAAGAGTTAAGAGATGAGTTGCTGGAGAAATTGTTTATACTAAAATGTCTGTAATTTAGCTCTTTAAAAAGCAATATAGTTTAGGGTCAAGAAAGGTATTACATATGTATGTGTAATAATCAATATAAACTTCCACCCAAATCTAAAATGTGTGTAAAAGTAATACTTATTTTATTTCCAGATGTCATGTGGCTTCAAACACTCAGCTGTTGTGACAGCAGATGGCAAACTTTTTACATTTGGAAATGGTGATTATGGTCGGTTGGGGCTTGGAAACACTTCTAATAAGAAACTTCCAGAAAGAGTGACGGCGCTGGAAGGTTACCAGATTGGCCAGGCATGGTTTATCTAACATTAGCAATGTATCTTAGTTTAAAGCTCGTGTTTTTAATGTATTTAAGTGTTCACTTGGGGGTTTTAACCTTAGCTTTTATTTTGATTATGATGGCAGAATTTGACTATGCATGATTTTTTAAAAATAATTACTTTCTTGACTCTTTTGATCCTCTTTGTGCAAAGCTGCCCATGTTTTTAACATTTTAACATTTCAAGATTTAGGCCTTTTTAAGGATGACTTAATGAGATTTTTTGTATTTTCAAGAAGGGAATATGTGTGCCATAATACTGTCCTTTGGTTCTGTGAGCTGAGAGAAAGCAAGTGGTGAAAAAATACTGCTGTATTTTTTCAGTCCTAATGTCTTGAAGACACTTGAAGCAATGGAAGTTTTAGTGGTTTTACAGGGATAGTTCATTTTTAAAGCACAATTTTTTTTTTTCTTAAAGGAGTTACTCAGTCAGCTGAAGCAGTGGTAATAACATTGTTTCTCTCACCCAGGTGGCCTGTGGCCTCAATCACACTGTGGCTGTGTCAACAGATGGCTCAATGGTTTGGGCTTTTGGAGATGGAGATTATGGTAAACTTGGTTTGGGAAATTCCACTGCAAAATCCTCACCACAGGTTAGATTACCAGGGAAATTATTCTTTGCATAAACTTTCAGTGCTGTTAATGGTGTTGCACAATGTTGAGAGTGGGATTTCCAGTCATTATTATTTCATGCTGTTGTTACACAATCTGGCACAAATAATTCTGATAACACCTTATGCTGAGCCTGGTACTCTCAAGAATTTCTTGTACGTCCTAGTGGCTGTGTCCCAGTAGCAGTACAAATAGTGAAAATCGAAGACTTATCTTAGAGAAGAGAGAGTTTTTGTTTTTTTTCCTTTGGAAACTTAGGAGAAGGTTGTTTACACAGCCATCTACTTCTTCCCATGCCACTCCCCCTCACTACCAGAAAAAAAAAGGTATTTTGAATCATCGTACATAGAATAAGGTGTTCATTCCATTGAAAAAAAAAAAGTGTTTCTATTTCCTGTACTAATTTCCAAGTGTTAATTAAAATAATCTACAACGTGTGTGCTGCACAGTGGGAATAAAAAAAATTATTCTTTGGAAGCAGGAGTTACAGATTAAATTTGTGTTTGCTTTCTCTTTATATCCTCGTAATACTATAGCTGGTTTTCCTTTTACTTTACCCCGTAGAAAGTGGATATTCTTTGTGGAATTGGAATAAAAAAAGTTGCCTGTGGAACTCAGTTCTCCGTTGCACTGACAAAAGATGGTCATGTGTATACTTTTGGCCAAGGTAAGACAAACTGTTCTTTTAATGTTTCCATGTATAGGCTTGTGTATATTGCAGGTGAAAAGGAAGAATATTAAAACGTATTTCTAAGACTGATCTAATGCTGCTTTTTAGAAACATGCCGCCCTAATCTAAATTTTGAAACTTGAACAATGCAATTTTAATGTACACCTGAAATCCAGATTCGTAGCTCTGTCTGTAGTTTGATCTCAGAATAACTTTTCATTTTACTAACTTACTTTTTGAAGAGCATTTTCCTAAAACTTCATTGAATTTCACATATCCAAGAACATTGGGTTACTTCAGAGTTTACATTGTCTAATGAAGCGCTCAAATTTACACACATTTAACAATCTGGGCACTGAATGAAACATGAGAAACTTCTGAAGTCAGCTAATTCACGTTTGTTATAAACCCATGCATTTAGATCTAGAGGCCTTGGTTTAGTAGAATTTGGTCTTGTTTCAGACTGACCACGGACACAACAGCTTTAGTAGTGTAAACGAGTGCTGTAGGCAGCAGCGGTTTGCAGGGAATACCCACGTCCTTTGTTCTTAAAGGGTTCCCCTTGTGTCCTAGCCCCAGGACTGTACAGAACTGCTGTCTGTCCCTCCCCTGCTTGTGCCTGTAATGAAACCCCCCTGAGTGCTCTCGCCCTTGCAGATCGCCTGATTGGGCTGCCCGAGGGCCGCGCCCGCAACCACAACCGGCCGCAGCAGGTGCCGCTGCTGGCCGGGGTCTTCATCGAGGACATCGCCGTGGGTGCCGAACACACGCTGGCCCTGTCATCCACGGGGGACGTCTACGCCTGGGGCAGCAACTCCGAAGGCCAGGTACGCCCTGTTCTCTGCTCCTGCCCCTCCAGGAGCCTCTTGCTGCCCTTCGAAGCTGTGCTGGGCGTGGCTTCCCTTTGGTGGAAGAGAAAGCTTTGGTTTTCCGTCCCTCCTTCACCCCTCAGCATGATCATGTTTTAGGCAGTTTCCATTGTTTTCTCGCTGTGCTCTTCCATGGTACCAGTTTGGGAAAGCACTCAAAACATACTATCCAAATGACTCTAATCCAAGCTTTTAAAAAAATTGCAGATTTTCTCCTAATTCTTGAAGTGTCATCAATCTTTTCAATATAATAAAATTTATGGTTGGTGGCAGTCAGATTTTTTTAACTCTTTAGAAGCTTTTCATAATCAAAATATAAACGAACCTTTTTAAATGAATGATTTTTTTTTTGAAGTCAGAAAAAATTATTAAATGAGACATTCTTCACCACATATATTATATAAAAACTCAAAGTTTTCAACTGCAGGTTACAAATTTAAGAGAGAGTCTCTTGATGTACTGGTGTTTCAGGAAGTTTGGGCAAACTTCATCCTGTGGTGTTCTAGGATTGAGTTTTTGAGAAGGTTGGTTGAGCAAGGTTTTTGGAATAATTTTTGAAGAACTTTGAGGTGTTTTTTTAAAATGCTTTTATTTGGGTTTTTTTAATATGGTACTTTGTAATTTTGGAAGAGAAAAAATAATGTAAAAATGTAGAAATTCATATTGAAAGCTGTTTATATGATTTCCCTTGTGGTTCAAAATACTGGTTTTATATGAAGTGGGGAAAAATATACTTTTGTGATATGAAATTTTTAACTCACAGAATATGAAATTAGGATATGATCTGAAACAGCTTCAGTCACAACAGCTTCAGTAAATGTTCTCTTTACACAAACTGTGTTTTCATAAACCAAGATTTACATTCTAAAACAAAAATGCTGTTTAAATAGCAGAGGAGATGTTGGAGCTTTGTTGTCTATGTATGAGAGACTGCAATAGAGGGCTTAGCAGCATGGCTCAGATCCTCAGTCTGGGCAAGATTTTTCAAGATGTCTCTGGCTGTTTTCAGGTCTCTTTGACACCTGAATCCATTACTCTTGTTGGGTGGAGGTGCAGTATTTTGTCAAAAATAAAAGAGGAAAATATATGTATATGGCAGATATTTTTAATCACAATATATGCTGTAAACAAATACGATATTTTTGCTTGGAGTGTTGTAGAAATGTAATCAGTTGTTGATTCTTGCCTTTTGGCAGCTGGGGCTGGGCCACACCAACCACGTGCGGGAGCCCACACTGGTGACGGTGCTGCAGGGGAAGAACGTGCGGCAGATCTCAGCCGGCCGCTGCCACAGTGCCGCCTGGACAGCTCCACCCGTCCCACCTCGAGCTCCAGGTGAGCAGCTGCGCTTTTCTCCGGCCTTTCCTTTAGTCTTGGTGTCTCCTGGGCTGTGAGTGCAACAAGAATTTCTGAATATTTAGGACAAAATTGGTTTTGTTTGGTATCCATACCTTGTTTTGTTTGATATCCACATTACTCTCAGTTTGGCTTCTGTCATGGTTGAACCCCAGGAGGCAGCTGAGCACCATGGAAAACTACTGTGAGGAAAGTCAGCTTCATCCCAGCCAAAGCAATACAGCTCCTCTTTCTCAAACAATGCTTGGTTTCTCTTTTTGTGGCAGGTGTTTCGGTGCCTTTGCAGCTTGGTTTACCTGATGCCATTCCACCCCAGTATGGGGCACTGAAAGAAGTGAGCATTCATACAGTGAGAGCAAGGCTGAGACTGCTGTACCATTTTTCTGACCTCATGTACTCTTCATGGCGATTACTTAACCTCAGTCCCAATAACCAGGTAAAATTCCATTTGAAAAAACTGGCTTGGCTGTGTTATTCTGCTGGAGAGTTTCTGGCCGCATCTACATGGACCTTAGTAATAGGCTCTGTAATTTTCTAGTAAAAAAAAATTTTAAAATAAATAATTCCGAATGCAGACTTGTGAAGTTATTGCTTTACATTTTCACTTAAGCTATCACTGACAAGTCAATGTTCTGGTTTCCAAAAGCTTATTAGCCTCAAAACTAAAACCAAAAAATGCTGACCTCTTTCCTGAAACACTGAAGTGCCAGCCAGGGTTTTATTCTGTAAAGAATGGAATTATATCCTTTGTTGATGCATTCATTCTCATTTTTGCTTTATTGCAGAACAGTACATCTCATTATAATGCTGGAACATGGGGGATAGTGCAGGGACAGCTGAGGCCCTTGCTGGCACCACGGGTGTACACCCTGCCCATGGTGCGCTCCATAGGCAAAACCATGGTGCAGGGCAAGAACTACGGGCCCCAGATCACTGTGAAAAGGATCTCCACCAGGTCAGTGCTGCTCTGGCAGGCCCTGGGTTACGCCTTTTGTGCATACTGAGATTCATACATTGCCGTCTGGGCATTCTGAGCTCTCTCTGGACAGCTTTATTGATTTGAGTGACTCGGAGCCTTTACATGATTGTGAGTTACTTTTGTCATTGTCTCTTTCCCCCAAAGGGGTCGGAAGTGCAAGCCCATTTTTGTCCAGATAGCAAGGCAAGTGGTAAAGCTGAATGCATCAGACCTTCGCTTACCCTCCCGTGCCTGGAAAGTGAAACTGGTTGGAGAAGGAGCTGATGATGCAGGTGGAGTGTTCGATGACACCATTACAGAAATGTGTCAGGTATGTCTGTGAATATTTTGGAAACGTGTAACAGGAATGTATGACAGTGCAGTCACAGAAAAAAAAATACTGTAGCCTGACATATAGGCATGTCTTTACTACTTAAAATCATCCTACCATGTTTACTTTCACTCAGTGTTTCATAATAACTTGTAAGGAGTAATCATCACTGAAGTGAAATATTCTGTCTTGTAATGCTATAATGTCTTAATAGTTCTGTCATAAGTTTTCCTTCCCTCTTTCTAAGAAGGCTTTTTTTGTTGTTGATTTTTAAGGAACTGGAAACTGGAATAGTAGACCTGCTTATTCCTTCCCCAAATGCTACAGCTGAAGTAGGCTACAATAGGGATAGGTAAGTTGTCCAGGACTTGCTTTTATTGCAGATGGTAGTGGGTGAAAATCCAAATCTTATATTGACTGTTCCATACCAAATGATGAGACTTGATGATTGTCTCTGGTATATTTTTTCCTTCAGGGTGTGTTGTCACTTCATTGTGGAGCCAGCGCATTGCTTTAATATGGCCTTGCTGGATTGCTGATGGCAGAATTCAGAGTAACATCAAGATGCCAGGCTTTGTGCTCAGTCTCCCATGTTTTAACAGCTAAAGATAACAATAATCTTATTTGGACAGCCCTTGCTGCTAAGTGTGCTGGGAGTTACTGTGCTGTGCTTTGAAGTGTTTTCCCTTTTGCTTCTAATGAAGTAGCATAGAAATAATAAGCTTTTCACTGCTTCTTTGTCCTTTCAGATTTCTCTTTAACCCTTCAGCATGTTCAGATGAACATCTGATGCAGTTTAAGTTCTTGGGCATTCTCATGGGTGTAGCTATTCGTACAAAAAAGCCATTAGATCTTCATTTGGCTCCAATGGTCTGGAAGCAACTTTGTTGTATCCCACTCATCTTGGAGGATTTGGAGGAGGTAGATCTGCTCTATGTGCAGACCCTCAACAGCATTCTTCACATTGAAGACAGTGGGATTACTGAAGAAAATTTCCATGAGGTAAGATAGGAAAGTTTACACTTTTAGATTTATTCTGAAAGCAGTTACTTTATCAGAACGACCTTCACATCAGTATTCCTATAATTTCAGTCTCCATAACAAGCACTTTGTGTGCATTTAGAACAGTTTGTGATCTTATGATATATAGTTCTAGATGACTTGTAATAAAATGCTACACTTGGATCACTGGAGTGACTTACGCTTTTCCTGTTTTGCATAACAGATGATTCCTTTAGATTCTTTTGTTGGCCAAAGTGCTGATGGTAAAATGGTTCCCATAATCCCTGGAGGGAACAGTATCCCACTTACCTTTTCAAACAGGAAAGAGTATGTGGAGAGGGCAATTGAGTACAGACTCCATGAAATGGACCGGCAGGTAAGAACCTTGACCTGGCCCCATTGTTAGTGGGAACAGGGAATTTGTGCCTATTTCCTTTACAGTTTATTCAGTGATAAGAAAAGCTTGGCTTTCTGCATCTTTCTGGGTCTCTGTGTTTTTTTCTTCCCCACAAAATGCTTTGGCCCCTTTTTAAAATTTAGTCTTGTTTTTTCTCAATAATTGCTCAGTTGGCAAAAGAGTGTTAGAAATCAGAGCTGGTCTTCCATTTGAGTAGCCCCATTTGAGAAAAAAACCTGCAGTTTTGCATGCTGGGTACTCAAACTGGACACGTGAACAATGCAGAGACTGGCTAAAGTAAATATTATTGACAAGTATTTGTTTAACTTGGAACTGTTTCTCTTTTGTTATAACACAAATCCTGCAAATATTTCAGGGTATGTTTTGGGAAGTGCTCATTACCTGTTTGCATAGTTCTGTGTATTTTGTCATTTGTATAGAGACCCTTGTGAAAGCAGTATTCTAATTATAAGTTAAAGATGCCTATGTGATATTATCTGCATTAGAAAACAGCTTCCTCATCAAGAGGTACCAAATCCCAAGTCTTGCAGAACAAGTACAGCATTCTCACCATAAATGTGAGCTGGAACAAAGTCTTTTTTGTATTAACACAGTTGCTTGGTTTAGCTGTCATTATTTGTGCTGCCAACTTGTAATTTTTTTAAATAGTTCTGTTTTGAATCAGAACGTGTTCTTTAACGTGCAATTACAGTTAAAATATCTGTAATATTCTCCAGGATTTTTGAGAAACAATACAGCCCTTGCAGGGGCTGTGTGTGTGGGAGGCTGTGTTTGGCAGACATTGGTAGTTCTGTCTCTCGATGCCATTTCTCAGCTGAGAAGTTACTTTTGTGTTTGGATGGTCCAGGAAGTGGCAGAGATCAGACAGTTGCACTTCAAACGTCTCTCCTGTTTTTGGCCAATAGGTGGCTGCTGTCAGGGAAGGAATGTCTTGGATTGTTCCTGTTCCTCTGCTGTCCCTTCTGACTGCCAAGCAGTTGGAGCAGATGGTCTGTGGAATGCCAGAAATATCAGTTGAGGTTCTGAAGAAGGTTGTGCGATACAGAGAAGTTGATGAACAGCATCAGCTGGTGCAGTGGTTCTGGCATACCCTGGAAGAATTTTCAAATGAGGAGAGAGTCCTTTTCATGAGGTTTGTGTCAGGAAGATCTCGATTGCCAGCCAACACAGCTGATATCTCTCAGCGATTCCAAATAATGAAGGTTGATAGGGTAAGACACTGGTTTTATTTATTTATTTATTTATTTTTATTTATTTATTTATTTTTATTTATTATTATTATTTCCTCTCTAGTGTAGTCTATGCTTTGGCACTAGGAGACAATTTCCATAACTGTAAATTTACAGAAAAAGTATGGGATGGAATATGCTCTGAGTTAATAAACTCAGACATTTTGGTTGTGTAGAAGGACATATGCTGCATGAATTGCATCTAAATTTAATTGGTGCGATTGGTTATTGGAGATCAAGACAAGAAACAAACCGTTGTCTACTGTAACTGTTCATTTAGTAATTTTCTTTCTGTTTTTAACTTTTAATTTCATGTAAGTGGCAACATACGACCACTAGTGAACTCTTAATGTTTTAAAACCACTGCAATGAGTTTACCGTGTACTCTTTTACATACAGAGTGAATTCATTTGGAATTACTTCAGGGTTTTGTGCAGTGAAAGCACATTCTCTGTGAATAACACAAACCAAAAACTTGACAAAACCTCAGCTAACAGGGTTTTATCTGTCATCTTTGGTTAGGTGTCTCTCAGATTGCCTTGCACTAAGGCACACTATGGTATGTAATTTGAACATTGGTATCTCGCAGAGGGCTGCTAAACAGCAGTGTGATCAGCTTTTCAAAAGGCTGAATTCAGGAGTGGGTTGAGTTACTTGCAGAGTAGGTGCTACGGTGGTTTTGGACATACTTAAGGATGCTGTAAGCAAGGGAGGTCAGTCTGCTTCTTAAAAGGGATTTGAGATAGAATGTGAAAATTACAGAGACGGAGCAATGAAATGTGGATATGTTGCATTTTTAACTTCATTCACAACTTACCAGTGTCCACCTTTTATCCATTTCCACAGCCTTATGACAGCTTGCCTACCTCACAGACTTGTTTCTTTCAACTGAGGCTCCCACCTTACTCCGGTCAACTAATCATGGCAGAGCGTTTGCGCTATGCAATCAATAATTGCAGGTCTATAGACATGGACAATTACATGCTCTCCCGGAATGTGGACAATGCAGAGGGCTCAGACACAGATTATTAACATTCTGTGAACAAAATCATCTTCCTTTTACTACGAATATTGCCCGAAGTCCAATTCATCGTTGACATAATTTTACAGTAACCATAGATGTTTTAGGAGTATAAAACCAGATCTTAATAGATGGTGGCCACATTTTAGTTACTCTAAATGTAACAAAAAATTAGATGTTTTTATTTTTTGTGATTGTAAAAAAGAAAAAAGGAAAAACAACAAAAAAGTATGATCGGTAAGTTTTTTCTCCTTTTTTGGTCACTTTTGGTAAGTTTGCATGGAGACATTTTGGTGCATTTTTGTTGAGAATAGTACATTTGTAAGCCCTCCCAGTGAACATGAAGAGTTGTACATTGTGTATAATTGTTCATTAGCCAGGACAGTTTTACATGAATATTCACATATTTATTTTGTTTTAATTTGAATTGCCTGTGCGGGGTCCTTCTGCAGAGAAAAATAAAGCAAATTCAAGACTCGGTTGCTTGTATGCATTTGTGAACTTTGGTTGATTTACTCAGGCTTCATACTTTTGTATTTTGTCTCAGGAAATTGCAGTCTCACAGTGTTGAGCCCAGGGTATGGCATTGGGAAGATGTTAAAATGTTCACCCTGCTGGACTGTGCTGTGTAGCCCCGTGCTCTGCCCTCTGCTGGCCTGAGGCCCTGGCTGGTCGGGTGTACTGTTGTTCATTCCTCGTGCTGCAATACAAGTTCATGCTGTTCCTACTTGCTTTTTGTTTAAATATTTTGCTCCTCCAGAGCAGTTGTTGACAGTAACAGCCTGCTGCCACCTTGAGTCAGAAAGCTTTAAATATTTTGAACAAAATAATATTTTTAATGGACACATTGATGTAGTTGATTCCTGCTTAGAGTACACAGAAATTAAAATTGAAGGGACAGGGTAGTAGTCAAGGCTGTGGATTTTATTCACAATTTTAGTTCTGCCTTCAGTCTCATTTTGTTGCAGCTGTAACTATCGTAATCAGCATGGTTTGGCTTACATGGTGATTGATGTTCCTGTTTGGTTAGGACAGCAGTGTGGTTAGGACTGCACAAGGAGATCTCTGCTCTGTGCCTTAGGAAAGTGCTGGACAATAGACAATTGCCCATTGTCTCTATGAAAGACATCATTGATGTCAGGCTACAAAGGCTGCTTGGTGTTCAGGGCAGGATGTACCTGGGGGAAGAAAAGGGGAGAGGCTGTCCCCAGGTGAGTCAGATCTGCTCTGCTCCCGTTTCCCCCAGCCTCTTCCTCCCTCACCTCCTTGGGAAGATGCTGTGGGGACTGAGGGCTGGTGAAAATGTTTATTAGTGTCATGTCACCTGAGGTAAGATTGGTCCAAGTCTGGTTAGGATAGAAATTCCTGTTGTTTTCTCTCGTGTGTCTGTTGTATGTTTAGAAAGGATTGATTGGGACGTTTCCCGGTTGTCCAAGACTGAGCTGCTGTATTGCTGCCAGCACTCAGATGGAGGGCTTGATAGGCTGTAAAAATTTGCAAATCCAGGTTTTCTCTGGTGAAGTTCTCTCAGTTAGGACTATTCATTGGCTCTTGAAAAAGACAAAAGCCTAGCTATGATCAAAGATCACACTGCAGTGAAACATCTGAGGGGGATCAGGAGTTGGGGGAAGGAGGGTCTCAGGACTCTGAAATCATGCAGACTTGGTTTCCTGCCTCATTGTGTATTAGGTTTCAAATTGGACTGAGATGTTGGTGTCCCATCACTGTGTTGTGAGGATGTATAGTCACCTCTTGGCCTAAATGTGTAGATTTAATAGGTAAAAAATACAGTATTTAAATAAATGGGGAAACTGTTCTATTAAGGCCTGTATTGTTGCCTTCTACACATCATGGATGCATCTGACTTAGCGACTCTGATATGTCAGCGTGTTTCAATCAGCACAGGAAGTAATAGAACTGTCCCTAAAAATGACAGTTTTATATGGACTGTGTAGTTGGCTTTCTGGATAATGAAGATCTTTTTGGAGGCAGTTTACAGGAAAATCAGAGGGGATGTTGATTAAAGGTTTGTGCTTGATGGAACTTTAATGGCTTGGAACTACAGAAAATCAGACATATTTCCATCCTTCCATAATACTCTAAGTAAAATGTCATCGTTTTCTATACTCAATTTTTAAATTGGATTGTGAAGTAAGAAAATTCATTATTGATGCTGAAAAAATGTATCAATACAATTGTGTTCAGATTTTACCATGTCATGAATAAACATCCCCATTCAAGGATGGGAAGAACAAGTAAGTTAGAGCATTGTTATACAAATAGGCAAAGAAATCAAGCGGAGTGTGTTTGAAGAACCTTTTTAGCTCCATAAAAGAAAATTACAAAACAAACCACAAGCCCCACGAAATACCGTGCCAACCCCACCCCCACCCCAGTCCTGGTAGAAAACTGGCAGAAAGGCTTAAGTAATTAGTAGGCAGATGCAAGTGTGCTTTCATATCTTGTAGCTACCTGTAGCTTGTTAGGCCTGCAGAGATGCGCCTTTTACCACAGTGTACTGGGAGAGCTTGGTGGCATGAGGAGGTCTTTGCTTGCTGCCATGGCTGTATAAATTCATACCTTGTTCTGGCTTGTCAGCAGTGTGGGGAACTGCTGTTGTGTATCCAAGGTAGGAGTTGTGTTGGCTTCTCAATCACATCACAGCAAATTTGTTCAGTTCAGCAATGTCCTTTCACAGCTGTCAGTGCTGCGTAAGGATTGCTGTTTGTCCTTGTCCACACTTCAGTTTTCTTTCTTACCTTGTGGTGCATAAGGGCCTTACTTCTGAAGAAGTTAATGAAATACCAGTTTTACAGTGTACATGCTGTTAAATATCTCTAAGTAATGAAGATGCAATAATTTATTTTCCGCATTGGTTTTCTTGGGTGAATGTTTCTTACAGATGCTCATACAGATTAAGTATTTCTCTTGCAGCATTGTTTGACCAAGTTGCTGTAATGCTGTGATTTATTTCTTAGCTCAGCCAAATTAGAGAGTGCCAAGGATATCTGTGGATTACTTAAACCAGGATCGGAAGGAGCAGTAAGTACATTCAGTTATGTTGAGAGCTGTAAAGTCCTCTTTGGTGTCAAATTTTGTAGACAGTGGCATAGTGTCAAAAGCATGTAAAAAAAAGTTTCACTTCCAGGTAGCAGAATACTGTGCAGGAAAGGGACAGCCTTGTGCTTTGGGATGAAAATAGCTACTGGTTTTGTACTTCGCAGTTAGAAATAGGTGTTTATATAGAGCTGATCTGTGGTGTGTTCCTAATTTAGCATTTAAAGCTACAGGCTGTTGGTTCCTGTCTTTTCTTGTGGGTTAGTTCTCTGAACTAGCACTTGTCCATATTGCACTTCCTTTAATGTCAGCTTTAAAAATAACTTGGTGCATCTTGTATTATGAAAGTACATCATGCAGAGGGTCAAACTGTTTTGTGTGCCTTGAATCCATGCTTCCCTCATTAAATAAAAAAGCCTGCCACTGTTAATCACTGAGGAAGTGCTAGTGGTCAGTACTCAGCTTTTGCTGGAAAGACCTTTCAGGGAGTGGTTGTCCTCCTTAGTGCATGGAACAACTGTCTGGACATACCCTTTAACAGGGTTTGTTCATCACTCTGCCCTGAAATCTGACAATGACTCAGGTTCTCTCTGCTGTGGCTTTATGCCCTTGCCCATTTACATAAGGAGTTTTGAAAGTGCAGGGTCCAGTCTGAACCTTGCGACCCAGTGGGAGGCTCTTCCTTAATGTTTGTGTTCTCAGGTCCCTGTGTGACTCATTCTGCCTCAGTTCACTCTGTGTTTCTTCCATGCAGTCAGTGAACCTTGCAATCAAACTTTCTGCACCGTGTCAAACTACTGTTAAACTTTCTTGAAAGTCCATATAATTTATTGAAAATTATTGAAATTATTTGGCCTTAATAAACACAATGCTGCTTCTCTCGTCTGAGTGAGGTGCATCTGCAGCAGGAGGGTACCAGCACTGCAGTTTTCAGCAGGTCTGGCATTTGCCAGATGCAATGCAATGTTTTCCAGTTTCAAGGAACAACAGAGAGCAAAGTGTTTTTTCCTGAAGCCCATCCAGGAGGAGATGCATGCATTTCCCAGCACACCCTTTACAAAAAAGCCATTTGTTTGGACTTGACCAGAATCCATGGAAGTAGCCACAGTTCATTGCTACCTCAGTGAGGTAAAATACCCACACTGATTATTTTGCTGCATTTAAAGCTGAACTGATTTTCTTGATGCTTTTTCAAGCATCAGCTTTTTTCCTGGCTTACTGTCTGGGATCATGGTAGCACTTCTCTCTGCTCTCAGCATTACTGAAGGACACTTTTCCCTGACTCTCTCTAGCCCAGCTTGTGTTACATTGCGGCAGAAATCCACGTGGAGCGTTTGCAGTGATGCCCCATGGAGGGTCACTGCCTGCAGGGTGTGGTCGGTGATCCGCACACAGTTCTCCAGTTTGAGGCTCTTCAGGTTGGGACAGTTCTTGAGAAGCTGCAAAATGCAGTCATCTGTAACGTGGCCACATCCAGAGAGGGTCAGAGACAGCAGATTTGGACATCTGAAAGCAGGATGGTAACAGGTGAGATGGTAGAAATAAATCACAGAGCTTGCAGAAGCAAATAGCATCAAGAATAAGTTACGGAGGCTGGAAAAATGTATCCTCTTCATCAGGAGGGGCAAAGAGGTGAGTGCACATGTAGCTCTTAATGTTCAGCTTAACTAAAGAAAAGCTTACCTCCTTTGCTTTTTCTCTTGGTAGCAACATCTCTAGCTCAGCTGGCACAGGGGCATGTGGAGGCCTATTTAAACTGCAGCTGCACCAGTTTTTCTTAAGGAGTTGGATGGTGCTGTTGCTGCTCCAGGCAGACAGTGGAGACCCAGTAGAGCGGAGAGATTCATTTCATGATGAAGTGGAGGACAGTTGAGAGAAGAGACTGCTGTGTAGACATGCTGAGCATGAGCAAGTAAGGCACTCACACTTTTCATTTTCAGGAAGTACAGATATATTTTATTTCCTTGGATTTACTGAATAGGTGCCAGCTGCTTCCTAAAGAGTGTTGATGTTCAAACCCCACACAGCTCTTAACTTCCCTTCGAGTCACTGGAACTGGTAACTCTGGTGTTATAAACAATGATGCAGCAAATGAAAAAAGCTTTTTCTTGCTGCTTGAGCAGGCCTGGGGAAGTACAGGAAAGGCCTGTCCCCAGTGGAGTGTTGTCCTAGAGCAGCTGCTGTGCTGAGCAGGGCCCTGTGCAGCAGCCTGCAAACCAGTGCCATGTCTTGGCTCCTGGCTCAGCCCCCTCTCTAGGCAGTAGCAGTTCAGCATCCACCTGTTTAGCTAAACAGAGGATCACACACAGGTCTGTGTTAACATTTCTCTCATGAGACCTCTAGACAGAATTTTTTTTACCTCTTCTTTGTTAGGAGTAGTTGGAAGAAAATGCTGGCAGCAGTCAAGAAAGGCTCTAACAATGAAACTACTTCAAACTCAGGAAGAAAAGCTAGATATTTAACTGGCATTTTTCTTTCTAGACAGTGCTAGGAATTTTGACTGGGAATGCTTTCAATGGGTTGCAGCAAAAAGGGGCAGGGCCTTGTATTATCCTTCCAAGGCACAGGTATCTTGATTCCTCCTTAATTAATCCAGATTTTTATCAACTGTTCCAGAACATTTACTTCAGAAATCTGGCACTTGCAATTTAATCCCTTTATTGAAGCTGCTTTTTAGTTCTTGTTTTGAGATTGCACTGCTGCTGGCTCTCACCAACACACCCTGTCCTGTCACTATCCCAGAATTTATTGGCTTTTTCCAGTTGTTCCAAAGCTGAGGGCTGGCTGTGGCACAGGTGCCCCGTGTCAGGGAGGCACTGCCATGGCTCCTTGGCTCTGCTTTGGGACCAAGCCAGCCCTGGTGTTACCCACACACAGCAGAATTGGCTTGACCCCATGAGCTCTGTCATTGCTCTGTTCCTTCCTGAGAGCTGCCTTGCAGCAGCAGAGCTGGGAAGAAAAAGCTCTGCACCCAGAGCTGCTTTTCCATGGTGGCATTTCTCTTCTCTCACTGCAGTTCAGAAGTTTAAACTTTAGTATAATAGCAATATTTCTTTCTTAGTCTGAACTAAAGCTGACACAGTAACATGTTAATTGAACTTGGTTGTAATGACATATGTTCACTGTTTGAAATCAGGGCTCTGCTGCAGGCACCCCCCGGACTCTGCCAGAGTGGTGCCGTTCAGCTGAGCAGCAATGTGGGAGGCAGGAGTGCACTTTCCCATATTAATAACTAATTTTAGAAAAAAAAAAAGGTAGACTTAAGGGAAATCTATATGAAGTATACACTATTGCCACTGTAAAATGAACTTACTGAAGTTGTAAAGGCAAAGCAATCATGTACTTCATGCTCCATTTCAGGCAGGGGCTATGGAATATTTGAAATAACTCTCACTTCACTCATCTCAAGGCAGTTACGGCACACTCACACTCACACCCACAGAACGTACCTGTTGCAAACGTCTAGTAAAAAATCACTGACAGTGTTCTCATGCCTCTTACAGAAGTCTTTCTGGAAACTGTTTTTCATCCAGTCCTCAGTGTTGCACACCTTGACTCTCTCTGAATACCAGCAGATGGATAAGTGTTTTAAAGCAGGTCCCAGGAGAAAATTATCCTTCTTTAGTTCCACTGGAGAATGAAAGTTTAACAAAGACCACAGTAAAGGATCCTGAAACACTTCTAGCAACTTGTGACATGTTTTTGCTAGATTTTTCCTACTGTTTTTGTCCAGGAAAGAGAAGAGATGTAAAAGGCATTCCTGGTTGAGCTGGGTTATGTGCATTGCCTGGCAGCAGTGGCAGAGTCTCTTGGCCTCGTGGAGTAACAGCAGTGCTGGAGGGAGCTTGCACTCACCAGGAGCCTACTGCACATATATGGTTGTGGAATGGGGTTTATTTTTGGCTAACAACTGGTGCAGAAGCTCAGAACAGGGAAGGGAAAAGAACCATGTGCGCAGCTTGTGCTTCCTTTGTCCAAGGGAATGGAATGGGCATGTACAACTTGACTGTCATGAAATGCTTCCTTAAAAGGGATTTTTTTTTCCCCCTTGTAGACTCTCCTGAAATTTAGCAAAGTTCTTGTGCTGAGCTACTGAAGTGGGGTGGGGCTGTAGCTACAGCTGCCAGGCCTATCTTTGTCAGTGTTTCCCATTCGGGAGATTTGGCTTTCTGAGCAGCACTTTGATTTTGCAGTGTACACCACTTTTACTGTTTGTTCATTGATTTTTCTGAGGTTGCACGTTTGATTCATGTTCAAGGACCGTTACATGGATAATGGAACTTTCATAAAACAATTTTTTAGGAGCTAAAGCATTCTGTGGGTGCCTTGAAGCACACACACAGTCTGCTGTTCAGTTTACAAGCCTCAGAGGTAGGGGCGGTTTCCTGCCCAGTTATTTGAGGCTGAGCTGTGATTCTATAAACAAAGCTGGCTGTGTCCCCACCTTCTGCAGGAGGGAAGCAATGACACAGAGGCAGCCACACATGGGAACAGCAAGGCTATGTTTAGTTCCTTGTGGGCTTGTGTTTTTAATAGATGTCTTCTGTTGGCTTGGGTTTTACAAGTTTGGCTGTTCTGGTTTTATAGGTTTAATTCTGTTGCCACAGAAAACTTTTTTTCACCCTTTGGTGGAAAAAGGAGATAGGAAAGTGGTTTTCCAGATAAAAGTATCTCTTGTACAGTAATTGGAGAAAGTGTAGCAGAAATTTGTTCCTAGAAGAAAAATAAAGCTACAGCAAGGGCAGGTTGGAATTAAAGGCAATAAGCATCCCTTTAACTTTCTTGCTTGTGAATCAAAAATGCTTGAGATGAAGGTATTTTTAGTCACCTTCTGCCTGGTGTCAATATGAGAAAAAATACATTCAACAAATCCATAAAAAGTTACAGCAAACAGCACTGGGGGAGTTTTTCAAGTGGCCTGCACACAAATAGTAGCTGGGAGACTTTATGTACCTATGGCGTTTTAATGGAGTGGTTTAATACAGGACAAGGTTAGTGGGACCCAATTTTAGTTCTTCCTTCTTACCCCGAGAATGCAGTTTAAAATTCAGCTCTGAAAAACAAGATCTGAAATTTGTTTGTAGTCTGCAACAATCAGAGAGGAAGTGCTTGAGTAATGGGTGTGTCTGAAACACAGCTGGCAAACACAAAGAAATGGCAATTCTTTCTGCTTCATTCTTTAGTTAGTAACTTTCCACTGTATACAGTAAGCTGTCTGTAAACATTGCCAGTCTTCTTGGTTTTTATATGCTTTGTCATTTAATCTTCTCTTCGAAATGATAAGGAGATTGCTGTTCCCCCTCCCCCCTCAGAAACAGCTCTGGTCAGTGCCACAAAAGGGATGAGAAGATTTCACATACCAGGTAATGCAGTTCACTGGAAGACAGCAGCTTAAAAGGTTGGCCTGCAGGTGTTGTTCTTCATTCTCATACTAGCATTTTCAACTCTAGAGAACTTACCTTCGTTTTTGAGAAGGTTTAAACAGTTGAGACTTCTCAGAGTTATACATACAGGAATACTATTTAAAAAAAAATTTAAAATCCCCCCAAATTAACAACAGATCAACAATTCAGTGAAGTTGAATGACAAGGATGCTAGGATGGACTCTTGGGGGACAGAGGGGACACACAACAATCTGACATAAGAATTAACAGCAGCTGGGTGACAAGGCATTTAAAATGGAATGGCATGTCCTCTTCAGGTCCTCTTTGGGGTTAGGTGCTAAGTTTGGTAGAGGTTTTACAGAGTTAGAAACACTGCAATTGCTTTATTTTGCTGTATTTTCTCAGAGCAAGGTACAGTACTCTGCCAGTCGTATTCAGAGGACATACACCAGTGTTCTGCAACCCTGTAGAAGGACAAGAGAAGTTTCATTTTCTAAGGAAAGGAGACACTTTAATGGCACATTTTCCATAAACACATTGTGTGATGAGATATAATTCCCGTTCATCCTGGAAATGCTCCAGAAACACACAAGATGAGCACAGTCAGTAATGCTCACTGAAAATTACACACAAGATTTTAATGGTAAACAATTACAACTCTGGCACTACAGTACTTCAGAATATCCTAAAGCACGTTGGAATCAGCTGTTAAGGTGCCCATTACCTCATGAGTAAGACACAGACACATCAGTAATGAAACATTGCAGGGGGAACTTCTGAACACGTGTTACAATTCCCATCAATTTAATAAGAGCTTCATAAATGGCCTCCTGCTTTTGATACAAGTCCACTGTCCCTGCCTGTCTCAAACTTTTAAACTCTCCCCTCTTGCTGACATTTAGGAGCTGGACATTTTGCAGTTTTGATTGACATAAATATGGGCTCCTGTTGTATACGTGGCTAAACAATCACTAACAAAAGGACAGCCTTTGATTGGACACATTTTGGTGAAAAAGATGCAAGTCTTTGAACTGTGGAGAATAGTTGCTGCTTGCAGACCAGTCTCAAGCAAGAAAAAATAATCTTGCCAGCTCGTGTGTACTATGATGAGCACTAAGTAGAAAAGAAACATTTGGTTTAAATGAGATATTCCCCGCCCCCCCCAAGCTAGTAGATAAATATAGGATATACAAGCTAGGTTAAAAAGGTAATACTAGGCCAGGTGCAGTATATGTTACTTGTTCAGTGCTCAGTTACATTTTTTTTTTTTCAGACACCACACTGAATAGAATACAGTGGATAAGCAAAGTTCTCCACCAGGAAGAGAAATACTTGTGTTGCCACAACAAACTGTTCATACTGTCCATCAGGGTTTGCAGTGGGAGAAAGTTAAATTAGGAAAGGATTTACAATGTACTTGTTCCAGTAAAGCATATGGCTGAGTCCTGAGCAGCACCTGCTGCAAGGACAGCCCGCTGTGATTGCATCATGTTCTGAGGCTGGCTGCACGCAGCCCTGCTGGAGACACCACTACCCAGGAGCTAATGGAACTGAAAGAAACTGCTCAACTGAGAACATAACTCTGACCCAAACAATTGCTGACAAGTAGAAGTTGAGTAAAATATGTGAAGGTTGCTGAAGGTTACAAATTTAAATTTCTAAGAATACAGAAAGGCACATTTACATCACTGTTTTGCAAGAACACTGCATACACCTATTTTAAGTTCAACTGCTGCTGGCCCAGAGATAGTTGTGTATTTTAAGCTTGGCATTCTCAAAGGTAAATTCTAAAGAAATCTGGTCCAAGTAGCATGCAGAGAAAACACAGCTAGAGGTGACATCTGCACAGCTCTCTGTGAGCAGCAGGAAGGGCAGGAATGTGGTACAAGGCTTTACCTTTCCTATTTTCTGCTTGTCTAAGTATCAGCAACCTATTCTCGTTTATTAGAGGAAAGGCTCTGCCTGTAAGGAAGGGAAGGTGACAAATTACAGTTTAAAGCAATGACAAGTTCTATTTATTGTTCCTTAAGTAGAAGACAACATCCTTATGTCACTGTATCAAAATACTCTGTAGTCTTAACCTACGTACATATTCAAAACCCATTAGCTATGCTGAACAATTTAGATAGTTTTAGATTAAGCCAATTTTTCTTTCTTGGTTTAAGATGCTGTGACAAAGCTCTCAAGAATGGCCCTTTACCAGATGACTGTGATGTGTCCTTACCCTGGCCTATGTACAGCCAGCAGGACCCCAGGCAAGGCACTGCTATGCACTCCCTGTGCTGCAGTCTGCCTTGGGCCCACTCCAGCCCCCCCTCCATGTCCGTCAGGGGCATTACCTAAAACAGGACTCACGGCTGGAGTTCTTGAGTGTTTTCAGACAACTGCATTTTCTGTTAACACAACAAAGAGCTGCTGTTTGGTGGTGGGACTCTCCATGAACTGAATTCTCCCCTTAATGAGCTTTCAGGAGCACCCAGCTCCTTGTTTGGCATAAGGGAGCCAAAGGTCTAGCCAAAGATAGAAAGGCTAGACTGAGAAAACAGATCTGAAATGCAGCATTTCTCAAATTTCATGTTTTCTGTCAGATTCCTGCCTTTTGCAGTAGTAGTTTTCCTGTCTGCCTTTCCCATCATAGTAGCTGACTTCCACTCATCAGCAGTAGAGCTAAAACTGGTTTGGGTTTTTTTAGTACAGTCTTTCTCCATTACATAGCCAGGTTTCAGAAACTGCACCATGCCTCTGGTGTTTGCCTACAGACTGAAAAAAAATGCCACCCTGGGCCAGTGTCTAAATGCCAGAGGAGCTCCCTAAGATTGCTCCAGTCACAAGAACACCTGGATCAGCACCTCCCCTCTGAGGGCTCTGCTGTGAGAGAGACTGAGAGTCTGCCCTTGAGTTTGCATTTGAACTGACAGAACACCTCCATGCAGAGCACCTTCAACGCTCTCTGTCTCCTCCTGCTTTCAAGTGAACTGTAGCCACGGAGCAAAGCTGCATTTAGACCTACGCCTGTTCTCACAAACTCCAGTCCTTGAGGCTGTACTTCCAATTCCCACCACGAACTAAGGAGTTCCACTTGGGATTCTACTACCAGGAGGTCACCCCAATTTTCAAGCACGTAAATGTTCATGATCAGATTTCAAGATGACAGTCTAAACCAAGAGATGTCTAATGCAATTCAGGTTCAGTTTAAAAAAAACATAAAGCTGTACACAATTTAGACAGGTAATTTAAAGATAATTGTTTCAAATTTGCAGGAGGTGGGGGGCAGAGCATATCTAAGCAGTACTTGAATTAAATTGCAGTATTGATACAACTGTTTATTTACAATGATTCCTGAAATTCACGAGCCTGAATACACACCAATATAGCAGCAATTACCTGGTCTATTTAATGATGCCACATCGCCTCTCTTCTGCAGACAAAACAACATTGGTCAGAGGTCACCGTTTAAGTTTCTTGCACGAGGGAAAATAGTACGTGCAAACAATTTCTTGATTTAAAGAGATTAAATCGTATCTACATAACAGGACTGAGAACAGCATGAAGTTGTATTGCTCTTCATGATCAAAAGCACATTTATCTTGCTTGAAAGGAGGGCAGAATGTTTTTGATGTAAATGTGCCTTTAGAAAGTGAGAACTGAAAACATTAATATAAAAAAGTCAAATAACTATTTCATGAAACTATATATATATAAAAACTGAGTTATCACAACTAAAGCAGCAAATCAAAATCTGCTGAGGTTTCCTGGTATAACTAAAAAAAAGTTAGTTTGTGTCCAAGTTCAGTAAGTCAAATGCTACCATTGACACAACAAAACAAAAACCCACAAGAGGAAATTGCAAAGTGCACAATGAAATTAATAAGTCTTGGATCAAGTATTTATGGAAAAATGGAAATGTTTGTCTGGTGGACTTGGTAAGTAAGAATGCAAAGGAGGTATTAAAGTTTCTCTGCTCCAGGCTTGGCTTGGCGCTCCACGTAGAAGAGGATGTAGGCCTTGGCCTTGCCCACGGTCTCCTCGTCGGTCAGAGTTACAGTACTGTCATTGAAGTGGAACCAGCGGCCCTCGTGCGCTGCGTACGCTGTGTAGTGGCCGGAGCCAACACTGTGGGGCAGGCAGAGGGACAACAGTCAGGGACACACCTCAACACCTTCTCCTGGGGCTAACGGCCTGCCAGCAGCCTGAGGAAGGAAGGTACAGCCCTGCAGAGCAGATGCTTTTTGAGCTGTGGGGCTCCAAGTTCTCCAAATTAAAGTTTTATAAGAACACATTGTCTTGTCCCTTCTACTGTTATCTGTCCAGGGCTGGAAAAAGTTAAAAAGACTCATAGTAACTTCACTTCAAAATATGCCCAGTGCCAGCCCTGGGGCATGCCTGTGAGCCTTCACTGTTTGGAGCAGGAACGGTAATGGCAATAATCACATCCTTGCGCTGCAGTTGTTCCGAGCATACTCGCACATTTCTTTTAACATAAATGCAAATATACCTTCCAATGAAAAAAAGAGTTAAAAATAGTCCTGTTTTGTGGTAAGAACTTCAAAATGAGGCAATAATTTCTGGAAGGTCCCCTGACTCCTCCTCTTGTTAAGGACTTTTCATTTGTAGAGGCACTAGACTATTTCCATTTTACCTCACCCCAAAGACTGCCAGGGGGCATTCAGAGGCCTGACTCTATTGGATCTAGCTAAATTAATTCAGTTTAGCTCCCTGCCAGTTTATAAACTACAGCTTATTTCCCCCAATTAAAATACATGCCCTAGCGACAGCAACCCCTTAATTAATTCTGCAAGTGGGAGAAGGTGTGTGCCAGGAGGACAGGCTGGCTTCATGTACTCACCCTGAGCCATGATGCACAACCACAGCCACAAGGTCATACAGGCAGCTCTCTGGACCACTGTTTTCAGGCTGTAGGAGGAAAAAAACCAGAAAACTTCAAATCTCAGAAGTACCCACTGTAATTTGTAATAAAGACATATGTCGTGGAATAAATTCCTGCAGGAGGCATGAGTAGGTCGTCTTACCTCTAACAAGTAACATTTCATGTCTAGGCCTCGCAAGGGAAACTCAACATACGTATCAACTTTGTTTCTCAGATATGCTGTCCAGTGAAAGCGTTTCAAGTGTAAGCATAGCACCTAGAGGGGGACAGTTACAAAAGGTGTATTAGAGGAGGGGGCTGAACTCAATGCTGCACACTGCACTAGCCATGGGGAGGAAGAGAACTTCGTTGAACCATTATTTCCTTTGACATTTTGTCATTTCCCATGCTTATACAAACCTTTGGTAATTTCTGAATCCAGAATTTTTTGGTGGACTTCTGTTTCTTTTTGCATTTGTGACACATGTATAGCTCTGTCTCATCAAGTTCTTCCAGGTCTGTAAAACTGCGAAGACAATCTAGAAAAAGCAGACACATGAAGTGATTTTTGTAACATGAAATACAACAAATACAGCAATATAGCTCATCTGCTGCAACCATTCTAGTTCTATCTATCTGAGCAGCAAAAAAGCTATGTAATAATGTTTTAATATAATAACATGTAACATGCAACCTTCCCTTTTCCTGAAAGCTGCTAGTAGTTTGAAAGAAAAAAAACAGTAATTCACAAAATCCCCATCTTCCAAACAAGATTCTATCCAACATTCAGCACAACTGCCTTAAAAGAAAGATAAATTACTTTCTAACATAGAAAAAATTTTAAGAAAAAATTTTAATTTAAAAAGATTTTAAAGCTTGGCTTTAGATACAAAGTGAACAGACACAAAAGGGTTTTGTTCAGTATTTAATGATTTTTGGTAGTTCTGTTCACTAATCTGTAAAAACTAACATCCTGTAAAAACCAAGATCAGTATCAGCACTGCTGCCCAACCTGCTGGACTGCATTGATGTGGTTTAAATGCAGAACTCCCAAGAGCCATCCTCCCTGTGGGCACGGGCACATTCAAGGACAGAGCCCCAGCAAACCCCCATAGGCAACACCGGAGATCAGTGGCTGGGAAGAGTGAACTACATTAGAAATGCTCTGACTAGAAAGAAAATCCTCTTAGACCTGGTATGATTCCATTAGCCAGGCACTCTTACCTCGTAGCGTGCACATTGGTCCACTCTCTTGGTTTTTAGTACGTTTATTTCTGAACTGACTTGGAATATCTAGCGAAAGGTCTAGAAAAGCAATGATTTAAAAAACAAAATTAGAACTGAATAGAACAATGCCTGGTCTTTTCAGGTTGAAACTCCGGGTCCGTCATCTGACGTCTAAATACATCAAGCTTCAGATTTAATATTCCGCGCTGAGTCACACGGTATTTGGAACGCAAGAGGCAGCACCTTACCTAGGAATGGGTCAAACTTTCTAGATTCAGTCCCACATATTAGGCAGTTGACTTCATTTTGAAGAATGCCTCCAAAAATGGCAGTGACAACAGTAGATGCTCCATTTCTAGACAAACCACATCACAGAAGTACAGTCAGCCAGAAAGCCTGAGCTGAATTCCCAACATCTGTCCCATGTTTGGTGCGCACACCTCCCAGCGCCCAGCCAAGCCCATGGAACCCCTGTTCCTCCAGGCAGAACAGGCACTGCAGCTGCCCAGGGGCCCATCCCACGTGCATGGTGCCTACACTGCTTTATCTTGGACCTAAAGAAAGTTCACCAACTGGGGGGCTCTAAGCAGATGCTCAAACTGTCAGTGTTGTGGTGTAGTTGGGTGCATTTCTATAGTGAAGCTGTACCTGACATTCACATAGGTCCAGGTTATCTGAAACAAAAATTCTTTCTTCTTAGGTAGGTCAATTTTTGTTTTAACTCTACACCCTTTCTTACATGTGCTTTTAATTTCTTTGAGCACGTTTCTGCATTTCACTGCCAACGACAGCTTAAGTTGCATTAAGACACGATAAACAATGCAAGATCAGCATTTTTCTCTAAGCTTTCATTACTCTCCTACTGAATTTTTTTAGCAGATTATGTAATGGGCCTGCTTTTCATAGTCCAATTTAAAAAATACACGAAATAAATTTTAAGTTACGTTATTATACAACACTAAGGCTTGCAGAAACTTGCACTCCACCTACAGCTTTACAGCTCATCTGAACGCTTCTTGAGCAGGAGGAAATAGCTGCTCAAATGGACTGGTGCACAAGAAGAGAACATTCACAGCCTATTTATTACTTTACTGGAAGCATTAAAGTGCCCTCACCAGAAGGGCAGCTTACCCCACCTCACTGTGCATTTGAAAAGCCCTTCCCAATACAAATTTACAGTAGATAGGTGAACAGAGGTTAAATTCTCCTTGGATTTTGACATCCAAAATAACAACAAAAAAAATCAGTTTAGATTTCAAATATATGTCAGTTCTACAAACATTTTAAGATTCTTCTGGGGGATTTTTAAGCATCAGCAACACAATATAAATGCAGTAAAGAGCACAGTCTGAACTCTATGCTTTCCCTAACAAAGCATCTATAAAACCCTGCACCTCAGGCCTTCTTACTCTGTCCTAATCAGTATAGAAAGGAAAACTTGAACTCAAGTTTTTTGTAGGGAATCAAGGATTTAGGGACCAAATGTGCAGGCTCATCTGACAACTTTCCTTCCTGAAAAAAATAAAAGGTTTTCTCTTTTGTGAGAGTTTCAATCTGAGAGAAAACAGAACTAGGACAGAGGTCAGAAAAAACAGTGTTTTGAGAAGTACAGAAAGAGGAGTGAAACACCCAAATTACACCTGTTTCAAGGTACACAGCAGGATAAAAAAATTATGCAAAAAAAAAAGCACCAACTGTAATTGTCAAGTGATACACGAGATCACCTGCAGGAAAGCTGACTTCCAGCTCTAACTGCACTACTCAGTCACTAATCTAGGAGGTACGACAATTTAAATGTCAAAATCCTTGGCTGTCGTTTTTGCGCCTGCAGCATTCAGGCTATCACCCTAAGACAATGATATTGTCTGTGGAGAAGAAAGAATTCTATGGAGTATAGAAAATACAGTTTTTTATTTCTGAAAGACTAGTGAATTAAAATATCTTTTCAACTTAGCCTGTATGCTCACTCACACCTATGAAAACTGCTGATATAAGTAAGACACTTCCTTTTGAAGGGACACAGATCCTACAGAATACTCATCTTTATAACATGCAGTTTTGCACTGCCTAAAGTTAGAAGCACTGAAGAAAACTTAAAACAAGGAATCCTCAATCTGAAATTTCAGAGCCACCACATGCAGACCCATGCAAGGGCATGAAGGCTTTGAAGAAACTAAAAAATCCTTACATGCAACATTTGTTGTTTGAAGACAGGTTAGAACTTTCTTGCAAGATTACTGAACGTGAAACACCATTGAAGCCACCCTGGAGTTCCAGGTGTAGATGGTCCAAAAGGTAACGCATGAACTCGTGGGCATCCTGTTGCTGGTATCCCCTTAAGAGAAAAGGAAACAACAAAATTGCTTTACAGGCAACACACAGCAAGCACCAGGGTCACGGGAAAAAAATGTTTGCTTGTTTAATCATACTGAGCAGACTTTCCATATGCGCTTGGTACCAAGAAAGTTTTCCAAGTAGCCTCTGGAAAGGTGCGTCAATGTCCTGACAAATTACGTGATTTTGACTTTGCAGCTCGCGCTCTCTGCATGCCTCTTGTGAGACTGGAGAAACCTTTAAGAATATGTAATTCAGATAGGAAAAGAAAGCAGCAGGGAGCAGCAGACACATGCCATGTGCTCACACACTGGGCCTAATGGAGCTGCCAGGTTGCTATCTGGCCTCATCAGCCCCACCAGGACTGTGTCCCTGGTAACTGAAACGCACAATGGATGGCAGCAATAGCTTCTCCTCTGTCTCCTTTGGTACTGACTGTGATTTGTGCCTCAGCAGAACTGCTGTGACTCTCATTCAGACAGGGCAATATTTGTCCCTACTTTGAATCGGCCACAGATTAGGGTCAATATATTGTAGTCGCAAACCTGGTACGATTCAAAAGACAGACACCACAAAATGTATTGTTCATGTGGGATGCAGAGTCAGTATTTATCATTCAGTCATTGATCTCACTCACTTTGGCAGGTAGAAGTGTTTGTTTCTCTGTTTAGTCCCCTCCTCACCAAAGACAGCAATTTAGTCTCTAGGTTTGTTTTCCACATGCATCTTTCAGCATCAACATGAAGTCTGAAATAATTAGGATGAGAGCACCATTTCTTCTAGGATGAGATCTACAGCCGTGCTCAGAGTTGCACATCTCCCCTGCATAACTCATTTTCTGGGAGAGGGAGGTTAACAGTGGGGTATTCAGAGCATCTCTTGAGCATCTGGATTTGGTAAGACAGGGCTTCAGTCTTACATATGCTGTGCCATCAGCAGCAATGCTGCTCAATCACCATTATTTCACTACTAACAAACCTTACCAAAAAGAACAGAGAAGCCATCAGGGTAAAACATGGCTTTTTAGTTATTTAAGCTAAATCATGCATCAAATTCAACAAACAACAGCTGTACACTTACAATTAAGCTGCACACTGAGACAAAGCAGGACAGGACACATAGTGAAACACTGAAAGCTTTGTGCAACACTGACATAAGTATGTGCAGGTCATTGTAGGCCTAAGCTACAGAAATCCCTATGCAGCAAGAGCTGGCTTCCTCTCCACGGCCTGTCCATTCTCACAAGCTGTTTTATCAGGCCTCCCCTTTTCCACCTCACTACCCCACCTAAGTACTGGCAATAACTGTCAAGTAGGAATGTCTGGGAGAGAAGTACCAATGGGTTTTTAATGCGAGTGCTCAGGGGAGGGAAAATCCTGTAAGACTCATGGCAGAGTACACAGAGATGGAGAGAAATGCTAATGGACTCACTGCAACAAAAATATGCAATGTGAGGCTGATGTGTTTAGTGAGGAACACAGATGTGTCCTATAAGAGTATTGCTAAGAGATAACAGAATAAAAACTACAATATTTGCCTTGTAGGATTACAGTAATGCTTTCTTCCAAACCAGCAGCATTAAAATAAATCAAGGATATAGACACATGGGCAGCACTGCCTAACTTTTACAACAGAAACCCCAGCACACAGAAACACTGCTGTGCTTTAACAGGCCACAGTCCTGTACAGCCAAAAATAGGACTTATTGTCCCAAAGTTACAAAGTAATTATACATTTGTTAACACAAAGTAGTAAAACCGAACTCTGTTTCAAAGCTGCATATTAACTGTGCACGGCTTTGAAGTTGCTAAGGTACCACAGGAGTTTACTGAATATAGATTTCTTCAATAATCACATAAGCAACCACATTAAACAGCTGAAGATTAAATGTATGGAAAGTCTTTGCTTCAGACACCTTTTCGACATGAAATTCCTCATAAAAGAGCTTGGCACACTTGCTCTGCAACAAATAAACCTCTGGAATGGTTCCACACTGTTGGCTGTGCTCCCGGTGCATGTATTTATACTTGCATGTAAGTATGCTAATTATAGATGGAAAATTCTTTGGATTTGTTAAGAAGCATAATTATAGATACAGATCTTTAAAAGGACACGATGATATGGACAATGCACTGCTTAAAATATGTTAAAGCCCTTCAGCAAAAAGTAGAGTTACTCTGATAGTCTGCTTGTGTAACAAAACTGACATCCATCCACCAGAAGCAATTCAATTCAAGCCCACCTCCAACATTCTTTTTCCCAGTGGCAAGAGGATAGGATATAAAGAGGATCAATTACCAGGAAAACAGAGCACACTATTTATACAGCAGTAAATCAGCAAAACACACACCTTGCAACTTGGCATGAGGCTGCAGAACTGCCCCGGCATGCAGCACAACAGCAGCCAGGGAGCAGGACTTGCACAGCAGCACAAGAGCCCAGAGGCCCTGCAGTTGTGCCTGTATTAACTACAAATGGCATTCTCTACTCCCTGCTGCAGTGTGAGGCAGAGGGGTACAGAGGGCAGCAGCAGCAGCTTCTTCTATAACCCTCCTCAGGGAGAGCAGCACTCGCAGACCTTCACTTTAACAACTGAAATCTCGCTGGACTAAAACAACTGAACCCCTTTCCATCTGCTCCTCCCCTGCCCCACCACTTCAAGCTCCATAAGCACACCCCAAAGTGGCTGGTGTGCTGCTAGCAGCAGGCTGCTGGCTCCATCTTTCTTCCACATGTCCGTCCATCTGCCTTCTCCTCCCCATCTCCCAGGGAGTGCAAAAGACACAACTGGAATTTCACCATTGTTAGCTTTTTTACAAGGTTCAAGTAAGCACTGAACAAATTCAAATTTTCTCCATAGATCATGTGGGAGTGGGGACCTGCTAAAAAGCAGCTGACTTTATTCTCCATTTGATTTTAAGAGCCGACATGCTCCCAGAAAACTGGGAATAAAAAGGGAAGAGGGAAACCCCAACAAGCAGCACTTTTTCTTTTAAAAGCTGTGGTAGAATCCACAGTGCTTAAAATTTGCTTGAGGAACTTTAGGGAACAGGTTCCTCACTTGGTCTAACAAGAATTAAAGAGAAGACTGTGATAATAGGGAAACTGGCCACAGACATAAGGGATGATGTTTGTTTGCCTATAATGTTTTGATCACTGCTTGCAACTATTGGTATTAAACTTCCTTGATTCTCATAAGCCAAATGAAATGTGAAGAACAGAATAAACAGATTTGTGTCATATGGGTTATTCATTGAGCAGATGTGTTCACAGCATCTTTTCAGCACTGCTGGAGATATAACAGGTAAGAGAACATCTTTACTATCTGAGAACACGGAGTAACGGTAGTGGTTTTGGTTCACCAATCTGAGTTTTTCAGTTAATGCACCAATTAATGAAGTGGGTTTAGTGCTGTACAAACACCAGTGCACTCAGCAGAATTATTTATTCATTTTTTGCTGCGAGATAAGGATTAGGAGGAGAGCAAAGCAGGCTCAAAACTATAATGGGTATAAAGAAAACTATTAACAGAACAAAAAGAAAAAGGTATCAAAATAAACCTTCAGAACACTTCTCCCTCCAACTCTTTTTTGTTTCTGGCAACATGAAGAGACAAAATCTGGTATTTTCAGTCAGTTTATTACTTTTAAAATAATCTTTATTCAGTTTACTTAGGGAGAAGAGTCTTTCCTGCCATGCCATGGAGACTTTTTCACAAGAAAGTTTTTTTGTTTTAATTTTCACGAATAGCAGCTGCCTATAAATTTACAATCGTGAAGTCTCTCCTACAGTTGGCAGTTTTTTCACAACTACCACCATGGGTCATTTCAGTTTATTAGGGTGCAGTTTTAAGGATAAGCTGTTCTAGTATAGAGACAAAACATTTCTTTATCTTTTTTGGAAACAGAGGTCTTCTTCTTCTATCCCTGGGGCAAGGTTTTTCATCTCTTTCCATTCTCTATTTAAGCGTTTCATCAAATCACAGTATTGGTGCTTCTGCTCATGGCTGTGGTTACAATGCTACAGCTCTCCAATGCATTTTGTGAATTATAGGGAAAGAGTCTGATGTATTAATTATATCTTCATCATAGCTTTTAAAGAAAATTTTAGCTTAAGACTAAGGCTTTTTTTTCCCCTCATTTGGGCTTTGGCTCTGTTTTTTAATCAATGTTGGTGTCATTATGTTGTACTTTTCCATGTGCTTTTATTTTTATTTTTTTTTTATTTGGGAGAAGTGGCACCGGCAGATTTGTTTTTAAATGGAATTTTGTAGCACTGAAACAGTTAATTTTATTTGGGCTTTGCATTAGGAAATGGCTTTTTGTTGTTGGTCACGTGGTTTCTGCCGGGCAGTGGCTGCTGAGGTTCACAGCCTTGATTTCAGCTTTCTGCGCTTCTGAATGGGATTATGTTGTTTGTGGCGATTTCACTGAGGCGTATTTAGCTTTTTTAAGTGGTTTAACAGGATGTCAATATTTAAAATCAGCTAGCTGATTGGTTTTGTCAGGTCCAAAGGAAGCTGTTAAGGTTTTTATGGAGAATTACTTCCATAGTTGGGGGATTTTTTCCTTAACTAAAAACCAAACTATGTTAAACTATGACAGCAACTTACCTTCATCACAATATATCCTAACAGGTTTCAGTGCTCCTTTGAAAGAGGTTCAGGGGCCAGGACAGGGAGACCTTGGAGAGGAACAATACTTGGGTTTACTTGGGTAACCTTCTTTTTCCCTTTCTCTTCATCAGCTGCTTTGCCAGTATGGGCCCAAAATGCTTATTATACACAGGATTTTTCTCTTATAGCCCTTATATCATGTCCAGCTGGTGACTACTGATTTTTGAGAGAATCAAGGAAGTTTCAGTCACTATGTATGCACCTCGACCTGTAGGTGCTGTATTTTTTTTAACCTGACTACATAGTTTTCTTTTTGCAGCCAAGACTGGGTTCTGTCAACACCCTGCACTTGACACTTACCTACCAGTCAATAGCTTGATTCTTTCAGAGCACTAGCTCAAAGGTACAACTACCACTGTTTCTCATTTGAGATCTCTGTCCTCTCTGACACTGCTACATGTGGTAGAAGGGCAGAAGGAAAAAGCAAGCACTACTGATGAACAGAAAACTATTGATCAAAGAAAAGATCCTTTTCAAAGCACATCTGTAGGCACATGGAGAGCTGCACAGAGTGCATCCTGTGGATGCAGCCCATTTTAGAGTAGGACACCAGCAATATGTGGTTGCAATCAAGAATACTGTTATTTTTTAAAAAAAAAAAACTTACCTAAAATTTGGCATTATTTTCCAAACAACGTAAAATAAAGACTCTGGACTAAACGCGGTTTGGCTTCCTTGCCATAAAGCACAGAGTGTCTTTCTGAATTCTTCCACAAGTGAACTGTAAAGAAAGTAAGGGCTGGTGTTTAATGTGGGTTAGATTACAACCCTTAGAGGTTTACTTGCTCAATGGTACAAGTATCAGAAATTAGCTGGGTTAAGACTATAACGACTGGGTAAATATCCTTAGTAGCTTCAAATACTTCACATCCAAAATCCTACCCATAATGTTGAAGACACACAGCTTTGGAAAATTGTATTTTAGATGTTCAGGACTCACGTGAACACCTATGCACAGTTTGCCATTTTAGTGCAGACTCTGCTAACATCATCCCTTTAACACTTGCTCAAACAACCTACAGATCGTCAGTCACTCATAAATTTTTTGTAGTAGTAGTCATAGTGGGTTGACTTGCAGTCACATCCCCCTGACCCTATTTTAGCTGGAATTCAGTAGCATAATGTCTGCAGCACATATCAAGAGGACATCTTAACATGACATAACATGTCAGACTCCAGCACTACCTGATGTATCTGACTGCCTCTCCCTGTAGCACCAGACCTATAACAGCAAGCTGAAGTGATACAAGTTTCTTTCTTTGTAGATAACTATATTCTTCTGTGCCTCTGCCCCCTGTGAACTGTGCAATATCAAAAGTGTCCAGTGGCTCCAGCAGCCCAAACTTGCTGTTTCCCACAGCTCAAAGCTCACAAGACACACACAGCTTACACATTGTTATCTCCCTGGCTCCTGGTGTGGTAAGTTCGCCGCCCTGCTGTCTTCCCATTCCTCAGCTCCACCGCAGGCAACTCTTTGAAGTAACAGCAAAACTGCTGAATGTTACTAGGAAAAAGGAAATAAGAACAAAATCCTTAAAGGGCAGAGAAAACGGATAATATTATGTATTCTGGAGGTTGTTATTTGAAATGCATAAACACCACTTCATGCAGTGATACAGGATAGCAATCACAAACAGTTCGAGAGACAAGAAACACTGCAGCAAATATAATCTGTCAGTAACTAAGCAGATCTACAAATATCACTGTCATCCCAGCTTCCTAAAATAATTACATTTTGGCTCTGCTTTGACTAAGACATGCCCTGCCAGACTGAGCCGTCATTTTCCAACAACCCAGACCTGCATTTGCTGAGGAAGTTAAGGTATTTCACTGGCCTTAGCAGTGAAGAGGCGCTCTCCTGTTCTGCCCAGGACATGACAGGTTTCCTCTGAAATGCTGCATCACAGGATGTGCCTCACACCATGAAACACAACTTCATCAACCTACGTCCACTCCTGCAAATTCAGGTACACTTCTGTCCTGTGGGAAGTTGCCAAATTCACCTGCCCAATGCTACAGCACACAAGCCTCCTCAGAGGGGTGAGAGAGCTGCGGAAGGTACCTGAGTGACTGAAGGATTGCATTCATGAAACAAGTGTTCCCCAAGTTCCGAAGGCCTGTGGCACAAAGGGCAGTGGTGCTTCCCTAGAATGAGAACAGTTAGGTTGAAGAAAGTTTATCACTGCTCCACCACTTTCCACTCTCAAGTCATCACTGTTGGATCAGCACAAATATGAACAATAAGCAACTACACTGAATGCAACTGCAAAGCCAAAGCTCAAACTGCCCTGAAGCTCCATCTTGACATGAAAACTGTTTCTTACTCATTCCTTTCAAGAGAAAACTACTACGTCTTTTCCTCTGCAAATAAATCTAGAATAGGACAACACATAGTTAATCACAGGCTCTCACTGACAAGGATTTGTATGTATATATGTTAAATATTTACACTCCAATAGTGTTCAGTGAGAACTGGACAGCAATTTCCCTACAGTGCCTTTGCAAAATGAAAAGTTTAAGTACCAATCTTCATCCATCTTTTCCTATGACTAATATGCACAGTGTGCCCACCTCCAGTTTTTAAGTCACCAGCATTAGTCTGAGTCTCAGTGGGATTCCGTGGTGGCCAGAGGGTTTTTGAAAAAGACAACACCATTTATTTGGGAAATAAATAGTCAAGTTAGACTGTGCAAAGAAAAGGCAAAGAGTTGGAAAAAGAGAAGCAAAATTCATACCATTTACAGCCTAGAACAATGAACCCACAGATGCGCTTGCTTTTTGTCAAATTATCTCCAGGTGGGTGGGGAGGAAAGGGAAGAAAAATGTGGACAACACTGCATTTATGATTCTAGAATCTGCAACACTTGAACACATTCCACTGTCCTCAAAATACCACACTGGAAGTTCATCAAGTTTCTGGGCATTCTTCATTGTTCTAACAGAATTTAAAAGCTGGGCTATCTTAGTATCTCAAAGTGCATCACAGTGTCCTGAGCACATTAGTTTCTCACTCTTACCCCAAGTGCCACAGCACAGCACTAATGCATGCAGCATTGCCCCTGCAGTTCGAGAGAAGATTCGACATGCCAACAATAAAAAGATAATCTGTTGTTAGAGGCAATACTGAAGTATTAATAAAAGTGGCAAAACAGCAGAGTAGGAAGAATAAAATAAGCATTTAGTTCATGCTTTCTAATTCTGTCTTGTCCTTATCTAAACGTTGCCTGGAATTTTTCTTCTGGTTTTTACTGGCTCTGAGTTTTCCAGAGAATGATGCTGTGTATTGCCATAGCAAGAAAGCACTACTATTTCTCCCAGGCTTCCTCAATATCTGCAAGATTTGGATAGTACAGGAAGCGCAGACAGCACATTCAGACAAGCCTAAATTGACTGTAGTAGTGGATTTTTTAAAGTAACTAAACCGCTCCAGACTGCCAAACAGCAACCAACTGCTTTCTCCACCCCAAGCTCTTATTCCCATTCACATCCTCTCAAGCAGTTGTTCCTATGGCTGAAGGAGCTGCTGCTCCAGCTCCCTTTGATGACACTGCTGTCCCACTGCCCAAGAGCTCTGCTCCATCTCTCCCCCATCTTTCCAAGGGTGAAAATGAAGCAGTTGAATACAGCTGGGTCAGTATCTCCCCTCTCCATCCTCAAATTCTGGGAGAAATGATGAAAATAAGAAACTCCCTAAATACCATCTGTGTCAAAGAGACATCTGACTTGGGACATTTTTTGTTTGGAAGAAACAATGCCCTTTAGCCATCTAGCCAGCACTGGATCCTCCTCACCTGGGTGCTATCCTGCAGATCTGAAGTTAAAATAGCAGAAGATGAAATGAGGAGAAGCTTAAAAAAGTCCATAGTTCCTCTTGAAAGCAAGTTTTAACTAAGCTCTTTTAAAAAACTGGTAACATTTTTTACTTTTTCCTAACAATTACTCTTAGCCTTCCTCAAAAGAGTGCACCTCCTCCTTTGCCTTCTGCATCTGGGAGAATAAAAATGCAAAAAAACAACAAAAGCCCCTTGCCTGCTCAGAAAAGCAAAGCTCCATCTTCACATGAAACTCTTCTAAAGCCCAAGAAAGTTCAGTCTACATCAACAAAAATGCAGCAGAGTATCAGCCACACTTTTTTAGGTAGATGGCCAGAAGATGCTAAAGTGCACAAGCAGAATTTGGGTTTAGGCCAACTATAAACCTCAGCACATTTACAAAAACCCTTTAAACTCACTGTACCAGATCTGTTGTACTTACATTTACTTTCAATAACTTGCTGTTCAGAGATGAGTTTTCCAATAGTTTTCTTTTCCTATGTCTGTCTGATGTAAAGGCTGAACTGTTGGAAAGCAATTAAAAGCGGTTATTTACCACAAAAAGAATGCATCGTGTGGAACTGACCAGAGCAAATCAACTCCTATCTAACAGAGTGATTCCATCTGTCACTAGTTGTCACTGACAGCAAACAGGCTCCCCATTGCTGCAGTCTGGAATTGGCTGCACCTCCCTTGGGGTACAGCCCCACAGCCCACCAGGGAGTTAATGCAGGATGTTCTGCCCAGGGATGTGTGTCCTCAGCAGTGGCCTTATTAGCAGCTCCTTGTCATCTAAAATATTCATCCTTTTCCTAGGTCAAAGAAATTAAATCCTTCTGCCAGGAGAATTGTCTAAGCTTTTAAGAATACAACTTCAGAAAAATCAGGACAAAGTTACCAAAAATCAAATATATGTGGAATGTTAGCACTTGTGTATTATAGCTGACTTCTCTTACTTAAATAAAAATACATGAAATTGTAACATTTGTGTAATACTAAGACAAAAATCGCTTAGTCTTTCACATATTAGTGGAAATTAATGGCCCCTCAATTAAACCAGTTGATGATTTCTTTCTAATTTCATCATGAAATCATAGCTTGTTTCAGGGTTTGCTAGGTAGGTTTTTTCCTTTTTATTTCTTTTTTTATTAAAAAGCCCTCCAAGCATTCAAAAACCACCATTACACAGAATGGATGCCTGCACTGCCAAGAAGTTCTACCTCCCAAGAAGTTAGATTGCTTAGATGTTTCCAATTCATTTCTCATTATGTTTATACATCTTATTATGTACCTGACAAGGTCATCAAAAGAGGATGAAAAATAATGCAAATATTAATATAGCCTACCAAGTAATCAATACACTTAACTCAGGAAGGATCCAGGTATTTCCCCAGATCACAGCAATTTCTTAGCAGGAGTCCTGTGTGAACCCAGGGACATTCCGATGTATTTGGAAGCACTAAATACACACATATTTCCATTTGGCATTAGGTAAGATTTTCAGGCCAACTGTGGAAGCACTCTTTGCTCTCTAGGACTGGTCACAGCACATACATCACCCGGATCAGATTATCTGCTTTCCAGTGGAACAGCAGCGGACAGAAGCAAAGGAAAAACTGTCTCTTCTGTGCAGTTCCCAGATCATAAGACTTCTTAATTTTTTTGCTAGCAACTCAAACTGCACAATTAATATGAAGACTATTTCCACCTGCACTTCTTGAATTTCTCTGATTAAAAAGCTTATTCTGGTTTTAAGACAAAGCTCTGACAACACTATCTGTTTCATTCTGAAAAATCTCCCTCATTTATATGGAAAAAGACTGGAATTATTGTTTAGGTAGAAATTCCTGCATCATCATATGCTGCTTCTGCAAGATTCACTGTATAAGAAACAAGATACATGATCATCATCAATCAAATCCATTTGTTCTGCACCTCTGCTTCTCAGTGATGAAAAGGTTTTTAAACAGTGTCAGACTCATAGAAGGATTAAGACACACACAATTAGATACATATACATATATGAAAAAATACCACTTAAATGATGCACTATTGTGAGTGTGCCCAAGGCAGTCTGGATGCAAACAAACTACTTACTTTTCCAAGTTCTGTAGGTGCTCTCTGACCTTCTGTACCAGGCCCAGCTTGGTATCATTGACTACAAAATCATCACAGCGATAACTGCAAGAAAAACATTTTTCAGAATATGCAAAGCACCTCAAGTGAAGCAGATCAAACCACACAAGACAAACATGTGAGAAGCACTAAAGGGATCCAATGAAAGATTATGAGAACTGGGGAGCACAACACCTCACACTGAGCTTGGTTCCCTGCATGAACCCCCTCCAGCAGAAGAGGGTACAGGAACCATCTTATTACACAGGTTTTCTTCTAGTTTAGTTCTTTATTAGAAATCAAAAGCATGATGCAATGTCTGGCCCAAGGTGGAATTCCAGTTCAACAAAAACTGAAACAAGTGTAACCAAAACCAGACTCAGTAGTCTATCCACAGATTCATCAGAAGAGACCAAGTGACCCCTGGTAAACAGGACACAAAGCTTTTATTAATTTTTAAACTATTTTAACACTATAAAGTTATCACTGAAACCTGAAGTGCTGAACACATACCTACAAAACATAAAAGTCTGTGCTACTGAAAAAATGCCAGGGAAGATGGACTAAGAGATCACTTGAGTTTTCCAAAGTCAGACCAGAAGTGTGTGGCAACTTGCACCTCGTGCTTAACCACAAATATCATTCCATCACTCATCAGTTTCTGTACATACTGTGAAGTGTCAAATTACAGCTTCAAATTTTGGCAGGCAAGTGAACATGCGAGGAAAACTAAGTTTGGATATGTTTAATATCAGAACTGTAGCTATGTCTCTCCTTTCCCTTTGGCACAAGAGTGACGCAAATGCAAAATACATCATCATCGCCTCAGGCTATTCCTCTGCTGGAGCAGATCCACATTTGCTTCCTAATTTAATGAAGCTACTAACTTCAGGCACAACTGGAATTCACAACACTCTTTGTTGCATAAGTCTGCAGTATTGCCAGTGTTACTTCAAACACAGCATTCTTGAAAATGCTACAGAGTTGAGATAGTAAAGGTCCTTGCCACTGAATGGGGTCCCTAAGGTCAGTGTGTTCAGGACCTTTGATTTTTGCCTGTAAGAAGAGAAATTAACGTGACTCTCATGACATCCACACAATGCATGCAGCACTTACGGGTATTTACACAAGATCTAGAAATTAGTAAGATTACCAGTTTTCTTTTTTTCTTTTTTTTTTTTTTTTTTACATTTTTAAAGATGGCCACAGACCAAGTTAGTTTGGGAGGGGGAAGAAGTCTGTAATAATGTTCTTATTATTCAGCCATGTCTTAGGTAGTCCTTGTCAGGAGCCTTGTCCTTGTAGCCTTTTCAGCCACCTACAAAGACCTAATGAGGTGCTCCTGCATTTGCCACTCCCACAGGACGCCCAGTTCCCAGGCTCAGAGCACACCAGCCCAGCTGAATACACAGCGTGGGACTCCTGAGCAGGGGCACCCTGGCTGCACCAGCACAGTCACACTGCCATTAATGCTGGAGTAGCTGCTGTTGAGAAAGCAGGGGATGGAAGCAGACAAGCTCACTGAAAGCCTCTAGAGAGCTTACTGCTGAAAGATGATTTCATTGCTCCCATGCCCTGACGATCACATTAACCTGATTTTTACATACCAGTTTAGCGCTTGCCCCAAAATGGAAGCATAAAACCAAATACATCATTAAATGTCAGGGTCCTTCTAATACTGAAAAAAAAAAAATTCTAAGTTTCACTTAGAATCAAGACAAACTTCTATTTCTCTTTTTAATGGGTAGGTTTTTTAAACCATCTATCTTGCAACACTGAGGAGTCAGCACTACTATTAGAAATAACAGCATTACCTCCAATGTATTTTGAATAAACTAAGTAAAACAGATTTAGAAGCAGTTTATGTTTTAGTAACTTGAATTTGCTAAGCCCACACACCTTAAGGGTAAACTGCTGAGAAATTACATCCTGTATGTGAAGCTGGCATTCAAAACAGCTGCTTAATTTGTGAATCTCAAGATTGCTGCAAACTAAAAACTACTTTTTTGGATACAGCAGCTCTACAATATGCTTTAACAGCAACGACACAGAACAAATTCTATACCTTGCAGAGGGTCCCTTAAAAGGTTGTATTGGTTTGAAAGACAGGTGTCTACTAAGGAGGGCCTCCGTCGGAATGGAGAACTCAAATTCCCTCCCTCCAAATTATTACAATTTAAAAAATTAAATGGGCTTTCAGGCAGAGGTATGGGGATAGGAAAAACAGTTCTTTACTAGTATGTGTAACAAGGCAATCAACAACAACTACGTAATAATAATAAACAGAACCAGGAACCTCGAGGGGCTTTGCTTCACAAAACCAGGGCAGTCTGATCTCGGTGCTCCTGCAGGACTCCGAGAGCACCAAGCTGGAAGGGTGGAAAATCCCGGGCTGGTGGATGAGATGTATCAGAAGCTCTGCGGCGGTAGCTGGACCGGCAGGGATGTCCTGGCAGGGCAGGGGGGGTGTGGGGCCCACACCGTAGCAAAAAGAGCAGTGCCGAAGAAACGGCGGCGGCGGCACAGGGCCGGCCCAGCTCCAGCAGGGCAGGACGAGGCAGCTCAGAGCTCCGGGGCACACGAGCAGATGACGGTAGATTTCCCAGGACCGGACATGGTGGTGGACAGTGAACTCCTCCCGCAGCAAGCAACAGCCTGGCCGTCCTCTCTCCAATGCCGAGAGCAGGAGGGCGTAGCTGCCTCCCGCCCCATCCTTTACCTGCCCCAAACACTCTGGTGATCTTCCCATCCCTACTTTTGGCCACCTCTTTGTTTTGGTCAAGTACCCATAAGTACCCAGTTAGTCTCCTAGCAACTTATGTGCAAAAATTCTGTAAGTTAAAAAGAAACAAATCTAACTCCCGACAAAGGCTTGGCAGAATATTTTCCTCTATACACCCTATATTTAGTACCTCTGCTACGTCCAAGGCCTGGCCTCATTTGCTTCTAAAATGGCATTGAGCCAGTGAATGTATGCACTGCTTTGGGAACACGAGTACTTAGTGCTGTCACAGTGCTTAGGAGGGACAGAACTTCCTCCTCTGTTTAAAAGCCCTGACTAGATTTGAAGAATTTGAAGGATAGGAAAAATTAGGAAAACCCAGGTTTCCTTAGTTGTGCCAACACCATATATGAGTAAACAAAGAGCTCGAATTTTACTGTCTGGATAAAAAGTTTTTTTACTTTTCTTATTTTCATTGATAGTAGAATGCAAAATAATAGTACTAAGCAATCTCGTTTTCCAGTGCTCATGGCACCAGCACAGTAAATCTGGTTTGTTTTTTAAAGAGAACCATCTTCACAGAGACTAAAAAGGATTTTTTCCTTGACACTTGGTTATTTTTACACTAGCCAGTAAAACACACACATCCCTCACACAACTGTGCCCCTTTAAGGGATAACAAGGAGGGGAATGGGTGAGAAGTCTGACCTGCAAACTGTGTCTGGGATTAAATGAACACAGGAAACATATTATGCAAATATATAAACAGGAGAGCCTTTCTTCTTCCGTGCCAAGGTGTCCTTGTACTAGCATAGAGAAAACGAATTTACAAGAGCCCTCTTTCAGGAAAGAGGGGTTCTTACACTTACCATTTTACTTCTGCACAAAAAACTAACAGGGAATGAGAAAGCACCCTATGACAGTTTGAAGACAAAAGAGATCTGTACTTCTTGCAAACTCTTTGTGTGTAGTACTTTAGAGCTAACTTAAAGGCTGATTACCTCCAAAAAGGGTGATTCAGGACTCTCTTTTTCTCAGCAGTTAAGGTCTCAAATGTAATTTAGTCTGAAGTTTAGTATTGCATCTACTATCTCAAAAGTGACCAAGGAATGAAGAAGAGAGCTGTACTCATAATAAATAAAATATTAAAAAATTCTTTCAAGTTTTCCAATGGTAAGACTGAGCAGCTGAATAGGAGGACTGAGTAAGCAAACAACAAAACTCTCTGGAAAGACTGCACGACAGCTATGGCACAGCCAAAGGAAAGCAAATGATCAAATGCTGCCTTCTTAGAAAGCCCATCCAGGCCTGTTCACTGCTACTATCATGCAAGCCAAGGAACACAGTAAATCGGGATCCACAGGACAAAAATGGAATAAAAGTATTCTACTCAACTTTGTGCAGTAAACAGAACTGCAAATAAAAATATAAAAGCCAGCACTGCATCAAAATACCTGCATTATTTTTACAGTAGAAGTAAGGATGGTATTTTATTGACTTTCAAATTACTGAGGCAGCCCACACCGGTAGCATAAAATATTCATCTTTACATAAAAGCCCACTTTAAAGAACCACCATGGCATAAACTTAGTACTGTCTACTGGATTCATGTCTACACTGCAGCACACAAATAGCCTTTTCAAAGCTATTGAAAGCCTATTCACTCTCCACAATAGCTAATTATGTCTCAAATTTACCCAACTATTTGCTTTAACTGGCAGCACTATTTGACAGCAGCCTTCACAGTACTATCCAAAATAAAGATGGAAAAGTTGATCTGGGTCCCTCCTGCTTCATCTTCAAACTTCTGTGTTCATTTCAATTTGGGTGCAGTAACAAATTCAAGTATCTTTCCCTGATCATCATGTGGGAAAACCCTGAAATATCCTAAATGAAAGCAAAGATAAACTGCTTCTGAAACTTGTTCAGCTTCACATTAGCACAGGAGTTATATATAATTTGCTGGTGAATTACCCACAGCAGGAACTCCCCAAGGCAAAGCTGGCTACAATTAATTCCAGTTCATCCATAGATGACTCAGCCCTCGACTATAGCAGAAAAGACATCACATGCTGAACTGCTTCCCTTCTGTACTCCCACAAACATGCACCTCTCCAGGTGCAGGTCTGCCTGCCCTCCCCAGCACAGCCAGGGTCAGTAACAGATCCCACTGCCCCCAGTCTGGCTGCTGGTATTTTGCAATCCCAGTGGGGTTTGGGATAAGGTCAGCAGGGTGCTCAGACTTGCTGCTGTAACTCATCAAGCCTTAGCAAGCTGGGAACACTATTTGTCATAATGGAGATAGAACCAAAGACTTCAAATACCCTGCTAAAATTCCTCTGCAGATTATTACCTTCAGAAAGACTGGAAGACAGGGCACAATTCAAACAAAACAAAAAGCCACAACATAGAGCTCACCTGCTACCAGTATTAATTGGGAAAGTGAAACTAGCTTCCCACAGCTGTTGCAATGCTGATAACCTGTGCACATGTATCCCTCAGAAAACTTGACTATTTTCACATGTATTCACATAAGAGCAGATAAAAATGCTGATCATTAAAATAAAATGCAAATAAAAGCAAAATTCCCCTACATCACAAAGCTACTCAAACCTTTCTTCTATGGTTAAATGCCTACAGCTGCTTGGACCATGTGAGCAGTTTTTGAGTTGCTCCAAACATTTCTTCAGGTGAAATTACATAACTGGGGTTTTAGTTGCAGGGGATAAAAATATTTGTTACAGAAGCATTCCTCATAAAATTGTATACTCAAACTTCATCAGACAGATTTTTTCTGTAATGAAGTACCCAAAAGACACCCAACTATTTGAACATAATTATCAGAGGAGCCACATATCCAGTAATTTTACAAGACCATAACAGGGATTTCCCTGAGATTTACACTGCTCAAATATGCACTGCCACACTGCACAAGTAACAACACACATGGAAAACCATGGAGCAGCTGCAAATGGGAAAGCACCTGTCAACAGGTTTGCTTGGGGGGGAGGATGGAGGATGCTGAGGCAAAAAGCAGTGCTTGCCACTGACTCCCATTCTTTGCCTTCTGGGGAACAAGGACAGTGGGGAATACAACATTAGCAACATCAATATTAAGCTTCCTTTAACAGTGCTTATCACAGCGCAAGAACCCCACAGAAGGAATCAGCCCAGGCCATTGTGCTATTTAAAGAAACATTTCTGATCCTTTTCCTTACTCTTGCCAGACTTGAGGCTGCTTCTCAACAGGATTTGTCACTTTCCCAGACTCACAGAAGGTACACACACAAACACAACTCGAGCTCAGATCTCTTCGGCAGGAACTACAGTGTAATAGCTTACTTTCTGAATCCTGACAAATAAAGGATATGTGAAAGGCTCACCAGCTTGATGGAAGGAGTAACGACAACCAAACAGCTTTTGCAATTAAGAGGTCTCCACATACCCCAAAGCACACAGAAGCAACTCCAAACCCCATGGCACTTATTTCAAAAAGTTCCTTCTGTTTAAGACATTAGACATGTGAGAGTTTAGTTACAGCCAGTGCTACAGTACATGTGGAAAAGCAGTGTTCCAAAAAGACAGGTCTGGAAATCAAAAGATTAAATGCTCAAAAGTGTGTGTAACATAATGCTGCACAAGAGTCTGATGTTTTCATCTTCCAGTATAGAAAAAGTTGTTGAATTACAGTGTTTAAAGCCTTACCAGTATGTACTGTAACTACTGCAATCCATACACACAGTATGCTGAACTTTCTCCTGTTTTTCTGTTTTCTTATGATTGGTCATAGGAATCTGTGCATCTTCATAATGCTTTTTTGCATGGCCATTCACATATCTAAAATAAATGTAAAAGAAAGAAGTTTATATTTCTAAACAGCTAATCAACAGTCATAAAAAAAAAAAAAAGCAGGAATAAAAAAGGCATCCAAATATTTACACCAGCATTAAAAAAGACAATTCATTTGTATGAAAACACTGGCTAAATTTTCCAGTGTTCTCCCCCTTTACCCTCTCCTGTGGTCCAAATTAGCCCCTCCATCTCCTTGATCAGGATCTGTGCTCTTAACAGACTAATGCCCTTCCACAACTGAGAAAATCTTAAATTCCCTTTTTCCATACCTGTAGTGCAGTTTGTTATCTGCACTGCTTTTTCTCTCCTTACAGCTCTACCTTTTTTCCCCAGCACTTGTGTTTGGGATCCCTTTAACAGAGTGCTGACCCCCATTTTCAGCTTTCCCATTCTGCAGCATGATTTAATGTTACAGCTGAGTTCATGAACTTGAAGGGCTCTGGAGCTTGTGGTTACATAAGGGAATAAGAAATCTAAAATCCTGCAGCTCTTTTGCTTACACAATGAGCATTTTCATGCTCAAAGTTTGAGATATAGGAAATTAAGCACCTTTAATTAAAAAAGTGTCATAAACGCAAGAGTCCTAAGGTATATTTTATCTTCTCCTTCAATTATTTCCCATTCTAAGGATGGGAGTAGTTTGTAAAGACAAAACAAACTGCATAAATAACTGTCTCGTGTCTACCCACTGCACACAAGAAAGGCTATTTGTAGACAGTGGTAATTTAACATTAGTAACTATTAAAATATTCCAGTTATTTATTGCATACCACGAAGTATCTCCCCCTCTCTTAGCTCTCACCAAGTATAAATTTATTAAACAAATAGAGGGGAAAAGGGTCAGTGTTAAAAACTCTTAGTAAGACACATTATTAAAACTGTGGCACTTAGTGTTACCCAGATCAAACAAACAAAAGCTGGAGTTCATTCGATCCACTTTAAAAGACAGTCACTAAGTTTAAGCACACCAGCACAGATGTTACTCAACAGATGAAAACATGTTCACATTTCAGATACTGTCTAAATGTCAACACTAACTGCATTCCACTAATACGTGCAGCTCAAACATTTATGTAGCAGCACATTTTCTACAATTATCCTGACATACAAATAACAGCATTGACTGTATAATTCCTCTACAATTTATTTGGTGTACTTCAACTAATACACATATCAAAGTGAACCCTGAAGGAATTCTGATGGCAGCTATTTCTTACATGCTATGGCTTTAGGTCCAAAACTACACTGCAGTACATTTAAGCTATTTTCAGTCTCCACTGGATAGTTGCTGTTTCTCTCAAAATAAGCTGTGCCAACTTGTAGCTTTGCAGCAATTCTTATTGTGCTTATCACGAAAGAAACATCTTCCACAGAATGGAATTTTACAATAACCTACTAAATTATCAGTTCTCCACACACTCTTTGAACTGAGCGATCACATTTACTGTCCACTTTACTTAAAAAATTTAATTAAATAAAACCCCCATATCTTGAATATAATCTCTGGACTCTTCATAAAGTAGCAAAGAAACATGTTAAGCATAAACATACAATGTTAAATGAGATAAAGAAAGGTTTATTTCAGGGAAATTTTGAATGAACTGCCTCAGTCAAGCAACAAAGAAGAAAGATAAAGGTCTGATTAAACGATTTGCACACTAACACTGTACCCACCTTCCACAATGGACACTCGAACACGTCAGACAGACCCAGGGACTTTTATTTGACCGGCACACTATAAAAGATTTTTTTAAAAAAGTGTCAAATGAATGAAGTCTACATGATTTTAAAGTACAATACAAAAATAGCAGAAGGACAAAAACACTGTTAAACCTTCCAATTTTTTTTCTTTTGGCTTTTAATAACAGTCCAGTGAACACAGGATAAAAAGCTACTAGCACTTCTGTTTAATAAAACTTGTTCTACAGTAAACCATTTAAAAGAAGGTATTGCAAGAAAGCCTGGCAACCTGATAAGAAGCACACAGAATAAATTACTATGCAATGCATGATAATACACACCATTTATACAATGTATTCCTGTGCAGCAGTGCTGATAAAGAATTTATCCATAATGACTTCACTCTCAGCCCCAAACAAGCAGCTGAAAGGTTAAAATGTAACACCAGTGCTATGCTTCACAATCTACTTAAGACATCAGAAGATGTTATCTGAGTTTTTGGCTGTCAGATTTTAAGTCTAGAAAATTTAAAACATGGATGTTTTAAGCTAAAGGGCTTAAACAAAAAAAAAAGGCAAACACTAAAAAAAGATAAAACACCATCCCAGGGTAGAATCATAGAAATGGGATATTCCAACTCTAATTCCAACCCAGCAGGTCACCGAAAGAGAGATGTTATGAAATACAACACTTAGATTTTTAGATCTGAATGAAATAAACTTGTCAACAACTATCCATTACCACAGAATTTACAAAAATAATATTACACTTTCAAACACTCAACTAATATGATGAGAAAATTAAAATAAAATGCTAAGTGCACTGCTATGGGGCAGAAAACAAAAATAAAATACAACTTTGATTATCCCCAAAATACAAAAGGGTATGATACCAGACCCATAAATTTTACACACCACGAATTTCTGTTGCTTGGAGCAGCCAAGCAACTCTCTGTGAAGAGAGTCACAGAGGAAAGAAAAGGCATTGGGAACATGAGGGTCTGTGAGATCAGGGAGCAGAAAGACAAAGAGAAGACGACTGACCCTGGTTGCACATGTAAATTACTTATATTGTTATTTATTGTGGGGAAGATTGAGAACAGCCCATCCCTTCTGGAGTCACACCTTAAAACAAGAACTGAAGCAGCACAGAAGCTGCTCCAGGGTAGGATCATCTGAGCAGACTAATTCAGGACTTGTAGCAAAACTCAAAACATAGTTCACCAAGCTACGAACCATGGTACATAGCAAACTGTTAAGATCCAGGACTATCAGAGAAAACCCAGCCAAGAAAATTAGTTTCTTTATCAAATTAAATCTGCATTAAAAAGGAAGAGGTCAATTTTGATTCAGCACAGAAATGACAAGCTTAGCTATTTAGAAAAGCTAATATATTTTTCCACTACCAGATTTTACCTTTTTGATTTAAATTGGGTGGGGAAAGAGTACAGTTGCTTTTTCGACAATTGTTTCTTGCATTTGGATTCATTATTACGAATAGCTGCTGTATTCCAATTCAAAAGCTAAATCCAAAGCATGTTTAAAATGAGAATGTTACCATGTTACGTGGGGGGAAAAAAGGCACAATTCTCCAAAAATATTTTATGAAGTAACTTCTTCAAACTCTTTAGTCAAGACTCCAGAAGTGCCTCCTTCAGCTACTTTACTTGGGAAACAGATTTTCTCACCTCTCAGTTATTCGGCATTGGTTCTGCAAAACCCAATTTTTCTATTTCTAAAGCTGCTTATACCCACAGCTGTGATGATCATCTTGCAATAGACAGAGGGCACCCAGGTACAGCTGTTTCAGTTTACATTTCAACTCAGGAACCTGGAAGAAGTTTGTCTAATTTGACCAAAATGTTACCAAGAATCCCAAAATTTAAAACTGGCAAACAGAAGAGAAAGGGCAGATCTTAAACAGCCATTATCAATTAAAAAGGGGCTAAAGGAACCACTGGTCTACCCTGATACAATATTATTTGCTTGAATTTACAACTGCAATGTAAAATATTAAACAGAAGGAAAGAAAAAGAAGACAAAACCATTCATGCACTTAATCTGTGTTTAAGTGCTATGTACAGAAAGCACTACCCTGCTCTTTCCATGCCAAGAACATAAAAAGGTCTTCCTAGCATTAAAATCCTAGCAGAAATTTCCTACTGTGAAACAGCATGTTTGCTTTCACTGTGTTATCATCTGTGCATGGAACTGGTTCTCAACCAGTAGTCAAAGCACTATGATGGAAACCATTACTCCTCGTTTCCACCCCTATCACACAACTACAATTTCACATTCAGGTACTTTAAATACCTGTACTGCTTGTTTGTCAAGTGTTAAATTATACTGAAGGAGTGCTCATTCTGCAGGTTTAAATGTTCTACACAAAGCCAGAAAAAAAGTCCAACCTCTGCACAATACAAAAAAAAAAAAAAAATCACATACACTGAAATTTTCCACCTTTCACATCAGGGAAAAGGAAAAGATGGCTCATTTGTTTGTTTTAACTTTAGGAAGAACTTTGCTCCAATTGCATCACATCAGAAATGCGTAGTTTATCTTCTCCACAAACATTTGCACCCACAAAGAACTCACACCACGTGGAAGTGACTCCCACTAAGATTAAACACAGAATCCAGTGTTAAATCTGTGACCTCCAATTGCTTTCTTCTCAGGGAATTACACAACTGATTTTTTAACACATTGCTGGAGATTGCATTCCGCATTTCTCTGAGGTTGGCCGGGCAGATAGCTGCATTAAAGCTTGGCTCTCCAGGCATTCCTCAGTTCAGATCCTGAAGCAGTTACAATCTTGCTACTTTATAAATTACATTAGACTGGAAGTTTCTGGCACTAGTCAGGACTCTATCCGTGGAATGCACAGCAAAATCACAGTCACTGTCCAGAACTACTCATAATCTAAACAAGAGGTAGACAGTTTGGCTTCACGTGTAAAGACACTGCACATTATTCCTTTCAGACGGGGTATTGACACGAATGCAGTAAGCTTCAAAGTAGACCAGAAGTGAGAGGGAGAGATCCACAGCAAATCCATTTTCAATTTGAAGAACATTACACAGCCCTGGAAGTTGACCCCTAAAACAGACTTGGGTGTTCTGGACTTTCAGGTCAGACACTTACACTAAATCATGAGAAACAACTTTCAAATTCATTTGTATAGGTATAGATATATTCGCTCCATAATCAGTTTTCCAATTGGGACTTGGGGGTTTGGCTTGTTTTTCTTTTAGCACTACTTAAAAAAGAGAGAGGAGCATTACATTAGCCTCCCTTACTTTGGATTTAAATTATGTTCAAACATCGTAACTACATTAAAAAAATAATCATATTTAGTGGTATACAGACCAAGGAACACTGGCTGCTTTCTCAGCTTAAATGAAAGTTTGGCTACTGAAAGAGTTACCAACTACCTCAATTTGCTGTATTTTTAGAATAGATTCAAGTGGTCAGGCAAAGACAACACTGTGTCAAAAGAAAAGGGAAAGCAAAGCTGCAATGCCACAATCTTATCTGAGGCCATTTGCCACTTTACATCAAAATCATCTTAATTCAGAAGCTTAGAAACACATTTTTTCATCATGTAATAGGAAGAATTCTTTTACAGAATTATTTCTCTAAGTAAAAAAACCCCTGAATACTGATGTGTTACAGTCTGCAAAGCCCTCTCTAAATGAAGAGGAGTATCAATCCATCCCCAGGAGAGCAAAGACTCATATAACTTTGGGAACACTCAGAGACATCCACGCAGCTTCCACTTTTTGTAAATCACCCAGATAAGGTTCACTGAGTTATGCCAAGTAGAACGAGCAAGATACAACTAATCAGTTTGGTGCTCTCACCACAGTGTCCCCACCCCATCCTACCCCCATGATCATGCAAATATGTACTTCTCATGCTTGACTTTCTTTTCTTATTGAAAATTGACTCCAAGTGCACTCATGTGAAGCATGACTGCTCCTGGCAAACACTGCATTTCTTACACAGCAAAGATGCAGACTGTCACTGAAAAAAAGTTAAGTTACAGCTATGTAAAAGTACACAACCAACCTATGGAACAAATGGGTTTGTTAAAACAGCACACTGCATAGCTGAGAAACTGGCAACAGAAAAAAGCAGCAGGAAGAGGAATAGACAAACAGGAAGCAGTTTTTGTAAAGCAGCCAAGTTCAGAAACCTGCAAGATGCAGTGTCCACCAGACATCTAGCAGCAGCACAGGCATGAGATCGACACAGCGTGTGTGACCCCGGGCCAGAGCTGCTACAGAATTGTGCTTTCCCCAGGGTTTAAAACAGCCCTTCACTGCTCACTAAAGACAAGGTCACCAAACATCAGCACATTAAGAGCAATACTTTGGTCCTTCTGTTAAAAGCACATTGAATAGAAAAAAAGATTAGGGTCACTAAACTATTCTAAACAGTCTCCACAGCCTTGACCAGACAGCCTGGGCTAAGGCCTCAAAAGGTGCTGTAGCAGCACTGCCATGTTACAGTCCCATTCATACACCTCAATAACACAGTGACCAGCACAGAAACATCTCTAGACTAACTGACCTCGGGTCATTCACTTCATGTTCACACAATGGCTCGGCCATACCGAAACAAGCTGAACTGAATAAAAAACCCCCACTGCTCCTCCACTCAGGAAGAAGGAACAATATATACATACTTGTGGTGCCAGTGGTATACTGACACTGTGCTGATGAAATTATCCCACAAACACGAGCACTTGGTGACAAATACAGATACCTATGCTACATAAGTGCAGCATGCTGTATCCTGTGACACATGTGCCTACCCAAAAAACCCACAACGTTACAAGAAATGGACTACTTTTCCTTTCCCATACCATTGTCTTAATTTTGCCTTAAAAATCTTTCAGTGTCCTGTTTAATTATTATTTAGTAGCGGGACTCCCATTTTGCTCCTTAAAGAACCTGACAATTGCAGCAAAAGAGAGCTGGGCAGTTTCCACTTAGCAGCATGTGAAGAAAAAAACAGCAACAATCCACACACCAAAATGAGAAACCCCTTTTTGTGAAACATGACCCTTCTGCTGTGACACATCAGGCCTAAGGAATCACACTGAAAGCTACCTTTTCCAAGAATCTGGAAGTAAAGTGGGAGAAATTTGCAAGTAAAAACCCTGGTGACAAGACAAAATTCTATATAAGTATTTAATCAAATTTATAAAAACCTCTTTAGTAATAGCATTTCAAACGCAAAGATTTTCTGTCACAGGATTCAGAGCATTTCTCAGAAAGCCCATTTCTATTTTACAGATGAGAACAAGAGATTTACCAAAATTTACCACTTACAGAAAGAATTTTACCAGCATAGATCAGAACTGAGCCTACTAGCCCATACACCTTAGTCACTTAAATAATTTTAACTGCAGCCAAGGGGAAGATATCCCAAATGCCATCACTCAATGCAAAATCTGTAAGGTGATTTGCCAGAACAGCTCTAAATCGAACACACAGAACTTCCCATATGCAATATACAAAAGACATCAGGTGTTTGAGGGTCATCCATGAAAACTAAGTAGGGAATCACTCAAGTTATTAACCTACAAGAAACATCAAGGAGACAAACGTGTTGGATATGGTCCCTCCTCTGGGCACACACGGTAGAGCTGCAAAAAGGCTCTGCCCACTGCTGGAATTCACAGCCCTGGAATTCCCTCTGGATGCAGGCACAAGTCTCTTCAAAGACTGACTAAATCAGTGGAGTTTTCTCCACAAAATCCTCATTCATTCAAGATGTGAACATCTCAAGTTTAACGCATGTACCTCCCACCCTTGAAAGATCTTTACAGACAATTAAATGCTGAGGGAGGACTGACAACTCCTTCCTACGAATAAGTACTTCTTCAGGGGAATAGTGAGACAAAGCAAGAGACAGACTGAAACTTTCACCCAGCCTAGCAGTTACAGCTTTCACCTAGGATGCAGGCTCCACAGCAAGGAATATCCATGCACTCTACACTCAAAATCCACCACATGAAATGCTCAGTTATTAAAATTGAGACTGGAACCAAGGATTTCCCACCAATATGAATGAACCAAATCAGAACATTTGAGAGCCATGTGCACATGGCTCTCCCGGCCCACAAACTCAGTTAATGAGCCAGCATATACAATAAACAGCATCTCAAGGCAAAAATTACAAGTCTTCCTCGTCACAGAACATCAGTCAAGACTGCAGGATATGTGGATATGTGAAGTATCAGACACTGAAAAAACACTTTATTGCAAGAAACAAAGAAGCCTTAAAGAACATAGACATCCTCCAAGGCATATCAGTAATTTTACCAGCAGCATGTAAAAATCCCTAACAGGCAATATAAGTTCCTTACTACTAAGTACACATACACCCACACAACTGACCAGGTTCCCAGCTTCTGACATTCATTTGTGTATTTAAAAAGGCAGTTCCTTCAAGAGCACATGCAAGCTTTATTATTCTCTGACCCCTATTGTATGTTTACATTCGGGAGGAATCAAAGTACTGAAAAGACAGGATAGGCCTTAACATACCCAGAAGTGCACTAAGTGCAGAAGTACTAACACTATCTTATAATCTAGGAATAGGTTCTTAGAAGTTAAAGACAGAGTTAAATGTGCATGGTTGTTTACTGTAGGTTTTTTTTTTTGTTTGAGTGGGGAATGTTTAAAGCATATATGCACTTGGGAAAAGCATCTGCAGCACATTTAAGAAGGCCAGTCAATTCCAGGTGACGAACTGTAATGAAAGTCAGGTGACTGAAAAAGGAAATACATGTTGCAAGAGTATTTTTTCAACCCCTGAGCAGACCAAAGCCCCATTTTAAACAAAGAATGCAGGAAAAAGGAACATTACAAGCTTTGAAAACTAGAGACATGTTGTACACTTAGAAGCCAGCTGGTTTTACTGTCCAGGTTTTAAAGAATACTCCCATTTGTTTTCAAACTTAATTTCAAAAAGTTTTTCTTTCTCTCTTCCCTTCACCCCATTAAAAGAAGTTCATATGTTTACTAAATTTGCTCTAAACTCTTAACCATTACAAAAAAAATTCTATGTAACGATATATTTATAAAACTTCCATTTGTTAGACATCTTTTATTTTAGAAAAAGAGAATTCTAGCCAAAATTAAATCAGACAGAAGGGCAAAAAGGTTTTCAATCCTACTATTTAAAATGCCTTGTTTTAAAATGAGCTTACACACACATAACTAAAGTAAAAGTTAAGAAAAGATTAAGGAAACTTCAATTACATTTATATCAAAGCAAGAGAATTCACAAGGAAGCAAGTCTCCTGGTAAGCATTACTAAACACATAAAAATGTTCTTTCACGAGGAAGAAAAGTCTCAACAGTATCAAGTCCTAGCCTGGCTCAAATTACATTCAAATGTAAGAGAATTCAAAAAAAAAAAAAAACCTCCAAAGAATGTTTAAAGGAAGAAACAAACAACCCTCATTTAGAGCCATGGAAGAAAACCCCAAGTTACTTCCTCTGTCTTTATCTTTCAGCCAACACCAGAAAGAGAGGGTTTCTAGTAAGAAGACAAGTAATTTATTGATAGTCTGTGTTTATGCATACCTGTACATTGTTTCCTCCTCCTCGTGCTAAATAAAAGCATTGCTTAGTCTCATAGAAGAAATTTCACAGATGGCTACAGTGAACCATTCCCATTTATAGTGGAAAACCACACATAATTTAGATATACTAAACAACACCTGAGTGAGAATATAAACCCGGGATAGATGCACGAATTTTCATAGAATAAGTAGGTTACTGAACTGCTCAACACATTCCTAATGCTGAAGAATGTCAGAGAACAACGTGATCAGCTTCATCTGCCTGGAAATCCCCTCCCCTACACTCAACCACACTGGCTTCAGTTCGGTATTCTGATTATGCAATCAGAATTCCACCCTGAGAAACGGGGATGTTACAAAAATGCAGGCGTTTTTGTTTGCCTGTATTCTCAGTGCAGTGATGGAAAAGCAGACATGGAGGTCAGGAAACTTCTTCTAAGCAGTGTAAACAGGTCCCCAGGAAGTGGCTGAACAAACTGGGGGGAGGAGATGCCAAACCAAAGTCAGGTCACTCCCCTGAGCTCGATGCGCCGATGCTCTGGGTAAGGGAGGGAGACAGAGAATCAGCGCTGCCAGTCACAGACATTCGGCTCCCAGGCTACATCACCACCATTTCTTCTGAGAATTTCATCTTTCTACATGTCCAGCCAAACCTCAGGGCAAGGGAGACGTGTCAGCAGTTGATCTTCCTGCATATACCACAAAAATCACATCCTGCTTGAAAGCAAAGTGAAAAGTATGGGAAGACAGACAAAAAGAAAGCATTAGAGGCAGTCTGATCTTAATGAACAGGTATTGCCAAAAGCATTTTTTTTTTAATTACTGCCTCTATTTCTTCTTTACTATAAAAACATTGTTTAGTTGTTTGGCTACTTTGATAACTAGTTAGCATACAAATTTAAATACACATATTTTAAAATTGAATGCTTTTAGCCTTCACAGAAAGACAGATATTGTTCCTCAGTGTAGCAGTAGCAACCACAAAAACATAACAAAACAAAAAAACAACTCAATCTTTCTGTTAGACACATAAATGCTCATTTTCAGACAGCAGCCAGAAAGAAACACAGCAAAGCCAACAGTGTAATGTAATTTTGAGTAAGTCAGCAACTAATAGCAGGTCAAAATATTCAAGCTGAGAATAGGAGGGAAAATAGGGGAAAGACAGAAAGAAGTCTTCTTGCTTTCTTCATATAATCTAATTATAATCTGTTTGTTTGTAATTGCCACTATTACATTCCTACTTTCCCAATACTAGCAAAGACATATTAAACCATCCCTGTGACAAAAAAAGAGAGAAAGAAATGCATGGTGGATGAAAACATTACCAAATCAAAACATGAACTGAAGGGTAAAACCCTCCAAAAATTAAAAGGGTCAAGGCTATTTTGAAAAAAATACACCTATTTTGACACAGACAAGCAGATGCTCATATTCACACCTAAGATTACCTAGAAAAATCAGTATTTTCCTGTTTGATATTGATAAGGACCTTCAACCCCCATCCCCAAACCTGAGGGTATCACCTTCCTTCACAGGCAAAAAGCTGTCAACTTGCACCACCAAGGGTAGGTCAACTTCCAGAACCACCACCTCATTCTGCCAGGCTGCCTGGGGGTATTGGGATTAGATTCACCTGCGTAATTAAATCTGCCACAGAAATCTCAAACTAGGTTTACAAGATCCAAAATTATGCAAGATATTCCAAAGGGGGTAACCGCAGAGGATTGCTTTGACATACCAGATAAGACTGCTAAATGCCAAGTGTACTCATCATGTCAAGTACCATTTAACATATAATCTTATAATCAAGGAAAAGGATTTTTAAGGACAAAATCTTACACTACTCCCATAACAAGGGCACCATACAGCAAATCCAATTCACTCTACAGTAAAATCTGTTTCCTCCAACAATACTGAAGTATAAATCCGAACAGCCTTAACTAGTTTTCAGATCCAAATTTTTGATTAAACTGCACTTTCTAGTCTCCATGGAATATTTTACTTAATGGCCTTCAATCACTTTTTACCTAGGTAAGGAATATTAGTTAAAACAGAAAGCAAAGCACAAAACTTACTAAGTTAAGTGAGTGCTACTGATCAAATGAGAAATGGCTCAAAGCTTAATTTCACCCCAAACATTGGCTCTGAAACTTTCACTCTGTCAAATTCAGACACGGGACAAAAAAAAGCCCAAAAAACCAAAAACGAATGAGTCTAAGTGTGTCAGCCTAAGCACCTCCACACAATCAGACAAACAAAGCATAATGCACTGATACTGTTTAACACCTGCATACCCTGAAGAGCTTGAGAAAGGCAGGTGAAAATCATCCTACTTACATTAAAACCAGCTGTAATGAGATTTGCCCTAATCTGAGGTAAATCAAGAGTCTGCCATGCACACATGAATGTCTCATCCTGCTTCCACAAGGCATCAGACACACCAGACGATCCTGTCTCCTTACATGCCACACTTTGAAGAGTCATTTCAAAGCACCGGATACTTAGAACAGTCAGTAGTAAAATCTGCCATTCAAAGTTGATCTTCAAAATCATCATCAAGATTAGATATAGTTTCTCAAAGGCAATGTATTAAATGCCTACTTCTTTCCTCTGAAGCATCTCTTCCCCAAGGTAATGTTCAAATTTTGTGATAGATTGTGATTGTTGAGTATAAACAAAATTTTGAAAAGAAATCTAGAAAACATTAATCACCACCAATTTAAGTTTACTGACTTTTTAAAGATACTAAGCATCTGAAAAGAAAGACTTACTTTTTTTTTTTTTTGCAATTAAAAGAAAATTTCCATCTAACTTACGAGACCACAATTAAGACTTTTATCCTATCTCAATAAATATGCATCTTCTAACAGAACTGGTTCCAAAGCAGTGTGCTCTATCTCACAGGCCAGGGTAGCTGCTGACCCCATGGTCAGTTCACACATCAGTAACCAATTCAAACAGAAAAAAAACCACAAACAAACAAACAAACTCCAAACCAATTTTAAGGAAAACAAAAATGAGTCTGAAAAAAACCCCAAATCTAACAAGCTAACTTAAAACAACAGCCAGGGAATGAATCTAAGGAGATAGAACAACCTATGAAGTAGAGTTACAACAAGCATTCCTGCATAGCAGTGACCCAGAGAAATGAAAAGGTGAGAGAGCACCCAACTCTAAAATTAAAGTGACTGAATAAAAAGGGGTTAATTTAAAAAATGTATTTACTTTGTCACTTAAATTTCAGAATAAATCTGGCAATTTCCAGGCCAAATTAATTTTCCAGATGTAGGGGGACAAATAATCCTCACACACATAATACAGACCATTAGGTCCACACACTGTCCATGATCTTACCCTGAGCTTACACGCAGAGAACTAAAGTTTTCTTAGGAATAAGGTCCTCCCTACCCCTCCCCAGTTTCAGCAAGTTTTCCCACCTCCTATATTACAGTAATCATGAAAAGACAAAAGAAATCAGGACCTCTAGTCATAAAACTGGAAAAGCAGACAGAGACAGAAATACTTACGGAAATGGAGAAGCAGCACTAAGAGGCAGCTGGGATAAAAAGGAAAACCAAGAGGGAAAAGTGCTTTTACACTAAACTTGTTTTGGCACTGACTGCAACAGTCCAAAGCCAAAAATGACCGTGTGGCAAAATGGTGTTACCTACACCAGTGAAAGCAGAACAGTGCAACTAATTTAACTGAGAAAATGAAACCTGATGGGGGGTGGGCGGGAAAGCAGCAACAAAAAGAAACCCATCAAAAGCTGCGTGACCCAGTGCAGTCATGTTCTTGAAAGTTCTACTCAGCCCAAAACATTTGATTTCAAATCTGAATAAGCACTCAGGGATATCTGGGGTTATTCTGAATAAACTCAATTTACCAAATATTTTAGTAACTTAAACACACACAAAAAAAGTCGTTAACTCAGCATGTGGATTTCCACCATAACCACTGCTCACTAGGCCTCCAACAGCTTGCTCATGCTGGCTCTCCTGTCCTTGATATTCCCAGTGTCATTTCCAAATCCCACAAAGTATGTTTCTGACCACAATTACAACTCTTATACAACAGAAATCAGAATACACTGATGCCAGGCACATACATTCAGCTTCTGCAGGAAATACCAGTCTATTGCAAGAACTGCTCTTCAATACCTAACAGAATTGTTACTTAAGGGGGAAAAAAGTATTCAACTGACTGTGATCTGAAAAGCAAGTTTTAAGCATGCTTCACAAGCGCAATTCCCCTTTAAAAAAACCAAAAATCACTGAATCTCTACTTCAGCAGACACAATCCTATCAGTCCACAGTTTTTCTTCAAAAGGCAGAACTACAAATTCTACACTGAACAACCAATGAGCCAGTGAGAACAGTTAGTGAGTCCTCAACCATATAGAAAAAAGTTGGAAAACCTCTCCAGACTTCCACAGGTGTGCTTAGAAGATTGCAATCTCACTTAGGTGAGGCAGGGCTCCCTGTGGTTTGATGAGTCTGTGAAAAGCTGTTGAGAAATTCCACATCTGAGCCACTCCAGAGTACTTTTCATAATTACATTATTTGCACAACAGTGCTGAAGGTGTGGCACATCATACTAAGGCAACAGCTTCAGTCTGTGACACAGTACTGCCAACGCCTCCAGCTACTCTGCTTCCAACTTCAGCACAACTTTCAGAAATTGAAGTGTGTGGAAAGACTGCACTCCAATTGGAATTAGCAGATATCTGCCCACGTTATTTCACATGAGAGCACTAATTAAAAGCCATTTCAGTTTCTATTCCATTTCTACTTCACATATACATCTCCTTCTAAATTCCCAATTACAACAAACTGCCTAGAGATCTGCAACACCCCCCCCTTTCTGTGCCTTCTTTTGATAATCCTGAAGTTTCTCAAAGCAAATACATGCTGCTTTCTGCACTGCTTACTATACAGAGCAGGCCTGACTGGATTTCCCCTGGTTAAATACCCAGGGGAAAGCACACCACTTTCTGAATGGGGGGCATTAAACTCTCCAACTTCCAAACTACCTTACAGGAACATAACAGAAGATACAGAGACACTTAAAAATGAACATACTGCATTATTACTTATTAACTTATTAACTGAGGGCACACCCATTGATATTTGGATCACACCCTTGCTGCCAATGCTTCCTCTCAGTGCTTTTTTAAGAATCATCCTTCATCACAAGACCCCCAAAGCAACTCTGGCAGGAAGCTTTCAAGGGAAACTCATTTAGGCCAAAGGAGCAGCTCAGGCTGATGCACATGCTCCTCTAACCAACTCCCTACCTTCAGTGAGGCTGGCTTCCAAGTATCAGCACCAAATGCAACACTCCTCCACTACACAGTGACACAATGTTTGAGATCAAGTAACAATATTCAAAAGTGCTTCCATATTACCTTGTGAAGTTATTGCTGCAATAGAGTTTTTGTGGAGAGACAAGGAAAAGATACTTAACTAGTGTACATCACTCAGCACGGCAATTACAGCCCCACAAATCTCTAGCACACCAGATAATGACAAAAATAGCCACTGGCAGTCTGAACTAAAACTCACTCTCCACCCTATTCTGCAACATTTTGCTATCACTGGCGCATTAGGTAGCTGCCAGAAAGTTTCCTGGATCACTATCCTTTTCTGGAAAGGCCAGCAGCAACTACGAACAGGACTGACTAGTTCTGATTAGTTTAAGACAATGTACTCGATGAGAGATGCCCTGTAATTACAGACTGCAGAAAACTGCCTTCAATTTTTCTACAACTGGGACACCACCACCACCAAACAGAATTAAACCACACAATCTTAGCAAACAGCATCAAAAGTAATAGGAAATGCATTAAGTGTTGACAAGGTATTAAGTTACATGCAGCATTTTCTGTTTAATTTTATATTACAAAGGTACATCAAACCCAGCAAATAAGACAGAGTATCAACTGTGACTTGACATAAATCAGTATTATGTATCTTAAAAAATTAATGTCACCAAAATGAGTACAAACATGAAGAAGACAGTACTCTACATACTATTAGAGAGTTAATGTAACAATAATCAAATACTATTAGCTGGAAGTGAGAACTAAGGCTCTACAGCTTTACTATACTAGTAGAAATGCAACATTTATTTTTAAAAAACCCACAATTTCATTTGCTTTAAATCAACAAGAGCCTGCTGCTTGCTCACTGGACTGTTTTAAATTCAGTGTACCTAGCTTTTTTTCTCTAGCCACTTGTTAAGACTTCAACAGTTATCTATGCAAGCACTGTGTGACTTATCTTTATTTTCTTGAAAAGCATTACAAACAAAAAACTCCCCTAGATATGGTGCCATCATTATTCAGTTCCCAAAGAGCCCTCACACCTTCCTCCTGCCTCAGTGATGTAAAATAACTCAGGCGATTGCCAGCAGCTGGCTCCCCCTGTAAGTGCTGGTTTGGGAGAAACTCCTCTGAACAACAAAGAAAAAGCTGTTTTAACTGCTAAATTTCTTTGTTGAGAAGCAGAATGTGTAAGAGGGTAGCCATAAACTGTCTACTGTTTTAAGCTAGGAAGTCATATTTATACCTCAGCATGTATTTTTAGTTTTGGTACTTTTTAAAGTTCTCTGAAGGGTGGTTCCCTACTGCCATATGCTCCTCGTTGACAACTCTGCTTACCCTTGACATTCTGAAGATAACAGATAGACCTACAGAGTTAAACTTCTTGTCAATAATTTTTTTTTTCATAAAAAAACATTAGGGACAACAAATTTTCCCGTACTCCCTTCTAATCATTTCTCCATATGACTCCACTGTAAAGTGTACACCCTCTAAATCAAAAGCATTACAGAGAAAAATAACTGGTTTTGCAAAAGGAAGCAGTAACACTACCACACCTTGGCTCCCGGAAACTGCAATCAGGGAAGAAGTTAAGTAAGCAGCAGCCTTCCCCCTTCCCACACGAAGGCACTGACACTACAAGACAAAGAACCATCTTTCCTTAAAAAAAAAAAAAAAAAAAAAAAAAAAAAAAAAAAAAAAAAAAAAAAAAAAAAAGGCAACACGTTAAAATACATCCAGCCTTCAGTGCTCCCTGGTCGGTCATTCCCAAAGGAGGCCTTCTCTCTTTCTCTCCAGTGCCCACAGGCACAAGTCCCGCTGCTATTCTAAGCGGGGCCTACTTCCCACGTTAAACCGATGTGGTTGAATCTACTTTCGTACGGAGCACAACTGAACACAACTACAGCAAACAAACGACAGCAAACATCGGGGGTTATCCGTGTAGAAAGCTAAATTTAAAACACCTGACGCATGGCACGTTTAAAGGGAATGCCCCTGAATAAACAAGATCATGCGAGGGACAGTTGTGACGACAGGATATTTGCATTTTTAAATCAAAGAGCAAAGTACTAAAAAAAGACGACCTCTATACTCCTACCGACTCACAGGCAGGTGAGCGTGACTCTCAAACCCCCACAGACCACCTTCACTGAGATGCTCCTTAGCCTGAAGGGAGGTCCCAAGCGACGCCTTCAGCCGCAACAGTCTTATTAAAATTACATTCTCTAAAGTCCTTCCAAAAAAATGTATTAAAAATAAAAAAGGAAAGTAATCTCAAACCGATTTGAAGAATACACTGATCCTGCAGTTGCCAGCGGCTCCTCTCCCCTCAGCCGCCGTCCCGGGGCAGAGCCGAGCACGCAGCTCCTCCGGCAGACAAAAGGAGCCCGGAGCGCAGCCCCGCAGAGCTCCGCGGCGCCGGGGCGGGGGGCGCGGGCCCCACCGGGACAAAGTCCGCCGCCCGCCCAAGGCCGGACAGCGCTGCGCTGCGAGCGCGGGTCGGGGACGAGGGTGAAAGAGCAGCCCCCGCTCCTGCCTCGCCACGGCTGCCCCGCGGGTGCAGCGGAGGCTAGAAGGTGCAGCCCCCCTCAGAGGGTCCCGCGCCCCTGGCGGGTGGGGGCCCTAGCCCTCCCCCACGCCCTCCCCCGTCCGCGGGGCGCCCTCCCACCGCCGGGCAGGGAGGACAAAGGAACGGTCGGGCCACCTCGGGCTGAGAGGGCCACGCAGCGCAGGCCGCACTCACCACTGCAGCACCAGGAGGAGGGCGAGCCCTGCGGGAACTTGGCCGAGTCGGGCGCGATGCAGACGCTGGAGCCGAGATGCGGGCACTCCATGGCGGGTGCGGCGGAGCGGGGCGGGCGGGCGGCTCCTCGCGGCGCTACAGCGGCGGCGCTCCGAGCACAACAGCCATCTTAAGGACGGCCTTCCGTTCCGCGCCGTGTGCGGCCGGGCCGGGCTTTGTGGACAGCCGCCCTCCTTCCCGTCCGCTCCGCGCGCAATTTCCCACCCGCCGGGCTTTGCGGGCAGCCGGCTGCCCCAGGCGAGCGGCGAGCGGCGCGGCCCGGACCGGCTCGGCCCGGCGGGAGCGACCTCCGGAGATCGGGGAGTGCTGTGGTGTGGAAGGACCTTGAAGAGCATCCGCTTCCAACCCTTTCCACCAGAACAGGTTGCTCCAGGTCCTATCCAACCTGGCCTTGAACACTTCCAGGGATGGGGCATTCACAGCTTCTCTGGGCAACCTGTGACAGTGCTTCACCACCCTCATAGTAAAGAATATCCTAATAGCTAATCTAAGCCTGCTCTTTTTCAATCTGAACTCGTTCCCACTTGTCCTCTGTCACTTCACGCTCTGCCATATAGTCCTGCCCCATCTTTCCTCTAAGTTCCCTTCATGTACTGGAAGGTCATACTTAGGTCACCCCGAAGCTTTTCTTCTGGCTGAAAAATTCCCAATTCTCTCAGCCTTTCCTCACAGCAGAGCTGCTCCACCCCTCTGATCAACTTGGGGGCTTCCTCCGGACTCACTCCAGGAGCTCCGCATCCTTCTTGTGCTGGGCCCTCAGCGCTGGAGTCACCTCTGAGGGTGAGGTCTCACCTGAGTGGGGCAGAATCCCCCCTCCCCGGCAGCTCAGGACACGTCTGCCTTTCTGGGCAGCGTGCACTGATTGCCAGCTCATGTCTATCCTGTCATCCAGTGCTCTCTTCGTTAATGCATGAGGCATGTGCCTTTTTTTTTTTTTTTTTTTTTTAAGACTTACCTGGCCTCAAATTTAGCTTGTCACTGAATTTCCTACTCTGTGACTGTACCCTTTAAGTGGTAATAAAACTACAGATATTGTGTTACAGCTTTACCAGACAATGCAGAATAACAGTTCTATCACTCAGCTATTTGCAATACCAATATGCAGTTCCTTTTCAAATAGAGAAAATAAAGTCCACCAGCACAAACATCGGAATTTTTTTAGTCTAAGGAGCTGTGACAACAGCTGCACCTTAGGAATTTTAGACCCTCTCTCTTACCATAACTAATGTGAGAAACAATTTTGCCACTGGTTTTGCCTGTTGTGTGACCTTTGTGTAGACGTGGAAAGCATCTATCTCAATGTATTTTATGGGGCACTGCACTATTTCATGAAAGAATATTTTAGAAACTGACAGTTCTGTGTGGATTTTCAGATGAGATACTTTAAATATTCATATCAATATGATACGAATATTGATATTGGTGGTCACTAATCTCCTTGGCAAAATGCCATTCTTTACCCTTTGTTCTTTTTCACCCTTTTTACACAAGGGGGAAAAATTCAGAGCATGAAAGATCAAATTCTTCACAGCATCATAAACTGCTTGGACTACACTCCATGGAATTAGTTTGCATTTCTAGCTGTGTAGATAGAAGCAGCATTAGATCATAGATACCCAACTGTGAATTAAATGGCTGCAAATGTTACCTTGACAGAAAGCCATAGATCTTCCTCACATACCCCCATCCTTCAAACTTGTAATATTTGATCTATTAGGTAAGTAACATTCCCATCATATACTTTACAGGTTATACAGAAAGCATATATTTATATACTTTTCGAAGAAGTGAATACAAATAGAGAAAAAATTAAATAGGAAAACAATATTTAAATTTGCTTCATACAATATACAAACCTTGATATACATCTAAGAATTACTTGTACAAATTAAAGGAGCTTTTAAAAAGGTGATCATGTTAGCATGCTTTACATTAGCCAGAGGGTCCTTTTATTTACTTTGCACCTGCTGCCACAATGTGTAATGTAGACAATACATTAAATTCAAGCAGCAGTTTGAGTGCAGGTGCTGTCTTTTCTAACCAATGCATACATTTAATTCTCGTGTTGTGCCCCATCCATCCTTACACACAAACAATGAATAAGAAACCTCAATTAGATCTGCTCTTCTCATTTTCCCCTTGTATGAGTATCACTTGGCCTTCTCCAAGCAGTATAAACCAGAATTTATACTATATAAAACAAAACAGTTTAACCAAAACAGTCCATCCTTACCTCTGTGTGGGTTATGTTAGCAGTATATTTAGTCTTTCAAAGTAAGGAAATAATACATTAACAAGATTAAATATGGTAAAATAAACACGTTTATATGCTTTTGGTTGTCTACTTTCACTTCAGCACTGCTATTACTGACTTTACACCTTGTTCTTTTGCAAGATAGTAATGGAGTTTTCTTTCTTTTTCACTTGTGGGTTGACAGCCATTCAATGAATCCTTGAACAGTGTAATTCTGTGCAAAAATGTGCTCATTTCTTTGTTTTAGTTGCCATGCCCACAGTAAATGTGGTAGCTCTTATATTTTTATATCTCCAGCTGCCAAGATAAGTACCTAAGTAAGGATGATTTTATCTGTTAGGGAGTCATGATGCATAGCAGTTATCACATATGTGAGGATGCATAAGAACCAGTATCAGCATGTTTGTAATGCAACCTCTTTGCCTAATGAAAAATAATTGATCACTAATGCAACTCTCAGCACTCAGATCTCAAAAACTTTGAGATAAAACAACAAGGGTAGTTTTAGTAGCTTGCAGTGAGGTATACATGTTGAATACTGAGGAAATCTGGAGTAGGAGCTCTGGGTATATTTTTTATTTTTGGTTAGCTATTTCAGTAATATTTCTTCAGTACAAATCACTTGATTTGGAACCAGAGTCTCACTTCTTGCTCCTATCCTTCCTCAGATCAGAGTACTTTAGATAGTAGCTAATATAAATCCTACAGGCATGCTCATAATGGGTGCAATCAGTGCAGAACACGAGCTTGTGATTTAGCACTGTATATTAGAAATTTCTATTTAATATAGCACATTATCATCTCTCCTACAACAGAGATATTTCACACAACATCCTCTTCTGGGATATACTTAGTCACCCATCTAGGATAGGCTCCACCTGAGAGCATTTGAGCTTAGTAATTTGGTCCTGAATTGGTGTTTCACATATATAGTAAGAATTTACAGTGGGAGTGAAGAAGTTTGCATGGAGAGTTCTTTTGTTCTGCTGTATTCTCAGAAATAAAATTGGTGGTGTTAAATACTTGAAAACATTGAAAACATTGCCTGCCATGAGTATGTACTATCATGTGGTCTAATAATGCAGTAGCAGCATTTTTCCTTGTGCTCTTGGCTTCCTTAAAAGCCACTAGATGAACATCACTCAGTGGATCAAGTGAAGCAGACTGTTGCCTTAGTTGACTTCCACGTTTGCTGTGGAAATTGGAGAGAATGGAGTGAAGAAGGGATGATGCTGTCGGAGTGGGATGAATGCTGACCTAAAGAACTATAGTTCAGTCTCTGCCAGACAGTTCTTGCATATAACCTGGCAAATTATTTAAACCAATTACTTTTAAAAGCAGACCTGTTTGCTTGTTTGAAGACTAATGTCCTTCTCAGCTACAGCTGTGAAAAGAGGCGAGCTCTGTTCAGAGCACACACATTGTACTTTTCCTATCTCTATGATACACATCCATCCTCCACTTCCAGATTAAATGCATAAAGATAGAAGGAATATCATCTCCCATGGCATGTTTCTTTTCACTCAGAATGAAGGAGATGAACTGATGCCCTGAACACTCAGCTGAAATTAATATCAGCAAGTCTTTTGCTCTGCGCACTGGGTTTAACCCCAAGTGGCAACTAAGGTCCACACAGCCTCTCGCAGTGACCACTCTGAACACACTAAATGCCAATCCAGACCTAGTAGCAACTTGATAGATTGGGCTTTCACCTCTAATTTCCCAAAGGTGTGGCACTGAGACATTCAGGTATGATGGCAATAGTGATAGAGACCACAGAAGCCCAGCATAAGGAAGTGACTCCTTTACTTGGTGCAGATGCAACACTGAGGCGGATGCTGGCAGGCAAAATTTCAATAGAAAGCATCAGAATATAGGTAAGTTGTAACACAAGGTCTCAGCTTAGTAAAACCTCTGCTGGGCTTGGCCAAGAAGTTCTGTGAGTTCTATGCCATCTGCAGTGGACAGAAGCTTAGCTGCAGGCAGCTGTGTATGAAACTACACTAGAGCACACTAAATACCACAAGCACATTTCTGCTGGCATGTTGTTTCATTAAACAATTCTACTTCCATTTCCTGAATGGCCTCTGAAAATAAAGCTCACGCTTTTTCAGTGATCATAAGAACACAAGCACCTCCCTTTACAAGGTTTGAGATTCTTCTCTACAGTGCAAGATCTCCAAGGTGAAGGACAAAGAATTTAAAAGTAGGCAAATGCCCAGAGCAAGCATCTGTGACAGAATTCGGAGCCTGGGATTGAAGCATGTGAAAGGACAGGACTCGGTTCCCAGCACGCCCAGAACACTGCCGAGCACACCCCTTGAGGGCGGTGTGACACAAGGCATGGAGCAAAGGCTCCAGGGCCGAAGGACGAGTTCTGCACTCTCCCTGCTCACACCGGCACTGCAAGAAATTCCCGGGACATCTACGGCCACGGCATTTATGGTTCTCTAAAGTAATATGGAGGCATCCTTCATTTCTTAATGAGTTGCTTCCTGTGGGAAATAAGGTTGACTTTTGGCAGTTGAAATGGCATTGGGCTGATAGATTCCATCGGAACAGAAGATTGTGTTTATTTTTTTAAAGTATAATTCAAATATGTATCTGAGATCTAATTTCTTTAATTTCTAAGAGCCTATACTAATTTTGCATCACTTTTACAAGGGTTCCAGAAGCATCTCATTGAACAAAAAAAGGCAGTGCTTTAATTCTGCCCCAAACTTTGCCTGTTCTACTCTATCCCAGCTTGGGCACAATGTACGGGGATAAATAAAGGTGAATGTGAGTAATCTCTGTGGTGGGTTTTTTTGAACAAATCAATGAAGATGTAATGAACAAATGGTACAAATAAACTGAATGGTTTTCACATAAGATATTATTCGTACAAAGAATTATTTTTAATTCATGCTTTAAACAAATGCCTGAAAGTTCTCGTATGTCTGGCAGCTTTCAACACCAGCTTCATCAATTGCTTGCTGTCCTCCAGAGCCTCCTCAGTAATGCAAGTACATCAGGGTGACGTCCAGAAATACTAATTCATGTCACTGGCATTCAGCTTTTACTGTATTTGTTAGGTAAACTTTATTCCCAAAGACAGTCTTGAAAATAACGATTCTGTACTTCTGATTAAGGTTCTTTAAAGATCAGCAGACTTTATTTCATTCCATCTGAACAGAACATTTCATAGCCAAGATAACTAATTTCTCTTCATCACAACTGAACATGGCTTACTCGGTAATTTTTGGCAAATGAGGGAAGTACGGGTATATTAAAAAAAAAAAAAAAATAGGCAGCTCAGCTTACATACTGTATCAGAGCACGGAAAAGAACTTCCAAGCACACTGTTGAAAGAAAATCTAGTAGTACATATTTGCCTGGAAAACATCATAGTTGGGACCAGCTCATCCATTTGATCAAGGAAGGGAAAACAAAAGCGCTCAAGTAACTCCAGAACCTAAAACTCGCTGGTACTATTTCTTGTACCACAAGGGGCAAACCCATAGCTATTTGTAACCTACGAGTACCGCATGTTTAAATGACATTCGGGTTTTCAATTTCACCACTACGATTAGTTAATTAACAAATCTAAGGACAACAGACAATGATCCAGACACAAAAAAAATGTAAGAAATATTACTCTGGTAATAATTTGGGAGGATTAGGAAGATAATTAAGTAGTATAGAATTATACCGTTTCAGATAAAATTTAGGAATCAGAATGCAAAATCTACTTGCAAGTGAAAAAGGAACAAGTAAAGAAACAATTGTAAAAGAAATACTTAAATTGATTTCTGAACTCCCATCTCAAACACTTACAAATGGAAAGTCCCAAGATGAACTGGGTGATCTAAAATGATTTTTTCACCTCTAACCTCTGTTATAATATTTAATTGTATATACTAATTATATCTATAGAATATTACTACAGTAAAAGTATCATATGTATCTGTGAACTTAATTATACACAAATGATACAACTTTTCTGCTACATTAAATGAGACTGTTGACAGTCAAAACGTTGTACAAGCTATTTCTGCTTCTTTGTTTGCTATAAGCTAAAAAGATGACCACCTGTCTGCTGCACGTACTTGCTTCCAGTTTTGTACAAGGATTTTGTACTGTACTGCACACATATTAGATCCTGGTTCTACTTTACTGTCCACAAAGAACTGTAAATGCTAGCACAAAAGGTGCCAGCATCTCAGAGCATTTTGGTTCTGGAGTGTTTTACTCCAAAGCAAAGTATCCCTGGAAAAACTTGCCATTATACACAAAGACAAGTATACATACTTCACTGATAAACTAAGTTGAATGAGACTTGTGTTAGCAAAATGGCACATCTTATCCTGTTTGGAGATCAGCTCATTACCAGGGAAACAGGAATTTTCTTGCCATGTCACTAGGATTACATTATTTATTATTATGTTACTATTCAGGCCCAGTTACTCACAACGTTGAGCAGCAATCTGAATTGTGGAATAGGAGACCATTGGCCCAGATTTCCTTTCCTCACTCCCTTCACTTAACATCTGTGAATTCAAGGACTGAAGAAGGACTTCTGTAATGTTTCTGCTCTAGCTGGAACTTGAAACTTGAGATGGCAAAATCTCAAGGGAGAGGGAGATGTTCAGCTTGTCCTGAAATAAGAAGCTGTTGGGACATCCTGTGAGCAGAGCTACATCTTTGAAAGTAGTCTTGCCAAGCTTCAGACACTCCAAGTTCCTGGGCTGCTGATCAGGCTGACCCCAAACTTTGCCATATCCATCCTGCCATACCTCCCTCCTTCTGCCTGAACACCACCCATAGCCAGAGCCAGCCTGGCTGGCTGGGGTTGGGGCACTGGCACTTGGGCTGCCAGCAGGCTGCTGTTCCAGGCAGCTCTTTTGCCAATGCCCAGTCACCCCTGGTTGTTCCTACAGAGAGAACTGTCCATCACCTTGTCATGGGAAAAGGAGCAGATACTGTTGATGCTGCTGTATAAGCATTAGCAATATTAAACCACGAGGTATCTATGTACAAGGAAGGTAGGATTTAGAACTACCTGCAAACTTCTTCCTGCAAGGATGTGCACTGTGTACCTTTTGTATCTGGTTTTGGCACCTGCTGCTTACAGTGTTTACAAATTATTCTGTTCTCAGAGACATCTACAAACATTTTAGTAGTTTGAGATTATATTTACTCAGCTGACTACAAGTTGTCAGTGGTTGTAAAGATGCATCACTAAGGGCTGAAATGAAAAGCGAAAATAAAGAATCCATCTGACTTGCCATCATCTGGACAAATTTGTGGAAAATGTGGAAATGCAAATAATGTGGAAATGCAAATAATGTGGAAAAACTCTTTATGCATTGCCTGTCAGTGAAGAAGTCATTCCCATTCACCTCTGTAAGCAAACAGCTGCAGCATTTCTTGGTTCTGTAACAGGAGAGGCTATTCAGGAAAGTTCTCACTCTACAGTGCAGGGCTATGCTGGTCCCTTTGAGCCCATCTACAATGATAATGTGATTATCAGTGTGCATGAAATGTCACATTGCAGCTCTGGACACAAGACTGCTGCCGCAAACAAACTGGTGGGATAACTTCAGCAGCTCCATGTTCCAGGGCTGCTTGAAAAAGCCCCTTTTGGGGAGGTTTCAAACCAGCAGCTGCACCACTGATGCACTGCCTTCCCAAAGGGAACACAGGCCAGCAGATGGGGACTGCATTCCTGGATGACAATTAATATTTTGAAAGATTTGGGGGACATATTATTAAAATGTAAGCAGAACACATTTAATTTAAAGCTTTTTCATGCCTTCATGCAAAAAAAAAATGGCCCCCATTTCTCTCTCTCCCCACTCCCCACTCTGTCTTTTGCAGTCACTATGAAGGATTTTACATTTCTGGAAAACTAAAACACTGACTTCTTTCACATTGGCTTTTAAAGCCAACATATGACTGGCAAAGTGTTTACCAGCCAGACAAACCAAGCCAGCTTTTTATGTCTCCAAACAAAATAAAATAGTGCTTGGAGCACAGCCCGCCTTGAGTTTCTACACGAAGCTCCACAGAAGATGACTATTTTAATCATCCTGTAGTTTCTTAAACATAGGTTCTCCTGCTGGTTTAGAACAGACTCAACCCAGAACACTAAGCCATAAATACATTTGGAGCTGAGGCTGAAGCAGAATTAATATTCATCTCTCTAGTTTTATTTTAAAATATACCTTTAGATCTCTAGATTAAGATCTACTCTTGATGTGTAGCTGTCAGTGAGTCACTCCAGACAATTTAAAGATATTTTGAAAAAAGCTGTAAAATGAGGTTTGGGGTTTGTTTTTCTTTCTTCCTTTTTTTTTTTTTTTTTTTTGTCTTTCTTTTCCCAGTCACCAGCAGACTTGGCTTTCTTATTTGGGGCTTTTTTGTAATAGAAAAACTAGAGTTGCATAGGAGTTAATGAGCACATAACCTCCCTCAGTGACATAGACACTCCAAGAGAAATGGAAGGACTTCTGATTGGACTCTAGCCAGCCGTCCTGTGTTGATGGAGCTGGTGGAATAGTGACAAGGAGCCTCTGTGTCCTGTGCAGCAGCCACTGCAGTGAACCTCAATACTCAGAGCAAAGGGCACAACTGGAAGGAGGAAACTGGCCATTTGTCCACACTGCCCCAGTTCATACTGCATTATGGGTTTGGCTGGTGTGAAAGTATGCAGTACCTACAGATATTTACAGATGTGTAGGAACAGAAATTAAGCAGAAGGACATCATACCCAGAGTCAGAAAGTGACAGCCATCATGGGGACTCCCAGCACCCTGCCCAGCTCACTCTCTTCTAGCCTGCCAGCTTAGAACTGAGACCAGGCCAGTGTAAGGCCTCTGTCTTCTCTATAGCAAGGCTTTAGCCTGGCTGGCTACTCTTAGCTCGAGCCAACACCATGACCATAGGTGGTGAATGAAGCAGACAGCAGAGGCCAGCAACAAAAATGATCCTGTTATTCTGATGCGTATTTTTGGCAGGATCCAGGGGTACAAAGCAGTGAGGAGAAAGCTGTGTTCCATCTTTAGCAGAATGCCTCAATTTGCTGTACTCTGTTTTGTGACTTGTTTGCTTGAGCCTTTTTTAACCACACTTTTGGTCTTTTCAGTGTGTACAGACAGGACAAATATAGTGACTTACAAGCATATACCTATTATTTAGTTGTTATATACAGCCCACCTGAGCACACCATGAATTCACATTTTAGGTTTGCTGGAAACTTGTGTTGGAAATTTGTTTTGGGCTGTTGCCACCTTGCAAGGATCCTTTCTCATCCCCTCCCCACAGGCAAATCCTCAGCTTGTTTTTAAATTACTACATAGGAACTCTGTTAGTCACAGCAGTGACCACAAAAAACATTTTGCCTTTGAAATTCTTATTTCATGCAACCTTCCTAGGTAACCTTTCCTAACATAGGATACCATTTGTGCTTGTCATGTGGTGGCAGGGTCACCATTCTGGGAGGTGTCAAGGAAATTTGTTGGATCCTATTTTAGATAACGGATCTTCTTGCACATCATTCATAGCCATCACTATGAACAACACAGCCCACTCCCCTGCATGGGCCCCAGGAACACACATCCAAGGTGACCCTCCTGCCTTCATCCACAGAATGAGCCATGCCCTTTCAGAGCATGCAGCCACTCTGCCCTATGGGCCAAAGCAGCATATCCACCTAATCCCTGTGACTGAGAACCTCTGTTAAGTCATATTATCTATCAGCACCAAAAATCTTCATTAACTTTGTATATAATCAGTTTGTTTTTCACTACATACATTCCCCACACGCAACTAAGCAGATACTTAACAGGTCATTTTCTCAGAAACTGAATGTCATGCCTTGAAATTAACTGGCAATATATTTGTACTTTGGACTCACCTGCATGCCAAGATTAGCAATATTTCTAACTGGTTATAGTCACAGACACTGTAAATACAGTCTGCTTCTTTTATGGATGCTGTTTAACCTATTCTAAGCATCATAGTTTAGTCTACTGTTTAAACACAAGCTGGGTTTTCCCAACAGCGAGGACCTGAAGTCAAGTTGCTTTACAATCCTGTTTTACTGCAATAAGTTAACTTCAGTTCAGAAATGCAAAAGAAATTAATCCTTCTTGAACAAAATCAATATGTGCACTCAGAGGGAGCTTTAGGACTGTGCCTGATGGGATCTTATGTGCTCCCGTAAATTTGCGTGAGAGCTGAGTTCAGGGAAGACAAGCACTAAATCTGTATATTAGTTTGAACAGAAAAAAAATGTTGGGGAAATTGATTTGAATTTGTGCAAGTGGTCACACACAACAGTGCCTGACCTTCTCTTACAGAAAATCCTGGAGTCCTGCTCTGCTCAGCCTGCCGGTTCCCAGCCCATTTAGTATTTACTTCAGGACATGCAAGAACTCTTGAATATGGCTTCATTGGGCTATTCTGCCACAGCAGAAACTTCTTCCAGAAGGACATAATATTTTGGGGAGAGAAGATGGGAAATTGCTAACATATAGGGAATTTCAAGAGGTAGAATAATTTAGAGGGCAGAGCACTGGATTTATGAATTCTTGCTCTAAGTCTATAGCTTGCAGTGACCAGGGAACAGTATCTTGGTTTTGTGCATCATCTGCAATATGAATTTTTTTTTAAAAAGCAGTTCTTACCTTGAAAACTTGCAGATGTGATGAAAATTAGGCAAAACCAAAATCAAAACACAGCAGAAAATATCTACCATTATGCACATTCATATATGATAAAAGCAAAGATACTGGACAATTTCCTGAACTTCACAGTAACTTAGAAATGTTGTTTTGAAAGACTGAAAGGCTTGAAGGAAGATCATGTCAAGGAAACAAGGAACTTCCTTGAGATACAAGTAATAAAATTCCATAATTTGGAAACGGCAAGTTTAACAAGAGGGTGCCCTTTCTAAGTGAATCGGTGTCAAAAAGAAGACAACAAATGCTACAGCTCTGAGCAATGTATTTTATCGACACAATTAGACTCCAAGAGAATGGACTAAATGGCAGCACGCACCAACATTTCAAACACAGACATCAAGGCTTATATTCCAGCACAGTTCAAATGTGAAAGCAGGGCTCAGTTTCAAGGCTGTCTGGTGTCCCTCATGCAAACTGCCTGACACCCAAGACTCTTCAAGCACGGTTAGGGTTTCTGAAACAACTGTGCTACATCTGTCTGTCAGTGCTGTGCCCTTCCTCAGACAGCTCTGGGGTTAAACTTTTTGCTTACAGACATCACTTACATGGGTTTGTATTATTTGAGCCTTGCATCCAGGCACTCTCACTGGGCCCCATTGCCAGCAGTACCTGCAACACCCACCAGCCTCCCAGACTGGGGAGTTGGTGAGACCCCATGAGATGATCCAGACTGATTTTAGTTACTGCAGATAGTGAGGTAATTGCTTCTTTTGGATCCAATGGACCCTCTTTGCTTTCTGTTTACAGTATGCAAGGGGCTTCATAGTCTGTTTGTTATACCCACTTATCCATATGTTTGCTAAAAGATTTTTTTAAAGAAATGCAGTACCAGCATCTCCTCCAACTTTTGACACTGCTCACATCAGAACAGAATCACAGAATGAACTAGGCTGGAGAAGACCTTTGAGATCATCAAGTTCAACCTATTACCTAACGCCTCCTTATCAAGTAAACCATGGCACTGAGTACCATATCCTGTCTTTTTTTAAACACATACTGGGACGGTGACTCCACTGCCTCCCTGGGCAGATGGTTCCACTGCCCAATCACTCTTTCAGTGAAGAATTTTCTTCTACCATCTAACCTAATTGTCCCTTGGTGAAGCTTAAGACTGTGTCCTCTCGTTCTGTCAGTGGTTGCCTGGGAGAAGAGCCTGACCCCCACCTGACTACAATTACCTTTCAAGGAGTTGTAGAGAGTGCTAAGGTCACCCCTGAGCATCCTTTTTTCCAAGCTAAACAACCCCAGCTCCCTCAGTCATTCCTCACAGGGCTGGTGTTCCAAGCCCCTCAGCAGCCTCATTGCCCTCCTCTGGATGAGCTCAAGTGTCTCAATGTCCTTCCTAAACTGAGGGGCCCAGAACTGGACACAGCACTCAAGGTGTGGCCTTTGTTACCCATGCTGAGTGCATAAGTGTACATGCACTTCAGGTGGGCTGCTGATTTCACCCCTGACTCTGGCTTACCATCTTTGGGCTTGTTCCTGGAGGACCTGGTTGCATCCCCTTCCTTCCCCCTTTGAACCTAGTTTAAAGCCCTCTCAATGAGTTGGACCAGCTCATGGGCTAGAAGCCTTTTGCTCTTAACAGGTAGCTGGAGCCCATGTGTCTCCAGCAGGCCAGATGCTGTAAAAATTGCCCCACTATCAAAGAACCCAAAAGTCTGCTGATGGCACCAGACCTTAAGCCACTTGTTGATAATGCGGGTTCTCTTGTTCCTTTCATCATTTGTCCCTGCCACTGAAGGTACTGAGCAGAATTACCACCTGTGCTCCTGCCCCATCGACCAACCTGACCCAGAGCCCCAAAGTCCTTTTTATTTACCCTGGTGCTCCTCTTTTCAATCTTGTCACTGCCAGCCTGGAGTATCAGCAGTGGGTAATAGTCAGACGGCTGAACCAGCCCAGGGAGTCTCTCGGTTATATCCCGTCCCCAGGCCTCAGGGAGGCAGCAGACCTCCCTGTGGGATGGCTGACATATGGGGCCCTCTGTTTCCCTCAGAAGGGAGTCACCTACTACCACTACCCTTCTTTTGTTTTTAATGCTAGAGATAGTAATCTGCCTGACAGACAAAGTGTAATTGGGAGGCTCTCCAGACAGATTATTTTCTTCTGTGTCATCCGGCTGACTCTCTGGATCCAGGGCCTCATACCTATTCTGTAGTGGCACCTGGGTAGGTGATGGGGGTTGGGAGGAATTTTCATTACCTCCCTGAGGAGGGACCCATTTCCACTCTCCTTCATCTACTGTCTCCTCCTCCTGCCCAATTGTGGGAGGCATGGGAGTCCTCTGACTCTTGGTAGGCTTCTCTAAGGGGTGGAAGGGTGAAGCTCCACCAGCCTATTTCCCTTTCACTTTCCCTAACGCCTCTTAGTCTTTCTACCTCATCCTTAAGCTCGGCCACCAGACAGAGCAGATCATTCACCTGTTCACACCACAGGCAGGAGTCTTTTGCACCATCTCCTGGTGCTAGTGACAGGCCCAAACACTCCTTACAGGAAGGAGTCTGGACAGACACGTCCTTCTTGGTGAGTTCTGCTTGGCTTGGTACACTTTTCCTAGCTATAGTTTTTGATTGTGTGGAGACTATTGCTGAAAAAAACCCAAACCAACCAACCAACCAACCAACCAACCAACCAATAAAACCCCAACACAAAATAAAAAGCCCACTAGCAGGAGGATGACTGCAACCCTGCCTCAGTGAACTGCTGTGCAAGCTGCCACGCCCTCAAAGATGTGCCATGCCCTCAAAGATGTGCCACGCCTTCAAAGATGTACCATGCACTCAAACACGTGCCGCGCCCTCAAAGATGTGCCATGCCCTCAAAGATGTACCGCGCTCTCAAAGATGTGCCATGCCCTCAAAGATGTATCATGCCCTCAAAGACGTGCCACGCCCTCAAAGACATGCCACACCCTCACATGTGCCATGCCCTTGCATGTGCCACGCCCTCAAAGATGTGCCATGTGCTGGCTCACCGCGCATCTTAGAGCCTTCTTTGAATCACACCACCAAGGGCCACAGGAAGTCCCACCCAATGACTGAATGGCTGGTGAGAGGACCTTATTTTCTGTTTTATTACAGCTTCATCTCTGAAGTTAAACACACCAGGAAGTGGGAGTGAGTGTGGTCAGTCAAATGCTCATAGAATTAGCAAGTAAAATCTCCAAATGTACTCTCTAATGAGAATGCCTCATCTCACCCATTTGCCTTGGACTTGTCCTGTACACTTTGTCCTATCACATCTTTGTGTTTGCATTACTGCTGCCTTGGCAAAACACCACTAAGGTTAGGGAAGAGTGCAAGTTAAAGACTGATAAACCCACACTGCAGAATTTCAGCTTGACCTTTCATACTTGGGATTCAAATCTACTACTTCTTATGAGCCCCCCCAGTCCATGAAAATGCTGCTCTGTCTCTGCCTTGGCCTGGTGCAAAAATAAAAACAAACTGCTAGCAACCTAAAATTTCTTAAAGCCAAAATAAAATGCAATCCCTATGTGGTCTGTGCAGAACACAGACAGGTAACTGTGCTGGAGTTTTGGGGTTTTTTTCTCTTCTTCCATGGCTTATATTTTGGAAGCAAAGAGCTTTCTCTCCAGCCAGCTTTGAAAGCACAAGCAGTGCCTGGAACTCCTCTCATAGATCTGAAGCCAAAATGGCTTCTGCTATAGCAGGAATTGGGGGAGGAGAGTTACACAGCGTGAAAATGCAAAAATGGTCTGAGGGAGATTCTAAGAATCAGAGCATACTTCACCATGGTGAATATTTCAAGAACACTGGCAGAAAAGATGAAGGAAGGAGATAAGAAAACACAGTTTGGCAGATAGCTCAGTCCATACCCTCCTACACAACACAGTCTTTTTGTAGAGCCGGTAATTTTCAGCTGCTGATACCAACCTTAGCAGCTTTGTCAGACAGGCTGCCAGCTATGTAAAGACTGATGACAAACCCATTTATTCTACAGAAATCTACAAAACAGTGTTTCCAAATTTCCATCAGGTTAGGAAGGTCCTGCATACAGCAACAGCTGTGTGCTGATAGTTCTCATGCTGAACACACTCAGCATGCTTTTTGTACCAGTGTGGTAGACAGTGTCCATCTGCTGCGGACAATGGCACTTGCAAAGTCATGTTAAAAATATTTTCTCTATAGCTTATACCCTCTTTCTCTTGATTACATCTGTCTGAACCAAAACAAGCAGATTTACAATCTGGGTTTACAAAATGCAAAGGAGAAGTATGAGAGGAAGTGTTCTCAACCACAGCTGCTTTCTAAAAGGCTACAGGACATTAGTTGCTGCTGCTCCCTGCAGACTCCCTCTACTTAGACAGGGAGGACTGGGCTATACATGAACAGCAGCAATAGCCCATGCTTTACAGCATGGCCCTGCCTGGGATCTAGGCAGAAGTGAGCCGTGCTCCAGTCAACTTTCCCCTTATCAACTCATAAATGGTAGGAAAAGTAAGCACGTCTAATAACATTGAGCAATTACACAGTAGCTGATAAATAAAGATGTTGAAAATCAAGTTTGACCAATCAATACTAATACATGATAAAGCTGTTACTGATATGTAGCAAGCAGTTAATAACAATTAGAAATAATAATGTACTCAAATAAAACCAGTAGTATCTTCAATCCCACCTTCTGCTCCTCTGCTATCCTAACTTTAAGAGCTTATTCCTCAATCACTAATAGAAGGGGACATTAACTTATACACTGTGCTCCTCTTTACCCCTTTCCAAAATATCTTGAATAACCAGATTCTGGGACTGTTGCTTCATGAATTTTCAGTCTTCCCTGCTCCATGTGTCCTCCTGGTTCCAAAAGCCTTTAGCTCAAAAAAAAAAAAAAAAAAAAAAAAAAATCTGTTCCTGAGAAGTTGGACAGTTTTCATGGGAAGTGTCCATGGTTCCTTTGAGTTATTACCAGTCCCACACAGAGCCTCACTTCTCTCCCTTCCCTCCTGTCCTCACAGTGGGCCATTATACTATATCCAACTGATCCAAAAATGGGAGCTGATGGAGACTCTCTGAAACAGGCTAGAAAAACTCTATTGTGGTATAGCCCATAGGAATACAGCTTTTTTAAGCATTTTTGTCTTTGCTAAATAATTTCTCAAGTTCCATGTTTAAATTCCCCTCTAAGTGCTGGAGTCTGCCCTGTGAGGACCTCACTAAAACTGAGGTAATGAAGGATATGATCAGTTTTCTGAGGGTGTTGTGACATAGAGGCAGATCTGATTACATCATTTGTTTGGGGTTGAGTCTCAGGAGCTTTATAAAAAGCAGTCCTAACGGCAAGAAGAGAGAAAAGGGGAGAGGGAGGGCAATAACTCATTAGCAGAAGCTCTGTATATGTGCATTCTGCTATTTGCCACATGTCTACAAGGGAATTTCTTCAGTGCAAAGAAACCTGTGAACTGCTGGAATATTATAAGTCTCTCCTTGAGATGTCAGCCAAGAGCTTCAGTATAGTCACAGTGGCTACTGTGCTTATTTTCTTCCTAAAGATACAGCTCTCTATGCAAGCGCCGTTGAATGGTAAAGTCTTTTAGCTTTCTATTTTATTGTCTCTTTTACCTTAGGGCAGCTACTTATGCAGAAAAATTACATCTTTTCAATATTACTATTCAATATCATGCTCAAAGTTGTATATTGTTGCAGTGTGTCGTTTTTTGGAGTTAGTATCCTTATTTCAATTTCTCAGTATAGGTATTCTGACATATACAGGGAAGAGTATTTAGTAGGCATTACAGACTTCTTGCATGCTCAGTATACTTTGCTTTGTGATCTTTTTATTTCTCATAAAACAAAGCAGAGACTGGCCCTTTCAGAGTTAGTGGAAGCATCACACCTTTCCCTTTGCCTGTTTATTTTTAAACCAGAGAGAAAAAACGCAACCTCTGTAAAGTATCCCATACACTAGAGGTCATTCTCTTATATTGAAACAAGACTAGTTTCAGGAGGTTGGCACTCCTCACCCTCTTTTTAGGAGTCAGTGATCATCTATTCAAGCTGATTATAATCAAATTTCATTTTTTCAAACTAATTATAATCTACACGGTGTTATTATAGGATATGAGGGGAATTGTTGTAAAGTTTTATGTGAGAGCACTTAGTCAGCACGTATATTCATGGGACAAAAATCCAGGAGGTTCAAACATAATCCAGAGCTGTTGGTTCATGCAGAGCTCTGCCAGGACTAGCATTTCACCAGGTTTTTTGCATGAGTAGCAAAAGGCATGGAATTCAAACTTTTAAGGTCATCTTCTTATTTTGTGCATATATCCTCTGAAAAATGCCTATATTCTATAGCAGAATCTCCCACCGGAAGGACAGAGGTTCCTGGAGCTTGATGCCTTCCAGAACAACAGAATAAATAAAATTTGATGCTTTACAGGTGCTTTCTGTGACCATACAGAATGTTTGGAATTGAAAGGATGTTTTGAAAAGATACGATATATCCTGAAGGGAATTCTGGAGAGTGCCTGTCTCAGGAACCTAGCACCAAGAAATGGCAAGAGCTAGAGTATCTGCCTGTCTCAGACATCTTTCCAAGTAGATTATCACACCTACAACCATTCACCGCTCTCAAGTGACACTGGAAATGTATTTTTTCCCTGGCTGTTGATCAGTCAAACGCAGGTACACTGGCTCTAGGAGCCTCCTCTGACACACATGGGCATGTAACTTTGTCACTCATCAATACTCATCCAAACAGGAACAAAGAGCCAGGATAGTGTTCACAGACACAGAGTCATTGAATGTCCACTTCTAGATGTGAATCCTCCAATTTGACACTGTGTGACAATTTGCCTGACTCTCATTTCATTATCAGGCAGAATAAAAGCAACCTTGCTCAGAGTCTGAGGTTGGCAGTTCTCTGTGTTCCTTCCGACAAAATCAAGAAGGTTCTGCCATCTGGTCATTGATTCATCTCCTGATCCAAGATGAAATGAGCATAAATGTAGCTCAGCCCTGCCTACAGCAGTTCTATGGTTGTGCTTACCATGAAGTCATAATGGTAGCGAACCGCAAATCACCAAAGTGCTCACAGGTTAAGGAATACTTCACTTGGCGAAAGATTTGAAGCTTTCACTTACTTTTGTATCAAGTGGCATAACTGACCAAAATATTTTAAATGCTTAAAAGTGATTCTTTAAAGGTTGCTGTAGATTCAATCATAGTTTTGACACCTCATACACATTTTAATGGTCAGTAAGAGCATGGACACAGTAGCTGTTGTAGTTAAGCCAGTATTTCTTCAAACCCTGCTCAAATTAGGATATTTCTAAAACCTACTGCCAGTCATTTTTATCTTCATGCAAGTTTTGTCTACAGAATGACCAAAGGACACAAGCAACACCCAAAAAAACCAGTAAGAGATAATCCCCTGCAGAGAGAGGGCAAGAGGAGAATAAGGTTTTTCATCCTAAAATCTAAAACATGAATTCTCCTGTGAGAGGAACCTGAGGACTTGAGCCAGGATGATTACACAGAGCTTGTTTTGAAACTACCAATGTAAAAGAACGAGGCACACTGGTTCTAACAAACTGAAAGCTGAGAGTTTCATGTTCCCAGCATGTATCAATACAAAAGAGCTAAGTGCAGTTGGTTTGCACATCCCTACAAATTAATCCCAAACATTTCAACGCAACATTCTTAGGGAAGAGCTGCATCTGTGACCACACATCAGAGCACAAGAAATGCTGCCAAGAACCATGCATTGAGCAGACATGTGCACGTAATTATAAATATTTGCCTGCCTGCATACAGACACACAGGCACAGTGAGTGTTTGCAGGATTTGTATTCCAGGACTGTTTTCTAAACAGAGATAAAATTAAATTTGCAGAGAGTAAAGATCAGCATTAGCTTGATAACCCAAACTGTTCAGGTCTGCTAAGATGAGCACCTCTAATGCAGCAAGTTGAGTGGTTTTAAGTACATTTCAGGACCAGGAAAAATTATTAAAAAGAGCATTTAATAATCAAGACATTTCCAAAACCATGAAGAGATACTGTCCCAAGCTCTGTTCCTTAAGCAGTGGATGAGTATTGATCATTTAAACACTCACTCACCCTCCCTGGGATTCTCTGAGTTATATGGGTTCATGTCTCATAGTCCCTTTTTTCAAAGCCCATCTATTCATTTCTATCCATCACTTCTCAGTGTAGCAACTGGCAATCCACTGATATTTGTCAAACTCCTCAACAAGGCATAGGAGGGCTCATTGTAATTAAATTCCACATATATTCCTTAGCTTCCTAACCAGAGAAAAATCCCAGGGGTATACCTACAGACAAAGTCAGTGGATATTACAATGAAAAAAAAAAAAAGTACTGAAAGCAGTCTTGCCCCAAGATTTAAGCAGCCACAAGAAATTCACCCCTATGGGCAGGATCACAGGGATAATTATAGCTACAATTTGAGTGAGAAAGGTTCATAGTGTCAGAGAGTTTGAAAGTGTCTGTGTTTTGCTATGTTTTGCTCAACAGCTGGGTCTAGAAAGACAAAAGTATTGCAACATTCAATACATGGCTTTAAGTAGCAATTTGTTTCTTTACAGAGTAAGATCAATTTCAAATATACTAATATTTCCTTTGTCTTTAAACAGGGTCCAAATGGTCTTATATTGGTAAGTACTAATTCATACATACAAAGTTATGGCTGTCTTCTGTACTTTAGGAACAACCTTCCACATGTATTCTGGTGAGTACTTACTGGGATCACAGTCCTTACCCAGCTTTGAATTTGGTCAATTTTCTTGAAATTTGTTATTCATCCATCAGGTTCCATATCTAGGTGACTGATATTCAGTTACTGAGTTCTAAATTTCCTTGTGGAATGACAGGACTTTCAGCAGCCTAAAGCTGGCCGTACAACTGCAGAGGGTCCCCAAAGCCCTCTGTTTCCTCAGCAGTCACAGGCCAGCAGCACATTCCAGCCTAGTTCTGCAAAGAGCATTCTCTCCCTACCCACACAAGTCCTCTTTCTCAACTAGAATCAGAGTTCAGCAAGTCACCTCTATTCTGTTACTGGAGGCTCAGATCCTTGAGGATCCCTGCAGTGACAAAGCAGAATAAATCATCTTTAGGAAAGCAGTGTTAATTTGTAACTAATCCTTTTAGTCATCCACTAACTCAGAAGGACCTGGTGGCTGCTCAGGAAAAGAATAATCTAGAATTTTTCTTTTAATTGATCAAATCTTTTAGCCAGATATTTCCTCATTCAGAGTAGGATTTTATATGCCAAATATCCACGCAGAAGTAGGCAGTATGGAGAATATCAGAAAAAAATGCTTGATCTTAAGCTTTTGGTGCTGCTCCAAGACAACACAAAGAGACTGAACTTGCTGCTAGGAACTCCTCCCTTTGGCTGTGCTCCAGTTTACCTGACTCGCTTCATATAAGCAGAAGAACTGTCAGCTGTATGTCTGTCTGCATGTGTCCATACATAGATCTCACATTCCCAGAAGGGAAAAAGCTTGGCACAGCTTTAATAAAAGCCTAGGTTTTCCACTCCGACAGCAACCATCTGATAAATCTAATCCTGCTGGGTAAAGACTTTTTTACTACCATGAAAGCAGAAGTTTTGCCCTCCTTCCCAGGGTAATCCTTGTTTAAATTAGTTAATTCTCCCTTCCTAGGAATTTGGGTACTACTACTTCCTAGGAATTTGGTTGATTTCAAAGTGTGTCATTCTCAGTGCCCAACTTCATCAATTCCTGTTAAGCTCTTCCATACTGCAGTCTGATTTCTACATTCTAAATGTATGGAGGATAGAGAGAAGGTTCACAAAACAGATTATCTTTTTCCTTCAACTACTGATTTCAAAACATATCCAGAAAAGCACATAAAGGCAAATATATAAAAGCAACTTCAAAAAACTGAAATGGCAACTGAACTTGTACAGTATAGTTCAGAAAAGCAGAGGCAAGGCATTGATCCCCACAGAGAAAAGCAGCTATCAGAGAGACACTGCTAAGCCAGGAAAGAGCACCTCCATACTCTTCTACTGATCCTGGTTACTTAGGGCATCCTAAATCTTCCACTGCTTACCTTTGCCCCTGAAACACCTTGCAGTGCCTCTCACTGAAATTAAGTCAATAGGAATGGAAAGGAAATCAAGCCATTATAACCACAGTGCAGACTGATATCAAGATGAGGATCAAGGTACAACATTGAGGGTGGAGGAGAAATCTGAGTGCTCATTTTCTATTTGTTGAGTATTTTACATATTTTACAATATGTAAAACTGAACACTGATGCAGTGTTAGTACCTCAGGCCACAGCGGTAAAGCAAGAAGCCACCGCATGTGATCAGGCCTTATCTATTCAGCACAGGCTTTCCAAAACAATGTGAGTTTGCCTTGCTTATAATTGAAACTACTGCATTAGATACATCAAATATAAAGGCTAAACCTCTCCTCTGTTTGCTTCTTCCTTAGCCAAACTGCAGCAATGCTATTTGTTCTTCCTGTTTTCAGTACCCTTGTACATAGCCCAAGAAAAAGTGCCTGGAAGAAACATCACAGAGCAGTGAGGCCTGAGCCCTCCACCCTCGGGGACGCAAGTTTGCTTTGTATTCTCTGAAGGGCACCTTCACCTTCTGTAAGATGGATAGAGTAGATTGAGTGTATCATAAGGAAAGTGTTTTCAGTTCAAGAACTAAAAGAGTGGTTCCAATGCCCCACAGCTCAGGACAGCATGTGCAGGGAGCTTCTGGTGATGCTGCTGTGTGGCTGTGAGGTGCAGGCTGAAGTCTTCTGCCCCAGAAAAAAAACTGGTATAAGTGGATGTCAGGCTTCAATTCTTTGGATTCTGGCTCTGTTTCTGTGGTGTAAGTGGGCTGGAATGAAATCAGAGAACCAGAATGATCCTTCCAGAGTGGACAAGCAGCTACAATGGAGAAAACTAGCTTGGCAGACAAGTTTAAGGTAACAGTGCTAACAGAAATATTAACATGCTTTAGTGCAAATAGTGCAAACAGAATTATTAATGTACTTTAGCATGTGAAGATACAACTTCATGCTGCAATGCAGACACAAGAACTGTTGGTAACAGACATTTGGCTAATTGTACTTAAAAACTCTTATTCTGCTGTTGCCAAACACTCCAATTCAGTGAAGCACTGAGAACTTGTGCTAAGATCCCCTTCACTTCCCCTTCAGAAATGCCAGCTTTAGTGAACACACTAGAACATGCCCCAGATTTCCTACAGCACTTGAATGCAGTAAGAGCAACAGCTACAGCCCTTGGCAATCCCTCTATCTCACAAGCTTCCCTCTGGACACATGTGTGGAAGATATACACGTACTGGCTCTGTGTGCACAGAATGGTATTACTGAGCACTGAGCAAAACGGAAACCACATGGTCACGTCACCATGGCAGGGAGCCTAGACTCAGCCTTCACCACCACCTCAGCCTTGGGCAAACAGCAGCTTTACAGCTTCCAGCTGGCTGAAAACAGGGCAAAATGCTCTGCCTAGCTGCAAAAATACCACAGGCGTTCCCTGTGTTACTGACCCAATGCATTTTACTACATTACTTCAGATCAAGAGAAATTGCACAGACTGTGAGAAGCTGGAGCAACATGAATATTAATTGATCATCAGAGTAACAGTCTGTTGGCACCACTGGTGTCTCACAGGGCTGTTTTCTCCTTATTTTAAATGGGCCAATGTATACATCCTGGGAGCAGACATCAGATCTGCTGATGAAGGAACATCTGTACTGCATTGCCCAGCAGCACCAGTGCTGTGGGGCTGGCTGGAAAGCACAAAGCTGTCGAAGGAGATGGTACGATGGACACGTGCAACCTTGGTGCAGAGGATGTTTTGCTCAGCTCACTGGACAGTGGACAGCCAGACACTCCAGATAATTATTCCTGCTTTGTTTACAGACATCTTTTATGAAAAAGCTTTGAGGACACAGTCAGGCTCAAAGATATTTTCAGTGTGGTAAGGGAACATGGTCCTGCGAACTCGTGTCAAACAAAGCAATTCACAAGCTGGATTTGAACAGCCCGAGTTTGCACTCCCTAGGGCAGGGAGTGTTCTTGACAGCACTGGGAGCAGTGGTAGCAAGAACAGTCTTACTTCCACTGACACCAGCAGCTCCCTACCTTAATATGCTCACTCCAACAGCTGAATTATAGTGTTGAGGGGATAGAGCAGGCCCATAGCACGAGTGCTCCCACAGGCCTGGTGCGATCCTCATAGCAGCAAACACTTCTGAAATGCCCAGGTGACAAATGTGTCACACAAAAAGGAAAAAAACTTTGAAGATAATTTTGCAATACATCTTATGTTAGTATCTTTTGGGATATGTAGCACAGGCCAATCTTACATGCACATGCTGTCCTTTATTGAGTGGCAGTGATCAGACAAAGCCTTTGTAAACACAATGTGTTTTCTACTGAATTTATCTGAGTGTACTGGCACAGAAAAAGGAAAATCCAGTTCACAATCAGTCATTCATTTTCAGCAAACCTAGCTGAGAAATGCCTTCCAGCTGTATGGCTTATCTACCTTGGAAATCTCAATTTCCCATTCAAAACTAAGCTGCAGTGAGCTCAGCTCTCTGAGACAAGAGTTTTGAGGCACTGAAAGTAGAAAGACTTTCTACAAAAGTCAGAATTTCTATGAAAATTGGGTTTGTACCAAAAAGGAAGTCTTGTTTGCTTCTGTTGGGTTTTTTTCAATTGAGCAGGAATGAGAAACAAGCAAAATGTTCTGTAGCTTAAAGGCCTGTAAGTGGAGTTGCAGATTTATGTCAAAAAAAGGATAACTGCCAGTAAAGGTCAAAGTACATAAAGACTGTGACAACTGCATCATTTTATAGAAAAGACAAAATTTTTCCTTCTGGCAAAGTAGGTGTTAAGTTCCCATATTCTGTTGTCAACTCTTCCAGACATTCAGTTCACCCAAACACGGTACTGAAAAAATGATTGGTACTTCATGACTCCCTGGCTGGGACTAGACTTCTATTTTATACACCAATCACCTATTTAATTATCAGGTCTCAAAAGCTATGGTTTGTAATATATCAAAATCCTCTTGAAAACTCACGACCTTATCAAACCTTTTTAAATGATTGAAGTCTTTTTTACAATAAAGGCTTCTCACCAATTTTCTGTCATTGCTGTAATCTTAACTCCTTGTAATGTGTTAAATTTCAGTGTCATTGTTTTGCGTGGCAAGTTTGAACCTAAGAAACTGTAATTCTTGGTATACCTTAATGCATATTTTCCTGGGAAATATTCTTCAGTATGTATTCCATAGTATAGAATTTATGCTTTTCTGGATGTATTTGTTATTTGCCAAAAATAGGTGGAGGAGAGGCTTCTATAATGTCAGCATAACATTTATTCACTTTTTAAAAGAATTTCAGCAACTTTAAGGTAGCATCACAAAGAAGTAAGAAGAAAGAAATTGATGTGATTGTCAGTGAACTGGAGTCAAAAATTTAAGTCACAGCAACAGTAAGGCCTATTTATACTGAAAAGCACTGATTGAGTCTGAGTATCCACACTACAAACAATGTCACCTGCTAACCTGTCTTGAATAATCTTAAACAGCTTTACCAAGAAGTAAGTCTGTCTTTAGGCACCAGAATTGATCTTGTTGATTCTGTCACATGCACTATGTTTAAGTCAGATTCACACCACTATCCATTTACTTGGCAATCGTCTTTCATGTAAATAAAGTGATTAATTTCCTTCAGAAAATATCTGAACTTGCTTTGCCACTGATGACCTGATCTTCAAAGAAGTCACTGGGAATATTATGGTTTTGGAAGCCTTCTAATCAAAGACTCAAGGGACTCGATCTACATAGTTGAAGAGAAGTGAGAAACTGTATCCTCTATATTATATGTACTTCAATGAGGAACAAAAGTATGGGAACAGCAGGCTCACAGTGAAAAGCAAGCTGCCAAGGAGAGTAATTATCCATTGGGCACTAATGAAGTATCTTTTATCTGCAATGCTTAAAGGAAGAGTAGGTGTTTATTCCCTTCTGAAAGAAATGGCCTCATAGAAAGAGAAATTGATCCAGGGAGGCCCAGTGTCCTGTGTTACACTGATCAGGCTGGGTGATCCCTAAGGACCTTCCTGTCTTGAAAAGAATCATGATGAATGTTCAGAGACAAGGAGAAACACAAGTTGCACGTACCTCTTCTGGTATTTAAATCCAAATCATCTCATCTTACGGTTTGCAAACAGCTGCTAGCTGTTAATGTGTAATTAAATCAAAGGCACAATTATAATTCTCTTGATACTATCTATTCTTTGCAGATCTTACCTCAGGCAAAAGGCTGTGATGAAGAAAAGTTTCAACCGGGGTTTGAGCAAATTATTGTAGATCAAATTACCATAACACCTTCCATTTTTGCAAGTTAGCTTTTCACTGTGGGTTATGCAATCCTGTTAGATAGTTTGTACTATCAGACGGTTTGTACAGTAAGGAAAAGTCTGAGGGTCTGATATATTCAGACCTGTCTCTAGGTCACAACACCCTCAGAAAAGTGATCATATCCTTCATTACCTCTGTTTTAATGAAGTCCTTTAAAAAAAAAAAAGGTATTAAAAATTCAGAAAAGGCTCCCTTTTCAAATTTTGTGTGAAGGCTGACACAGGAGAATTTCTATGTTAATTGCGTAGTAAAAGTTTGACAAATGTGTCTCTGTTAATTCGCACAGGTCCTGACGGAGAGAAGACCTGGCCAAAGAAATACCCATTTTGTGGAGGAGTATTCCAATCACCAATTGATTTCCACAAAGATATTCTCCAGTATGATTCTAATCTCTTGCCTTTAGAATTCATAGGCTATAACGTACCCTCCACTGACCAGTTTACATTGATCAATAATGGCCATTCAGGTAAGGGAGCTCACAGACAGTAAGGAATGGTAAAAAAAAGAGTTGCAGGAACTCAGTGGTTTTTTACTTCATGGGTGGACTACTTTGATTATCAGATGAAATTAAGCTGCTAATCAGATAAGAGAGCCTTCACATCAGCAGACCTACATCTACAGGTCAGCCTTGAGAAACGTGGGAATGTACTAAGTACAAATGGATCCCTAGTAAGTCAAATTTTAAATAAAGAAATTGAAAATAAACTCTAAGCATGTCAGAATTAATGCCCAAGTTTTCTTATTACTTTGGTTGTGGTGCACCGAAACAGAATCAGACTGCTAAAAGGAGTTTAACTGATAACATATGAGCAATGGGTCTCCTCCATTCCTCAAAACAGCTCAACTGATTTATGTGGGGGTGTGGCGAAGAGGAAAAACAATGTAGGAGCACCATTCTGTTCTTTTGACTTGAGATAGAAACCTCTTTAGTGTAAGGTAAGATAGATAGTGATAGGTAGTGATGGGTAAGACGACAGAAAAATTATTAGAAATAGTGTACAAACAGGCCCTCCCCAAAGTAGCACTAAATCAGTGTCAGTACAGTAGGTAAAGGTAGAGATGATGCTGTCTCATAAAGGTCTCCTATAATGACACAGTACACAATACCAGTGAGTCAGCCCCACCATTTTTCATTTCCTTCCTAAAACACTTGAAGACATAGAAATAAGAACAGTTATAAAACCTTCTTTGTATCCTCCTTTATTGCATAAGTATCAAAATAACCTGCATTATAAAATGGCCTCTGCTCTCACATGCTTGGTTATGACTTGACCAACATGTAAAAACCTCTTTTATTATCATTCTTTCAGTGAAGTTGACCTGCTTAATTGAACGTCATAAGCCTATTCTTCAGTAAGGGCCAGCCTCTTGGGACAGATTCCTGGTTTTCCTCTTGATCAATTTCTTGTGTAAAACCAGGTTGCTTTAGACTACAAATGGCTGGAATATCCTTTCCTTGTGAGCCTACTTTTCCTAAAGTCCTTCTCGGTCCTGAGTGAAAGATTGGACTGTCACAGTTGAATGCACTGGGCTGATGTAAGTGACAGGCAATAGGTAGAGAAGGAAATATTGTCATTGTGTATTTTAAGGGTGCCAGAGTGCAGAAGGAGCCAAAAGAACAGAACTGAGAGCCTGTTCCTCCCAAAACAGTCACACAGGTAAAAGCAAATTCCTTGGAGAACTTAAGTCACTACCACTGTCAGATCTCACCCCCAAAATATGAAGTTTTATTATTTCCTAAAGATAGCTGAGACAAAAATATTACCATCTCAAGAAAATGGGAATTCATTTCCAAGGTCAGTGCCCTCCTGGACAGCAGTAGAGATGCATCCTACTCTAGAAACCTCACTTAGATACAAATTAATTTACCTCCGAGTAACAAAACATTAGCCTCTGTTGGACTGATCATTATACCATTTGCTGCTTCCCTCTCTTTCAGCTATAGGAAACCAGTAGAATGCTTAGTATTGTGCTGTCATTTCTATATATAATTGATGTTCTTCACCAGCCAGTTCATCCAGACACAATTACCTACTTCAGCTAGATTGAAAACAATAGAGCTCAAAAAAACCCTCTTCAGTAGGAGCCTAAAAATACATAGGTCCACAGCTGTTACTTCACTATGGTTTTGAGCCTTGCTTCCCCTGAAAAACATGTCCAGGACAGTCCAGAAACAAACTGTATTCATTCTGGAAAATATTACAAAGAAATTGCAAAGAAATTGGTCTTGACATAAGCCATTGCTTTATGAAGTACCAAATGCTCCAAGTGAACAACAGAGAAGTTTCTGCTGGGCTGAGAATTACTACTGTAATTCCTACACCAAAAAAACCCCAACAAGCCAGCCTGCCTTCCCCACCAGAGAGCCTTAGTGAGCAGAAGGGAGGGTCATGCACACAAAGGTCTCCCTCCAGTATGTCAAGAGAGGAAATGCTCATTCTTAAGGCCTGGGATTATCTTGCTGCTCCACATCAGTGTTCTGGGTTTTGGGAACAGCAGGGAAAGGGGGGAGTTTATTTGGTTTTGTCATGTTCTCCTAAAAGAAGATTAAGAAGCAGCAGAGTTCAATATAACAGGAGATATAAATTACCATGAGATATAAATTACCACAAGAAAAATTAATTTATTAAGCTAATTTCAACCATTATAAGAGGATTGAAAGAAGGTACTTAAGCCTAAATTTTGCTTTGACATATCTCTGAGATAAATTCGCATTCTTCAGAGAGAAGAAAGATTTCCACTAGCAACAACTGTCGCCTTCAATTCATGTATTTAGGAAAACAGAAATGGGTATGTTCTAAATGTTCTAAATCCTGATCTACCAAGAAAGGCTTAAAGAGAACCGATGTGCTTATCTCCTACCACAGACTGAGATGGATTTGAGTTAAGAATCTGCTTTTTTCATGCTCTATACATAATATTCTTAGAGATGGTATTTTCATTTGCCCTGTTCTTGAGATCTGTGGTATCATTTGTTCCTATCTGGTTTTGGTCTACTTACAGTGAAAATGTATCTGTCACCTGCTATGTCCATCAGAAACCTCCCATTTGAATACACTGCGTCTCAACTTCACCTGCACTGGGGAAACCGAAACAAGTCTGAAGGCTCTGAGCACACCATCAGTGGGAAGCATTTTGCAGCAGAGGTAAGGGCAGCCCAGACCAGATCAGGGAAAGAAGCAAAGAAGGTTGGGCAGGTCCCATTGTTTCAAAGTGGGATCTGTCTCTTGGGTAAATGGCTGTAAAAGGCTCAAGTTCTAAGGTTCTTGACATAAACAAAGTATTTATGATTTGGGGATATACTAAAAAAAATGGGTTGTGCACCACAAAAAAAGGATGGATTCGGATATGCTAGGTCAGAGAGCTGGAATTTAGATTCTAAACTCAGAACTGGCACCAGGTCACTTGAGTTAACTTTTAGCTGCACGACACTGCTGCTCTGTTTACCTTTACTCACCTTCTTCTATACAGTGCCGAACTGTTTATTTTTTCTAATTTCCAAATTATGGATTTGGGAATAGGTTTTGATAAGCAGTACCAATCAGATATTTACCTCAAAATTATTTTTAAAAAATTAGTCAGAATAATTTTCTTGCGTAACAGTACTTTAGGAATCCATTTCTTCTCTAGTTATATTTAACACTGGGGTTTGCATTCCAAATATTGGAGTGCTACCTTTTCAGAAAAAATGATTAGTACTCCAGTCAAGATGCCTTGAAGCTGAAGTCATGAATCCTCTTTCTCCCCTCATTTTGGGGGCGTGTGGGCTGTGTGTAACTCAGCTACAGCAGGGCTGCGAGTCCCAGGACCTTCTGCCTTTATCTAAAAAGATGTCTTACCGCTGCATCCAGAAATCACTGAAGGACCCTCCTGCATTGTCTTATCCTGAGGTGGTTGCATGGTCCTTTTTAACTGTGCAGCATAAATGTGAACATGACCCAGATGTAATTGTAACAAAGTGTCTCCTCCTTTCTAGCTGCATATTGTACATTACAACTCCGAGAAATACCCAGATATAACAGCAGCAATGGACAAAGCAGATGGACTGGCTGTTTTGGCTGTTCTCCTCGAGGTGGGATGCAGAATCTTTTTTTTTTTTTTCTGTTTGTTTAGAATATACTTGCAATCATTCAGTTATGAGAGAGTTTTAATGTACAAAATTGCCTACATTATTTAACAATACAGTAGCTGAATAAAGGTTCTTCCTATCATCTTTCACAAAAAAACAACTCAAAAAGGGTTAGATTCTAGCAGCACATACCAAACCAGGAGCAAATGTTACAAAAAGAGGAATTCTGAGTATTTCCTCATGTATTTTAGTAAATTATCTTCAGCTATGTTAAATCCATTTTTGCATTCATTTACAAACTAATGACTGGTAGTGTTTATCAAACAAGAGGCAACAGTGAATTTCAAGCTCATTTACTCAAAGCTGCCTACTGTAGCATGAAACAGTTTGAACACATCAGAGAGGCACAGGCAAGCACAGCCCTGCCTTTGACCGCTGTTGTAATTAGGATTTAACCACAGTCTTCTCCCTGCTAACTTCCCACATTCTTTGAATCATAGATTACAGAAAACAAGTACATTCAGTGACATTTTAAGATGTCAGGACAGTTTTCCAATTTTCCTCTCTTAAGTCCCACATACGAAGATAATATTAATCTTAAACAAAAATAAAAAATATAGTAACTTGTACATATATAATTCTTCTTTTTCTTGATGACTAAAACTCCTTAATATGATAACTGTAAAGATAATTTTTAAATGTGAGGATTTTCTGCAGCACAACAAACTGAAACCACAAGTTTCCATGTTTCTATCAAAAAGTAAAATGTTCCTGTTAGCAAACAAAACTCTAATTAATATTGCCCAAGCTCACTTCCTAGCATCTCTAAGATTCTGACAGCAATTTTGTGTTAGATTTCAGTTCATTTGGAAGTTGTAGCTGTGAAAAGTGTCAGAGTATTGTATATTACGCTAGGAAATAATACAGGAATTCTGGTTATTTCTAAGCAATGGTGTGACAGCTGCAGCTGGTCTGAAGCTGCACAGGTAAATTTGGCCATAACCAAACCCAACTGGACGAGCCTCGCTGGTTAAAGAGCAGAAGTAAACAAGTCCCCGGGTTTGGGGATGATGGGTTGGATTGGAACTCAAGGAGGGACCCAGCCAATCCCATTCCATCCTGCAAGCAAACATGTCATTGGCCAGGGAGCTGGGCGGTGCTGAGACCTCAACCAATCCGGTGTTCAAGCAGGGGAATTTTGGAACCCCTGTGAGGGAGGGCAAACATCAATAAATCTTGGCTGCTGTCGCACAACCTTCGGTGTGTTCGGTTCTGTGCCTGTCTCAAAACTGCGACCCTAACATAACACAACAGTGTTTGAAAAAAAATCAAATTAGTGAACAATGGAGATTAGGTCTTGGAAATCCTTTCAGACAGCTGGTGGCTGTTACAGTTAATATGAGGACACCAGTTTACTGTCTGGTTGTCAGAGGAGTTGCTAAGCACCAGCTCTGAAGAATTCATTAAAAAGGCATTGATTATTAGACTGAAAAGCTGCTGATAGCAGTTGAAAAACAATCTTGTGTGATAGATGAGTTATAGCCTTTGCCAGACAGTTGAGTTGTGGCCCTGTGGCCCTGTGGTACTCAACAGTGTCATTCTTTACCTCCCTGGACTGTGAGGAGCAGCAGATTAAAAATGTTTGTGGGTGGAAAAGTGTGGCTTTGGAAACCAGGAGATGATCTGCGAAGCCTGGCAGCTGAGAACTTCTGCCTGCAATGCTCTCAGAGGAAAGGGCTTCTCTTCATTTGCACAGCACTCTGAGCAGGCAAGGGCAATAGGGTCAGTGCACACAAAAGGTCTGCACTGCAGTTGTAAAGGCAGCAATACAACACAGCAGCTCCAATAGCCCTAGAGCAGGAATATTATCATGGCTCTAAGGACAGAGGGAATGTTTTCAGTTATAAAATACTTATGCCGTTCCAGTACATGAATATTTGAATGGTGGAGGCACTTGCCTTAGGACAGGCAAGAAGCACAGACCCATATTAAGACTGGTGATTTGCACAGCTGTTGATAATGTGATCGTTGCAGATTGGACCTTTCAACCCATCCTATGAAAAGATCTTCAGGCACTTCTGGAATGTGAAATACAAGGGTGAGTGGCTAAGTCAGACTGAGAATGGCTGAGAGTATCAGATGTTACCCTGAGAGGGATTGAACTGGCTGAAGAAACAGTCCAGAGATCCCAGGCAAATCTGTCACAAACTGTGACAGGCTTCCAAATGCAGTGCATTCCTGGGAAGAGCATATAGCTAGCATGCCCCATTATGATTCTGACGGGGTCTTATTTCATCCACATGGTGTTTTTTAGTTAATAGGGCTACAGCTTATCTTAGAGGACTCTGATTTGGTGCCTCAGACAAGATTTGTACATAGGAAACTTAAAACGCTGTAGTCCTTATTAAACTGGGATCATCTCTACTAAAAGGTATTTTTCTTATCCTAGTGATATGGCACTGAAAATATCCTACTTACTGAAAAGCAAATTTACTTCACTGATACACTACCTGTGTGATCAAGATGCAGTATTTAACATGAACCCTCTTTTTTAGATCAGAAGGCCTTGGTCCCTGGTTTCAATATTCAAGAACTGTTTCCTGACAGACTAGATGAGTATTATCGCTACGAAGGATCCCTGACAACTCCTCCCTGCTACCCGAGCGTTCTCTGGACAGTTTTCCGACACCCCGTTAAAATTTCTCAAGAGCAGGCAAGTTCCAACAGAGCACATTTCCCTGACTGGTGTCTGCTAAAGAACAATAAATACATATTTTTATTTCCTGGACTTCTCATATGTTCCTGTAAAACTGAAATGTGAGCATTGCTAAAATCCTTTAAGTAGGAAGAACAGCACAGAACTGGCATAAATCAATATCCCATTCTGTTTGTTGGTAGCATGTTTGCAGTTGGCCAGAACAAAGGACAGACAGCTGCACAGTAATTGGTACAGTATCAGCTTGAAAAAATCCCAGTCAAGTGAGATGAATTTTGATTTTCATTATGTACTTACTCCCTGCTCTAAGTCTTTCCATGAGTTACCTGCAGATTATTGTTTGGGCTCCATGTCTGAACATTATTCACTAAGTATTTTAGTGCTACTTTGATCCTGATGAACATGGGTGGGTTGGAAAGTTTCTAAAAGCTTGTGTTGTGTTATTTATCCGTCATGATTTCCCTAACTTTTTTCCCAACATACATTTTTTGTGCTCATCTAATTAACTTCTTTTGCTCATAGGTGGCCACTTACCTAGACCATAAACTCACAATCACTATCTTATGATTTACATAATTATAGACATCAGGGAAAATATACTGTCAAAATTTCAGCTCAAATTACTGCAAGTTCTTAATTTTGAAAATACATTCTCACCTTTGTCCTTTCTGTCAGACCATGTCTCTTCCAAAACAGAGTTCCTTCAAAAAGTAGCCTTTAATACTACTTAGGAGTTAGACTGTGCCAGGAAGAGCATGCCGGAAAAGTCTACCGTGTTTCCTCCCATCCAGTTTTCCTGGCAGATAATCTGATAGTAAGCAGTAGTTTTATCAGAATGTAAACAAAATACAGGTATGGACTTGGAGATCTCACACTGCTTACACATTATTTTGTATTTGGGTTCACAGGCCACATGAGACTTAGTTATTACTTAATATATCTCCTGCCCTTTGACTACACCTTTTTTTTTTTTTTTTTTTTTTTTCCAAACACTCCCAGTGATCACACACTGGCACTGCTTTCTCTGTATTTTGGGAGCTGAACAGGTGCTTCCCTTTATAGTTACTGGCACTGGAAACAGCCATGTACTGCACAGAGAGTGATGACCCAGAACCCCTGGAAATGGTTGATAACTTCAGAAATGTTCAAGAATTCCATGAAAGACTGGTTTTTATCTCCTTCCGTGAAGGTGAGTTGTATGAATGCTTCTGTGCAAAGAAACAGTGCACAGTGATCTGCATAGACGTGAAGAACTGGAATGGCAGTCCTGCTGCACTATACCACTACAAAAACACAGCTGTCTCCTTTCCCTACAGTTCAGTTTGTTGCCTTTTCTTCTCATATTGCATTGGTGCATGGGCAACTATACAAGAATAAGGTATTCCCAAGGTAGGTAGAAATTTTTTTTCCACACTGGGTATCAGGCAAGCCCTGCAACTCTTCTGGTCAAAGGCAAGGAGATAAAAGAAGGAAGATATGGTTGTCCTTGTTATGCTTGGCAGAAGTGTTTGCTGTCACTGTAAATACTAAACAGCTCCGCAGCTGAGCTCTTTCAGCCAGTGTTAAGTGCTTAAGATGGCCTTGTCTCACCAGTGACATTTGCTGGTTCTCAGCAAGTTCAGGCTTGATCTTATGCAGACCAGACATTTAAAGGGAGTCAAAACTTTGCCTTTCGGGGACACTGTTTGGGGGAAATTACACAAAATCAGAAGAGGTCCTTGAGGAATTCAAATTTGGCAAATAAATATAATTCATAACACTGGATTATATGGTTCAGTGTTAAAAATTTAAAAACAAAGCAAAACAACACCATTTTATGAGGAAGAACGGATTCAAAAGCTTAACTCTGCAGTCTTACACAATGACAACAGTAAATTTGGTGGAGTGCTTTGCAGAAAAGTCTGCATCTGTGGTGAGAAGCTGAGCTGTACCCCACAGAAAGGCCTTTGAGTACATTGTTTGTGCAAAATGTATTGTTTCAACTTTTGTTGTCTTGCAAACAAATACTCTTAAGGATCTGTGAAACTGGCATGTACAATCAAGGCAGATGAATCTAGGCAAGGCACTACACTATTTGAAATTGAGAGTAAAAGATTTCTAAAAATAAAAAAACAGACTTCTCCAAAAAGATTAGCCAAGCAGTAAGCTTTCAAATTAATAAAATATGTTAGGACATCATTTCAACTTTGCCTGCCGTTTTCTTCACTGTTTAGATGAAAGAACAGAAACCACAGGAGTTGTCTGTTTTGGACACTTTCACACAACAGAAACAGTTCCCTGCAGGCACACTGCAGTAGTTGTTCTTGCCATTCCCCTCTGCAGACAGACCCTTTCATAACATTTCTAATAGAAAGCTATAAAGGAGAAAAGTGAAAATTACAGATCAGCCAAAACAAATCTGGGCAAAACATTTCTCTGAAATCAGAGATGATTCAGATTTGTCACCAAAAGTTGGCTGATCTCTTAAAATGAGAATTACACTAGAAGTTCTCTGGTTGCTAGATTCTAAACATAATACTTAAGAAGATTACAAGTTTACCAAATTATCAGCAGTCTTTAACATCTCTGTGATTAATATACAAACTGATACTAGTTGCACAAACAATATATTGAGCAAATGAAAAGATGACTGAATAGTAAAAAAGGGAAAGAACTAGAGTATGCCAGCCTTTTTTTCTGCTTTTATGGATTGGCCAACCAGAAGAATGCCCCCCGTGGCCTTCTTATATGACCACAAAGAGGTTAAAACTCTCTTCTCCGACTTCCAGTCTCAAACACTGGCTTCTGACTAGAGAGGTAGTTGGGTCCAGAATGGCTTTTTAATAATCCTCTTCAAATCTCTGCTCAAGGGAGATTATGTGCAATGATTTCAACCAGCAGAATTTGCAATACAGCTTGCACACTTCTGAGACTAAAGCTTCCTCTGCAGGTCCTAAATCCCTGCACAACCAATCTACTATAGCAATGCACTGCAGAAACGCTTCCTGAAAGTACCGGAAGTTCCAGAATGAGCAGCTCCCTTGTGATTATGACAGGTTCACCATGGAATCCTAGTGATTTGGCTTTTACATTTTCTACCCTCATCCTCTCTTTATCAAAATTCACTACCTGGTGGGCTTGGCAAGGGTATGTTGTCAATTCCTAACCACAACTATGAGCCATTGATATGCTGAGTCCAAGTAGTCAGTCAGAAATGAGAAATGCAGTTTTCCGTCTCTTTCTTAAGCTGACCTTTCAGCACCTGACTATATTCTCTCTATATATCACACTCAGTACTTAATAGTAGAAGGTAGAGAGTTACAACCCATGATCCCAGTAACTGAAAATCAGACACCATACTTGTCATCCAGGAATCTCCAAACACTTCACAGAAATAGTGTAAGCATTGTTATTTCCATTTATGGGGAAAATTTGACCCAGATGTGACTTTCTCAAAATTATTGCTGTGAACCAGAGCCAAACCAAATAACAACATTTGGTTCTCCCTCCGCTAAGTCCCATTATTGGCTCCCACACAGAGATGACACCAGCCAAAGAAGTATTTTCAATGTATCTTTAAAGTTGGCATGACTTAGCAGAGTTAAACTGTAGGGGTTATTGCCCATCCTGTTGTTCCCACCCCTCTATGGCTATGAAAGACATTGCTCTCAGTGCTACTTTAATAGAAACCCCATTCAGTCTAAGTACATTTAATTACAAAAGCTCATTGACTCTATCAGTGAACCATAGAAAAAATGTTCAACCCATTTCAAAAAGGGTATTCATTACCCCTGTAATCTCACATTCCACTTACTGCAGTCACAAAAGCTTCCTCACAGGTGCAGCCCCTCACCTTAAAGGGCAAAAAAAGGAAAGAAAAAAAAAAAAAAGAAAGAAAGAAAAAGAAGCAAAAAATGCTTCTTTCGAAGTCCAGTGAAGTACACCTGGGTGCTGCAAGTGCCCCGCCTGATGCAGTCAGCTGCAGCTCAAATAGGAACAGAGCACACCTATTAAGAACAGAAGGAGAGGCTACCCGCAGGGACAAGGATTGGGCCAGGGAACCACTGAAATTTGTAAAAGAAATCCTGTTGTGCACACCCAGGCCTCTACTAGGCAGGTTTTCAGAGCAACTTTTCTGCCTTATTACTGACAAGCCTTAGAGCTGCCACCTTCACTTGAGCACAGACACAAGATGGGGCCACTGGCCTGTGTTTTGGATCAAAATTGAAAATTACTGAGGTCTTCAGTCATCCACATTTTTGATGTCACTAATGAGTATCTAAATTTGTGCTCACTATTTCAAAAGAACCACATTTCAAAAAGCCTTTAATCTTTAAGGATTACACAGCAAAGCTCACACATGTTTATAATATACTTTGTCTGTCAGTAATTTATTCCAATAAAATCACCTTCACATGCATGCAGCTGGAATTTGCTACGATGTTCAAACCACCCACTGCCCATGAATTAAACAGGAACTCGTGTCTAGTTTTGATTAGGGTACCATGCTGAAACACTATCTAACTAAATTTCCTAAGAAGATCCTCTCATCAGACAGAAATTCTCCCTAGCCTTCCTCTTCAAACTACAAGCTCTTTTTCTACACTTATCTCTTTGGCGTTATAATTTTGTGTCCATTTGACACACCTTTACTATAACAAAACTCACCTTTTGTAAAACAGCTCTTCTTCAATTGCACAGATTGCGAGCTTCTTCCATTCAGCTGGACTTCAAATTAATGGGTCAAATGGGGTTGAACTCCAGGTTTTACATTTGTGTTTTATCAACAGCTGATTTGATAGGAGAAAATATTTAGATGGAATACATGAAACCCGTGGCTTTGACTTTGAAAGAGCTCTGATGTTGCTTAGACAGAAACAATCATTTGGTAAAATATAAAAAAAAATGTGTAAGTTAAGAAAATGCATTTAAGAAAAGAGTCCTCACCTCCAGGATCTTTGTGGAGGCCAAAATAAATAAAAAAATACTTCCATTGCCAGAAATGTACATTAAGCTCACTAACAAATATAGCATTATGATCATTCTTAAATCTTTATGCAAATGAGATCACTCAGTTCTTCATACTAATATTGTGAATTAATTTTTGCCTTCTTTAATGCCTTTAAGCAATGTTCTCAACAGCAAAGCATGTAATTCTTCAGCTGTCCACATTCGGTGTTGTTGTCTTTGAGAAAAGAGAAGAGAAGCATTGAATTTAACATCCTTGATTGCCTGGGTTTAATTCTTGGGGTTTGCTTATGATGTTAAATTTATTATAGCATAAAAATCATACTCATGCTATGACCTGCTGTGCCAGTGCCTCCACACTGGCACTGTGACTTCAGCATGTGTCTCATGTCACAGCACTGTGAATGGTGGATCCACCTGTGGGATTGGGACATTCCAGGGAACATCTGTGCAAGTTACCCATTCATAGTCACAAAGTGGTGTGACCAAGCTGTAGGAAGGTTGGAGAGGCAGAATGCTAATGTTATGACAGACATCTTCTCCACTCAAGGCAATGATATTAACAGTTGCACATGTTTTCCTTCTTTTCCTAGGTTTTGTGGTTTCTGTCGTGGTAGCCTGCATTTTCGGAGTTCTCATCATTCTTGCAGTAGCCTTCTGGCTACTGAAGAAGAAAAGGTAAGATGTCTGGCTATCACATCACAAAAAAATTCAAATCATATTTTTCTTCTGACACAAAGAGGTGCTTGCATGTCCAAAACTTTGCACATTTTTTTATTGTGTTTGATTTTTTATAATACATGATCTCTTCCTACAAAAGCTCATTTGTTTTTATCACTGTAGACATTATTTCCCCTGTGTCATATCAGGCTGGGTTAATAACAGACTTACCCAGTTTTCCTGTTTCTCAAATGCCATTTGTTCTTTTCCTGTTCTTTTTGCTAGCACTGCTGCTCCTAATTGCTTTTTGGATCCTTCCATTTTTTCCTGGAAGAGTAAGTGAAACAAGGAGAATGGAATTTTAGGAAAACCTCTCCCAAAGGTCGAACATTTTAGAGGAAGAAATCTGTACTGCCAAAAGATCGTTAAGCCACTGTTTGCCAGCAAAGACAAATCCTGGAAAAAAATCTAAGATTACAAATTTTCACCTGATTCCCTTTGCATTCAGCATTGACCTTGCATACAAAATGTGTTCTCCTGAAATATTTGAAACAATAAGCTACGGTGACATTTGCACCAGTACAGAGAAAAATTATCTCATGCATGCATAATGAACAACTTTAAGTAACTAACTGTGCTTTTCCTTCATTGGCATTACAATTATTTAATAATTTTGTTTTATTTTAGCTGTAGAAAGGGAGGTGAAGACAACAGAGGAGTCATCTACAAACCAGGCACGTACAAGGAGGAAGAAGACATCTCCAAAATTTAATGCTCTACTCTCTCATAAAAGTCCCTTGTCATTCATAACACTGATTTATTATGGATTGGTTAAACACATCTCTTGTTCTTGGCTAATGATAACTCTCAAGAGAGTTCTAAAAACACATACCAGCCAAAAGTTTTCTGTAGCCCTTGTTCTCTTGTTTTCCAGAGAGATATGATCAGTGAATCCCCATGAGCTGAATTCCTCGCCACATTCTTTTCATGTCTGCTGCTTACCAAGTCTGGGTGTTTTAATTGATTTTACAGTTAATTCTAAATTCCAGTTTTATGGTTTGTTTAGCACAGGTTTTCCCACAGGTATTCAAACCTGAAGATACTCATCATGCTACAAACACTCTTCCCTGCTAAAACAAGGTATTGGTTTTAACAGCATGAATATAAACAAGATAAAGGGCAAACTGTATTCGACATCAGTACTTGAACTGGGGTTGTTCAGCAGATACAGTTTTGAAAAGTATGGGATATGATGCCAGTGTATTCACCAATGGAATTGTAATATTAGAGGAAAAGACAAGTGTAAATTCAATGAAGGCCACACGAATTATTAATGGGGTTCAAGCCCAGGAACTCAGTGCTGAGAAAACACTAGAGTGCTAGAGAAACAGCTCACTTTCCAGCTATTAAACAGCCTCACAAATCTGTGAAAGAAGTCAGCCCCTCACTGTCACAGGAATTAGAGAAGAAGATTGTCTTATTATCCTGCTCTTATTTATACTGTGTGTATGAATGATGTAAAGATAATGTAGTTGCTGCTGCTTTTAAGCAGACTTGTCATTTAACCACAAAATTCTGATAGATTTTACAGTATATAATATATACAGCTGCAATTACACAGTAGACTTTTTTTTCTGATTTAGTTCTCTTAATAATCTAATTCCTAGTAAGAAATCTAAATTATCTTTTCAAACCTCATAAGCCAGGTACTCGGAGTTTCCTTATATATTTTTGGAAGTGAGAAGAATAACCCTGATTCCACTGCAGACAATGTGGAATATCATTGACTTCAGGAAGAATAGGGTGTATCCAGCCTACCCCAATGCATAAAAAATTCCTCTTAAATCTGACATCTACAGTGCAGATCTGAAATGCTTGTACTTTTAACTTTTTTGTCTGGAGATGCTGGTGCTGCTGCAAGTGAAGTGTGTTTCAGGAAGACGGCTGAAATCTGCTGTTCAGAGCAGAGTCATGCTTCATGTATTTCCCAGTTTTTAATTACTGAATTGACCAAGTCTAAACAACTTCATACTCCAACTACTGCAGAACTACATTGTTCTGTACTACTTGTGTTCTTTGCATTCCTTGGTTTTCACTACTGAATCCGTCAAAGCTGGCCGTGTCGTGTTTAAGGATCTTTCTGCGTCTGTGGTGATGGTCCTTGGGATGTGCTTAGCCAAGGAAGTTTAGAGTCCTTGAGCTGTCCTTCAGAAAGACTCCAAAATGCTCTTTCTGTAGTTCTTGTTACCGAGCCTGTGGCACAGTCTGGGGGGAACGTAACCCCTGTAAGCTTTTCAGAGCTGTGGTGAGGAGGCTCTGCTTTGAGTGGCCCTACAAGTAATTTGTTAAATAGCTTCGGTGATGCTTACCTCAGGTACTTGAGAGAGACTCTTAGGGGGCTGCAGGTGTGACATTTGGGGATTTTGGCAATAAGGGAAGGGAGTGATGCTGGGAAGCCCAGTGGCATCATCTCCTTCTTCATGGTTATGTGATCCCTTTACTTTGCTAAATAGATGTGACAGTGAGGAGGACTTGACAGGTCACTTGCTAAGGGTGGCAAAAACTGCCTGCACAGGCTCAAGCTGTCCCTTTAGTATCTCTCAGTTGTTGGGTATTTTGCAGGGTTTGGTTTCCATTTTAGTTCTGCAATGGCATGGGAAGAATCTTTATTACAGATGCTGCTGTTTGTGGCTGTGATGTAGACCACCACATCTCTGGTGATACATACGAGTTATGCATACGCTGTCAGAGCTTTGCTTCTGTGGTCGCTTCTTTCAAACCTTCTCTAAAAGAAGGGGTTTCTGTCAGGAGTCCAGGTTGAGGGAGGGTTCGAGTAGAGTGAAGGTGCAAACTTGTGTTAAGGGCTTGGGTTGAAAATGTGGCAGCTTTATATTGTTGCTGTAACAGCATTGTCCGAAGCTCAGCTTTCACAGGCGTATGTGTTTCAGTGGGTTTTTTTATTGTGATTTTTGTATCTTGTTATTCATGTCAGAGACTAAAATGTGTATTCTTTCCCCCCAACATAAATGTGAAATTTGGGCAGGGAAGTTAAAATGATAGTGAGACAAGGTGTTGCTATTTTTACACTGGCATGAAATTTTTCTCGCGTGAACGGCTGCAGCTGAATACCAGTTAATGCATGAATTTGCTTCACGTGGAAGTATGCCAAGTGTTTGGAATGAGGGTTTGAAGTGGAAAAAGAGTATTATTCCTTGCAGTTTCATAACCTTCTCATAGTTACAGCTTTCATCATTCCTGCCTCTCTGTTTTCATTGCTGTGTATGCTGCTGGGAATGCAGTGTGCGGAGGAGAGGAGGGAATTTTCCTGTGAATACCTCAGCACCTGTCTCGTCATCAGAAGCACACTGCAGTCTTAATGCAGGTGTCCCTGCAGCAGAGACTCGGCTGGTGCCAGTCGTGGGGGCTGTGTTATGCCATTTCAGCAGCATGCTACTCCTCTCGCCTCCCTCCTCCTCTCCCTCCTTTTAATTTTTGTAGCAGCAGCGAGAGAAGTGGAGCGTACAGTTAAAGGAATAAAATGAAAGAAGATACTGTTGAGATGTTCCAGCTGCCAGACCTCAGATTTGTGCTGAACGAGGCGTGTTGGTTTGGGGAGGGTCAGTGCATGGCGAGAAGACAAGAGATCTCATTGTGTGTCCCAGATAAGTGGGAGCGATCCTTGCTGTGCAGGGAAGAGGTGGTGCTGTCAGAAGGTGTCTGTGGTGACAGTGCTGCTGTAGTAGCAGGGTGTAGGGCAAGTGAGAATCACACAGCTTGTTCCTCTTAGAAAATAGAATTGAGGAAAACACACAAAATTTGCAAAGCTGAAATGGAGTGGGTACTTGATCATCTGCTGCACTTGGCTTCCATGTCTGCTTTCCCTTGCAGTGACCAGGGAGCTGATCTTTAGATAAAGAAAATGGTGTCTTGTGTAAGGAGCCAGGAAACCATCACATGTACTTCAGGGGTATGTCGTCCAAATGGGGCGGTGGTGAGGGCTTACAATAAATGGTAACATTTATGGCAAGTTATACCTACCAAAGGCAACATTTTTTAATAGCTGTGAGATTTATATCTTGATTTTGGGACTCTCCTTTTTGCCAACTTTATTGTAAAAAGTCTTACTTTAAAGTAAACTGCTTCGATAATGAATTGATGGTACAAATAGCCTCTAATGTTAGGAGGTTAAAAGCACTAACACCAACATGGCACCTCCTTAATTTTTAGCAGCAAAGCTTAATTTTTCTGCTGCTAGTAAGTTAGTAAAGGAGTTTTGCTGCCCTTCACTGATACTCAAGGTCATTAAAATTGCTCTGCTGTTCTAAAATAAATGCAGGTTTTAGACCTCCCTCATTCTCCCCAGACTAGAAACACGTGAATTGATTTTTGATCTTCTTTCTTTGGGTTTCTGTGGCTTCTTAAGCTGCCTGGAGAAGGTGTCTGGACGTAGCACCCAGGGAATGGTGCTGGGAAGGGCAGGATGGGAAGGAACTGCTCAGAAATCCAGAAGCAGCAGTGGACTGGCAGCTGATCCTGCCTCAGTCACACCCTCCTGGGCAGTCTGTGTAATGATAATATTCCTATTTTCCTTTCTGAACACGGAGTCAGAGGAGAACAGAAGTCATTGCATTGATGGAAAGGGGAACACCAGGGAAAAACTGCTGCTTGTGTCCTCAGAGAGCAGAGGGAAGAGCCAAGAGAAATAATTGCCTGGCTGAGGGGCACTCGTGTCCCCTGTGGAACAGATCCCTGCGTCTCCTCAGACCTGCCGGTTTGCAGTACAGTTTGGAGACATTCTGCTGCCGCTTTGGGTCTTAAGGACTGGAAATCCGTGGATTTCTGGGTGGTTTCCACAGGTTCTCCTGTTTTCTAGGAGCTGCACGGTGAGGTAGGAATTTTGAGAGAGGCCCTGGCAAAGCCAAGGAAGCCAAGGCAGGGGAAGGCCTTATCCCAGCCCAAGGTTCCCACTTTTGTCTCTGGCTCCCGGGAAACTGCTGGACCGTAACCAGAGGCTGTCCCTTGGATTTCCTGCCTTTTCCAATAAATCGTTGCTTTCAGCTGGAGTGTGTTCCTGGTGTCATCCTGCTCCTTCTCCTCCATGGATTTGTAAATAAAGTTCCTGACTTTTGCCAAGTTGAATTTTATTATTCCAGCAATTGTGGTGGCTCTTCTGTTCCACTGAAACTTCCCAGCTCTGCTAAGAGCTTCAGATGTCAGATACAAGTAAGCCTGGAGGGTTTTTTTTGCAATGTTTCTCCCACAAAATACAGACAATTCTGGGGTGGGAGTAACTTGAGGTGTTTAGTTCTCGCTTCCCTTTAAAATCCGAGCAGAGGAAGCAGATATTAAGTCATTATTCCATGAACTTCCACCAAATTGACTGTTCCAATAGTTTTCACTGTTAGAAATGCCTGAGCTTGTCTTCCAGGCGAGATGTAGCTATTTTTCCTTCCTTTGATTTGATGTTTTTCCTCTTTCTGATTTTAGTAAGGGAATATTTATTGCAAATGCCAATTTTCCATCCTCGTTGGAGTTTTGCTACATCGTTGGGCACATTTCCAAGGGCATTTGCCAAATTCACATTGGTAAATCAGGAGCTCCCAGAGCTGTGTTAGGCAATGGCATGAGGGGAGAGCTGCATTTATTTAATTTTGTCTTTTATTCTATTTATTGTTTATTTTATTTTTTATTTATTGCTTTTTGATTTGGGGGTTTTTAATGCTATATTTTGATTTTGTGCTTTATTTTTTCATGTTATTTTATTTCTTGTTTTGTATCTTTAAATGGTTTTATATTTTATATTTATATAAATATATTTATATTTATATTTTATATTTTACTTCTTCTAATTTTATTTCTAGTTTAATTTAATTTTATTTCATTTTAAAATTTCTACTTTTTATTTTTATATTATTTGTTTATTTTTTATTTGCTGTTTTAGTTTTGTATTTTTAATTTTTAATTTTATTCATCTTATTTTTCTTTGTATATTTTTGACTTTATTTTTATTACTTTTAGGTTTATTTTATCTTTAAATTTTTATTTTATTTCTTTTTTATTTTATTTTATATATTTTTATTTTTTCATCTTTGCTTTGTTCCTTTCTTTTTTTTTTTTTTTTTTTTTTTCTTTTCCTTTACTCTCTCTTACCCTGAGGGTCTGGAAATTTGGCTGTTGGCAAAAAAGGAGTTGAAAAATGACATCCATGGCCCCGGACATGTGGATAGAGGTGAGGGTGCCGTTAGCAAAACCTCTGCATTTTCTGCTCCGTTAAGAAACCTGAAGGGAGGTGGTGCCGTTTGTTTTCTTTGGAACCCCCACCGGGTCTCATTCCACCCCTGTGCAGTATCACCAGCAGTGACTTGATGTGGAGGTGTATTTCAGAGATGGCAATAAAACCAAGTAGCCCTTTGATGTTGTAACTCTCCCAAGATCATTGTTTACTAACAGAGGAATCCAAAACAAAGCAAACAAAGAAATGCCAAAGCAAACCCCCTGAAAAACAGCCCCCCCCCCCCCCCAAAAAACAGAAAAGAGAAAATATGCCAATATTATTTTAATAAGAATTAAATCTTTACCCCTTGGAAAACCAGGCTAATTTAATTGTAATTAATTGTGCTTCTGCTGTGTTAGGTTACTGAATTCATATAATTTAAAATGTCGTTGTAAAATATAAACAAACAGGAGCTTAAAAAATACAAAAATAGGAAATATAAATTCTAAAAATAGAAATATAAAACAAAAAATAATATCAATAATATAAATACGGTATATCATATTACATGTTGCGTATATTCTATGAGATATACATAGATAGGAATATAAAAAATAAATTGTAATGATAAATATCAATATAAAAATAAAAAATATTAAAAATGTGGAAATATAGCCTAAAAGAAAGGCTTTTTGGGTTTGGATTTCATTGGTGACAGGGTTCTTGTAGTTGTGTTTGGGAGACTTTTGTGGCGTTTAATTTAGAGAATTTTTGGAAGGGGATTTTTGGGCACCTCTTTTGCCTCTGCTCTGTGCCGGCCCCCGACCCAGCGCTGAGCTCCGGGGCAGTGCTGGCACCTTGTGGACAGAGAGCGGTACTGCAGCGCTCTCCCGTGCCCATCCCCGATGAGCGCGCTAGGGCCGGGCTGTGAACTCGTGGACAATGCTGCCGTCTCGTGGTCAATGATGAGTACTGCAGCGCTCTCCCGTGCCCGTCCCCAGTGAACGAGACAAGCCCTGGCTGAGAGCGGGCGCAGCGCTGTCACCTTGTGGAGGGAAAGCGGTACTGCAGCGCTCCCCCGAGCCCACCCCGACGCGCGTGGCAGCCCCGGACTGTGAGCTTGGGAGCGCTGCTACGGCCCGACATTCCAAGGATGGCGGCAAAAAGGGCGGGAAAAAAAGCAAGGACCCTGGTGGCGTCTAGCCAGCTGCCTGCGCAAAAACCCGACCCCAGCGCCGTCTGAGAGTGATTTTTCTGAGGTGTTTCCAGGTGCTTGGACATGGTCTGTGGGCTCAGAGGTGCCACCGAGGGGCTCCGGCAATCGATTTAGTCAGGCACCTCTGTGTGGAGCCCGGGGGGCCTTAGGGGTGCCACAAAAAAGATGGCGGCTCGGCCGGAAGTGGCTTCACCCGCCACCAAGATGGCGACGAGTGAGGGCGGAAGTCACGTGACGCCCTTCCCAGTATGGCGGCAAAAAGGGCGGGAAAAGCTAAAGAGCCCGAAGGCGTCTAGCTGATTGCCTGTGCGCAACCCCGACCGCAGCGCCGCCCAGATGAAATTTTTTGTGGTGTTTCCGGGTGTGTGGACATGGTCTGTGGGCTCGGCTATGCCGCGGCCGTGTTCAAGCCGTCGATTTAGTCAGGCGTCTTTGTTAGCAGCCAAGGGGGCCTTAGGGGCGCCACAAAAAAAGATGGCGGCTCGGCCGGAAGTGGCTTCAGCCGCAACAAAGATGGCGGCAAGTGAGGGCGGAAGTCACGTGACGCCCTTCCCAGTATGGCGGCTCGGCGCCACGTGCTTGACCTTCCCAAGATGGCGGCAAAAAGGGCGGGAAAATGCAAGGCCCCCTAGTGCGTCTACGCGGCTGCCTGCGCGCTACCCTGACTACGGCGCCGCCTGGGAGCAATTTTCCGCGGCGTTTCCAGGTGCGCAGACACGGTCTGTAACTCCAGCCGTGCTGCGGGCGGGCAGGAGCCGGACCCGCGCTCCCAGGCAGCGGCGGGGCCGCCTCTCGCTTCCGAGCTCCCTCCAGCACCGCCCCCCGTGGGCGTGGTCCGCGTGCCGCCGCCATTGCGGTCGCCGCGGGAGCCGCCGCCGCGGGAGCCGCCGCCGCGGGAGCCGCCGCCGCGGGAGCCGCCGCCGCGGGAGCCGCCGCCGCGGGAGCCGCCGCCGCGGGAGCCGCCGCCGCGGGAGCCGCCGCCGCTGCCCTCCGGCAGGCGGGGGGAGTCAGAAACGTGAGCAGGGGGAGGAGGCCGAGGGGTTGCGGGGGAGGCAGGGGGCGGCGGGGGGACGCGGACGCCCCGGTTTTCTGGGCAGGGCTTCCCGGGGACAGTTTCAGCTGCCCGCAGCTCTGACCGGGTTCTGCCTGGCTTGGAGCGGGCTTGGAGCGGGGCTTGGAGCGGGGCGGGGGGGCGAGGAGGGGGAGCGGGGGGGTGCTGAGCTCCGGGGCAGTGCTGGCACCTTGTGGACAAAAGGCGGTACTGCAGCACTCCCCCAGCCCACCCCGATAATGGACAAATGTTCACATCCACATCGTTCTGAAAAATAGTTTCTACAAGTCTTTTAGTATCGTCCCAAGTCCCTTTTCATCCTTAGGATCACTGCCCTGGCTCCCAGGTACTTAGCAAGAAAAAGGAGCAAGTGGGAACTTGGTGGCTTCCCTGGGATCTCTCCTGGGTCCCCCCGGCCCCTCCCGAGCCCCGGCTCCACCCTGAGCCCGGCCCCGTTCTCCCCGACTCCACCCTGAGATCGACCCCGTTCTCCCCGGCCCCGACTCCGCCCTGAGATCGACCCCGTTCTCCCCGGCCCCTCCCCGGCCCCGGCTCCGCCCTGAGATCGGCCCCGTTCTCCCCGGGCCGCTCTTCTCGCGTTTCTATGGTAACTCCCGGGCCGCTCTATAGCGCGTTTCTATGGTAACTCCCGGGCCGCTCTCTCCCGTGTCTCTATGGTAACTCCCGGGCCGCTGTATAGTGCGTTTCTATGGTAACTCCCGGGCTCCTCTCTCCCGTGTCTCTGTGGTAACTCCCGGGCCGCTCTATAGCGCGTTTCTATGGTAACTCCCGGGCTGCTCTCTCCCGTGTCTCCATGGTAACTCCCGGGCCGCTCTGGCCGCATCTCTTTGGTCTCGCCGCAGGTGCTCTGGCCCTGAGTCCTCCCACCTCGCTGCTCTCGGGGTTCCCGCCGCTTCCGGGTGGGCTCGGGGGGGGGTTTTGGGGTCTCAATTGGTTTTGATTTTGTCTGTAGTGATGGGATTAGTGTATATGGTGTACTAGTGTTGTCTGAGGATTTAAATTTTTGTGGTTTTGGTGTGTTAGGTTAATGAATTGATATAGTTCGAAACGCTTTTTTTTTTCTTTTTATTTGGTTAGAGGCAGGTCTTTTTAAGTTTGGGAGTTCTGGGTATATATTTTGGAGTTTTTTTAAAGGGATTGGACAGGGGGTTATTTTTATTATATTTGGTCGTTTGACTATGAGTAATAAGAGTTGTCTTTTTTGGGGTGGAGTTTTTCTTGAGTTTTCTTTTTTAAAATGTGTATATTTGCGTGGTTGGGGTAGTGGTGTTTCTGGTGCAACGCTAAGCATCCATTAGTGTTTGTGTGTTTTAGGCAGGTGTGACACCGAGACCCCCTCACAGAGCGGACAGCAGATCAGCTCAGATCCTGCTTTGATGTTTGGTTTTTTATGGCACCAGACTAAGAGACAGCAGCCCGGTGACAGCAGGAAATTCCCAGGGGCCGAGCCGGCCTTCCTTTGCAGCCGATGTTAATCCTCATCCCTGGACATGGGAGAGGTGAGTCGAGGCTGGGAGCTGCAGAGGAGATGTAAGCGAGGTGCCCGGTCAGGAGCGGGCGCCACGGAGCTGTTGGTGCAGGAGGAGCGCGGGGGCAGGAGAGGCGAGGCCGTGCCAAGGCAGGCAGAGCGGTGTTTCAGCAGCTTGTGCAATTCCTTTTCCACTGCATGTTTGGGCTGCAGACTGACTGTTCTGATGGATGTTAGTGATGAAATTGGATAGGGGTGGAAATTGAGACAGCCAGAACAAGCTGCAGTAAGCTCTGAGCTGGCACTCACAGGGAGACAGAGTTCTGTGCTCTTAGGAGCAGGTATTATTTGGAAATGGCCAAATGTCTGGTGGTGGTATTTTTCTTTGTGGCTTCCACTACAAAGCAGAGCGTGAGTGGATCCTCAGATTTCATCTTCCAGGTCCTGCTTTCCGTTTTCAATGTCCTTTGTGTGATGAGAGCTCCCAGGTAAGAATTTCAAAAGAAAGCACCAAAAAAACCCCCAGACCACCAAAGTCTGCATGGCTTTGAGATCTCAAGTACAAAGCAGAAAGGAGCAGCTGACTCTGCCTTTGCCCTCTTGAAAATCTGTTCCTTGTGGATTTTGTGTATGTGTGGAGGGGGAAATAATTGCTTCTGTCTCAAGCAGTGACATCCTTATCCCCTGAAACTGGAACAGGTTCCTGCTGTCACAGAGCCTCACGTGGGCGCCGTGCTTTTGTGCCCTACAGTCAGGGCCTTTTCTTTTTTGGGGGTCTCCATTCCCCAGCCAGCATATTTGTTACCTGAACAGTGCTTCAGCAGGAGGGAAACTCACGTGCCAGGAGCTGTCAGGCTTGGGAGCATCCACCCTGAGTATTTCAGGTACCAGAACCTTGGACAAAATAATAAAATTGTCTTGCTACCCGAAGGGTTCTTGTAAGAGTAGCACCCGTGGTAGGAAGCTTTGAAGGAAGTCTTTCCTTCCCTGGAATTGCTGAGGACAGGTGGTGTTCATTTCACTATGAAGGTGACCAGGTGCCAGTCCAATTGCTAATTGTAGGTTAGATAATTAGATCCTGACTGTAGAAGAACAAGTTACATTTTCTCTTTCAGAGTTGTATTCTGGAGGTATTACAAAGTGCTGCCCGTGTCACCAGAGCTGCCTATGAGCTGATACAGGATCACAGCCTCCTCACGTGGGCCCTGCGCAGCTTAGAGAAAAGGTAACCAGAGAAGTACAGGAGGAACGGGAACAATTTTGCTGTCCACAGTAGAATAATTATGTGGCTGAGTATGAAAACGAGGGTGACAGGCAGGGAGACAGGGGCACCGAGGGCTGTACTGGCAGAACCCGCTGAACCCTGAGGTGTCCCTTGTGTTTTGGAAAACAGAATCAAGATGCTTTCAGGTTGTGGTGGGAGGGGTGATGGTGGAGGGGCTTCATGATTTGGAAAACACTTCCTTGAAAAACCGAGAAAGCAAAACAGCACCTTGTATTGGTGCCTTTACCTCTTAAATTTCCAGCAGCCTCATTTCACATCCTGTCACAGGACCTGCTGCACAGCAAGTGGCACAGGAGTGGCTTTGAGCTGTCTAGAACATGGCTCCTGCCCTTGCCTCTCCCTCACATACAATTACATACTCAAAAAACCTCTTCTGCACAGAGCGCCCTGGCAGCTTCAGGCAAGAGCACCAGAAGTGCACTGGAGTGTGGTGCCCTGTCGGTGATGGAGCAGCTGCTGCTGAGGATGTGCCTTCCAAATGCGTTTGTTTTGTGTTTTGGGGTTTTGTTTGCTTTGGTTTGGGGATTTATGGTTTTGCTTGCTTGTTTTGGTTTGTTTTTCAGGTTTCTGGAAAACAAGGTGATAAATAAAATTATTCCCTTACTCCATACTCTGTGGCTAACCAATTTAGGAGACAAGAGAGAAAAGAAGAATGAGTCCCAGGAGAAGAGGAAACATCTTCCTATTCAGCTTGTAAATGAATTTCTGTATGTTTTGGTCACGTTAATCAAACATATTTGGTAAGTCCCTTGTTTTGTTTTTTGTGTTAGTCGGTTTGCTTTTCATCCTCTGTCCAGCTTGAACTTTATTAGGGCCGAGAGGATTTCTTTCTCTCTGGTAGATGAGTGGCTTTTCTCACCTTCACTTTGTGTGTTGAGTGGTGAATTTGGATGCGAGTTCTTTGACGGGAGGGTTTAGGTGTTTGAATAGATGGGGAATAAAGTGAGATGTGATGCACAGTTGCTGTCAAGTCCTACATCCTTAATTCCTGGCCATTCTGACAGTAAGGATTAAAACCTTATTGGTTAGAATGCGGGAAAATACGTGGCACTTGTGTTTTCTTTTGACAGGGCTGATGTAGATCTGGCCAAGCTGACTGAGTTCTTCAGCCCCCTCAGCTCTGTGCTGGAACACGGTGCTGTTGTTGTTGAGGCTTTTAGGGAGATGAGGCGTTTCACGGTCAACGACGGCCTCCTATCCAGCAGGGAGCTGCTGCTGCTGCTGCTGCTGCTGCTGCTGCTGCACAAGTGGAGCTTTGTCAGCAAAGACCTGCAGCTGCAGGAGGACCTGCAGGCCCTGGCTCAGAAGTACCAAAGCAAAGAATTGCTCAGTAAGTGCTTAAATACTTCAAGGAAGGTGTATTTTGTTGCAGCTGTTGCAGACCAACAGCACGAGTGAGGCAAACGTCTCTGGAAATAGTACTCCTGCCTCCTGTCAGACTGATGTAGCTTGAGGGAGGAGGACAGGAAATGGAAAGGTATTTTTCAGAGCCTCTGTGTGGTGATTTCTAACCTTAACATCATTTGGAAGCTTTGGAGAAAGACGGTTAAAAAAGGGAAAGAGCTTTAAAATGGAACTTAGTTGCAAATCTCGTGTCAGGCTTTGAAAATTATATTCTTTAAAGAAGTCTTAAAAGGAAAAGCAGTGCCTGGAGGCTTTGTGCTTAAAGGTTTTAATCATTCTGGCTGTGGATGGGGATCTGAAAGTGATGTGTAAGTAAATAAAGCAAGCAAAAATTAAGCAGTTGACTTTTCTTCTTGTCATCAGTTTTGAAGAAAGGAAAAATGTGTCAGGACTTGTGTGATTTCTTTTGTTCTCTCTGTGAACAAAAAGTGCCAGGAACTTGGGAGTGGGAGGTCTTAAAACAACGCTGGTTTCCTGCAGCAGCAACTGCTTTTGGTGCACATTAAAGCTTCTGTGGGTTTGTTTAAATGTTCTGTATCAGTGAAGAAAGTGTCATGTATTTAGGGGACCCGTAAAAGCTTTAGCTTTTCTAAACTTTTTCTCACCCTTTAGAACTCCTCAGAAAGACCTGAGAGGAGTTTTTGGAGCAATGGCTGTAACTCACTCTGTGTGTGGGCTGTGCTGCTCCAGGCTCCGGGAGCTTCTCTCATCTCCAGGCTGGATGATCCAGTTTGGAATCAGGTTCCAGCCTGGAGTCCCTGGAGCTCCCGGAGCCCCTTGGAACAGCGCAGGCTCCGCGAGGCTCCTGAACGAGGCTGGTACTTACCACTGTAACAACTGAACCAACATGGGAGAGCACCTTACTTGCCCAGTTTTGTACCAGGAAAACCCTTTGGAGTGTCTGATGTTTGTTTTGGTGGTGGTTTTCTTCTTACAGAAAATATTAAAGACAACAGCAAACCTCAAGCCTCATCTCACGTGTATCGTCACAGCCGGGAGAAGAACGAGGGGGAAGAAGATGACCCTGCTGCAGACGTGGAAGTGTCTGAGCTGGAGAAATGCAGAGAGCACCTGAATTCCATGCTCGCCCACTGGGACCCTGATTTCCCAGCAGCACCCTCCACACAGGGAGGGGAGAGCCTCAGAGCCGGTGAAGCTGGGGCCGAGGCGGTGGCTGTCACCTGTGCGTCCACTCACGCGGTCACTCAGTGGCTGCTGAGGTCCCTGGCTGGGCAGAGCCTCCTCAGGGAGCAGGACGTGTCCCCGGCGCTGAGGTGGCCGCAGAGCCACGTCCTGCCACGCCTGGCGGCCACGCGAGAGATGCTCAGGGATGAGACGCTGAGGAACAACCTCTTCAGGCTTTACACCTGGCTCTGCACCTCAGCTGGGTTCTCCAGGGAGCTCGGAGTGCTCAGTTCCATCGTGCTGCAGCTCCTGGAGGAGCAAGGCCTGGCCAGCACCTTCCACGAGCTTGTGAAATCCCTGTGCCTGTCAGCAGCGACGGAAGAGGATGCGGACAAGACAGGTGACTTGTCTTGCTCTTGTCGCTCTTGTTATAAGGCAGTGGTGGGAGGAACTAGGAAATTCCGTGGCTTTTTTAATCCAGTAAACCAGTTTTTCCATAGCCACCCAGGCTCATGGCTTCCCAAAGCAGAAGCTGTGTCTGGTGAGATGGGGGCAGGGGTGGGCAGCACAGAGCATGGTCACTCTGTCAGGTTTTCTGACACTACAACACTCACACTCCCTGTAAGAAACTTCCCTTTCGAGGACTAAAATGGAACAAAAGGTACAAAAAAAATGTAATTCCAAGAGGGAAAATAGTCTGCAAAAAACAGGTCTGTGTGGGCCTGGATGCTGGTTCCTATTGCTGGTCAATGATAGCATCTGACAGGGCAGATTTCAAACTGTTCTATTTAACAGGAAACTGGTTTGTTCCTTCTTGTGAGTAGGAGCCTTGGCCTTGCATGGGCAAAGCCACTCCAGATTTTCCATCTAGGAAAAGAGTTAGGGAACCACTTTAAAACATAGTCCTGGAGGTAAACTGCTTAGCTTGGTGTTACTGTGTGCAAAGAGAAGAATATCTGCTCTGATTTTTCTCTCACCTTTCTTCCACAGCTGTTTCTGTGTTCCTGACTTCCGTTTACATCGGGGACGTGTGGCTCGGAGCACAGGAGCCGGCTCTGTTACTGACCCACGTCAGATTGGTCTGAACAGACTGAGATACAATATTACTTATATCATTTTTATTATCATTTTATTATCATATTTATTATTTTGACTTTTTAAAGAACCAGAAAGACTGTTCGTGCACGTGTGTGTCATTAATATCCATCCTCTGTTCAATATAGGATGGGGAAAAAAGGCTGCAGAACTTCCTACCATGGGCTGAAAGTGCAAATAACAAGGAGCCAGGGGTTTAGTCACGATGGTTTACTGTTTCTTGAAGAGCCTGCTTGATTTCATGATACCAGAGCCAGTGTGAACAGAAGACTGAACTCAGGAATCATGATGGTCTTGGGTTTAAAAAGCTTTAATGGCTTTTAAAGACATTTATATCAGACCTGCTTTATTTTTATTACCCTTTTTTTTAATTAAAAAAAAAAAATCCCTGATCCATCACTGCTGCTGCGATGTGTGACAAAAGCCCTCCCCTCTTCCCTCCGCTTGGAACAGGTGAGAGATGGAACTAAACCCTGGGTGTGCCGGGGGCCTGTGCTGGGACCCCCAAACCCCGGTCAGGGCTGCTGGGAAGCGTCAGCTCCAGGGGAACACTACGGAGGGGCTGTGCTGGGACCACTCAAATTCCCGCCAGAGATGCTGGGCACTGCTGGGCTTTGGGGCACTGCTGAGAGGCTCCACTGCCTGATCCAGGGAGTGCTCCCCTTATTTTCTGTGGTGCTTAGAACCTGGCAGGTTATTATAGCCCCACAGGTGGATAATCTCAGCGGGGCAGCTGCAGTCACAGACGATCACACAGAAGCCAATGTGGGAGAGGAAATGAGCTGCTCCACAGATTTATTTTTCCCAATTTAATTTTCCCAGTGCATTTTGAACTTAGACCAGAGTCTCTCCTCTCCCCTCAGACCCCGTATCCCTGAGTTTTGAGTTTTCTCATCTAGAATATCTACGGCGGAAGAAAGATTCCCCGGCACGGCGGGGAGCGGCGGGGTTTGGGGGGGTCCCGGGGCCGGCACGGGGGGCCCCCTCCCCCGGCCGGTCCCGGTCAGCAGCAGAACTCGGCTCGGTGCCGGGAGCCCCGGCAGGACCCCAGCGCAGCGCCGCCTGCGGGCGGCTGCAGGAGCGGCTCCCGCCGCCCGCGGCCATCCCGGTGCCGGTCCCGGCGCCGATGCCGCCTCGCTCCTCCCCACAGCCCCCGCCCCAAGCCCCACAGCCCGCCGGGGGAGAGGCGGCCCTGCTCCGGACCCGCCGCCGGCAGGGACAGGACCGGAGCAGAACTCCCGGTGCCATTCCCGGCCCCGCCTCAGCTCCACGGGCTCGGCTCCGGGCTGAGGGGTGGGGCCGGGAGCGATGGTCCTGTCCCCGGGCGGGGCGGGTCCCGGGGGCGGTGCCGGCGGCGGTCCGGGGCGGGGCTGGGCGGGCACGGGGGCGGTCCCGGGGCGGTCCCGGGGGGCGGTCTCGAGCGGGCACGGGGGCGGTCCCGGGGCGGTCCCGGGGGCGGTCTCGAGCGGGCACGGGGGCGGTCCCGGGGCGGTCCCGGGGACGGGGCTGGGGGCGGTCCTGAGTGGGCACGGGGGCGGTCCCGGGCGGTCCCGAGCGGGCACGGGGCGGTCTCGGGGGCGGTCCCGGAGGCGGGTCCCGGGCGGTCCCGGGGCGGTCCCGGGCGGTCCCGAGCGGGCACGGGGCGGTCCCGGGGGCGGTCCCGGAGGCGGATCCCGGGCGGTCCCGGGGACGGTCCTGGATGCGGGTCCCGGGCGGTCCCGGGGGCGGTCCCGAGCGGGCACGGGGCAGTACCGGGGACAGTACCGCGGGCGGGTCCCGGGCGGTCCCGGGGCCGTGTCCCGGACAAGGTTCAGGTGTGCGGGACGCGAGTCCCGGGCTCGGCTCAGGTGCGCGGGGCCCCAGGGCGCCTGCGCGGGGCGGGGCCGAGGTGCTTTAATCCCCCGCAGTGAGGGCGGCGGCCATTTTCTCATGGGGAGCACGTGGGGGGCGGGCGGCTGCTGTGCGGGCCCGGCGCGGCCGGGCTGGTGCCGCTCTGGGACCTCCTGCTGAACAAGAAGGCGGTGCCGGGCAAGGCGAAGCGCGGCGGGCAGGCGGCACGGCCGGCCGGCAGCAGCGAGAGAGCAACTTCGGCAGCGACGACGAGGAAGAGGAGGAGGTCTCGGAGGTATGGCGCGGGGGCGGCCCGGGGGTTTCCCTGCTGATCCGGTTTCATAATTCCAGTTGGCTCCCGGCTCCCCCCCGCCCTCGGCCCTGCGGGGAAGGGGCAGCTCCTTGTGGCGGGGCACGGCCGATCCCGACCTCCAGTCACCCCCGCCCCGGAGAGCAGCCGCCCGTCCTCCCCGCTCCGGGATGCGGGGCCAGCGCCCCCCGGTTTTCCCCAGGGGTCGGAGGCTCCCTGGGAGGAGGGGCGCGGGCGGCCGCAATGGAGGCGTACGTGCTGGAGGACATCCTGGAGGTACGGCCGGGACGCGAGGGGAAAGGGGGGACCAGGGGGATGGCGGGGGGGCCTCGGGCCCGACCCTCGGCCCCGGCCGTTGAGGCTGCGGCGCTCGGTGGTGCCCGGGCGAACGGGGCCCGGCACCGTCGCTCTACCCCCGCCGGGAGGGGGTGATTGGGGTTTTATATGATTGGTTTTTCTCCCATTACTGCAGATGTAAAA